>JARLTB010000080.1:687500-1312500 GCA_030141615.1 Unio pictorum
CCATAGTTATCTAGACTTAGTTACTCAGTGACATGCATTCATTCACAAACTTATTTTCACAAGTGTAAAATAGGAACCAAAATACTAAGATATACAAAATGGACAAATATGCATCAAACATTTGAATGAGCATTATAACAAATGGGCAAATTGTTATTACTCCTACAAATGTTTTTTTGTCAATGGGATAACAAGTAAAATACCAAATTTGTAAATTTCCATCCAACAGTTAGGAGAATAATATATTAAAAATAAAGGAATGGAAGAGCAGACAGCCTGTATCCCAGTACTGGATGAAGAGACAGGTAGCTTGAAATAGATGTAATCATACCACATTTAATAGTTCCAGTTCAGTACCCACAAGTGTAGTCCCAGTCTATTTTAGAGCAATTTTTCGGTCTAGTTTTGGTGGTGATACAAGAGTTAGATTTCGGCATTCTTGATATGGATTTAAAGACAATTGTTTATTCTTCAGAATATGAGTTTATGGTTTTGGTTGTCTGTGTGTATTTCTGAGACAGTGTACAGTGAGTAATAAGGCCTTGGCGATGATCCAGAAGTGGAATCTGTGTTCTATTCAACGCTGGATTATTTACAGTCCAGCTTGTCAAAAGAAATGCCAGGTAAACCTTTGACAAGAACTGCACCATGAAGTCATCTTTAAAGGTATTTTAGATCAACATATGATTTATATTAATTGTCACAAAGTGGAAAGTTCAGTCCTCAGTGCAACAAATGTAGAGAATATATACTGGCAGTAAAATTAATTGTGTTCTGGGTCCATATGAACAGACTCACTATATTCCAGTGCTGGATGAACATACAGACTGTATTCCAGCCATGAAGGAGGACTGTACTGTACTCTGGCATTGGCTGAACATACAGACTGTATCCCTTCCATGAAGGAGCAGACTGATTGTATCTCAGCATGGACAAACACACAGACTGTACTCCAGCATTGACTGAACATACAGACTGTATCCCTGCCATGAAGGAGGACTGTACTGTACTCCGGCATTGGCTGAACATACAGACTGTATCCCTGCCATGAAGGAGCAGACTGATTGTATCTCAGCATGGACAAACACACAGACTGTACTCCAGCATTGACTGAACATACAGACTGTATCCCTGCCATGAAGGAGGACTGTACTGTACTCTGGCATTGGCTGAATGTACAGACTGTATCCCTGCCATGAAGGAGCAGACTGATTGTATCTCAGCATGGACAAACACACAGACTTAGTACTCCAGCACTGGATCAACATACAGAATATTGTATTCCAGCAGTGGATGAACAAACAGACTGTACCCAAGCAATGGATAAACAGACAGACTAAATCCCAGCCCTTTTCAAAACATTTAGGGACAAAAACATTAACACTATCAGGAAAACATGCAATTACAAGTCTAATTTTCATCCCCCATATGATAGACATGTGGAGGGAAAAAGTATAATTATTTCTGTATTTATGGGATTTAGACCAATTGATCTGATTATTGATAGTCCTCTTCTTTGATATTAAAGTAAAACATTGAACTCGTAACAAGAAACTTATTGGATTAACATTTCAGGAACTAGAACATAAATTGCCCAAATTGCACAGTAAACCAAGCTGTAATTACAGAATAATGCTTGATCTATTTTACCTGTGTGCTATAAAAAAATGCTTTGATTACCAGTCATAAAGAAGTATACAATGTACACAATGTCATTTAATTGCCATAATAGCCCAGTCAAATGTAAACAGTGTATACAGTGTGTACATTAAAAATGGCTGACTTTGCACAAACAAGGGGAAAAAGAAAAGAAAGCTCGGGCTAAGAGATTAATGAAATATGTTTGCCTTGTAAAAGATTGTTCCAAACACTGGTTTATATAAGTAACCCAGATATGCTATCACCAGTTTCATATAATCTGACTAAAGTGGCCCTAAATGGTAAGCTTAGTAACCAAGCAAACTTAAGATACAGTAGAACTCAATAGCCTAGCAAGCGATAAGAAAGAGCTCCACCTGACAAATGGCCAGGACATATCCAAAGCCATCCAGGAATGGTGCTCAAACATAATTATTGATAGTAGTGTGCCAGCCTGATTCTACAGAATGAGACTTGTTTCTGACTAGTTCACTGTCACAGATAAATCCGTTCTCTGTCAGTGACCTTGAAGGACTAAGTTATAAAATGGGAGTGTCAAGGGGTTCAAATAGGTAAGCCATTCACTATCTTGCTGGTGTAAAACAAATGCATCCCTTACTCCTAAAAAAAGTAGAGAGCTAGTGCCAGTTCATTGCGTGTAGGCATATTTAGGCCGGTGCAGATTGCAGTTGGACTTATCTAATTATCAAGTATATACATCACTCAGTCTATTTATCAAGGACACTTTTAACAACCAAAACTATTTTCGTTAAAATAAAAATAAGTTATAAACAATAAAGCATACAGTCTAATCTCCACTGAAGTCTACGACATGTGGGGAAAAACTTCATAGAAACATATTTTTTTTTAAAAACACATGAAGGTCATAGCTGATGACAATAGTGTCATGGCCTTTAGTTATTATACCATATTTATTCAAATATAACTCCATGCTTGATCATAAGTTTTTCTTTTAATTTTGTAAAAAAAATTTAATTTCACAATTTTTTAAACTATTTATAAAGGATATCTTGATCTAAAAGCAAATCCATCTCAAATGTTTGACAGATTCTTAAAGGGATTAAAAATAATGCCAAAATAGTGATTTCATCAAATAGTATCGCTGGGCACATTGTAATTCCAATGAATAATTTAAATAAATAAATCCTCTCACATTATAACTGAACACATGGCCTGATTTCACTAGACAGATGTTAAAATATGAATTAAATAATTTTATTTTTTAAGTCATTTACAATAGAATCTTTGATCAAATTTGTATGCAAGTTCAGAGCTGTTTACCTGCATTTAGCAAACCACCAGGCAAAAAATCAGATACACCATGGTTGTTGTTAACCAATGTCCTCAACTCAAATCCAAGTAAACAAATATTATTTTTAGATATCAATCTACAATACTTGAATAATTAGTTATGTAATAATTTTCTTAAAAAACAATTACTCATACAATCTAAAGTCATGGACAAATGTTAGACACGAACTATAGGTACATAAGGGTTGCGTACATGTATATTTTTTTAAACGCAAAAATCATGATAGATAACGATTATATAAAATTATATAAAAAAAAACCGAAATCCTTGATAGAAGTATAATCAAAAGTGTGTCAGAAGTTCCACAAAATATATGGCAGGGACAATTCATATTGTTACAATTTGTAGAAGAATCAAACCTATTTAGTTTCTTTTTTGGGGGGAGGGGGTATAGTGGTGTAATGATATTATCATTATTGTCTCGTGTACATTTGTAGTGATGTAATAATATTATCATTATCATCTCATGTATATTTGTAAAGTATGGGAAGCATTTAGTTTCACATCATTAGTTTACATTGTTTGAATGCTGTAAATTAAAAATATAATAAATTTATGTACAGATGGGTACATGTATTTTGAGGCTATATTGAGTACGATGTTTCTTCCAAAGAACGTCCTATGCTTCTAATAGTATGTTCGATGTATTTTACGATGTCCACCATCTTTGTTTTTAAGGCAAATTCATGTATTGGAGGCATCGCCAGTTTTTCACCATGCAGTCCGTGCATGCAAAAGTGCACAGAAATAGAGAGCAGTCTGATAAAGAATAACAGCAAAAAGGCATTCCAAATTGTGAAAGACTTCACCAGATAGAATAAACCACGAGTCAGTACCATTCAAGACGAAAATGGAAAATGCCTCACAGAAGCAAGTGACATTGCAGAAAGATGGACTGAGTACTGTAAAGAACTCAACAACCATCCATCCACAGGAGACCCAGAGGTGCTTGAATTTCCAAACTCTACAAATGATGATGATTTCCTCATTCTCAAAGAAGAGGTGGAGTCAGCAATAAGAACACTGAAGAATGGGAAGGCAGCTGGAGTAGACAACATCCCAGCTAAACTTATTAAGAATGGTGGAGAATCAGTGATAGACCTACTAACAAAAGTCTGCAACAAGATCTGGCAGACATGCGAATGGAAAACACAGTGGACCCAGTCACTGAATATAACACTCCCCGAAAAAGGCAATCTCCAGCTGTGCCAAAATTACAGAACTATCAATTTGATCAGCCATGCAAGTAAGGTGATGCTAAAGATCATCTTGAACAGACTGAACCCACAAGCAGAAGAAATAATTGCTGAAGAACAGGCAGGGTTCCAGAGTGGAAGAAGCACAACAGAACAAATATTCAATCTTAGGGTTCTGTGTGAAAAGTACTCACAACATCAACAAGACATCTATCATGTGTTCATAGATTTCAAAAAGGCTTTTGACAGATTTCGCCATGAGGCATTGTGGGCCACAATGAATAAGTACAACATGGATCAAAAGTTGACGAACACCATCAAGCAGCTGTACGCCAAGGCTACTAGTGCAGTAATTGCTCAAGGTTCTATGGGGGACTGGTTCAAGACTACAGTTGGAGTATGGCAAGGCTATCTCCTGTCTCCCACACTTTTCAACACGGAGCACATCAAGAGCAAAGCCCTGAAAAACCACTGTGGGACAGTCAGCATTTGAGGACGTAACATCACCAACCTCTGCTTTGCAGACGACATTGATGGGCTGACAGGCAGTGAAGATGAGCTTGCCACCTTAGTGAAGAACCTGGATGAAACATCTTCCCGATTTGACATGGAGATAAGTGCCGAGAAGACAAAGCTGATGAAAAATTAGTGGCAAACAAATCTCAACCAAGATTAAAGTCAGAGGACAAGAACTGGAAGCAGTGGGCCAATTCAAAATATCTTGGTTCCATAACCATAGAAGAGGGATCAAGAGCAGAACGTTTGTTACAAGCAGCACAAACAACGGCAGCTATGTCAAAGCTAAGGCCCATCTGGAGAGACAAAAATATGTCTGAAAACTAAAATCAGACTATTGAGAGCACTAGTCATCTCAATCTTTCTGTATTCATGTGAGGCCTGTACCCTGACAGCAGAATTACAAGGAACAATCCAGGTACTTGAAATGAGATGCAACAGAACCATCCTTGGCATCTCTTACATGGACCACATCACAAATGATTAGGTGCGTAACACCATCAGGCACAAAGTAGGCCATTATGAAGACCTCCTCACCACTGTCAAAAAGAGAAAGCTGAAATGGTATGGCCATGGCACTAGAGCCGTAGTGTTCAAGGTGATAGAAGGAGAGGAAGACAGAGAAAAAAGTGGAGTGACAACATCGCAGAATGGACCAGGAAAAGTTTCGCAGAGACACAGGCATTAGCACATGATTGAGACAAGTGGAAGGAACTGGTTAGATGTTCAGCAGCACAGTGCCTCAATGAACACATTAGGTCAAGAATTTATTAAACGAGTTGAATAATGTCCAGCCTTTGCGAGCAATAATGAATCCTGGTACCAGGGAACCAAACAAATAAATCCTCATCGAAACCCAAATCCAAAGCAACACAAAATAATTTTTGTTAACAAAAAATTATATTGCATTTATCTGGAAACCCACAACAAATGGTGTGTGTATGGGGAGGGGGACATTTAGATTCCATTTTTTACGGTATAATTGGGGTCACTTCATAGGTCTCTCAGTTTTTTGTAGCTGAAAGTCTCGGAGGTGTCCACAATATAAAGACGTAGATCAACCATGTAGGAATTAAACGGGTTTGGGACTTTGATAAGCTCTGAAGCCGATAACAATTTCGAAATATTCGTTAGCTGCTAATGAAGCAGGTCATGCATATTTATTATGTACATATGAGATCTGTCTGATATACTACTTGTTAAAAGTTGCTATGTTATATTGCTTATACATTGAATATCATGGCGTGGAGAGAACATTCCGTGAACAATCAGTATGAAGCAAATAAGAGCGGAGACATCAGAAACATCTTGTGCCACAATGCTTACCAAGAATCCTAACAACAACGGCTACATCTTTACTGCAGTCACTAGCATGGAAAGGTGTCCATACGTACTAAGCGCGCATCGCTTAATGTTTTAGTGCATATATGGTATCATACAAAAAGGCGCCAATGGAGATAAGTTGGAAAACAACATCGAAAGGTAAGAAGCGATCTCGCGAAATACAACTAATATGCGTCGCGCAGTAGCAGAGCATAATACAACTCGACCAGGCTGCGCAACCAATATCGATTCTGGAGAACAAAACAATTTTTTCTTTAGCACAGACTGCCATTCTATTTAATAAATACGAAACCAGTGAGTATGGTGAAATAAAATGGGTGCAGGCTACTAGATTTGTATACGAGTGCTGACGCAGTGGCGTAGAGAGTATATTTGGCACCCAGGGCAAAACACCCAAATTTGTGCCCCCGGCTGCCCCTGTTACGCAGTTATATACCTTGTTTCCAAAACGAAACATAATCATTATCAGTCATACTATAATTATTAAACTATTACAATTTAATTGCTAGAAAAAAAGTATAGCCTAGGCTAAATTCCCTATAAAATAATATTAGCCTATTTAGAAAAAAATGATATCCAAAAAATTAATTATGTTAATTATGCCATTTGAAGATTGCATATAGTACATTACATTACAAGTAGCGTTTTACAAAAGATTTATTTGCCTAGCCATCACTGCTGAAAACTGATCAATAACATCAACAAATTCAATTGTTTCTCTCTCTACACTGAGCAGTGCTAGATTGCACAAACGTCTTGTCCCATCGACGTTCGCAAGTATGATATAATCAGTTTCAAATTGCTGAAGGAGCGTTCGCAGCTTGCTATTGACACAGAAATTGTTAGGAGAATTTGCATGGCTATGCGTAAATTTGGTCACCATATGACACAATATAAGAAAGAAGATCCAAAGGAAACGATGGTAAAGTATCTCTGTTAGCTTCAAGCATCATCTTACAATCGCAAATCTCAGTGCACAGTTCTTTCCCGTAAACATCAGTGGCATAAAAGTTTCCAAAATCCAAGCAATTTTGACGGAGGACATGCTGGACATCCAAATCTTCACTCCAAAGAAGAGTTTGTGTGTCGAGCAGAAATCCAAATTTTGAATTCAGATCGTTTCACCTAGTGAATCGGGTTGTTGTTTCTTGTTGGAAACGGTCTAAAACAGATTTCATGACGCGCACAACTTCTTCCTCTGCTGAAAGACCCGAGTCTTGTACCAATTCTCCCGCCATTCTTCGCCTTCGTCGGATTCGTCTTTCAATTTCGATCCTCCATTCTGGACACCTTATCTTGGCAGTCTCAATAGCATCTCTGCACAGGTCTTCGTGATTTTTCAATATATAATCCAACAAACCCATTGTTGATACTTTGGGCCGATTTGAGCGCCCATTTGTCGCCCCCCTAGCCACCGGTGCCCGGGGAGACTGCCCCACCTGCCACCACCACCCTCGCTACGCCACTGTGCTGATAGGATATCATACTAGAAGACCTTGTCATAGACCACCTCAAATGAAACAATACAGACAAACACTTAGAAAAGCTAGAGGTAGTAATTGAGCAAGAAAGTTGCAGACAAGGTGGAACGGTAATTATATAAAGGCACCGAGACCTGTAGAACCAATAGGTTTAACACGACTGGAGCGAGAGCAGTTTTTATCAGTGAACCTGGCCAAAAACATCACAGGAACATATCGCCGCGTTATTTAACATTGCTGTACTGGAACACAAACACGTCTTTAATAAAAGTAAAAAACGCCCACTACATCTTTAATTTCACATAAGCAGTCATACAAATGCTCTTTGTAATATAGCTTGTATATAATATTTAGTGTATCTTTTTTATATGATCAAAGTTAAACTCAGCAAGAATAGATGGCGTAATGACATCTAATTGACTCGATAGTGGCCGTGGGTCAGCGTGCTGACACCATCATCAAGTATAAAACGGTTGTCATCGTAACCAGATATACTGATTTTCTTTAGGGTGATTGAACCGAAGATATGCTGATCAGATCAAATTTAATTCATTTTGACATACCAATGTACGCAAGCAAATGCTGCCATGCCATCACCATATGTTTTAATGTTCTTCACAACTTTCCTCTTTTTTTCTATTGGCACGTTTTTACCGAGTCATCTGATTGTTGTTTTTCTCGTTTTGTTATAGGTTTAGCGCCATTTTCAGCACACGATGCATGACGGCCAGTGTATTTGGTGGTAGAAACCCCGGTGAGAACCAGCGACCAACGTGAAGCTACTGGCAAGCTTCCTCGTGAACCTACCCGGATGGAGTGAGATGGCAGTGATCGTTAAATGCGAGCGCTTTCGACCACTTGACCACCTGGGGCTCCATGGGTGTCATCTAAGAGATTTATCAAGCAGAGTTAAGATCTCATTGTAACGGTATACTCGAGCATTGCTACATGTACATCATTGAATTGTCCAATATTTCTTACCTAATTACTGGTGTCAAAGTAATGGCGGAGTGGACTGCTTTCTTCTCTATGATAACCAGACAAAAACGAATTGTCTCACACCGCAAAGAGATCCGCGTAAGCATATAATGCCCTGATTTCATAGATACACACTCCACCTCGGATTCCATTTTAAATAAAATTATACACGTCGATATCAGTAAGAAACTCAGGCTTAATTTGTATCATTTTGAGCGCAGCATCCGATGACAGCTCAGACAAAAGTAATACCAAGCAGGATATAGTGTTTAACAAGACCTGCATAGCTGACGAAATGTTTTCGAACACGTCGACCACAGCATCATGTCTGTTTTCAAGCCATGATACTCGTCTATATTATCGATACCGAATTCATTCCTGATTCTATAAGCATGCTCGTAGTCTTAAAAGAAATATCTGCACCGTCTGGCATACTGTAGAACTTCTTTTTCTGCTGGTAACACAGTATCATCAAACTTTTTCCACGACATCATCTAGTCATAAGGCTAGCATTATCATCCATTTCGAGTTAACTGACCCAACTTATCGCAGGAAAATTCATCTGTAATATATCTGAAAGATTCTGTATTCTTGTAAAGATTTTTATGGGAAGTGATCATGAAATGCTGGTTGTCAATTAAACGCAATTTGTCTAGACAGAATAATATAAAAATTTAAGTTACATGTAATAGGTATGCATGCTATTTTCTCGAATTGTTTAAATGTTTCACTAAGAGATGTGAGTCGTAGCCCCTGAGATTAAGAAACATGAATGTAATACATTATGAAGTACTCAATCACCGCTTATATGTTCTATGTTTGGCACCAATATATTGGCCAGTGAAATAATAGTCATCTCTGTGTCTTTCAATAATGACGTAGCTGACATAATATTGACTGACATCTTCGTCACAAATTATTTTTGGCGGTAAAATGCAACGCATGTAGCCGACAACTAATTTTTGTTGTCATAAGCAGCACAGTGATGTATCAGTAACCTTCTTGTTGCAAAAAATGAAGACTTGGTAACGTGACTTTAGCTCATAAGCGAACTCCGTTAATACCCCGTGTCGTTTAATCACGAATTTTGCAATAAACGTTACTACAAGATTGACTGTGGGTGACACCAGTGAAATCAGATAAAATTTATATCAGGAATTGTATGCAATTGTATGATATTTTCAAATTAATATTTATATCTCTTCCAAGTAGACCTCTGCTGTTTAAACAATAATTCCTCAATGCCGCGCCGGTACATTTCCAGGATACATTATGTGTGTTGCCACCTATGGCCTCGTGAGAGCATTGCTTAAATTTAGCAGAAGTTATTCCCGACAGTACTTGCGAACGACTGAATCGATATTGCTGTTGTCAAATATAGAGAAAAAAAATCAACCAGTCGGTGTTGCGTCTGCTATATTTTGGCGTGCTTTTCTGGAGTCTGATGAGACAAAATGTTATATATATATTATTATTTCGGATGCAGAACTCAACAGGTGCATGCTGAGATGTAGAGATATTACAACAGGGTCACCTAAAATGGTCGTCAGAACAAAATAAAACGTGTGGCCATGACTACCAATAATATAGATGCCAACAAAGAGGACAAAGATGACAGCGCGAACGTTCAGCTGACTGAAACGAACAATATTTGTTTAATCAATGGCGCTGACTTGCTGATGGAAAAAAGTTTGCGGCATCAATCGTGGGCAGTCAAATGTTGCTGTCTACATCAAGTTTGTTGCCGGTAGCTGGCAAAACCATTAAAAGGTGATATAAAGCAGCAACATTTAGAGGGCGACCGAAATTCGGTTTCGGTTTTGGAGCCAAAAGTTGGCAAATGGCCTCTCTCGGCATAGTTTCTGTTTCGGCCGAAGCCAAAAATTTAGCTTTCGGTTTGCTTTCCGTTTAGGCCGAAACTAATATTGAATTTCGGTCATCAGCCGAAGATCTATTTTAACTTTAAGAATGCAACGCTAGTGCTGCGTCTAATACTCTGCTTGTCGGCCGGTCAGTCGGCCCTAGGCAATTTCACATTTAGCGAAGTCCTCTTACTGCAGGTTCTGAATGATTACTTCTAGATTCGTTTTTAATTAGTGTAGCATTGCATCATGACACAGGCCTACTTAATAACTCTTGTGTTCGGCAACTTCGGTTTCGGTTTTCGCCGAAGGTGTAGTTAAACTTTCGGTTTGGGCTTCGGTTTCGGCCGAAAGTCAATTTATAACTTTCGGTCTGGTTTTGTTTTCGGCCGAAGCCAAAAATTTAGCTTTCGGGTTGCTTTCCGTTTAGGCCGAAACTAATATTGAATTTCGGTCATCAGCCGAAGATCTATTTTAACTTTCAGAATGCAACGCTAGTACTGCGTTTAATACTCTGCTTGTCGGCCGGTCAGTCGGCCCTAGGCAATTTCACATTTAGCGAAGTCCTCTTACTGCAGGTTCTGAATGATTACTTCTAGATTCGTTTTTAATTAGTGTAGCATTGCATCATGACCCAGGCCTACTTAATAACTCTTGTGTTCGGCAACTTCGGTTTCGGTTTTCGCCGAAGGTGTAGTTAAACTTTCGGTTTGGGCTTCGGTTTCGGCCGAAAGTCAATTTATAACTTTCGGTCTGGTTTTGTTTTCGGCCGAAGCCAGAAATTTAGCTTTGGTCGGCCTCTAGCAACATTACAAACATGGTCGCGCCTGCTGCTGGCAACGAAGCGACAAATGATAAATATGTTGATAATACATTCCTGGTTAATTTTATTGTACCTAAGCCGCCAAAGGTCCTGCGAATTGTTATTGTCAACGAAGAATCAAATAATGGTACTGCAGTGACATTTCGTTCTATGTATACCACATATATTTACTGTGATACAGAAATGACCCAGACATCAGACATTACACTTGAAATGATGTTTAGTCTCAAAAGAGGCACACTTACCTAGGGAGGGAGCAAGTCCCTAGGGCTGCCCATCCTTGTTTTTAAGATTGGGTACCGGCTTGCAAACCTCCTCTCTTGGCCTTTGTGGGTTTGACTACCGATTGGGGGCTGGGGGGCTCTGAAATGGGTTGCTGCGTTTGCTGGGGATGAACAGCTTTCAAAAATTTAGCCAACGGACCTTGGTGAGAGTCAGGATGAATTTTGCTTATTGGCCAGTTTCAAAGGGTCAGAAGCAGATGTGAGGGACCAGAGTTGCTGATCTCTAAAATCCTAAGTAGCCACAAATGTGATGAGCCCACTGAAATGTCTTCGCTTCCACGGGGATGGGAAGGGTAGGTCAGCCCTCACAGGGTTCTTATTGTTCCAGAAATCCTTCCCGGACACCATAAGTTCTCAGAGAACGAGAAAATACAAAATACAGACTTTGACCAACCATACGTTGAAGAAAGGATCCAACCATAGGATGAAGAAAGGATCAACATATGTTCTCTCGCAGATTCTGCAAGATAAACAAGTGGTGTTTGTGTCCTACTGGGATTGTCTCTGACTACACCTACCGAAACCTGGATTTGACATATTACTTGTAAAACTAAGCTGAAAAGAGCATTTATTTATGCTGTCAGGCAAAGAGTTAGCAAAGCTGAGGATGACAGGAACAGAAACCAGAGGCGTAGCTATGATATTTTGCGCCCGGGGACGAACTATAAAATTTGCGCCCCAGCCCCCTCCCCGTTTAATCACATTTTTCTATTACATTGAATAAGGAAAACAATTTAAATTTTAATAAAACATTGTATTTAAAGAAGCAAATTTATAGAAATTATAGTACATGACCCACTCAGTCACTGTCGTAGACTGGTTTACATAGTCTACAAAAGTTTTTTTTTTCTTGATTTCACTGTCGCAAACTGGTAAATTACGCAATCAAAATCTGTTTTTTTCCAATGTTTCTCTTTCAACGCTAAGAAGAGCAAGTCTGCTGAGCCGCTGCAGCGATCTTGTGACCGATTTATTACCCTTGTTTACTTATTATAATGTAACGTTGTAAGCCTCATTCTGGCGCCCCTGTACCTTGGCGTCCGGGGACATATGTACCCCCTGCCCCCCCCCCCCCCCCCGCAGCTATGCCTCTGTAGAAAACACATATATATAAACTTATATGCAACTAAAAGCAAGTACAATGTAATATGTGGACTAAATCTACATCAATATAAGTTCAGCAATAAGTTACCTTACTCATATGTTTTTACAATGATTTAACTGCGAAAAACGAAGCAAATCAAAATTCATAAAAAATACAGGATAAACAAGTTAAACAGGCTTAAACTAAAGTTACGAACTACTAAATTAGCGCCCAAAAACTAGATATGATTATGATTTTGTTATTAAAAAATTGGGATTATCTGGGAAAGCTATATGTGACTCTTATTGGAAGAAAAACAACTAGTTTCGATCAGCGATGTGAACATGAAGAGTTATGTGCGACCTGCGTCACACATTTTTAAAAAATTAAAAACATGGTACAATTTCCAATAAAGGTAATGTGAATTGCAATGATTCGTAATGAATAAAAAAAAAATGCATTAAGGCTCGTGCAAAGACTCATTTACGCAAGGATAGGGTAAAGAAACTACCTAACCTTAACTAGAACAAAATGTACAATCAAATTTTAATCACTAATGTTAAGAGGGAATATGCCAAGCTGTACACAATGTATATAGTTTAAGCAGAAAAGAACAGAACACTTGATTAGGGGTGTAATCCAAATCTTTACGAAGAATATGCACACAAGAGATTAATCTGTTTTGATTGTTACACAGAAAGCGACGGCAGATGTTCATCGTTGTTGTTATTGTAGGGTTTAACGCCATTTTTAAGCACACGATAGGCAATAAATGGCGGCCAGTATTGGTGGAGGAAGAACCCGGGAAAACTCCCGGAACGAACCACCGACCCACGAGAAGCTACTGGCAAGCTTTCTCACATAACTACATTAGCCTAATCTTAGACTCGAACCCAGGCGACAGGTGAGATGGCAGTGATCCGTAACGGAAAGCGCTTTACACCACTCGGCCACTCGGGGCCCCCGATCTTCGTCGTAAACAATGTACATGTATATGTTACTGCCGTACGAACAGGAACAATGAAGGGGCAGTACTCATGGTGTGTGTGTGTGTGTGTGTGTGTGTGTTCTATGAGCGATCCAATGTACTTGAATCTTCTAGTTCACGCTAACTGTAGAACGAATTCTCGTCATATCGCCGGAGTATTTTCAAGCCGAAAAATTAAGAGCTGTGCAACGTACATGATCTGTACTACTGATTTTAAAAATGCAATTAGATTACTTCATATATGTCACCAGAGACAAGAGAGCATTCAATAAAATTATATGAAACTGCACATAGAGCACTTGCAGATATATGCATGTGATTCAGGTTCATGGCAGTTACATAATAGTGTCAGTGAAGGAGAAATAATTATCACATTGGGCAAAGCAGTGAGGTACTAAAGGTATATGGAGCCAGGTGCGACGGTGAAGGTCTAAGAGGGTATCGTCGCCCCTAAACTTTCGACACCCATCTTTTTGGCGCCCGCAGCAACCGCCCCGTCCTCCGCCGGTTTCGTGCGCTACTGAAACAAAATGTATATTATAAAATCCGGTAAATCTTAAGGTACTCTTAAGATATCGCAGCCGACTTCGATAAAGTTTACGGATGTACTTCTCTATCATATATTAGGTGGATTGGTCGTTTTAAGAAAGACCATAAATCTATTCAATGCGACCCAAGTAATGGAATAACAGGGTCTGCGATTTGTCTTGGGCAATTTATGACGATGCTAAATACATATGAGATTTTCTTCTTCCTTTATCATGGGTCAGCTGTTATTAATATAAGAATCATTGGAAACTCGTGCAAGTTTGTACAATTCTGGGTCCCCATTTGTTGATTGTTGATAAAAACATGACTGGTTCATACCGTCAGACTGTTACTTGTAATTATGAGAAAATTGGCCGTGGATATTGTCACAAGTGATGTAGCATAGATTAACTTTTTTTTTAAAAACTCGACTCATGAGAAATGACTTAAGATTGGATCGGAGAAAACGAGCAGAGAACACAAACTGCTAAAATGTAGTTAGAAGGTCAAGATAGTTGTATACACATTGTTTTTCGAAACAACCACGTGTCCAACGCACCTGTGCCCGATTGTGCTTTTGTCAGTGGACAATTTTATCCCTCAGAAATGTTGTCAAACGTCATGAAACACTAAACACCACCATCATACACACATCAGCGTTCTAACGGAGGAGGAATAGGTGGTAGCCCTGGACGCCAGAGGTTGGGAAACCAAAAACATGGATGCCATAGGTTTGGGGGCGCCATCATCGTCGCCCCTGACGCCATTTAATGTTTGTAGTTTGTATGCTACTGCCCCCGCTCCTCTCCCTCCCCCGCCTCTCGTCATACCGTTACCCAAAATATCGACGCCGGACCTGCTACATAAATCTACCGTCTTAACAGATTTCCATTAAGGAAGACAGCAACTAAATCTTGTAAGCAAAAATCTGCTGTTGAACAGATGCTCTGAAAGGCAACATACAATTGGAAATGCAGGTTTCCAGTGATAGAACAATATACCCAATAAACATTTTACCAATTGGATAATCAGTCTGAGAAGGTTTGTAGAGGTACATGGGGAGTATTTATGTATGATTTACTATTCTCTAATAAAGTATTTTATTTGTACAGTGCAATGACAGTCATAACTTTTTAATGTGTTGTCTGTGTCAACCAGAATGTATACACTGGTTGACATGTACATTGCATGAGTATGTCATATGAACACAGCATATGCCAACTCTAAATGTCCTGGGTGTAATCAAGATCCCAAAATCAACAGGCTTCTACCTTAAAGCCACCCACAAAGTTTTATTCTTGTATTTGATGCAATATTTTTGTGTGGAAACGATTTTTCTTTTTTTCTGTCACAGTGGCCTCGACCTTTAAACTTTTCATTCTTCTTTGCACCAACTGCAAACCATCAATAAAGTTTGATTATGGTATCAGATGCATGATTATTGTCACTCTGTTGACATCCACAAAGTCTTTTAACTATCGTCAGTGAAGAAATTATTGAACATGAACCATTTTTGTTTTCTAGTCTCAGTGACCTTGACCTTACTTCTCTTGGATAGCTTTCTTCCTTACAAATGCATGCCATGAGCAAAGCGTGGTAACAATAAATGGCAGTGAACTTACTTTTTTGTGAACAAACCATTTTTTCCTATTCTCTGACACAACAGCATTTGGTCTTTGACCGTTTTATCCCAGAATCCTTAGATTTGTTTCTTAGCCAGATCATAAGCCATCATATAAGTTTTCTACTGTAGATGGTAGATAACTTGAGTTATTGTGCAGAAATGAAATTGTGATGGTAGATATACATATAGCCAATAAACTAAATCGATAAGATGGATAGAATTTATAACATACCTGCAACAATCCTGTTGATAAGGTTATACCGTACCACATTTATGCAAATTAATTCATTATGATCATTTAATGCTGAAGTGGTACCATTGATCCAAGTCATATAACTACCCCTTATCTATCTGTATTATTTGCAGTAATACAGCAACATAGTTGATCAACACTCTGAATAAATGAAACATAAACATATACAAACATTATGATGCTCAATATTGCCAGTTTTGGCGTACTTATTCCATGATGTGCCTATACAATGAGCTGCCCCTAATAGCACCAGGCTTTGAAAATCCCTTCTTGTCTCGCTGCGAGTGTGGATTCAATAACATAATTTGTTTAGTGATGCATATTAAATTAAGTCTAACACATGATCTATATAAAAAAAATACGTTTTTCTGCACTGCATTTTAAAATCAACAAAATCTCTTTGGGATTTGTTCCCAATGTGTTTTTTTTTAAATATGTTATATCCACTCTGTCATCACTGAGTTGATCTAATTGTATGAAGCCATGCATATACATGCACAGTAGTATCAAAATGATGCAGAATGGATAAATTTAGATGCGTGAAAACTGTCCATACATGAATTCAACAGGATCACAATGCTGATTCCTTTGTGAACAGGTGTCAGGTTTTACTGTACGTGGTTATCCTACACAAGTCACTGAGATACTAACTGGACTTCAACTAGTGAACTACAGACAAATATACAAGATACAATCACACAAAATTCCCATAGCATTTGAAATGGATCTCCCTAGTGAATGTTTGCACTCTTTATTGTATTTTCCAAACTCTTCAAAATCTGCTATAAATATCAGAGATATTGTTTTCTGTAATCAAAAGAAACATAATCTGCAAATTATCATTCAAGAGTTCTAAAAGCTTTAATTAAGATCAGCCACAAGAGGAGTGTATATGAATAGTGACATCATCTGTGAATGCGTGTGTGTTTGTGAGTTTTTTTTATATATCGCTTCGATGCTTGCAGTGTGGCAGTTTATAGTTATGTCTAGCACTGGGGTATCATGCCGCAGGCATATCCCACACCCAGTCACATTATCCCCATACCAGACCTACCAGTCAAAACTCCCTGTTAATGCTGAGCGTCAAGCAAAGCAGCTGCTAGTACCATTTCGATAAGTCTTTGGTATGACTCAGCCAAGGTTCGAACTCGCGACCTGCTGTTTCCGAAGCAGACACTCTAACCACTTAGGCCACTGTAGCGGTCAACCTCATTCTTGATTTCATCAGTATTTTGGTACATTGATACTGGATGACAAATAATCAGCAACAGTACTGAGAATGGCATATTACATGTACTGTAAATGGCATATTACATGTACTGTAAATGACATATTACATGTACTGTGAATGGCATATTACATGTACTGTAAATGACATATTACATGTACTGTGAATGACATATTACATGCACTGTGAATGGCATATTACATGTACTGTAAATGACATATTACATGTACTGTAAATGACATATTACATGTACTGTAAATGACATATTACATGTACTGTGAATGACATATTACATGTACTGTGAATGACATATTACATGTACTGTAAATGACATATTACATGTACTGTGAATGACATATTATATGTACTGTAAATGACATATTACATGTACTGTAAATGACATTACATGTACTGTGAATGGCATATTACATGTACTGTGAATGACATATTACATGTACTGTAAATGGCATATTACATGTACTGTAAATGGCATATTACATGTACTGTGAATGACATATCATATGTACTGTAAATGGCATATTACATGTACTGTAAATGGCATATTACATGTACTGTAAATGGCATATTACATGTACTGTGAATGACATATTACATGTACTGTGAATGACATATCATATGTACTGTAAATGACATATTACATGTACTGTAAATGACATATTACATGTACTGTAAATGACATATTACATGTACTGTAAATGACATATTACATGTACTGTGAATGACATATTACATGTACTGTGAATGACATATTACATGTACTGTAAATGACATATTACATGTACTGTGAATGACATATTATATGTACTGTAAATGACATATTACATGTACTGTAAATGACATTACATGTACTGTGAATGGCATATTACATGTACTGTGAATGACATATTACATGTACTGTAAATGGCATATTACATGTACTGTAAATGGCATATTACATGTACTGTGAATGACATATCATATGTACTGTAAATGGCATATTACATGTACTGTAAATGGCATATTACATGTACTGTAAATGGCATATTACATGTACTGTGAATGACATATTACATGTACTGTGAATGACATATCATATGTACTGTAAATGACATATTACATGTACTGTAAATGGCATATTACATGTACTGTGAATGACATATTACATGTACTGTAAATGGCATATTACATGAACTGTAAATGGCATATTACATGTACTGTGAATGACATATTACATGTACTGTAAATGGCATATTACATGTACTGCGAATGACATATTACATGTACTGTGAATGGCATATTACATGTACTGCGAATGACATATTACATGTACTGTGAATGACATATTACATGTACTGTAAATGGCATATTACATGTACTGTAAATGACATATTACATGTACTGTGATTGACATATTACATGTACTGTGAATGACATATTACATGTACTGTGAATGGCATATTACATGTACTCTAAATGACATATTACATGTACTGTGAATGACATTACATGTACTGTAAATGGCATACTACATGTAGTCTAAATGACATATTACATGTACTCTAATGGCATATTACATGTACTGTAAATGGCATATTACATGTACTGTAAATGGCATATTACATGTACTGTAAATGACATATTACATGTACTGTTAATGGCATATTACATGTACTGTAAATGGCATATTACATGTACTGTAAATGACATTACATGTACTGTAAATGGCATACTACATGTACTGTAAATGGCATACTACATGTACTCTAAATGACATATTACATGTACTCTAATGGCATATTACATGTACTGTAAATGGCATATTACATGTACTGTAAATGGCATATTACATGTACTGTAAATGACATATTACATGTACTGTAAATGGCATATTACATGTACTGTAAATGGCATATTACATGTACTGTAAATGACATTACATGTACTGTAAATGGCATACTACATGTACTCTAAATGACATATTACATGTACTCTAATGGCATATTACATGTACTGTAAATGGCATATTACATGTACTGTAAATGGCATATTACATGTACTGTAAATGACATATTACATGTACTGTAAATGGCATATTACATGTACTGTAAATGACATATTACATGTACTGTAAATGCCATATTTCATGTACTGTAAATGGCATATTACATGTACTGTAAATGGCATATTACATGCCTATTACACGCAGAATAGTCCTGTGTGCATACAGCTTAAGTTATGTGCAGAAAGCGTTTCTATTCGTTTGATCAATGACCTTGACTGTTGACCTCGAATCAAGAGGGTTCTCTGCTCCAAATACCATCCAACAACAAATGATTTCTCAGATAAGTTATATCGAGCTAATATTGTTATATGGAAATCTTGTTAATCTTTCAGACAATGACTTTTACTTTTCGACCGTCAAGGTCAATGAATTTCTTCTTCACCGCAACTGTAAGCCATTAGCACAAGTAAGTAAACTGTGGAGAACCAAAGTTACTGCGTGAAAACCATTTTTCTCCTTTCAGTCATTAACCTTTGATCTTTGACCTTGATGCAGATAAGATTTTTCCTTAATCCAGACGCAAGACATGCATAAAGTTTGGATAATGTACTTGGTGGAAAACTTCAGTTATTGTGCATAAATCATTATTATCTTTTGTCAGTAACTGACCTTGACCTTTGAGTTTTAACCCCAAGGTTGACATGTTTGTTCTTTTCATTTAAGTGCAAGCCGTCCACAAAGTTTGGTAATTGTAGATGGCTGAATACTTGAGCTGTTGTGCAAAATCGAAATTGGTAACAGCATTGGATAAATTTCATATCATAATATACTACGCCTCATTAATGAAAAAGATAAGACTTCCCCCACATAGGATGAAAAATGCATAAGACAGACAAATTAATATAAAAAATAGTAAATTACAAAAATTACCTTACTACTGTAAGCCTATTATGAATATGCCACAACTCGAGAAAATTAATTTTGTTGTTATGACAATTTATAATGTTGACACTGTATCCTTTATCCAAGTCATCGATGACCCTGAACCCAAAAGTATTTTGCATAACATCACAGAGTCAATATAAAATTCAGAATAAAATTTACATAATACATACATAGAAAAACAACCTCAATAGTGCCAGTCTTGGTGCACGTATTCCATGCTGTGACAATACAATGAGTTCCCTCTAATAGCATATCACTTTGGAAATCCCTACGCTCGCAATTCCAGATAATACTTGGTATAACTAGTCAAGCAAATTGCTCATATCTCCTGATGTAACTCTTCACATCTTGCTGAAAATTTGGATTCAATATATGATTTGTTAATTGATGCAATTAAATTTAAGCCTAACACGGATCTAAACTGCACTATATTAACAAAAGCTATTTGGCATTTGTTTCAAATGTTGCTATTTATATCCATTATATTGGTCCCCATTGAGTTGATCTAATTGTGTAAAGTCATGCACACACTGACGATAATAGCAAACAAATGGAACACGGGCAAATTTATATAGGTACATTGGATTCTGTCCGTGAAGGGAATTTTGAAGGATCACGATCTTGTGTCCTTCGTGGATTGGCGTCCATTTGTCAAGGTTAAGATGGTATTCTACACAAGTCACTTGAACGAAAACTTTTCTTCCAATTCTTTTTAAACTACATTCCACTCTCTACAGTCACCCAAGAGGTCATTATATGAAATCCTTTGCATATTTAGGTACATCTTCCAACAATTATTTCAATGTATATAGAGTATGTTAAGAAATGTAAAAAAAATGTCATTGCAATTAAAAGTGTTGAATACAGTCAACAATAACATCCTTCTTACTGATAAAAGGGTAACAGTGACACTCTCCTCCTCACTTATTGTTACCAGAGACAACAATGACACCTCTGTTACCATAGATACACAATCACATTATTCTCACTGTTGTTACCACAGATACCACAATGGCACCCCTCTCACTGATTGTTACCAGAGACATCAATGACATCCCACTCACTGATTGTTACCATACGTACAACACCGATATCCCTCTCACTGATTGTTACCATATAAGCAAAAATGGCATCCCTCTCACTGATTGTTAACATAGAGACAACAATGACACCCACCTCACTGATTGTTACCATAGAGAAAACAATGAAAACCCACTTCACTGATAGTTAACATAAAGACAACAATGATACCCACCTCACTGATTGTTACCATAGAGACAACAATGACACCCACCTCACTGATTGTTACCATAGAGACAACAATGACACCCCTCTCGCTGATTATTATCATAGGGTCAACTACACTCTCACTGGCTGTTATCATCAATGGGGTAATTACAAAATTGTCAGAGATTCCACCCGAAGGTATGGGAAGCGATGTGGTAATGGTGAGGCAGACAATTGGACAACTTGATGGACATAAGGTAGGTATAAGCATAAAGCTTTATTAAAACAAAGTGTGCAGATAAAAAGCAAGGCACTTGAAATACATGGTAAATGCTGAACATACATTAAAGCCGATGTTTCATTTTTTTTAAACAATAGCAACACATTTATCTCCTCAAGCATGATTTCCATCTAGCTTTCAAGCTATCTGTTTTAAATCAGCACTACGAACAAAATAAGGTCAACCCTAAATAATAAGGTCAACCCCAACCCAAACCATACTCAAACCTTGTACTTAAAATTCTCCTATTCCCTATGTCTAATTACACTAACCTGAACTACTGCTCGGGGATTTATAATAGACCAGTTATCATGCAACTTCCAAAGTTGTGCGAGGGGAACAATGGTGGTACTGTGGTTAGCATACAGGAAATACAATTTAAAGGGTGCAGGTTTAAATCCTATAATCGTATCAGGCTGGGTCATCTATATCATTCATCTTAAAGAAATTAAATTTCTTAAATGGGAAATGAATAGGTTACCATTTGTAACACACACAAAACTGGAAAGGTATACAGACATACATGTATCCAAAACATTTTGGAAAGTGAG
This sequence comes from Unio pictorum, assembly GCA_030141615.1. NCBI lineage: Eukaryota > Metazoa > Mollusca > Bivalvia > Unionida > Unionidae > Unio > Unio pictorum. The sequence continues at coordinate 709,666 of JARLTB010000080.1, forward strand.
TGAGCATCATCTTTCTAACCAATAAAAGACGTTTACACTTTGACAAAGAAGTCCTGTTTTATGTTTTTACCCTGGCTGTGATGTGATAATTTTCACTGCAGGAAAATTTTTGTTTAAATGATTTTGCCAATTTGAGTATAATAAATATTTGCACTCTATTGATGCAACAAATGTCTAATCCACTCACCCTTCAAACAGTGCTCCCACTGAATGAATAAACAATTCAAAAAATTTTAAAATTGCCATGAAAATCTACGAGCCAGTAATCTCCTACCCTGCCCTGCCCAGCCCCCCACCCATCAAAAGTTTGAAATGCATATCTTAAATGATTTTTAAGGGGTTGTGACATGACACACACACAGACATACATACAACCGGATGAACGTAATATTTAATCCTCATTTTTGTTTTAAATTATGGGGATAAAAATATTGTTGAATCCAGAATCGAATCAAATATATAATAAGGGAAACCATACTCAAATCATGAGACTTCAAATATCTAATATGGGAAACCATACTCAAAGCATGATACTTCAAATATCTAAAATGGGAAACCATACTCAAAACATGAGCCTTTTAAGTTATGACCATAAACACTGCGCAAAATCTGACGTGAACTGCAGCCCATCTGAAGAGGATTTACCGTCTTTGCTCTCTTATAAGTCAAGTAAAACTGCAAACAATTAAAATTGTGATTTGCCATAGCATAACGCGCCCGCATACCAGGGTAGATATATGTTGTTTGTTCTGCTGATTAATTCAACTAAACTGCATAGACCCATATCGGTAAGTGCAGTATGCGCTGGCAGATATGGATCTGTACAGTTTGCAGTTGGAGTCGACTTATAAGCGAGTAAAATGGTAATGCAATTATCATAGATCTCTAGAATTACTTAGTTTAAGAATAAATATGAAATGTATCAAGCCTAATGTTTTTTAAATCAATTATTCAAATGAAAATGGTCCAAGCCAGAAAACTAGTTTTACTCAATGAATTATTGAATACAAATTCAATGAAGGCATAAGGTTTTTATCTGCCAGGCAAAAAACCTTTAAATCTAGACTTTACATACAGAAATAACGCCAGCACATCAATTTGATTATCCATCGGGTGAATTTCTGATTGCAGAAACCTCCAAAATGTTATCTCTATGTTTCTTCCTCTTTTTTTAACAGAAGTATCAATATTAGGTTTCGTGTTATCTTTTGAATTAGACTGCGCACAATTAAAAGTACAAAAACTAAGTCAATGCAACAATATAACAACAAAGAAAAAGCAGTCTTATAACAGGAGATGTTTACAATGTTAAAATCCTTAAAACTAGGTGGCAGCAGACATAAATGAATGCACGATTTCTTGTTGTACAAGTCAGGTTTGAGTTGCTGCAGACATACGTGAATGCACGATGTCATATTTACAAGCCAGGTTCAAGTGGCTGCTGACAGAAATGAATGAATGTAATGTACAAGCCATGTTGAGTGGCTGCTGACAGATATGAATGCACGATGTCATTCTGTACAAGCCAGGTTCAAGTGGCTGCTGACAGAAATTAATGAATGTAATGTACAATCCAGGTTGAGTGGCTGCTAACAGATATGAATGTACGATGTCATGTTGTACAAGCTCAGTTTAAGTGGCTGCTGACAGAAATGAATGAATGTAATGTACAAGCCATGTTGAGTGGCTGCTGACAGATATGAATGCACGATGTCATTTTGTACAAGCCAGGTTTTAGTGGCTGCTAACAGAAATGAATGAATGTAATGTACAAGTCATGTTGAGTGGCTGCTGACAGATATGAATGCACGATGTCATTTTGTACAAGCCAGGTTTTAGTGGCTGCTAACAGAAATGAATGAATGTAATGTACAAGCCATGTTGAGTGGCTGCTGACAGATATGAATGCACGATGTCATTTTGTACAAGCCAGGTTTTAGTGGCTGCTAACAGAAATGAATGAATGTAATGTACAAGCCATGTTAAGTGGCTGCTGACAGATATGAATGCACGATGTCATTTTGTACAAGCCAGGTTTTAGTGGCTGCTAACAGAAATGAATGAATGATGTCATGTTGGACAAGCTTGGTTCAAGTGACTGCTCAAATGAATGCATTGCATGCTATATAACATGTGCATGCCATGTTTAAATGGCTGCTGACAAGATATGAATGTATGATTCATGTTGCACAAGCCAGATTTTAAATTAAGTTTAGTTAAGAATGCACAAGAAGCAACTACCCATTTTATTTTAATTCTGTTCTTATCCATATACTGACGTTTTCATAGTAGCTAATGTTGTTGGTAATCTAAATCTGTTAACGGTATATTTTCCTTCATTAGAATAATGTCTGTTATACAAATATCACAACCTTATATATTAAATATCTCCAGTTTTGTTCACTACAGGAATTAAACATCAAGAGTTTTAGCGATTTTCGCATCCTCTTGGGCACCGCTACGGTGGCCTAGTGTTTAGAGCGTCCGCTCGGGAAGCGAGAGGTGATGGGTTCGATCCTTGGCCGAGTCATACCAAAGACTTACATAAATGGTACTAACTGCTGCCTCACTTGGCGCTCAGCATTAAGAGGTTAGTGTTAGGACTGGTCGGCCTGGTGATTGGGTGGGACATCATGCAACATGTCTGCGGCATGATGCATCACTACAAAATGCCTCACTGCAGACATCGTAGCGATATGACTGAATTTTGTTTAAAGCTACGTTAAAAATCCTAATCAAACCAACAAATATCCTGTACAGTGGGTGGGGGTGACCCTAAAGTGGTTAAACATTTCTGAGGCAAAGTGATCATGCTAATGTGTTTTATTACAAACTCGTCGTCTCCATCTCTGCTGAGCTTGAACATGTTGTATACATGCAGATGCTGAGGGTTTCATTTATGTAGTATGTGTCTTTAAGATGGTCATAGTCTACAGCCATTGACAACAACTGTAATGTACATGCAATACCAAAGTCATTTGATGACCATAAATCAAATTAGACATATACTGCATTAAATTCTTAGACTGCACTAGGCCTTTGTATGTCTAATACGCTATCATCTTCTTTCACTTGTGAACTTCAACTGGATGGGAAGTGAATGTGCTATCAATTTAATGTTACGCTTAACCCGTCAATTCATGTGTCATTTACATTTCAATTTCTAACACCCAATCAAATCACAACACTGAGCAAGGTTCATTAACAACGGCCAAATTTAGACTCAAGGTAAGGGGTTACCCAGTCAATTTAATAGTGGGTCTCTGCCGTTAGGCATGTGCATTAAAAATGAACCACCTTGAGGACACATATTTATGTCTACACAGTAAGTTTACATACATCAGGACAAAACTGCGATAATGATTTTGTCTGGAAAACTGGGAATTAAATTTTCCAAAGATATAGATTCTGTCTGTGCAGCCAAAAATGTGGTGAACATATAGGAATCACTCAGATATCTCTAGTGAATATAGGATATTGTTTAAAGAATCAGACCTAGCACGTGTTCAGATATGCTGACATGTAAAACAGTGGAACTTGTCCATTGAGGACACTCAGGGATCCACACATTTGGCAATTGCTAGATATGGATGAAAATCGGTTTCTCTCGATTAAGGTATCTCCTAGGCCAGGTTTTACTGCATGTAACAGAACCACTGCAAATGGCACAATACCCAGCCAACATAACCTTAGTTCTTTGAAAGTGTTTCCTGCAAACTACAGAAAGGAATTAAGTTACAATGGCCAAATCCATTTAGTGAGTGGCTTTGACCTTGGAGCTATTGATCCCCAAATAAGTAAGGTTCATTCAATGCTAAGTGGATTAGAAATTATGATGACTTACGTTATAGTCATATCCAGAAATGTAATGCTTATGCAAAATATGTTTGTAGGAACAGTGACCTAATACCTTGAAACAAAAATCCACCATACCAGTAACGTTCTGCCTGGAGTCATGGAAAGTAATGTATTTGCTTCGCAATTACTGCAAGTAAATTAATCAATCCAGCATGCAGATATCAAAATAAAACATATAAAAGATGAAAAATCATAAAAATTCAAAATACACATGATGGAAAATATCTCACAACTGTAACAGATAATACTTTAGGTCGTAAAGATAATAGTTATGTTTAATTCAGGTTCCGGACGAAGCACCCACTATGGCGGCTGCTGTGGTAGGTGTATTATTATTTGGAGTGAGGTACTCCCTATATTTTATTCCAATTATTATAGAAGTCACACTCAGACTCGATTGTGTACGAAGTGAAATGAGAGAGAGAGAGAGAGAGAGAGAGAGAGAGAGAGAGAGAGAGAGAGAGAAAATGTAGACAGTTAAATTATTGAGTACACAAAAGGTCAAATTTAAATGAATAACAGTTTAATACAATTCAACCAAATGATAATAATTCGCCAATCAGTCTTTTTACTCTCGACCCTGTAACAGCCTATTGTAACACTTGATACGTAGTGTGATAGCTTTCCACCTGTCCTTGTATTCTACTCATCTATGTAATCTATCCTATTCATCCCATTCCTTCTCCTCTTCCTCCCGACTTGCTCCAAATTCTTGCTCATTGCAACTTCTCTATACTCCAATTTCTCCTCCTCGACTCCTTTCCCGACTAGCCTTTGATTCACCATCGACTTCTCCACTAATATTTATTCCGTCTCCCTCCTAAGACTCAAGACTGACATATACCAGACTCAAGACTGACATATACCAGACTCAAGACTGACATATACCAGACTCAAGACTGACATATACCAGAAGCATGTCCCATTAAAGCTTACTATACGAAGCTTTGTCTTTCTTAGAAATTCCTAATCTTTCCCGCCAAATTACAAGTGGCTTTCTGCCTGTTTGTTTTTTTTTGTTGGTTTTTTTTTTTTGGGGGGGGGGAAGGGTGCTATCTCCCGGTTGATCTTCGCGGACCATTTGGGGAGACCCTCCTGCCCTAACTTTTGTTACCTCATCGAGGTATGTTTGCTAGTTTTTAAATATGTGATTCATGTAATTATTATTATAATATATATATATATATATATATATATATATATATATATATATATATATATATATATATATATATATATATATATATATATATATATAAATTCATGCCTGGCAAATCATTCATTGTATTTCTATAAGTCTACAATGTAGGTACATTTAAGTCTATCTAAGAACATATTCTCTTTATTATGTGTGACACCTTTCTCTGGGGAGAAGGGAAGTTTGGTATATGTTTTGTAATTTTTTAAAAAATTTTCTTCTTCAAGTTCCATATGTATATATTAATCTGAATAGTCAATGTTGTATTCATCTATGCATTCATCATCGGCCAGCTCTTTTGTTTCTATCATCAACTCCTCTTCTTGTCTTTTTAGTCTTCTTTTCTCTTTCCTTCTTTTCTTTCTTTCCCAGTTAAAAAATCTCTTCTGCGGTCATGTCTAATAGCATTGTTTCATTTAAATTTTTCTCTCCGGATGATGTCACAATTTCTAGTTTAGACTGCTGTTGTTGGATTAGTTGTTTTTGTTTTCTTAATGGCTCTTGTTTTTCTTTCTGAGGTTGTTTTATTCCTGTCTGTTGTTGCTTTGGTTTAGGATTAGGTGGTTGTTGCTGATGTGACTGTTTCTGGTGTTGTGTTGAAACTATCAAATCATTTTTTTAATTGTCTTTGATTTTCTGTCTTCACGTGGATTTCGTTTGTGTCTTCCTTTTGTACATCTTCTTGTTTCGTCTATTCTTCTTGTTGGTTTCTTCTCCCTAATTTCTGTGCGATACATTTTTTCCCTTGTTGCTTCTCCGTCTATTGTTGTGCATTTTTTTTTTAGTTTTCCGTTGTTTTTGCAGCTGATTTAGTTGTTGTTGTTTCCCTGTTTGTTCTGGGTTTTTTTGGTAGGATAATGCTTGGGATTTTTTCCTGACATTGCTATTTTGCTATTCTGTTCCTTAGTAATTTCTTGTTTTCTCTGTTGTGCGGCATTATGACTCTGTTGTTTGTTCTGCTCTTCCACCATATTGTCAGGTTGAATTTTTTCCCCTCATTTGCTGTCTGGATCTCTCGAGTGTTAGGGCATTTGTGAGAGGGTATGTCCAGTTTTCTGTCACTTGTAACATTTTCTATGGTGAATACACCCTTAATACCAATTTTTCGTTAGAAATCCGTTAAGGCAAAATGCTCTTTTGGGGCCCTGAGTGGCCGAGTGGTCTAAAGCGCTGTCCGTTACGGATCACTGCCATCACCTCTGTCTGCGTTGGTTCGAGTCTTGGATTTGGCCAATGTGGGTATGTGAGAAAGCTTGCCAGTAGCTTCCCCGCGGGTCGGTGGTTCTTTCCGGGGTTTTCCCCGGGTTCTTCCTCCACCAGTAATACTGGCCGCCATGTGTAGCCTATATTGTGCTGAAAAATGGCGTTAAACCATAAAAATAAACAACCAAACAACTCTTTTGATCCCTTGTAATCTGCCTTTTTTCCTATTTCGAACACTCTGGTCCCATTGTATATTGTTGTCTGCGGTATTGTTCCTGGTTTTCTTTTCAAAGCATTCCACTGTAGCTTCTAATGGTATTTCGAGTGGTATATGATATATGTAGTTCTCCCGTTTGCTTTTTGATTTTCTTTAGAATGGGTGTTGCCTCTCTTACTGTGACTTTTTCTACCATTATATTTTTCTCCCCGTATGTTAGGCTTATTTCCTCTTGGGCGTAGTATATATCTTTTGTATCAATTTCTGATGAAGGAGTATGTTTGGCTAATATAATATGGGTTCATTTGTTTTAGAGCTATCATCACCGTTGAGGTTTCAGGTATTCTATCTCTTGGTGTTGACGTCATTTCCAATTCCTGTGTTCATTCTTTGTATATACATTCCAGGTATGATCCTTCATCATTTTCTATTCTCCTTAACTTGAAAAGTTTTTCTAGGTCCCTAGTTTGCTTTTTTGTTTCCGCCATTGTTTTTCCTTGCAATTCTTTCTATGTCCGTGTTTTGGCTACAGCTCACTTCGTTTGATACAATTTTGTTACTTCTATGGTTTAATTATCTTGATTTTAATACATTATTGTTGTGACATCAGTTTTCAGAGTTAGTTCATGGTTCCTATGTTGAAAGTTTGGAATTCCATTTAGTTTAACACCTTGGTTATTACTTGTTTGGCACCTTTGCTCCCGGTTGCTTGTTCAGGTGACATTATGCCGTACTGTGTGGCTTTCTGTGAGCATTGCTCTATCCTTCCAGCACGATGATTGGGCAATTACTAAGTTTCTAGCTCAAAAATACTAAATTAAATTCGGGTTTAAATGGTGACCATACACTTAATAAATTCCGATTGGATGTCAATTCTAACCTGTTCTATTCAACTTTGCAGACAATGTCCAGGGCCACCTGTCAACGTGGTTATCTTTACGACGCCAGTATGGTATTTTGTTCTTGAACAAAGCTTTCAACGCCGACGTAAAACTTTTCACACCCTTGCAAAGAAGACCAACTATAGCCGTGATGTTTAACATATACACATATTATCTAACCATTTCTTTGTTCCCCTGACTTACGTAATTGCAGGCAGGGAAACGTGACCGCTCCCCCCCCCCCCCTTTCGCAAAATTACTTTAAATGCAAATGCGCGTTACTACAGCATTACTAAACGTAATAAAAGAACAAAATCATAACGACGCTACACGCTGACTACATAAACAAATATACACACAACATACGGTTATCTACAGAGTAATATATGTCCCTTCAGCACTCGTACTCATGAACGACTATCGTATCAAGCGTCCTGCACCAGGTAGGCGAGGGTTTGGTGGTCAGTTTCCAATATGAACTTCCGTCCGTACATGTACAACTCGAACCATGATATCCTGAACACGATTCCGTGGCATTCCCTCTCCGATACGAAGTAGTTCTTCTTGGCAGCAGACGGTTTCCGACTCCCGTACGCGACAGGAAAAAGCGTCTCCTCGTGTTCTTGCAGTAAAAGTAGTACGCTCCCAGTAACGAGTCACAATCGTCAATGCGAAGCTTGAAGTCTTTGGGCAGATCCGGTAGACGGACAACAACAACAACAACAACAACAATAATAATAATAATAATAATAATAATAATAATAATAATAATAATAATGACTTTGTATATCACCTAATCTTTAGAAGCTCTAAGCGCTTAACATTTAGAATGACACGAATACAAAAAAGAAAAAGAAAAAAACAAACACCATGCAATTGGAAAACAAAAAAATGCTGACAATATTTAAGGTAGGAAACATTTTTAGGTCTTTAAGTTTGTTCTTGCAGTCGAAAAAGGTACGTTTTAAGAGCACTCTTGAAACGGATCACTGTATCATTGTGTCTAATGTCAATGGGCAATTTATTCCATGTTGCTGGACTCTGGTATGCAATAGAACGTTGTCGATATGACTTTGTTTTCATAGTGGGAAGAATACTATTGTCAGAAGAGGAGCGTAAATATTTTGCTTGTGTATACACATGGGCGAGGCCAGATAGGTATGCTGGACTGGAGTCTGTCAGTGAAACGTAGCACAGAGAACACATTTTGTGTTTTATTCTGGATCGAATGGATAGCCAGTGTAGGGTCAGAACAGTAGAGAGGTGTGCTCTTATCGAGGTACTCTAAAGATGATAAAGATCAGCTGTGTTTTGAACTTTCTGAAGTTTATGAGTACATATTGAGACGAACCAAACATAACTGAGTTACAATATTCCAGTCTTGAAAGTACTAATGAACACTAAAGTGTTTTAGTGGCATCAACTGAAAGATATTTGCGATGGAACTGAAAACCTCAACGGACAACCGCGTCAGATGTTCAAGCATATCCTTCAGCGTTTGGAAAGCGAGCTCACACGCATCTGTCAATTTTTTTTTTACTTACAACTGCTTCGCAATTGCGCTGAAATTGGTACAAGGTCAATCCCAGGAATGATCTCATCTCGGTTTTCGTGGTGGGACGTGCGGAGTTTCTCAGCTCCTCGTCCTCCGACATTTCGGGGCACAGCGTGCCTTGGCTCAGGGTATGTCCCAAATAGTATACTGTCTCGAACCCAGAATGACATTTGGAAGGGCGAGCCGTCAATCCTGCTTCACGTAACCGCTTCAAAACGTCTGCTAGCAGAGTGAGATGTTCACCTATGCCAACATGCGGCCACAGGAGTCTGACATTTTATCAATAAAGTACGGCCAAATCTCTCACAACACGAATTACCCTTATCGGTAATATAGTTTATTTACATTACCGATAAAGGGTAATTCGTGTTGTCAGAGATTTCGCCGTACTTTATTGATAAAACGTCTGACTCCTGTGACGCGACTCATGAAATGCATTCTTTGATCTGTCATGATCTCGTTGGGCACTCCGACTCTTGACCAAATCCTCAAAAGCGCGTCAGTGATGGTTTCTGAATTCATATTGCACAACGCGACGGCTTATGGATATGTGCGACGACGCGGCTTTTATCGGCTTGTGCATGTGTGTGTGTGTGTGTGTGTGTGTGTGTGTGTGTGTGTGTGTGTTTATATAGATGGAATAGAATTTAAGTCAACATCCACAAACCAAATTGGATACCCACTTAACTTCCCAAGCTAGACAGGTGGAGCTGTGTGATCTCAAAGCATCAATAAATCACAATATTTGGTAGCACTTTATCGTCATATAGATTCGAACTATTAATATTAGACAATTATAAAATGACATAAACAAAATAATATAAACTGTTATCTTTCTTTCTCTTTGAATGAACTAAAGTCAAGTCTAACTGCAAACTGCAGTCAGGCCCAAATGCAAAAATCACAGACCTAGATCTACCAGTACATAATGTGCCATCAGATCTGGGTCTGTACAGTTTGTTAGGAGTAATCAGCAGAACAAACAAAACAAACCCTAATCTGCAAGACCATTATGTTATGGTAAGTGAGGGTTTTTGTTTTTTGCCATTTAAATTGACTTATAAGCGAGTACATATTGTACATGTATTATAAAGTCCAAAGTAAATGTTACACACACTCTTTTAAATTTCACTACATAAAGAAAACTACAGTGCCTAATGTGACAGAACTAAAGTTTACTTCATTTAGTGTCACTTGGCATGTTGTGCACAGAGCAGCAAATCAATTATTGAGTGCCCTTAGGCAATCCTAGTAAAATGCCCAATGGCAAACACTGTTAGCTGATCCAGGATTTGGATTAATTCCAGTCAATAGATTTTCTACTGTCTTGTTCATGTGTGTATGCAAGCCCCATAGCTAGGATGATTCCAACAATAAAATTGTATTGACTCCTACCAATGGAATTGAAATTTATAATGCAAAAAAAGTGTTTGGGGAAATTAATACATGCATAGGCATTTTGTTTTTAATCTCCAATCCTTCATAACTCATTGAAGTTTTGCTGCATTGTTTTCCAAAGCTCTCTTTATAGCAAATCAAAAAATATTTCTCTAAGGGACTGACGCTCTAATGCCCTGAAAGAATTTTCTGGAATTCAAGATAATACCATTTCTTTTTACAACGGTTGAAAACATGTATTACATTCTTGATGACAAAGAGTTTCAAATAAGTGTAAGCCATATTGTAAATCAAAATGACACATACATTTTTGCTTTTATGAGCAGCTAGACACCATAATAATTCTTCCTGTGAAAACTCCATGATAATATGACTTTCCAATTAGGAAAATGAAAAAAAAAAATCAAAACGGCTAACGTGGTGGCCATATTGGATCAGCACCATTTTCATTTAGGATAAATCTTAGACATCAGAAGAAGTATTTCAATGAAAACCTCATGTTTATATGGCCAACCATTTGTGTTGAAAAGCAATAACAGAATTTGCAAGACAGACATAGTGGTGACCATACTTGATGTCAGATCAACACCATTTTCACTGAAAACCCCATGTTGATATGACTATGAACCATTTCATCATAGTAAAAACAAGATTTTCAAAAATAACAACTTATTGGTCATATTAGACCATTCCATGCAGAACCATTCTCATTTGGACCAATTAGACATCATAAGAAGTCTCTCTGCAACTCCATGTTGATATTACCCTCCATTCAGGAGAAAGCAAAAACAAGAGTTTCAAGATGGCTGCCATGGCAGCCATATTGGATGACTAAGCAGTACTAATTTTCATAATGAACAACATGGCAATCCAAAAGTGCTACTAGTCCATGACCAGTAGAGTTAAAACTGTTATATAAGTTTGTCCTTGGGGCTGTCTGGCCCAGTAAGTATTAAATTGCATAATAAAATATCAAAGAGACCAACCAGGTTGGTAACAGTAGACTAGAATAACCTATAACAACTGCTGGCAGATTATAAAGGCTAACTCCAAACATAAAATTCCATTAAGGTGTTTATTTTCTAAATGAGTCATAAGTACAGAATCTTTCCAAATTATGAAGGATCAACTCTGATTTTAATAAGAACTTCAACTTACAAACTCTAAAATTCAGGAAAGTGGGTGGGGATCAAACCTGGTTTATAAGAAATGAAACTCTTGTACAGAACTGAAATGCAAGGTCTATATTTTGTCACACCTAAGTGCATCTATTATAAACATGGTTAGAAAACCTCATTTCTCCACTTGTATCACAAAATTGCACTTGCCCTCTTGTACCACAAAGTTACACTTGTCCACTTGTATCACAAAGTTACACTTATCTACTTGTATGACTATGTTACACTTATCTACTTGTATGACTAAGTTACACTCGTCCACTTGTATCATAAAGTTACATTCATCCACTTGCATCACAAAGTAACACTTATCTACTTGTATCACTATGTTACACTTATCTACTTCTATCACTAAGTTACACTTGTCCACTTGTATCATAAAGTTACATTCATCCACTTGCATCACAAAGTTACACTTATCTACTTGTATTACTATGTTACACTTATCTACTTTTATCACTAAATTACACTTGTCCACTTGTATCATAAAGTTACATTCATCCACTTGCATCACAAAGTTACACTTATCTACTTGTATTACTAAGTTACACTTATCTACTTCTATCACTAAGTTACACTTGTCCACTTGTATCATAAAGTTACACTTATCTACTTGTATCACTATGTTTCACTTATCTACTTCTATCACAAAGTTACACTTGTCCACTTGTATCATAAAGTTAAATTCATCCACTTGCATCACACAGTAACATTTGTGCACTTTTATCAGGATATTTCTTTATCTGGTAAATGCATAGACAAAATCTAGTTCTTGCAACGAATGACCTTAACCTTGGAGCTGCTGATCTCCACATTAATTCCAATATGTCTAATGAAATCTGTTTGCTCAAACTTGTTTTGATTTAGAAAACACGATATTCGCTGGTATAATAATACCTAGTAACTTTTATTACGGTAATATGATATAGTACTGTGTCTTATTATACGACTGTCAATGTGTAAGGTGATATTTAACTGTACAAAAACTCTATAAATTCATTATAGATAAAGACTAATAGAATGCAAACAAGATGAATAGAGTAGCTAAAATTACTGTCTTGAAAAGCTGTAAATAATAGGCTAGATTTTCTTCAATATCATTACACCAATTATTTGATATTCTCTCCAAGCTGATTGGGTGTCCTTCCTAAAGTACATATACTTGTGTACAAAAAAGATCCCTCTGAACCCTGACAATTACTCAGTGCAAGAAAGAAATGTGAGGGTGGTATATTTACATTGTAACACAAAAGACTTGGCTGGGGTATCTGAAGTTTAAGAATAGTGCAGCTATGCACTTAAATGAAAAACTCATAAATGCCCAGTTTAGAATACAATGGAATTTATGGAACAATTTCTTGGTATTTATACATTTTATTTTCATTAATTCTTCTTTTCCAAATTGGAAGAATTGTATTCTTTGTATATCATCAATATATATGCCTCAGTATTAGAGCCAGCAAGGGGGATGGCTCAACCGAGGATATACCCTGGGGCATGGGCTATTTCTAAGTTTGGAACAGAACAAATTTGTTTGAAAAAAAACTTGGAGAGGCATGGTTGGCTCTTACCCTTGGGCATGTATTCCTGTATTATTAATTCATGCCTGGCAAACCATCCATTGTATTTCTATAAGTTTACAGTGTAGGTACATTTATGTCTATCTAAGAACATATTCTCTTTAATTATTATGCGTGACACCTTTCTCTGGGGCGTAGGGAAGGGAGTCTGGGGATCTGCTTCCTCTTACATATGTCAATCATGTATCAGAAATTAACTAATTACTGAGATAAGACATAATCAATAATGCTAATTAACTCTACTTGTGTGGGTATTTTAGACCATTGCAGTGATTTTAAAATGAAACACAGATATATATATATATATATATATATATATATATATATATATATATATATATATATATATATATATGGATTAAATTTTGGGATCAACATTTAGTAATTGCAACATATGTTTAAAAAAACTGTAACAAGGGATTTTTGTCCATTATCTTTGTTAAATCCATCAACATAACATGATGCAAGCTAAACCTCTTTTCAATTTCATTTGACATCACAAAATACGCCCTATGCTCCATTTCATAACAATTCCTTTTTTAAATAAGTTACACATAAACTGTAATTTGAAAGGTCTACAAGACAAAATTAGTATGAAATTTTTAGTCATTTCATTTATTTCAAACTGGTTAACCGTTTAGACTGTATTATCCGGCGTACTTTCAAAAATTATACAATAACGTTCTCTATCCCCCTCAACGAATACAGGACAGGACACACACACACACACACACACACACACACACACACACGTAGTACCTGACCCCATAAAGTAATTGAGTTTTTTTTGTTTGTTTTTTTAACAACGCAAATTCTACAGCTTGCTGAGCTATTATCATAGTCGTCCTGGACACTACACGCAGTGTTCGTACTACGTTTTCACGTCCAGGGTACTAAGTACAGTGCATTCGCTTTGAAATGACACATGATTTGTGGGTAATTTATTGGGGAAAGGGCTGTAAATATAGTGCAATGTTAGCCTTGTTTTCGATCTATTTTAAAAAAAGAGATATACGTTATAATAAAATGATGTCTATTAATCTCTGTTGTGTTTTTTTTTAGTTCTTTACTTTGCAGTTTATATAAGTTAGGCACTGTCCCACATTACACTTACCGGAATCACCCGTCCTCTAGCCGTTAGCAACGAAATAATTCCAGGCAATAATCGTCAACTTCCCGTACAAATAATCCAGTCACTCGCAAGGCTCAAATATATCTACTAACTCTGATAATTGGTTGATTCTCAATATATATGCTATTTCTGTTTGACAATGACGGGCTAGAGTAACTGTAAATAATCAATGCACGAAGTTCGTTCTCTATTTGACAGAAACCGCGCTATTTGTGAGCCAACTTATTTATCTTTTTGTTGTGAAGAGTAGCATGTTTTCAATTGAAGCATTCCATTTAAAAGATAACTGACCTAGAGGGACCACACAGTTTGCCAAAACGTGTTTGTAGTGATAACTCTGTTATCCTATTATTATTATTATTATTATTATTATTATTATTATTATTATTATTATTATTATTATTATTATTAGTTTGATTGACTATGGCATACTTTGGAGAACAAAATTATGTATGCACATTTACTTTTTAAAAAATCAAACATAACTCTTTCTTTTCAAATTTTTAAACTAATTTTCTTCAACCAAATTATATTAAATCCTGGTTATTGAATTATCTGAACCTTAACTGTCATCAAGAATCTTCCAGATGAAAATTATCGATCGCTATGGACTTTAACAACGGTGGCCATCAAGGAAATTTGGGTCAAGAAAAGAGCACGTTATGTAGGGTAATACGAGTTGGTTTATCAATATGCGTAGCTCTCATTGGGACACCACAGCACGCAACATTGTTATATCTTTAGGTTGATTTCGTCCAAAAATGTCGAAAATACTTTAACATTGATTATGTCGTATGCACTTCTCGGGCAGTCTAAAACAAAACTTCCAAAGAGATCAGAGAGAGGTGCATATTTGTTCCCACTTTTCTCTCTGAATTTGTATGTGTCGGAAAATTGCTGTAGCCTATATTCGAAAATCAAAAAGCTTGTCAAGTATACCCTCTTGAAAAAGTTGAAATGACGTCCCTGAAAGGGATGTGGATGTATAAAAATCCAAATGAAGTGAAAGCATGCCTCTTACAGGTATGTAAAATCAAATTCTAAAACAAATGACGCTCATTTCTAAAATCGCCTGTGTTGAATGCCTATATGACCTGTGTGACATTTAATATAGTGACATCTAAGAAAATTGGAAGAATATTTTATTACTTTTATCCTGGCAACAACAAAACATATCCGTATAATGTGGAAACAAGAACCAGTATAATAAGTCTGCTGTTACAATGGGTGAGAACTGGATTTTAGGTAAAATGTCAGTGTCCACTTTACCAACGCAGTACATTTATTTAAATAAGCATAGGCGTGACTACCGCGAATGCTGGCTGATTCGGACCGTGGCTGATTCGGACCATAGCTGATTCGGCCCAAATTACGGGCTGATTCGGCCCAAATTACGGGCTGATTCGGACAAGATGACGGGCTGATTTGGACCATGTGAACTATTATAAGAAAAACCATGTAACACACACATTATTTAGTTTGGTAGTTATTACTGTTTTTGCAGACATACTAAGAGCATATAAAAAGTTGATATTCGGCTTTTAAATTTACTTAAGACAGTTGCTAGCAAATTTCTAACCGAAATCAGAACAAACTCCATATTAACTACAGCATTTAGATTTGTTCAACCCAAAAAAAGAATATATATATATATATATATATATATATATATATATATATATATATATATATATATATATATATATATATATATATATATATATATATATATAATAAACTGACAACGAACAGTGCAAAATTAGTATCTAACTAGCCTGAGCGCTTTCGACTCTTAATGGGTCTTTTTCAAAGGCAAATACAAAACATAGACAAGACAAACAAATAAAACAGAAAAACGGTTATGTTTGCAAAGTTTTACATGGCTGTTTCTACTGGAATTAAACATTTAAGTTTATATTGTGCTATTAGTATATAGCAAAATAGACAATATAAATAAATTCATCATACATCTAGCAAAGGCATAACCCTTCCATATTGTAAACTCAGATCAATATGTATGAATCAGACGAAACCTATTGATATTTCACATCGTCCGAATCAGCCAAAGATCTGGTCCGAATCAGCCAGAAATCTGGTCCGAATCAGCCCGTAATTTGGACCGAATCAGCTTGGTCCGAATCAGCCATGGTCCGAATCAGCCTGTTACCGTACCACTACCGTACGTGGGTCCATGCAATGTGAGCTAACGTTAGTACTAATATTAGTACTCTTACTTCGATGACGTTGAGACTGCGTCATCGTCGCAAGGCTAACCCAACAATTATCCCGAAATCTGTTAGAATTTTGACAAAAGGTTAAACTTTCAGTCTGTATCAGTACAGGTGTGGGGCTGAATTACCTCAGTAAAATGTTGGTATGCAATGGGGGTCATATTTGTTAAATTATTTTTATAATTTATTTATTTTTATTTATTTTTTTGTTGGGGGGGGGGGTCTGATTAAAGTCAGGAGTTAAGCCATTGTGTATGCGATTTCAGTACATATTTGGAACTCTCACTTAGAAAAGTCCCATTAGCAGATTAATGGTACTACCTAGTATAGAATGAATATTTAATTCTTATTTGTATAATATTTTTGTCAATTATTTTTCACCATTGATTGTGAAAGGTTAAATAAAATCAGCTCACTGTCCACAATACTATTTATTGGCCACAAAATTTATTAATATACTTTTAAACTGTGTAAAGTGGTTTGTTATTTTGCCCATTATAGATGAATTCTTGCCCACCCACCCCTACCCCCGCAACCCTTCTTCGTGGCGTGGTCTAAGGGAGATAAGCAGGAGAATCGTATAGTCAACAGACTTCAAAGATTTATATCTATGCGCAAACGGTCAAATCACATGCGGAATGCGTTGCAAACACGTGGCAAAAAGCCATTAAAGGTATGTTTTCTTTAATAAAAAAAACCGTGTTTTCACTTGAAACTGTATACTTTGTAGAAAAATAAAAATAGGTTGCATTACCCTACGGTCAGCCTAGACTGATCAAATCGTGTTTATTTTCAGTTACTGACCGGGTATGCAAGATTTTCACTCGAATTGACATAAATAACTGGCTGGCACATCTACTAAAACAGATCCATAAAGAGTATTTTCATTGAATGTTGGGAGTTTTGTTGCCTACATTATAGTTTGCGAGGTCCAAGGTGCCTTGCTAGCGGGGCCCGGCTTGTGGAATAACTGTACTTGGCCTAATGGTACCAATCGAACAACCCCAGGTGGGCGGAGCTTAAGGTGTAGAAAACATTAAATTCAGAAATAAATTAGTGTATTATGTAAGAGTTATACTTTCTGTAAGGCTTAAAAGAATGTCGAGGGCCTTGGAAACATGTGAGATTATGCTAATTCATATCTAGATCATATTTTGTAATCTTTTATTTTTATATATAAAATAGTGGTACACAGGGCTGAAAATGTATGTTGTGACTAGATAACCCTTACCCCTGTTTAGTTCAATTAGAGTTATCTCTCTTAAATGGAGTACCTGGTTTTGTCCTTGTCAAATTGACAATCTAACATTGTTCTCTATGATAGTGTGTGACATGCATGCTTAAGTAGGATATAAAGCATATTTATTTCACAAAACATTAGCATTGAGGTCTATGGAAAAACAATTAGTACCGTGATATCTAAAATGTTTTCTGTGTAACCCGCCATATTCACCATTCACTTAAGGCCGGTCCTGCATTCGAGAATGATATTGTACAATTTTCGAAAGCATGCTTGATAATATATTCCAAACGGTTAAATGATTAATTATGTTGTGGGTTTTTTTTGGTATTTTTTATATACTGATTTAACTTTTAGGAGTCACAGATAATATCATTTTTAACATGATATACATTAGGATAGACACATTTTATTTAAAGTCAGTGTTGTATTACATATTAGGATACATTAGCTCATTGGATTTATTTACCTACTATATACAATTACAATTGAACAACTAGTCATATATATATATATATATATATATATATATATATATATATATATATATATATATATATATATATATATATATATATATATATATATATATATATATTTATATATAAGGACAAGGACTCGGTATGCAAAACTACTTAACACACGTAAAATCCCTTAACAACCATGTATAAGCGTCAGAAGCCAACATGTAGACAACCAAATAGCTACAAACATCTATAACACACTAGAATCTAAAATACTGAGTGAGGATGTAGCTGATTAAGGTAGCAGCAGCAACTTATTTATTTCTGTTTACATATGGTGAATTTACACAGTAACCTCCCAGACCAGGTCTTTAATTGGGATTTAACACTGTTAAAATTTGGGATTTTCTTACATTATTGGGAAAGAATTCCACAGTTTTGCTGCTGCATAGATTGTATTCCATACCTGTATGTTCTTACTTTTGGGATCTCCACAGTGTTATCATGCATAAAGAGTTAGATGAAGTATGATTTTTTTTTAAAAGCTACCAGATCATTTAAGTATGTTGGACATTTCTTGTTTAAAATTTAGAATATTTCAGGCGTCACGGTCTTCATCCTTTGGATGTGGATGTTGGACCATTTGCTAAATCCAAGAGTTCCATGTAAGGTTTCTTGAAATCATTGAAGACTTATGATAGCTTTTTCATTGAGTTTTTATGTTTGTTTTTATTAGTGAGACTGGTGAAGTGCCATGATAAGGAATAGGAGTGAAGGTTTGCCATGACGAAACACTGGTGCACAACAGTCTTCCTGTTTGTAAGATATTTTCCAATTTGTTTTAGCACATTAATTGTTTAGATGATTTCTAACAAATTTCAGATATTTGCTAAATAACGTTTAGCATAAAGTCCAAATTATTAAAAGCCTAGAATGAAATAGTTTCGATTCCTCCAAAATATATTTTGATGGAATAAATATATTTAAAGGCTTTCATAAAATACTGTTCATAATAACCACATAATTTGGTAGAATTAGGAATTGTATTTAAAGCAAATAGATTCAAAACAATAGACAGGATTCCCATTGAATTCAGTACAAAACAATAGATTGGATTCCAAACGAATTTGAGGCAACATATTAGCCTGGATTCCCATTGAAATAAAAACAACACAATAGGCTGGATTCCCATTAATTTTTATTCAACACAATAGACTGGATTCCCGTTGAATTAGAAATAATACAATAGACTGGATTCCCGTTGAATTAGAAATAATACAACAGACTAGATTCCCATTGATACAATGTAATAGGTAGAATTCCATTTAATTTGTAGAATTTATATGTTCCTTTTGAATAAGTTGAGTCGGTATATTTCTTTATATCTATTTGCAGTTCATAAAATATTTGTCCTGTAAGCAAAATGCTATGTTTAAAGTATTTTTTCATCCGTTATATGTATTTGATATTTAGAAGTAAGAACCTGTAAATCTTGAAAAGATCTCACAACTGGAAAGGTTCAGTGAAAAAAAAACTCATTATATAAGAAATAACACAACGTCGTCTCTTTTTTTTCGTCACAAAAAATTCTTTCCCCGGTTCCAAGTGTCAAAAGGTACCAAATAGAGTGATAGCCAGCTTGACGATTAATTTATGTAGATAAAACTATCGTTAAATAGCAAATTATTTCGCTCCGAATCAGCTTGACTTTCCTAAGCCTACTGTAGTAACGACTGCTTTCCTTTTACAGATTTACAGCATTGCAAAGCAATTTCTGTTTCATGTCATATCTCTAACGAACTATGACAGTCTTAAAAAAAAACAATTGCCTGTATGCAAACATCTGTGTTTTGATGAGTAAGCATCAAATGCAACAAGTTCATCAGGATTTGAGCACTCTTCGACTGCCATATATATATTGGCATTTATAAAATATAGCTCAGAATGCGGTCTGAGTACGACGTAGCTACACTGTAACTCTTTCTAAATGAAAGATTTCTAGTGGGTGGTGTGATTATTTCTTTGAAGAGATCGGGAAACCATCATTGAATAATTCACAGGCCTTGACATACCAGATCTCATAAATATTGAACATTTAATTTAATATTATTGGGATCTCAACACTACTGAAAATTGTATTTGCATGGAAAAGATACATTTTAATTTACAAAAATCTGAAAAACTCCGATAACTTCTGATATAACATAGAAATATGGCATTTGTTTTTTTTTAAACGTTGTGACTGATGCTTAATTTACATGAAGATAAATTATAGCCGGGAAGTCATTTGGATTGCATACAATCGTTTCCTGATTACTCGTCTGTAGGTGGTATACATACAATTGTTAAAACATGAAAATACGCCTAACGGAAGCGCCGGCCCTACAGAAGCCTAATGACTTTTGTAAGCCTGATGAATTTGGTTAGAAAGAGTACTATCGGGTATGTTTTATCTTGTTTTATTAAATACGCCTAATTATGGCTTTATTTTCTCACTGAAGCTAGTTTCCTGCGGTGGTACACAGAGCAAAACAATATTCCTTCCGAAGATTCAAGATGGACGTACACTCCTTAAATTTTTATTTATAAAAGATTCTACTGGGTTTGTTCTTTATGTTGCGTTTCAGAACGATATTGGCAATTGTTGGGACTTAGCGCAAACTAAATATTAAACTGTATTATTTTAATTTGTTATTCTGCCTATTCTTTCTACTGTGGAAATAATGGGATCTGAATCTGATACTAGCACAAATTCCGCAACAATACAAGTTTTTATGTCCAAATTTTCAACAGTTTTTCGATTCACTTGCGTATTTAAATTGTTTGTATAATTTTCACATAATCTTCCGAGTTTGCTATGGTACTTAAAATGGTTCTTTTTCGTACATGGATGGCTATGGCTAAAGTTTGATTCATATTAAATTTTATGATTTAATGTTAAACTATTTTGCACTTTTCTTTTTCTCATCGCTCATGACTTTTGCATCATAAAAAATCCTTTTCCATGAAGATGGATAATGATGCAGATTAGGAATCAGACTAAACCTATTTCAATCAGTGTTCCTTACTCAGTTTAGATTTCAACTTTAGGTCGTTTAAATTTAATATTGTATTCAATTAACTTAAAGTAGCATCATTCTTGACCTTTTGACTTTCTAGTTAGCTTAAGCTTCATCTGTTTCCACAAGTTTTCTTTTTGTCTTGCTCCTTCTTGGCTATCGTCTTTTTTACCTCCATTTCCTTTAACTCACTGAGCATCTTTATTTTCTCTACATCGCTGTCTAAAGCACTTTTGCATTTGGCCCACTTTATTTACTCTTATCTACCGTTACCATAACAATCATTACCACGCTCATCCAACTTGTTCACCCTGAGATCAAAGGTAGAAGTGATTTTCAATGGTACCGTAGATAGCTACGGATTTTGAGTAAATGTGGTTGACTTCGCAGTAACTGGAAAAAGAAAACCCCAATTTTTTATAAATAGAATACAAACTGATTGAATCATCAGTTCATCAGAATTTGTATAAACGAAGAGAATCAATATTATAAATGCTCTACCATCGCCTTTTGAGATCATACAAATTATATATAGTGCATTTTGTTTCTTACTGTCGTCGAGTACGCGATTCTACTTTATTTTCATCTTGGAACACACATATATGAATTGCATTACAATAAACAGGAGTCAAAACAAATAATGTATGTGGCAGTAGTATTGTAGGTCCATATTACTTGTCAAGAAAAAACAGAATTGAAAGATTATCCAGTAAATAAAACTCATTTATATTGTATGTGACATCTAATAAATTAGCACAAGGTGACCGATTCCAGGTATCTCGAATAATCTGCTGTCTCTGACCATATGGGATATGCACGGACACAATGTGTGTTGTTATTTATCTCATAAATAATTTGTTGACTGTGACACTATGGGGTAGTTTAAAGATGAGGGCGCAAAACAGAGAACCATTCCCATGACACTGAACTGGCTCCAGTAAGTAGATCCACTATTTAAGTCACATATATTACATATAACTATGACTAAGACTGTACATTCGATGTCCAGATGGCGAATGACTAACCATGCAGCGACTACACCCAGATTTAAGTCAAAATGTGTCTTTTTTCAATACTGCAAAATCCATAACTGAAGCTCTTGTCCCTGCACATCTGGGGCAATCATAATAGTGGGAAAAGGGTGTTTGATAAGTGTTCGATGAAACAAAAAGGTATTTATCATAGCTAATAGAAGCGATATAATGGTGTATATAGTGAGAAGAAAAAATTATGGATGAAATATGAATTAAATAAGTAATAAGGTTTAATAGACATGGCTAACTGCCAGGTGTAGCTAATTCACTTCCTGTGTGCAGGTACAGAGTTCTAGATACTGTTTTGGGAAGCAGGAGTATTTATAATCTATTGGAGTATATTGCCAATGTTATGGTAATTATTGGATTGCCTTTGTAGCAAAGTTAGTTTCCTATGAGAATAGTGACAAAAGACATTAATGATTTGATTTTTTTTATATGAGGTGTATTCTATCCATTCTTTATTGATCAAATCGTCTCTAATTTAGCGATTGTACCATGTTAAAAAATGCGTAAGAATGTATTCTTTCCCCCATTTTCTTTGTTAAATCCATCTGGCCTGACGTTTATGGGCGGATTTAAGCTGACAATGTGTTCCATGTAAGCTGATCATATTGTAGAGTATCTATGGTCTTATCACAATTTTCTAAGCAATATCTTGTACTGCTGCTTGATGTTAATAGTAGAGCTTCCTGGCGTGGCATTGATATACAGTCCACGTTTCGCATGCGTAAAGTAGTGTGGAGAGCACAACTGCCCTATATAATTTCGTTTGGTCTGGATAGTGATGCCTCTTCTATTCCAGACTTTGGCATACAGTCTACCAAAATTTGCGCCGGCTCTGTCAATGCGAAGGTTCAGGTCGTCGTCAATAGTGACGCTCTGTGACAGTGTGCTACCAAGGTAAGTGAAGTGGTTCATTACGTTGAGAATTTTGCCGTTTACGTGATTGTAGATAGTGGAAGCGATACACATATTGTTTTAGGTGATACTACGGACGAAAACCTTTCACCTCGTTCCGACAGTTTTCGACCATTACCTTCAGGCAAATGGCATTAATCTGATGAAGTTAACGTTTGATATTTAAAACCCAACAAGTACATACAAATGTGCCTGCAGGTGACAAATACAACTGCTTCTTATTGGTTAAGAACATCAGGAACATTGACAGGATAAAGGCGGGGGGGGGGGGGGGGGGGGACGGGGATGTGAATATTTAGACGCCTGAGGGATTTAGGAATTTTCAAAATGTGCTACCGAGAAATCAACTTTTGTCACTGAAATGTAGAAGCTATGAATAACAAATACTGCATTAAACATAGCGTAATGAGCTAAATAACTTGGGAAGAACTGTATCACCAACCTGATGACGACAATTTAGATTAAATATTATGCTACACTTAAAAGTGACACTGATTTTAAGAAAAGAGTGTCTTATTTTCTCAGAAAGAACGCTCTTTATGAATACCGAGGCAATCATTAACCACTCGTAGTATCAAGTTGTAATAGGCGAGGAGAACAACATTTCGCAAGAGCTCATCCAAGGACTATTGACAAAATAAAGGAAAGGATGAAGGAACAGATACCGACAGACATATTGTGAATTGAAGAAAAATGACAAATTGACTGGTGCTCATAATACTGTTGTTCGTTCGTGGATTCAACGAGGAACTGTCATGTCATCCGAGGGTTTGAGGGGCTGGTTTTGGTTTGTTTGCTTGCTTCTTCACCTGCAGCCGTTCTGTACAGAGGAACGCCAAGTGACTCGATCGCTTGCTGTTTGCTTCCAGATCTCAAGGTTTATGTTGGATGCTTTCAATGCAGCTTAAAAATTGTCTTTGAAGCGTTTCTTCTGACCTCCGTGGGATCTCTGTCCTTGCTATAGCTCGCCGTAGAAGAGTCTCTTAGGAAGTCGGTGGTCTGGCATGCGTACAACATCTCCAGCCCAGCTTATATGTTACTGCATCAGGATGGTGTGGATGCTAGGGAGATCTGCTTGGGCGAGTACCTCAGTGTCTGGAACCTTGTCATGCCACTTGATGTTGAGGATTTTCCTGAGACTGTGGTTTGAAGGTGGTTCAGCGTCCTCACATGGCGTTGGTACATCGTCCACATTTTGCATGCGTAAAGGAGTGTACGGAGCACAACTGCCCTGTAGACCTTTAGTTTGGTCTGGATGCTTATGCATCTTCTATTCCAGACGTTGGCATACTATCTGCGCTGGCTCTGGTAATGTGAAGGTTCATCTTGTCGTCAATAGTGACGCTCTGTGACAGTGTGCTGCCAAGGATGTTGACGCGGTTTACTACGCTGAGTTTTTGGCCGTTGACAGTGATGTTGGGCTCAATATAGGTCTTTGCAGGGGCTGGCCGATGCAGGACTTAAGTCTCCTTGGTACTGATGGTGAGACAAAAGCTTGTGCAGGATCTGTATAACTTATCAATGCTGTATTCCGTGTCTGCTTCTGAGCCAGCATTGAGAGAGCGCTCATCAGCAAATACGAAATCCCTGTTGGTGTCTGTCATGACCTTGGTTTTGGCGTGAAGCCTCCTGGGATTGAATAGTTTTCAATCTGTACGGTACCTGATACCAAATCCAACCTTCCCGTCTCTGAAAGCATTAGTCAGCATTGGCGGAGAACATAAGACTGAATAGTGTCGGTGTCAGAACACAACCCTGCTTGATGCCATTAGTAGCTGGGAATGGCTCAGATGTCCTGAATATATTTTCTTGGGCATCCGTTCTTGGCAATTACGTTCCACAAGCCCTCTCTGTTGACAATATCAAATGACTTTGTCAATACGGCGTAAATGGAGAAAAGGTCGGTATTTTGCTCTAGATATTTCTCTTGTAGCTGCCTTGCAGCAAATACCATGTCGATGGTCTTACGTTCTTTTCGGAATCACCACTGGCTTTATGGCAGTAGTCCCTTGTCGAAATAAAGGAAAGTGTGAAGGAACAGATACAGAGACACATATATTGTGAACTGAATAAAGATGACTCTGACTGGTGCTCGTGACACTAGAGTAATAAGCAGAATAAAGTACAATGAAAAGATGAAGTCCGCAAACAAACGATGTAACCACGCCCATGTCTCCGACGATGTGTTAGAAGTCCTTTGAATGCTAAATGAACATAATTTTGTGCAAAAAATAATGTACAACAAAGAACAGGTACCATCCATCATTTGATATACACCAGACCAAATTACTGACCTACAAAACGTTCTGACGTATGGTAATAAGCAACCAGGAGGCATATACAGAATATTTAATTATGTAAACTGTTACGTATTCACATTGGTATACAAATATCAAAGAGTTGTCCGAAACAGTACAAACGAACGTCCAATTTTTATTGAGCCTGTTAGAGATGCTTCTTACAGAACTTACAAGTTTTATTATGGAACACACTGCTACAGAGCTAGATGGAGATATTGAGTCCGTGGAAGAACGAGTGTCGGACAAAAATGGAATTTGTAAGTAATGATGAGAAGGTCATAACAAAGGCAATATAACATGTTTTCCCTTCAGCCACACGCTATCTTTGGACTAAACATCTGAAGGATAATGTAAGTCAGTCACTACCTTCAAAATAAAATTGGGGTGGAAAAGGGTGAACGTGATATAATAATGGCTAAAATATTTGGTACCGGTGGCATCACTGACACAATTATTACAAACGAGTTTGAAAGCTGATCAGAACATATAAAAACAATCATTAACGAACAGGTCCGACATTTGCACAATTCTTTATAAATAACTTGAAACAAAGACTACATAAATACGTTTTCGAACCTAGCCGCAGATATACGGAAAGCGTGAATTGGACAAATAACAACGCAAAGGCCACCAATAACATTATTAAACTCTTTGTTGCCTGGAAACTAAAACACGCGCAAGATCTAAAACATAAGCCTTTCAGCGTGACACAGCTTCCATTTCATGGATTATAGAAGCGCTTTTTATGACGGCGGGAATTATCAGTTAACCAAAAAAAAAAAAAAAAAAAAATCATATACACGACAGTGTCTGGAGGTGCGAATTCGAAAAGCATAATACAGAGATGTTAGCAAAATTCCTCAAGGATATTAAACGTACTGAGAAATCAAATAACAAAATCACAAGATGGAAAATATACCCTAATTGATAAGGCTAGAAGAACTGCAAGAAAACCTGATCAGCGAAAAATGACTAACAAATGAATAATTTAATTGTTTCTGCTCTATGCTAATAATTGTCAATAGAAAAGAAAAGATGAGTAGTTAAATTGTTTATAGGATAAACGAATAATTTTATATACAATAAACGTGCCAGCATGTTTAACTTATTTAACGACTTATTTGTTGTATTCCTATGTATTGATAAATATTGATAAATATTTATGTTACTGTACCCGAACTCTCTTCGTTAAGACGGGAGTTATTTCCCTTGGAAACTACTGGCCTCACTACTTTTCCTGTTACACAAAAAAATCGCAAAATATTCGCAGTTGTTTTTCTTTCAATTGCTGAAATCAAAAGCAGGTATTGTGCGAAGTTTAAGGTGTTCTTGGTGAGTCTTGGGGTGGTTAGTGATGTATATGTTGAACTCGCCCCATGGAGAACTCGCCCCAGAGTGGTTAGAAAAGCAGCATCAAATGGTTGTAGAAGTCACTCCAAAACCTGTCACCTAGAAAACTTATTTAATATTAACCTTTGAAATAAATAAGTTATTTAAAAGATAGGAATATTTACCTTGAAACAACGCTGTTAGCAAATAAAATGTCGTTACATGGTGTTCACCATACTATTTGATCGCATTATGAATTGTTCAATTACCTGATTGAGCTTAAACTCATTGTGATTAACCGGAACACCACGATAAAATATTTTAAACAAATGTTGCTGTTAACTTTCTTGACTGATACAAATATTATATTAACCTCATTCATTAATGTGGTAATTACTCTCAAACTCGGACCAGGCTAATTCGGTACAAATTGCTGAATGATTAGGCCCATATTTCTGGCTAATTCAGCCCAACTTACAAGCCGATCCGGACCATGTGAACTATTATTCAGTTTTAGTCCAGGATTTAAATGTGACATTTAAATTTGTTTTTAGAAATGATCTTCTCATTATGTACCAAGGATGTCGAGCAGTTCTTGGTATCAAGGGTTCATTTAAGGAAGAGTTACAAAGTGATTATATTGCATCAAAAAAAAAAAAAAAAAACCCACGAGTCGTCAGTGTTTGCAACTCTAATATATACATTTTTGTTCTTAAACCATTGCGAGAAAATTTATGTAAGTCCCGTGCGAGACTTATTTAAATTCATCTAAGTTCAACCAAAGGTAATTAATTTTATCAAACGCACTATTTAAGTAGTCGCAGTCATTTTTGAGTAAGTAGAGGATTCAGGTTGTTAAATAGATCGTTGAATACCTTTTCCTTGATTGAATATGTTCAGCGCGTATCCGAATACATTTTCTTTTCATTCTTTTAGATGATTCTACGCTTGATACGGAATAATATGGGAAATATTGTTGTCCATCAGTGGTCATCTCTGACAATTATACGGCAAAACTGTTTCAGTATTGGTAGCAAAAGGTGTTCGTTTTGAAATTCCTACTTTAGATTAGTATTGAACTCTTATTGTTATATTGTAGAATTATATTAGCGTGGGTACTGAAAAATCCTCAATATTTTACTCTCTTTTCTTTTTTCCATCTTTGAAAAGTAAGAAATCATCTTCCAAAGGAAATAACATTTAAGATATATTTGCGCTTTGTCATTCAATGTTTCCAACATCAATTTATAAAGACCTTTGATTGTGTGTAATTTCACAGGATGAATATACCTTTTTCTTTTCCTAATTAATTATGTTAATTATGTCATCTGGAGATTGCACATAGAACATTATATTACAAGTAGCATTTTACAAAAGATTTCTTTTCCTGGCCTTCACTGTTGAAAACTGATCAATAACATCATCTGCTGCTCGACATGCTGCTGCCTGACAAGTTCCACGCGACAGAGCTGATGAGCAGTATATGTTACGAACATACGGCCTTTAGTGTTCGGTCAAGGAGGTCTAGGCATGTACCACGATCTGTATATATTAAATCGTTTAACCAGTAGACCGCCCGCACGACTGTAATCCAGTCAACTGCTATACAGCAGACGTTGGCCAAAACAACATTGTTTTGTATTGTGTACTTTTGAAGTTTCACTAATGGGTTCAATATATAATCCAACAAATCCATTGTTGATACTTTGGGCCGATTTGGACGCCCATTTGGAGCCACCGGCGACTGCCCCCCCCCCCCCCCTCGCTATGCCAATGATGATCGGCCCTTAATATAATATGGATTAACATAGTTATTTTAACTTCCATGCATTCATCTGTTCATATGGACATTCCAAATCTGTTGCATACCAAACCTACTAACAATATTAAACTTTCGACCATCCAATGTTACCTGGGCACTTGATTGTGGAGTTTACTAATGATAACACACCGATTAAATGCAAATGTTAAGTTTTTACTTAATATTAACTTGATTCAACTTTAGGAATCCTGTTCCATGGAAGAATTAGACATTTTCTACTTAACTGCACATATCGTAAACAATCAGTTCAAAACTGTTCAAGTATTAGGCACCCACGACAACGCCGTAATATGATTGGCTAAAAAGGTTATTCATAATACATGTAACTATTTTTATTGGTGGACACATGAGCTCACACTTGTCCCTAGACGAAAAATTCCCGAAAATCGCACGTTTCGGAAGCCGTAACTTCAGTTTGGTACAACATAGAAAAGCCAATGACGGCTTGATGAATAGAAAAATATCTCAGGAGTAAAACAAGCCATATAGAATGGTTGTGTGCTTTTAAATACGGAACTAGCACAATGAAATCGAGAGTCATGGGTGGAACCAAGTATTTGGAAGTTACGAACCTTCTCTTTTGATATAGTATATAGTATATATAGAGGGTCATATGTCACAATGGGTCATTGGGGTAATCTAAGGTATTTTTATCACTCTGCATGATTTTTTCCCTGTAGATTATTGTTTTTTTTATTTCACATCAAGCTCGCGTCGAGCACCTGTGGAAGCAACTGATAAACTTTTCGCTAAATCGGCCTTTCCGAATCGGTAAGGTTGCCTAAATGGTAATGGATGAATGGTGTGAAGTGTCTTCTTGACAGTGGTGTACGTTATGAGTGACTGAATACGCAGATATTATTGGAAATTTAGATCGGATTGTTAATTGGTAGGTGTACACATTATTAGTTTACTCAGGATTCAATCAAGTGCCTGTGCTTACAGAAAAAGTTATATGTCATTTGATTACTAAACTGAGTTTATGTTTTCCGCCAGCATTTAGTCATTTTTATCCGTAAACGGAAGACACTAGCTATGTGTATGCATTCTTCTACCCAGGGGCTCGTTTCAAAGAAAATTGGGAGTATCTGTCCATGAATCAAGAGATGGGGGTGGGAATGGGTGGTCTAACCTGTAACAATATAACAATGACTATTGGACAATTGGGCCAAAAGACAATTTCGGCCCAACTTCGACCGAAAATTAGACGATTCGGTCTATCTTAAAAGACAATCTGACCCAACTCGAAAGATAATTCTGCACAACTCGAAAGACTATTTGGCTTAATTTTAAAATACAACTGACAATAGTTTTAACAAGTATTTATTTTTAAAAGGAAATATTCAGTACTTTATAACATATATATGCGTCAGTTAACTAAGACAAAATATTTTTGATAGTTCTTATATATTTTATGAGTCGATTTGCTGGAAATATGTTTATAGTTCGGACTAATAAACACATGCTGGAAACTCTGGAAGATAGTAAGAAGAAAGGAATGAGTTCCCAGATAAAGGATGTCACCAGGTGATAGAAATGTCTTGGGGGAAGTCAGGTACGGAATCGAAGCTGAAATGAGAAGCCAAACATCTATTTTCTGCTGATGCGTAAAAACATTATTTAAATAAACACACACATATATATTACTACATTCTAAAAACACATCTAAAAACTTTATAATAAAAATTCATGAAATACATATTACATTTTCCTTATTAAACTTTCCAACTTCATTTATTCCTATAACTTCTGCATTTAGAATATTATACAAATAGTTAATTCTTAATCAATTTCAAGATAGCCAAAAGTATAAAATGTAATAACTGTAATTAATGCAACAATTAATTTAAAGAAATGCATTTTACTGATTTTAAAATAGAATATTGATTTAGAATATATTGCTAGATATTATTCTTTCTTGCTTAAAGAATACTTTATTTCAATATTAAATCTAAACATGAAGTTGGTAGCGAATTTAACCTTTACAATAAAAATTACATAATATAATTAAATATGAATTCTTTAAAACATTTAAACATTAAACTATATTATAAATAAAGTATTAAGTGAACAATGTTGCTAACATAACAATGTTACTATTAAAATCTCATACATTAAAAATACCTGTTTCTAAAGAAGTTACGACATATACCGTTCTTACCTGAAATGAGAAGCCAAACATCTATTTTCTGCTGATGCGTAAAAACTGATCTGACCCAATTTTGCGCATCTATTTATACGCATCCGCCAGTGTCAGGGTTAGACAAGGTCATACCCTCCATGCATCAGTCAGAAAAGACGTTGACTTTCATTCAGGTATAAACCAGTTTCGACCGGTGAAGACCAATTTGTTTTACGTCATAAGACTTGATCATTTGGTTTATTTATATTCGTTTCGCGTCGTCTCGCCAAATTTGGACATCCGTTTGTTGGAAGCCATCTTGTTTTATGTTATTTATAAGATTTTCGAGAAAGAGCTACTCCACTTTTATTAATCGAATTGGACTTTCGCCAATGTCTGGGTTACAGAATATATATTTTTACTGATGGAACCTAGAGTCGGCAAACTGGCATGAATAATGTTTTTTCGTTATTTAATTTCGACACACACTGTACATTGGCAAAGCTTTTAATTATTTTTACTGGTGTTATGCAGTATGGCTTAAAACATGGCTTTTTTTCCACTTGCGCAGCAACCATTTTTATTTTATATAGTTGTGCTTTAAAACAACGTAATTACTCTTAATATATTTTAGAAACTTACTTGAATATAAATAAATAAAACATTACTTTAATACAATTCAAAGAAAACATTACTTAATACAATTCAAAGAAAATGGCAATCTTATTAATTTTACTAAAAAACCTATCCTAACATATAATATGTTTTTGGTACCGTATAGTTCAAAATCCTTGCTTTAGGTAACTTAATTTTTTTTTTTTTTTTTTTTGGGGGGGGGGGGGGAGGAATATAACAAGTGCAATATCTGAAATAAAGGGAGGTCACCTTTTCCTTCTGTAGTACATGTACTTATTTTGTTTTTCAAAGTGAGAATGTATATCAATGTTGTACAATAGTTTGTTTCACTTTATCCCTTTCTAGCACTTATTTTGTTTCTCAAATATGAGAGAGAGAGAGAGGGGGGAGTGAGAGACTCGTACACATGGACACAAAGGAACAAATCTGTACCGTATACATGTATAAGACTAGCAGTCAGATTTCTCATTTGTATGGAGTAATGGATAAACTATGATTGACGATATTGACTGGTACTGTCAAGCTTTCAGTTTATGAACGCACAAAAAGAACATATAAATGAAACATAACTTAAAAAAGAAATTAAAAAAAGCAATACTTAACTGATAAGAACTTGATATTGCAGCAACTAAACTCTCTCTCTCTCTCTCTCTCTCTCTCTCTCTCTCTCTCTCTCTCTCTCTCTCTCTCTCTCTCTCTCTCTCTCTCTCTCTCACATGACGTTAACTACTGATGTACCGGTAGAGTGAAAAGGTATCGTGACATTTTTCACATGAAGCACACTGTTACAACAAGCAGACGAATCGATACGATTGCATTGAATCACGTGACATCATGTGTATTACCTCTTCCACTGTAAAAGTTAGTTTCATACGAGATTATCGAGGAATCGCGTTGCTACAGTCCAAACCTGCAATAAGTTGACATTTAATAGACACGTTGTGCTAGTTACTATAGGATTATATCCCTATCTCAGGCTTTTAAATATATTCAGCATTTGGCGATTGGTGTAGAAGAAGAATATTTTAAACAGGTAAGCAAATATATAACTGGCTATCGTTTAGTCTAGCACTTTCACTATCACTATCATTTCATTGAAAGTACAGTGGAGCCTTGACTTACGAGTGTCCCAACTAACGAGTTTTTTGAGATACGAGTCGTCTCTCTGCCGATTTTTTGCGTTGAGTTGCGAGCTAAAATTCGGGTTACGAGCCAGCTTCAGATACCCCACCGCTAGTTGGCGCAGCGAACGTCACAGTGAACGCATGAACATCCGCCAAGCATCCCGTGTCTCACTCGTTCACTTTAAGCGGTCAGCTCGCAGTGGAAGCATTAGTGTTGTGCTCGCATTTGTGCTTGCGGTTATTTTGCAAAGAAGCAGATGATATGCATTGAATTAAAGAAAGAAATTATGGAAAAACATGACCAAGGTGTGGGTGTAGTCGACTTGACGAAGCAGTACGAGCGTAGCACTTCCACGATCTGCACCATACCGAAGCAGAAGGAGTCAATAAAGGCTATCACGCTAGCCAAGGGCGTTAAAATAATTAATAAACAGCGGACATATCTCCATGAAAATATGGAGAAGCTGCTGATGGTGGGTTGACGGAGAAGCAGCTCGCCGGAGATACCGTGACGGAGGCTATAATCTGCGAGAAGGCACGAGCTATTTACGTTGATTTGCTGCAGATTCTCTACCTTCCACCCAACATCACCCTTATCCTGCAGCCCATGGACCAGCAGTTGATTTCTAATTTCAAGAAGCTCTTTACCAAGCACCTGTTCCGACGCGGATTTGAGATGACGGAGAGCACAAACCTCAACCTTAGAGAGTTCTGGAAGGACCACTATAACATCAGGGTATGCTTCAGAATTATCGATATTGCGGTGGTTTTGGAGGTCCGGAACGGATTAATTCCATTTCAATTCATTTCAATGGGGAAAATGGATTTGACATACGAGTAATTTGAGTTATGAGCTCCGTCACGGAACGAATTAAACTCGTAAGTAAAGGCCCCACTGTATACATGTCGCTTTCATTAAGACATCTAGCAGATTTTAAAAAGTTTAGTTACAAAACTAGACAAGGAGGGTGGGTAGATATTTCTTCAGGAGGCAGAGTAGTATGTTTTTAAATGTTTACTGTAAGAAAAGCGACCATCGAATCGAGCGTCTATTCAACAATTTTCTATGCACGAGATAGGTGAGAGGATGATGGTCAGTTTCCAATATAAACGTCCATTCTTACAAGTGCCTTTCTAATCGTGATATCCCGAACACGATTCGAGCCATTCCTCTCTAACAAGGTAGAGAGTTATATTTGTTTCAAGCAGATATCCAACCCAAGATTAATGGTAACTATATTTTAACTATGATGCACCAGTGCCTCCACCATCGAGGCCAGACAAATAAATAATGCATACTAAAATAAAGGAGCAGACTAATTAAGGCAAAACAATTGCCTCGTTTCAGGTTTAGTGAGTGTCATGAAATCGTTTTATTGGTGCCTGAAGATGACGAAGAATAAATGTCTTAAATGGATATATTACAGCAGTAGTATTGAATTTAGAAATATGAAGTTCATGCATCCATAAATTATTTAAGAATTTCTAGATCAAATTCGCACAATTAAGTAACTTCATTATATTTTACACTTTGACGTATATTACATAATGATATTAATCTACCCTCTACACCTTATAAATTAATAAAAAGAACCCAGCATTAGTGTTAGATACTTTTCTCGGGAAACCATGCCCTGATGCCTGATTTCTCGTTATTATTAATATTATTATTATAGTAGTAGTAGTAGTAGTATTAGTAGTAGTAGTAGTAGTAGTAGTATTACCTGTCAACATGTATGCGTTTGTTAATGAATATTCAAAATGTTAGCATTTTTTGAGAATACAGATTGCTACATGAATGATAGCCTGTCAAGCAATGAAATTGGAAAACAATGTATGGTAAATGTACTTTGTGCAAACATGGGTTAATTCAACATCGCAAGACACAGATGAACTCATGTGCATTATCAAATCACCACTGGTTGCATGCAGTAAGATTTCCTGAATATGGTCAAGAAAACTGCGTAACAATGAACTAAGGGAATAAGCTTTCATAGGTCAACGACGTGGCCTCTTATTCATCGATTAGTGACAGCATTTGGAAGTGAAAATCTGACTGACTGACTCAGTCATCATGAAAGGTCATGGTGTATGATCCGATCGAGAAAATTGTAATATCATAAAAAACGATGAAATCTTGTTGACGGCAATCACTGAATTACGACCTTGTGTCTTGCGTCCCTACTCCGTCTTCTCCTCTCTTTTATTTGGTAATTTTATCAAGAGTGACTTGCATATCATCAGCGATAACAAGATGGTACTAACTCCATTATAGGGCATGACATTGTTTCAGGTCGCAGTCAGCGTACCTCCTTGGGTCGAGGGTTGGAGTCTTGGACTCGTAAGCCTTAATTATGAGACCGGAATCGTATCAACTACATTTAATTAAATAAGGTTGAATGTTTCCTGGTATATTTTTCATCTAGCATTCGCATAAGAATGACACGATACCACAGGCAAGCTCACCATGGCATTTTGTAGCTGTATGAAACCTCACATAGATAACTCGATGGGATGGGAAAGAAACGAAGTGTAGAAAGCACGTGCTCTCACTCTGTTTAGTTGTTCTTGGTGATAAATTACTGCATATGATGATTATTTCCACAAGTGAACGGGATATGCAACCTGACTAAACGGCGTGGAATTTGGCTTCAAATCAAACTGAAACAATGGCTCCTGTGACCTTGTTTTTAAACTTGTTGAAACCTGTACCCTTAAAGGATTGTTACTGCCCTTTGATAGAGTTAGAGATAAAATCCACTAGAAATACCTTGACTGCGAACTAGAGATAATGTCATATAAAACAGATATCTCAAATTAGCATTTGACACCGGCCGGCCGACACGTTCAAGAGTGGCGGGAAGAACATATTTAACCACTATATTTTGCCACTTTTTATATTAGTAAAATCTGGTCGGCAATAAGCATAATAGTTCCATATTGTAAACTAATGAATTACAACTTGATAAATTGTTTTTCCTGAATCCCTGAAATAAATTTTGTGTAAAACGCAAGAGGAAACTATATTGGACAAATGAAAAAGTCATGAGGCATAAAAGAAGGCACTTGACGAAGTCATGATACCTTTCAATTGAGACGATCGTAACAAATGGATTTCACTTATCATTGTACTATGTTTTATGTATGTCTAATTTATTACGTTTGATGCCTCACCAGCAAAGTATGAATAAGACTTATATGGCATTATTATATGATGATATCGTAGCCTTTAAGATAGTAAACTCTAGATTTCATGGTCAGTTGCGCGTCTTTTAACCCATCATAAGTAACATTGTGAAGCTTCGCTGTATCATGAGATATACATATATATAAGTGACAGTCAGAGTTTGCCATGGTGATCAACTTTCCTCTTTCTTTTAGCAACTATTATTCTAGATTTACAATCTTTTCCTTCCACCGCCTGTTGTCAGTAGTTTTGAAACTTTATATCTGCACATATCATGTGATTTACCACGCCACCATACCGGCGGCGCAAATGTGTTGAATAGTACTTACCTTTGGTTACTTGTTGATTCTCTATGTTTACCTCATGCTTTTAGTCAATTTTGCGCTGTAAAGAGATGCCATTCGCTATCGTTTGCATTTCTTTATGCTAGTTGGGAAATCACTTGGAGAAAGCACACTAAAGGAAAAAAAATCATTTCTTTATAACTGTGTAAATTACTAATAAGATGATGAAATGGGTTAAATGTCTTGACAATTGAAGTGCATATCATTGATATTGAAAGGTTTCGTTTAGAACGGAAGGAAGGTTACTATATCCACATCAACTGCCCATACATAAATGATACTAGTAGTATTGCTGTGGATAATGCTGATTAAGAGACGATGAATTTCTCTGGATATACTGCACAATAATATCACTTTATATCAGGAAACCTATGTCGCTTTTGCTACTCCTTTTAAAGGTTCAAGCCAAATTGATTGCCATGTAATCATCGGTGTTGAACATATAAGCCGTGGTATCCTCTTGTTAAAAAGTATTACATTCATAATCATACAATTCCATTTTTAAGAAAATGTCTGGGTTTTCGGCAATCTGATTGGAAGTAAATGGTCACATGATACTGATTAGGATTTGTTTTACACAAAGCTACATTATGTGGACAACCTTTGGTTCTTTGTTTCCATGTCATTTTATGTGAAATTGTATCTATATCAACGTATAACACCATATTAATAACAAGATCAAGCACCCCACTCACGTGATTTCCGATCAAAATGTAAAAAAAACCCTGACCTTTCAGCACTCCAATACTCTCTCCAGGCGTTACAAACCAGTCTTCATATTTTATTGCATTTCGCTTCGATAACATGTTCCAGCAGCTGTTAAAGTAGAGCAGAGGATATCACTAAAATGTACATGAGTTCCTTTTGGAAGATTGGAATGCGCAGAAAGCAAGAAGAAAGAATGCTATAAAAACTCGTGCCATCCGCAGCGTAATATAAAAAACAGGAATATCCTGATTTGAACAGCATCAAACATTTCTTTTAAATTATAAAAGTAATCATGATCATTTAACCATATTATAAAGTT
The DNA here is from genome assembly GCA_030141615.1 of Unio pictorum. Taxonomy (NCBI): domain Eukaryota; kingdom Metazoa; phylum Mollusca; class Bivalvia; order Unionida; family Unionidae; genus Unio; species Unio pictorum. The sequence goes on from JARLTB010000080.1 coordinate 746,706, forward strand.
TTGTACATTCATCGTTTTATTTGGTGTTTATTGTTTGTCTTCTGTGTCTCTATTTAATAATTATGCATTTAACAAAGACTCAATTAGAGGCCAAAAGCGCTGACCCTAGTCAAAAACTGGTTTTGCACTAATCGTGTGTGTGTGATTTGGATTTTTAAAGTAGCTTTAACAATTTGTTTTAGTCATATCGATACGATGTCTGCAGACATGTAGCACATGATGTCCCACCCAGTCACATTATCTTGATACCAGGTCGACCAGTCCTAACAATAACATCTTAATGCTGAGCGCCAAGCGAGGCAGCTGTTCGTACCATTTTGTAAGTCTTTGGTATGACTTGTCTGGGGATCGAACCCACGACCTCTCGGTTCCGCAGCGGACGCTCTAACTACTAGGCTACCTGAGCGTCTGAACTGATCGTTGATATTTTGTTTACAATTTATCTATAAAGACTAAAAAGACGTGCAAAGTTTATACTTTTATAGATCTGTCATGAAAATATTTTTTTAATGTAAGCAAGTCATAATTTGTACCATAACTTGGTCAACCATAATGTTTTCTAATATATAAAAGGCAGTATGATACATGCAATATATATATATATATGATTTGAATACATGATTAACTTTTCCAGTGCGATGAAGAAAATAAAGATGACATCTACCAATAAATTAGAACCTGATTCTGAACAGTCTAAGAAGAACAGCAGTGCTAGGGCAGATTTGCAAGGCGTAGATTTTATAGAAAAATCTTGCTGGACTGACTTTCAGCTCATGGTAGAGGGTAAAGACTTGTACGTCTCAAAGTCTTTTCTAGCCCTTGTATCACCTGTTTTTCGTCTGATGTTGGAATCCGACTTTAAAGAGAAAGGTCTTGATGCGTTACCTCTGCCTGGCAAGAAATATGAAGATGTTCTGACTTTCTTGAAGTGCACACATCCAGGAAAACGTTCAAAGGTTACCTGTAAGTTTTTGGTAGTAAAGTGGAAAATGTAAATGTTTGTGCTAGTGCTCTATGTATAAACTAACAAAATGACTCTAACCTCCAACAGTTTTCTTTCATTATTATTATTATTATTATTATTATTATTGTTGTTATTGTTGTTGTTGTTATTGTTGTCTTGAAAATGGAAAAATAGCTTCAATGTAGTAAACTTTTTGATTATTTGTTTCAGTCATTAAAACTTTAAACTTCGTTGATTATTTCGTATTTTTCAATATATTCAGAACAATTTACAACATTTAAATAGCTTTTAACCTGTCTTAACGGCCGCATGGCCAAGTGATCCAACGCGTTCGCCTTTACCGATCGCTGCTCTCTCAACTCAGTCTGTATGGGATACAGTCTCGGTCAGGCCAAGGTGGGTATGTCAGAAAGCTTGTCGGCAGCTTCCAGTGGATCGGTGGTTCTTAACCGGGTTTTCCCGGGTTCTTCCTCCACCAAATATACTGGCTGCCGTGTATGTTGAGAAATGGTGTTAAACCTTAAGCAACAACATCATCAATATTTCATAACAGCTAACGAGACTCCTCCATTTAGTATCTAACCTATTCATTAATTTATAATATTTTACAAGGATGATGAAATTTGCAAGAAAACATACGGATCAAAGTAAAATTAATAGGATATGTTGAAATTTGTCTCAAACGTTCAATGTAAGTTTAATTTGTTTCCTTCATAATACAGAAAGTATGGAGAGCATACATATAAGGGGTCAATGGTAAAACCCAAACACTGGTTCAGTTAAGGTATTTAGTAATATATCTTAAATTAAAAGAAATGAAAGAAAACGAAAATTTAGTCACAAATCTTTAGTGATGAAAAGTATAAAAGAACTGACACTTTACGGTATGAGTTTTAACATTTTCCCAAGTGAACGGAAGAGTCTGAAAATTTATTGAATGAGTAAGCGTTGTCACTGTCATAATTTTTATAATTATTTTATAGATGATATTTTACCGAAAGTGTTACCTCTGGCGCATGAATATCAAGTACAATGGCTTTTGGACGACTGTTCCAGTCTCATGAAGATGGAGATGGATAGTGCTTTTGAGTTTGGTGTTTATAATACGATCCTTGAAAAGTACTGTAGTATCTGTGCAATGGCAGAAACGTATGATCTGAGATCTGTGATAGAGAGATGCATAGAAGTAATTTCCTCAATAAGCTATAAATTCTTCAAAAATCTGCCCGAATTCAATTTAATATCTAGTGGAACTAGATACAGGATTCTGCATAAGAGACTTGATTCAATAGACAAAAAATAATGAAGTTCACCCATGCTACAACTAATTAAAGACTTGCTGAATCATATTAGCACAGTGAGGTAATTAAAATGCATTGGAGACTATGAGGTACTTTACACGATTACATTGATCCACCCATCAAAGGCATTCAGTAGGCATTTTATATGTTTGGTTATTGCTACGATGGTTCAAAGAGAGAGAGAGAGAGAGAGAGAGAGAGAGAGAGAGAGAGAGAGAGAGAGAGAGAGAGAGAGAGAGAGAGAGAGAGGGGCAGACAGACATACAGAGACAGAGAGAAAGAGAAGGGGTGCCGTTTGGACATTCTCATAGTTAATTAGTAATAATCGATTTTTGGAACAGCATGATACGTTTAAGAAACAACAACAACGACGACAATAATAAAGTATTAAATACGTTCCAGTATGTGTGCCTCGGAACCGATAAGTTTGACTTAGTGTTGACAGGTTATTGCAACTATGTATCATTGATATTATGAGCACTGCAGATAGATCCCAAGGAAAGTGTTAACATACCGTTGTGACGAATCATATTCTTGTAGATTTCTGAAACGAGTTCACCCAACGGAAATTGTTTTTCTCTCTCACTCTATATTTCTGTGTATGTTGCCCCATATGCATACTACCGGAGAGGGGAACAAGAAAGTATTGCAATGAAATTGTGTACCTTGTTAAATTCATTTAGAAAACGGGGACTATTAATAGTTTTTATCGTTATTTTCATGCGTCATTAATGATTCATGAGTGGAAATTCATCATTTATTGATCGGCCTGCAGTTGAAATACTGCTTATCTGTTTATATATTCGTACCAATGCGTCATGGTTGGATCTCAATTTGATATACCAATGGTTTTGGTATATAAATTTGCCTTACTCCAACACCTTAAATACCATATATATATATATATATATATATATATATATATATATATATATATATATATATATATATATATCACGTTCTTCACATAGAATAAAGAGTTCCCTGATGCCTGCTTTCTGCTTATTATATTTAAAATTGTATTGATTCTTCTTAAAATTGATTTGCTTCATCATGAATGTTAAAAACTGTAATAGTCTTTTATAGAGTAACGAAGATAGTCGCATGCGTGAATGTATACTGGAGTGCTATGTTATCATGGGTCTTAAAATTAGCGATTGGCGAATAAGTAAAACAAGACTCTGCTTCCAGATATTATATATGTATATTGGTGTTCTTTGCCCTTTATTAACATATATTTAATTTCCTATTTAAGTCAGATGATTGTGGGAAACGATCGATAAACATACGCCATGAAGAGTCCATTCAATACAAGGACAATATTTTGATTCGCGGTAATACTAAAAAAGTATATTTTTTACGATGGTATATATTTGACCTAATGTTAGAATCTTGATGTATATCCTGTACCAATTGTATATCAGTTTAAAAATTGTATAATACTTGAATGGCTCATATTCTGTTACTTGTACCCTCCAACAACTTAAACTTATCTGGGTGAATTAAAACAATACATATTTTATGAGAATTGTTTTTTTCTCATAAACTTTTATTCATGATGATAACCAGAGAGAGAGAGAGAGAGAGAGAGAGAGAGAGAGAGAGAGAGAGAGAGAGAGAGAGAGAGAAGCTCTCTAAAAGAGGGTGTCACTATGATGATGAAATACAGTTACATCTGGAGAATGAGGTACAAGAATCTATAATGAGAGATGTGAGAACTTCTAACTCCAGAATGAATGAACTTTATGCAGATAATTAATATACATATATTACTACATTCTTGAGATACATCTATAAAACTTTATATTCAAAATACATGAAATACATATAAAATTACATTTTTCATACGACCTTACCAACTTCATTCACCATCCATTTAACCAACAATTGTAGCAAATCGTGTTTCATTAGACAAGTAAACATTTTCTCGACTGACACATATATTTTTCGCTGTTTATAAATTCGTATTCAGCATCATATAGAATTAATCGTGCATAATGCCGCTTGTGATCATATGCTCCGCCTTGAGTAAGTTTACCGATTATTCTTCTACCGGGATTTTTTGCGGCGCTATCACTGACTTCACACCTGAGCTCAGTGTTCTCCTCAGATTGTTTAACAATATAGTCTTCAGCGAGATCAGGAAACGTTTCCTTGTAATCGTTTATAATTTTATAAAGATAAACATCATCAGGTTAGGGTAACCAAACCTCAGTCTGCGCCCGATATGATATAATTGCCTTGCCGACAATCAGAGATATCAGTACCGGTATTTTACAATCAGTCATATATCGTAATAACATTATTGGTGCCTAGTATTTTTCAGAGAAATGTCTACCAAACCAAACATAACAGACAGGATGAAGTTCTTTAGCAAACTCGAAGGATATTACACGAGCGAATTCGGTTAGAGAACAATATCGGGTAGTGGTCCATTTATCGCAACTTGTGCATGGGATTTCCAAATCGTTTAAAATATTCAGCACACTCTCCGTACCCGAGAAAACTTCCCGGATAACAAGCAGTCATATCAACCGACATAACATCTTTATAATCATATTTAATAATCCATAATCGCCATGTCCGTATTTACAGCAGCTATCTTGAACATCCCCGACACATTCAGCGCGTGATGGTTTCCACAGATTTATCTATCTGGCAGCGTGGGCAGTAACTGACGTTACTGTAAAACCATTGTTTAGTAATTGCTCGTTATTCTCTGTTGAAACTTTCGGCGCGAGTTTTCTCATCGTTTCATGAAGAGATTATGTGCAATACATTTCACCTTTAGGTCTTACAAATTGATCAAATTTTTCATCATTAAAACTCTTTAAAAAAACCATACTGACACCGGATCGTTTATACTTAACTCGTAAATAAATTCAAACATGTTTCGCCCAGAGTTCTCGGGGAGGGGGGTGGGGGAGCAGGGTGTGTGTGTGTTAACTGTTTACAGTTCAATGTCGTGGAAATATTGTTACTGCGTTAGTCCACGCGTGGGCATTAGGATCAATGATATATTTTGGAGCTCCTCTATTTTTATATAATGTTTCGATTCGTATAATACTTCTTCTGTTATTGTTTTTACGTTTATTTGGGAATATTAATGTTTTTTTTTCTAATCCTGTTACATCCCTTAACCAGTATCATAAACCGATTCAACCCACTCGTTTATCTTTTTACATTTTAGATCTGTCAGACCGTTTCCACGCATAGCATTTTTAAAATGTTCTCTTATTCGCTCAGCGACACAATTTAACAATGAAAATTTCATCGGCGCTAGATTATCATACTGGGTTTTTCAATTATCGGATAAATTCCATATTTAACCTCGGTCACAGGATACGAACGCTCATAATACGGTTTTTCAAGACCGGTTAACATTCCTGGTTTTGAACTTTTGAATGTTGACGATGTATGTGATGCGCCATCGCTGCTCAACTCTTACTTGGCATCATGGATTTTAGTAATCACGCTTATATTCCGCGCTAGAGTTTTTATTGGTTAGTCAGTAGATATTCTATCGAGATTAAATTTCGTTTCTTTTTCATTGTATCATATATTGCCATTCCTGCCGCTGTCCCGACTGCTCAGAGGGCGGCGGATTTCGCGACTGCATAAGCGGCCGCGGAAATCAATACTGGTATAGCCGCGAGAAGTGAAAATGTACCACCTGATTTAACTATATCAGAAATAGCATTCGCAAAGTTAGTAAACTGAACACCTGCGGTGCTTTGTTTGCATCATTAAAATGCTTAATCTGACGCGTTGTCAGTGATAGTTTATTCTCACCACCAGTGATCTGATCGTGTTTTAGCGATATTGCAGTTCCACTTTTTTTTTAGCCGAATCTGATTGTAGCTTTTTAATCTGACCAGGAGTCAGAGTAACATTAACGTGGCTATATGACATTTATAACAATACGAGTGATCAAATTGTGGTACATATTTGGAAAATATTTATAAGTTTTCTACTGTTGCATCAATGACTATCATTCGTCCACGCAGGCCCGCACCTGGGGGGTGGGGGACAACCATTGCACTTGGTCAGGGGCCTGAGCTAGATAAGGGCCCGCCCTTTTTCGAGTTTTTTTATACGCACATATTTTAAACACGAAAGGGGCCCGAACTCTGTCAGCTGCCTGGGGCCCAGAATTTCCTAGGTGCGGGCCTGGTCCACGAACACCTTCGAGTAACATCGATTTTCCGCTGAGTATAACAGCTATCGCTCTGTACTCAGCGATATGAGCCGGAAGAGCTACACGAGCTTGGAAGTGAATATCAGCAACACTTTGTCTGATTAAATCAAGATGTTCCAAAGAAAAGTAATAAATCGGATATAGGTTTCTAAAATCTAATTGCTATATTTTCAGACCAGTATCTGTGATATCTACATTCAAAACACGTCCCATAAATGTGAGCAAACGATGATATGCGCGTGCTATTTGGTTTTGTCCGTAATTAAGTAAAATATCTTCAGATGGTTCTTGTTGACCATTTATTCTTAACAAGATATCAAAAACACCCAGTTCATCAAATATCATATGACTCCGCTCTTGAGAATTTAATCGCGTACAATCCTTTAGCGCAACAAATATATGTCATGGCACAAAAGCACCCTGCTGTGATGCCATGTGCCTAGAAAATATACCATTAATATTACTCTGCATAATACCTGTAGTTGTTGTAAGCCATCATAGCAATGATTTACAACCTGTATCCATAAATGATAGTAATGTTTCCTCTGCGGCGATCGCTGAAGTCATTACTGGCATCCACAATGAGAATTTTGTTATATTTACTTTACCATCTGCAACACCAGCTCCTCGCCACATTGCATCCCTATCATCACCTTTTCGTACAAGCACTACCGAATGTCTAGCTCCAAAGATAACCTTTCTAACATTTCTGCAAAAACCAAATATATGAGACAGTGGAATTGCACATGAAAATAATCTACGCAGTCCGTCCTTGCAACATTGATACGCGTGATGCAAATCCTAAGTTCTAAGTAGCACTAGCACCTCTTATAATAGCAAAAGCATCACCTGGTCTAGCTTCATATCCAGCTGGTTGTGGATCAGTTTGCAATAGCTTGTGGTGTCCGTAATTTTACATATTGAACATTATCAGCGTTATCAGTAACATCCTTAAAAAACAGCATTGAAGGACCGGCTGAACCCAATATTGTGGCAACATCTACATCTTTTTGAATATTTTGAATAGAGTCAGTCTCTCTTACATCAATAATATGTCTAGCGGTACTAAAGAACGCCATAATCCCATTGTTAACAAAACCAACTCGCGCATTCTCTGCATACGGTGTATTAGCTTCAACATTTGTTACAAGTTCTCCTTCTACTTCAATAAATGCTTCAGCGGATATAAAGAATCTACTTGTATCCTGAACTTTATGTCCCATTCTCCCTCGTTGATTTGGTTGTGTTGCGTTATAAAAAATAAAATTGATAGTCGCGTACGGATTCATCTATGGGAACCGGTGCGTCTAAGTCAAATGCTGTGTGAGGTAAATATTTGAACATTTTATTATATATTTCTCGATCTAAATCGCGATCTTGCCTGACCTTGTCAAACCACTTAATGCTATTAAATTTGCAGTAATATTTATGTGTACTTGATCAGATGATTGATTTATCAAGGCTGCTCATTGTTTTATCCGCGGCTTGGTTTATTATTTTACTGACATTCGCGGGCATAATTTCCGTAGATGCCAGTTTCATTGGCTGCGGTTTTCGTCGTATTAATCGTGTTAGTCTTTCTCTGGTTGCAGAAAACACCTTACTGGCAATATTACCAATAGCGCCAGTTGCGTTTTCACCAAAAAAATCAATAGCGTTCGTCAATAATAGTTTTGCGATTGGTGCTATTTTGGGAGCCATTCTTGAAAATGACCCTTGAATAACATCACCATGACCATCTCCATAAATTGTTTTATAAACTGGTGATCGCGAGTTTACTACTCTGACCATGACAGGTTTATGATGATGCAGATGTATGATCATCTTATTTATTATCGTTATATCTAATTGCTGTGATAACCATCAACGAGTTCATCTTAACCGTTAAAATCTCAAACATTAAAAAGTGCCTATTCTTTTAAGAAGTTTACGAATATAGATGATTCATACCTGTAATGAGAGATGTGAGTCCTTCTGACTTCAGGATGAATGAACTGATGGTGCCCGGCTTATATGTTTTAAATTGTAATCTGGAGGTAACCAAATGACCAAATATGGTTACTTGTCTAGATCCTGATCTTCATTTCATTCTAGCAAGAAAGAAACTCTCATCTCCAACACACAAGATCGCCATGTTTTTACGTCACTCGACAGAAAGTTTGCTACGTTACCAACACACTCATTAAATCGAAAGTTTCCCGAGTGTACCTTATTTGCTGACTTTACAATACGAAAGAAAAGCATAGTGCAAGTTACTTTAAAGGCTCAAACTTTATTAAAATAGTATATAGCTGTGATATAGAAATAAATGAAATTAATCTCAATATATTTTAGTAGAAAATTACTTTCAATATAAATTAGTCAACAATTAATTTTAATACAATTTAGAGAAAATGTCAATCTCAATGCTTATACTAAAAATTCCGTCCTAATACATATTTAACCACTTGAGACGGAGGCTGGGCCAGGATTCAGTGAGAATGGACACACCAACATGTGCATGAAAGTATATGTCAACCATATACTGTTTGAACAAAGCTAGGAGTTACAATGAAAGTAATAAAGTGCGAGCTCATGTGACAACCGGTGAAAAGAGCTACGTTTACCGTGTTTTCGACTCTACGATACATGAATTCTTTAATTACAGAAAAGTGGTAAATGCAAAAGGAAGTTTTTACTTAATATTAACTCCATTCAACTTCAGGAATCATGTTCCAAGGAAGAATTAGACATTTTCTACTTTACTGCACATATCGTAAACAATCAGTTCAAAACAGTTAAGCTTTTAGGCACACACGGTCAACGCCGAAATATGATTGGCTCAAAAGGTTATTCGTAATACATGTAGCTCTTTTCACTGGTTGTCACATGAGCTCGCACTTGTCCCAAGATGAAAAATTCGCAAAAATCTCACGTTTCGGAAGCTGTAACTTCAGTTTGGTACAATGTAGAAACGTCAACGATGGCTTGATTAATAGCAAAATATCTCAGGAGTATAAAAAAAGCCATAGAGAATGGTCATGTGCTTTTAAATACGGAAATAGCAGAATGAAATCGAGGGTCGAGGGTGGAACCAAGTATTCGGAAGTTAAGAACCTTCTCTTTTTATATAGTATGATAGAGAGGGTCCTATGTCAAAATGGGTCATTGGGGTAATCTAAGGTATTTTTATCACTCTGCACGATTTTTTACTTTAGATTATTGTTTTTTATTTCACATCAACCTCGCGTCGAGCACCTGTGGCATGCACATGTTTGATTCAACTGCAGCACAATGGGGATGTTTAACAAAATTTGAAGAAAGTATGCTTGACCTAACACATTTCTGGCTGTTAGTAAGTTTTCTGTAGTTGTTGAGAGAGTTGGGATTTTTGTGACCAGTGATGTGTATAGCCTGAATATCTGGAACATTGTTTTCTATTAGTTTCTGACAGAGATAATTTCTCACGCTAGAGTTCGTAATGCGTTTAGAAGCCAGGTCTACTTTCATAACCATTTTTTCATTAGCGAGTTAAGCTTTCGGGCACCAACTGATGCACGTAAAAACCATTGCTCATTTTGCCCAGGTGCATGCACGTAAGTTACAGGGGCAAGGTAAAATGGATGGTCATGGTTAAAAAAAATCACTTTGACGTTTGTTCATAAAACATTTGTAAATGGTTACTGGACATCTATCTGGAAATAGATGGTTAGCATACATCCTTGGTTTTTCATTTCTTGTGGGTTTTTTTTTTCTCCCCTGTCCTCGTCTTTGTCTGTCTTTCATTAAACTCTAAGTATTCTATTTTAAGTTCGCAATCCTGCTTTAATGATATGTCTCCCAACTTTATGTTTCTGTGTTCTTCTCCCCGTCCCCGTACCCAAAGTGCAAATTATTGTTAAACCATAAAGTATTCAGTAAGCTCGACGGAATGCTGGGGCCCAAAAGCGAGTGTTCATATAATTTGTTTATGTCATCATCAGTTACAGCATCAGCAGTTTTGGGTTTGTTTCCTTTTCCTATCTTCTTCAGATCTTTCTGTGTACTTTTTAGGGCCTCTCTTGCTTGATAAAATTCAGGGCCATAAGCCAAGCTGCAATTGTATCTGTAACGTCTCAGATATCGTTAAAAACTTCCCAACATACCTATAATAATTAATAAATTATAAAAAGCCTTGTACCTAGGGTATCATCTCTCTCTCTCTCTCTCTCTCTCTCTCTCTCTCTCTCTCTCTCTCTCTCTCTCATCATCATCATCATCGTCGTCATTATCATCATCAATATCATTTGTCATCCATGTTGGTGAGCCTCTAAATTGCTTTATCAGTCAAGTTCTTTAATTTATAAGACAATTTACCTTTTACAACTATAAATAAAATTATTGTTCATTATATAATATTTTTGGGTAAATTGTTATTCATTCTTGCACTCATTCAAAAATTAATTTATGTTTGAACAAATTGAAAATATATCTCTTGCGCTATGTATCATTTTATTTGTTCACACATTATTCTTTAAATTCAATGGTGTCTTATCAATCTATATGTAGGCTCTTTTTTACATGTCAATGTTGTCGGCTCGTATTCACTTCCATCATTCGGACGAATTGAAAGGAAAAATCTTGAGAGAATGCTGTTCAGGGCAGGTGCCGGCAGTTCATGTATAGGGCACGTTTCATTGTTTTTCTCAAGATATTATTCTAGGAGTTTTAGGTGTCCCAATGTCTTGCGTTTGGTATTCGCATTTTCACGCTCCAATACAAAATGTGTGACAAATTGTTCGTCCACTTCTGTAAATCTGCTCTCTTTGACAGTTTCATTTTCTTTTATATTTCCACTCCTGGTTTTGTTATTTTCTTCGCCGAAAGTCAGTTCGCTTTCAGAGACACATTTATTCATTTGTTTCCCAGTCATCAAAAAGAAAGGAAAGATCACCTGATTCATGCTTTGGTGAATTTTCTGAAATTGCTAGTTCATGTTTAGCATAATTTGTGAAACTTCCATCGTCAAAAAAGTGTACTGTATACACCCAGTGGATGGTAAACATTTACGATTTTTGCTCTCCTACCTTTAAGAGTCAATATGTTTCCTAGCCTTTAGTCCGTTTTCTTTTTGTCTTACCTTTATCGTTTTCTTTCTAAATCTTTTTTTTTGGTAGTTATGTTTTTTATCCTCCCAAAAATTATTTTCTTAAATATCTCAGTGTTAGCGTTTGTTTGATCGGAAAATAACTCCATCCGGCCAAGCGTAAGACAACAATGGTTGCGTCCCTTGATAAAGTAGTCCTTAGCGCGTGGACACCATGACTGAGACGATTGGTCTGAGATGACTAGACTGAGATAAGAAAAGTAAGGTTAGCAAAACAGCTAGATTTCTCTGTCGCTTGGGTGAGAAATTAAATTCCGGTACATGTCATGTAATTTTCAACGCGACCATACCTCATGTGGTCAGGTGTCGACTACATCTTACGCTTTGATCACGAAGCTGGTTTTCTTTTTATCTCCCGTTTCTCTTCATTATTATCATGTTAAAGGTTGACACTCACTATTGAACAAACTGTTTTAGGCAAACTGGTGGGTGGGTTGGCTCTATTGGCACATTCTTTCTTTACCTTTATTCGAAGTGCGTCTATAAACACAACATTTCCCAGTAACTTGTTAAATTTATAATTAAAGTTTGTAGAGTAGGAAAGGTGAGCGAGTGTTTCTTTTTAAGTCCGAGTGTTTTGGTGATGATAGTAGTAATGTAGGTTTTGATAACAGGGATGTTTTCCTTCACGTCCGCGCTTGTCCCATACAAAGAGAAACGCTCGTCAGTCTGGTTACCTATCATTGGCGGATCAACCCAAAAAAGATGAGCAGACTCAACAATTTTCGGGAACTTCATATGTACCTGAAGCATGCTAGGAGGTTCCTGGACTTGCTGGCTATGGAGGCCATAACAGAACAGGCCAGGATTGTAGAAGAAGAGGAAGAGAGAAAAATGAAAGAAGAGGAGATGGAAATGAAAATAATAATTTTGCCTCACCTTATCATGAGACAGAGCAGTAAAGTCACACCCATGGCGAGGACAGCTCCACAGACACCACAACCACAACAGCCACAACAACCGCTAACAGTACAGGTTCGTGTAAATGATAACAGGAGGCCACAACATCCACGCATGTGGTATAGGAGAAGAGAGAGGAAAGTTTTCACTATCCCTCAAAGAAACGACTGGGAGAGTGAAGCTACTCATTCACCCTCTCCGCTCTGATTAAAAACAATACATTGGGAGAATGATTGGAGTAGGAGATGTGCGTGCGGGGCTAGACCTGGGAGGTGCCAGTATTAGCCAGGTGTATTTTTGGGAGTTAAAAAAATAGCCCTTCTCAGGGCTACCCAATACTCTAGAAAAGAGACTATTCAAGTTGTCAATTTTGTAAATGAGGAGAGGTGTAATTATAAACATTCACTCTTTTGATAATATGTGTGTGACGTCAGTCATGCTCCCAACAGTCACCCCTCCAATCACAATCCATTTTTAAACACTCCTCTTAACTCGAGTGACCCCTCGGACATAAGAATTTTGGAATAATGAACAAAAACGTTAACCAATTTTACTTAACGTTACCCATTGATAGTTCCGTGGAGGTGTTTCCTAACAACACTTTGTGCTGTTACACGGCTAAAGTATCTGAAGCCATCCATTTGGATCAGGAAGTCCATTGGGAAGTGGCTTTAGTGGAAATTATACACCCTACACAAATCAAAAACATCGTCGAAAATCAAAACAGTATTACAGTAGAAGTTCATGACGACAACTTGAAACAAACCTTAGACGAAAGTATTCTTCGGAAAGTATTCTTCGGAAAGTATTTAATTACATTGTCTCTGCTTTGGATAGTGTAAAGATTACAGTCCTCATCCTCATTGATTTGTCTGCACATTTGACACAAAAGACCATGATATATTACTTCACCGTCTCCAGCATATATTTGGCATTCAGAATATAGCCTTGCAGTGGTTCAAGTCCTACTTAGTCAACAGGACATAAATTGTATCTGCAAATGGAATACAATCCAGCCCAGTTAATCTATGTTGTGCTGTTCCACAGGGGCCTGTTCTTGGACCTGATCTCTTCATTATATACACTCATCCGCTTTCAAGTGTCACGGATCATCACCCAGTGTCTCACCAATGGTAAGCTGATAAAAGACAAATATACAAGTCTAGCCACCCAACTGAAGTTGATGCTTCCATCCATGGAGTAGAGAGGTGCATTTCTGATGTGAAATCATGGATGACATGTAACAAGCTGCAGATGAATGATGATAAAATGAAACTATTCTGATCACAACACAAAGACTTTCTCATTCACTCCCTTTTACCTCAGACAATAAATATCAGCAACACCAACATTAAATTTTCACTGTCAGTACGAAACCTAGGTGTTACTCTAGACAGTATTCTTACATTGCACTAACATGTCATGATAATATGCAAGGCTGCATATCTTGAACTAAGACGCATCAGTTGCATTCGCAAATATCTTTCAGTTGATGCACAAAAACACTTGTGTGTTCATTAGTACTTTCAAGACTGGACTATTGTAACTCAATTCTGTATGATTCGTCACAATATTTACTCCAGAAACTTCAAAAAGTTCAAAACACAGCTGATCGGATCATCTTTAGAGTACCTCGATCAGAGCAAACCTCACCACTGCCCTGTACCCTACACTGGCTATCAATTCCATACAGAATCAAACACAAAATGTGTTCTCTGTGCTATGTTTCAATGACAGACTCCAGTCCAACATACGTATCCGGCCTCACCCATGTATGTACACCAGCAAGATACTTACGCTCTTCTTCTGACAATCGGATACTCATTGTTCCCGCTATGAACACGAAGTCATATGGACAATGTTCTTTTGCATACAAGGGCCCGGCGATGTAGAACGAATTGCCCATTGAAATTAGACACAAAGACACAGTAGTCCCTTTTAAGAGTGCTCTTAAAACTCACCTTTTTCGACTGCAGAAACAAACTTAGAGACCAAATAATGTTTTGTATCTTAGATGTTTTCAGCATGCTTTTATGTTTTCCATCTTCATTGCTTTTGTCATTTGTGTTTGTTTAGTGTAGTCATGTCATTATAGTTGTTGTAAAGCGCTTAGTGCTTTTAACGATTAGGCGCTATTCAAAGTCCTCATTATTATTATTATTATTATTATTATTATGGAATAATTATAGCTATCTGTTGTCTTTAGCTAGGAAACATAGTGTACATCAATGGCCAATGACTATCAACAGTAGAAATCTCAATTTAATTTGTAACGTTGTCAACCATGTCAAAAATAATTTATTTGTGAATTGAAAAAAATGTTGTCTGTTAATTTAAAAAATGCTTTTTAGTTGAAAAAGTTTTTTTGTTAGTTGTTAGTTATTCGAATAAATAATGTTGTTTTTTGAAACAAATGCGTCTGTCGTTTGTTTTCAATTTTGTATTAATATAAATGTTCCTTGCCTCCTTTATATCCCTCGCATCAAACTATCCTAACGTTTCCAACACTAAATCGTAGAGGGATGTCTTCTATCGCGCTTGAACCATATAAAGCATTGGTAGTTTCCAGTCTGACCATCCATTGTTGATTCATCCTCCATGAAAATGTGCTCAAGATTACTGAACGAAGCTTACATCAATCTGCATCGTATCAAAGTCCGATACCGAAGCCTGAAGAGATAGAGAATGTTAGAATGTTGCAAGTGACAGAAGACCTAATAAAAGACCTATTCAGAGAGAAAATTAAGAAAGAAAAAGAAGAATAGTCTGAGAAGTATAGACTTCAGAAGCAACAGAGAGAACAGCAGCAAGAGCATCAGCAACAGCAGCACGAGGAACATAGGTTTTGTCGACTGTCGTGTCGACACGAAAGAGTTCTCCTTCTCTTTACGAAGAAGCTGACCATATCCTGTTGCCAGACGAGGACGCAATCTTAGACGATAAAATATTGCTATCACTCCTCGTGCACAAAATAACAGCTCTTTTCAGGGCTTCCTAATACTCTCGAAAAGAAATAATAATTCAATTTGCTAATGGCATGTTAGAAAGTTACAAACCAATAGGAGTGAGGCTCCCGTTATTGTTGTCGTTCCCGTTTTAACAGTATTTCCGGGAACGATTGTGAAGAAGATAACCAATGAAACTGTTGAGTAAAATGGTCCACAATTGATTGTCGCCTTGTTACAAACTCAAACTGGCAATGTCTGCACCGATGACACAATACACGACAAAGATTTGACAGCAAAAGACTATTTGCTTTTTGGTACACGTTCTAACACCACACCCAGAAGGGTTGTTTTTGTAACTCTTGCAGACAAGAAGGAGGAGTCATTGTGGTAGCTGAGGCTGTGTTTAAGGGCATGATGGTCACATTCTTTTATAGTCGATGACTTGTGAAGCGTCAATACAAGAATCAAAACTGGCAGGATATCCTTTCCACGTACTTTAATTTTTTTGACACGAAGTTTTCCCACTTTACGGGTTCTTCGTTCGAGAATGCTTTCAATGTCGTACACTTCGTCTTCTTCTTTGGTTATGCGATGTAACTCAGGCAAGTAAAACGTTCCTTTTAATTCTCCTCCGTTCATGTTTTCCAATTAATAGACGGTAGGATGACGATCACGCACTAGTCCAGTAACACTAAAGAATTCGGTGGTCCAGTTGGGTACGTAGCCTTTGTCAAAAGTGTGTTTGGTTTTGCCAATGCGAACCCAATCTCCAGTTGTTAACACTCCTCCTTTCTTGGGGGCAGCCATCGTCAGGGACGTCCCAAACAGACCCTCAAAAACAGTCACCTCGTTGTCGGGTGTCACATCTTGTGGGGAACGTCCGATGCTTCTATGGTAAGATTGGTTGTATGCTTGGGCTAAGTGCGGTAAGACATCGATGTACTTGAGAGTGTGTTGATGCGTAAAATATTTCCACATGTGTTCTTTCAAGGTGCATTGAAAACGTTACACGATGCTGGCTTTAGTTTAAAGAATTTCGGTCGTAAAAAAATGAATGTCACGATACTTTAATTCTTGTTCGAAAGCTTGGTTCAGAAATTCGGTGTCTTTGTCGGTTTGCCATCGAAAACGGTGACGGCCACTTTGTTTGAACACCAGTTGGAGGGCTCGTATTAACTCTCCGCTCGATTTGGAAGTCAATGGCACGACCCATGCACATTTAGAAAAGACGTTGATGACACAAAACAAATATTTGTAGCCACGATTGTAGGTGGGTAAATGAGAGACATCGGCTAATTCAGCATGTCATTGATGATCGATGCCTTCCACTTGAGTGCGACCTCGAATGGGTTTGTGTAAAGTGTACCTGGCTTGTTCTTGTAACCATGGTTGCACTTCATTTAAACGGAGCTTTTTCAGTCGAGGTTTAGCAGCACGATACAATTTCGAAACTCTTCCGTAACCTGCATGGTGGGCTGGATCATAGTAAATGCTGGATAACACCTTCTCTGTTGTTTTGTTAATAAGTCATCCACTCTTCGATGATGCTACATTGGGTGGGGGCAAAATGGTGGTTGTTTGTAAACGGTGTTACTTTTCCGATGTGCCACAGGAGTAAACGTCGAGGGTAGTGGTGGTGGTGGTGGTGTTGGAGGTAATGGGATAGCTTTGGTCTTCTTTTCTTTTCTCACTTCTGGTTTCCTTTCTTTGTTTTTCACTTCTGTCGAAGAAGATGTGGACATCATATTTTTAACCCACGTTTTGAGTTCTCGTTGTGGAGTGAGGGAATGGGTCAAGAAGGAAGGTGCAATCTTACTAGGAATGGGAGTTGCAGTGGTTTTTGGAAACATTTCAGATGTCCCTTCTTCCTCAGGTAATTCTGGGGTTACGTCTGTCTTGACCGCTGTAGATAGTGATGGCCAGAGACCATTCATTAGAGCCTTAAAATCGTTCAGCGTGGGTGGAGCTATTTGTTCTACAGTTTTCCGATGAAAGAGTTGCAGTCGTTTCAAGAGTTGATTGTACTTTCGCAATTGTTCTGTTTCGGACAAATCGATGCGATCCATCAACGATTGCGAATCGTTTTGTAATTGGGACATCTCTGTTAATTGAGGATTGGGTATTAAATATTTTCTTCGTTGTTCTTCCCAACGATGATATTCCATCCATTCCATCGTTTGTAACGTACCAAAGTCAGTTTTCATCCTTCCATTTGCTTCCAAAGGTTACGTCTGAGATCGTTGTGCTCCATAGATCAATTTTATCTTCTGAAAGGATCATACATATTTCTACCCATCCCTTGTGAATCTCTTGTTTCATCTCTTGTATTATACCTGGCGTGTTGCCAGATAGCAATCCTCCCAACAAAGGAGTAATTAGGGTTTAAAAATCCTCCGCGTTGCACCAACATTTTATATTTTCACGGATGGGTTTTTTCTTTTGCGGGTGGCAGCTCTTTTCTGTGGACTTTTCTTTTTCTGTGATCAGGTCTTGACACCATTGTTCTCTTTCGTTTGGATTTATTTGGAATTTTTGGAAGTGACGTTTTTCTTGGGGTGATCTTTGGGAGCGTTGGGAACCCATTTTAAGAGGGAACGAATGATGACACCTCCTAGAAAACCGCTAGCTCCAGGTTTCAAAATGATTTGCTTTTTGTTTTGAGTGTCGATGAGAGGATCGGCCAGATGATGGGTCAAGGCTACATTGTTTCTGTCTAAAGAGCGTTTGGCTTGATGCGGAATGTGAATGATGCCTTGCAGTAAATGAGGTGCTGTCACCGTAAACCATCGTAAGACTTATTTGAGACTGACTTCTAAGACGTGAGCACGTATTTGTGGATTTAGTTTTCCTGAATGATACCGTACAACACACGAATCAATTTGACGGGAATATGAGACTGAAGGGATTTTGTGTTCACGAGGTGTGAGGCAGGATCAATGTGTCCGAGGTTTTTATATAATTTTTAGTTGTTGTTGTTGTTATGTCGACGACGGGGACGTGTACACGACAGGTGCTCTGTCTTGGCACCAGTCGTGAAAACAAATGGGTACGAAATCGCAAATAATCGGAGGTTGTGGGTTTTAAATCAACGAGTAAATAGGCGTTTGGAGTTTGAGTGGCATCATCGTACGCATGAGTCAGCCAAGGTGTTCCTAACTGTTTGGCTAGGACTTGCACTTGCAATTTCTGTCTAAGGCTTTTAAACAAGACCACATAGTGAGCATTGAGACTAATGGTACGATGAGATTTACTTTGTTGAAACAAATTTTGTGTACTGTAAATTACACTGACATTACGATAATACCCTTTGCGTGTAAACCACAGTTTAATTTCTTCTTCGTCTTCTCCGAACATGGCGTCGAAAATGACCAAATGAGTTTGACTGGGGTCAGAAATGATCCCGTCGTCTTCGCTAGGAATGCCTTCCACAAACACAATGGAATCACCTTGACTTTCTCGCAAGAGGCTGTATGCCGATTGCCACTCTTTGTAACACCACACGATGCGTTGAGGTGAACGATCGATAAAATGTTTATGTTCGATCAAATGTTTGACAAATTCGGTTTTGCTTGAACCGCTAGGTTCAGCAATTAGCATGTTAAAAGGAAGACGAAGATACAATGCCTCCTCACTAGCATGATCAAACTGTTCGTCGATGACTTTGAATGTAGAGGAGGAAGTAGTAGAAAGAGCAGAGGTAGCCATATTAATGTAGGGTATCAAAGTGGAATATAAACAAGTCTCTGTACAACATCGTTTTGGTAACCAAAGTGTCCTAGAGGTCGTGTGGAATGTTCTTACAGTCTCTACATTGGGTACAGTCACACAGGTGTCCTATCGGAATGGCCTTTCAGGAATGTCCATGACAGTCCTGTCCTGAAAGGAGTGAATGTCCTCGGTGACAGATTCTTCTTCTGGCACTGTCACTAACCCAGGTTTAAAAGTGACTTTTTTGACTCAACGATGGATTTTAGGATCACAACGCTTGAGCAAAATGGGATACTTCTTTTGTCCATGCCTCAAAACCCCAACTTCTCGAGTCGCGTACGGCTGTCAAATGAGGGTGTAAATCAGAAGCTAAACACGACATCATCGTACACCTCTTTCGTACCTAAACGTTCACGAATCTTAAAGGTCGAGATGTATCCAGATGAAAGCGTAAGGCTTTTAACATAATGAGTTTCTCGTGGACATTTAAAGGCGTAACCATACTGTTGTTCGTAAAGTGCCCACAAGGAATCTACGGTAAACACAATCCCAGAAAGCAAGTCACTAAAATACACATTACACGTCGACCTGAATTTATGGGGCACATTTCTCGTAATAAGTGTTGTAATCCTCCACCGTTTGAATAATCTCATTGATTTCCTTCCACGGAATCTAATCTGTTGGATCACACTGATAAAGTTTGTGGCATGGTAGCCTATTGTATGCTTCTTTTTGTCGAAGGCATTAAGTGTACATTCTGCACAGAATTATTTAAAATCTTCTTATCGAGTGAAAGTGACGGACGTAGTGTATTTTTTCTGATCACTGACATTCATAGTAAAGGCCAAGAATGGTAATAACATCCTCTGATGTGAACTGTCTAAAGCGGAATCGTTGGAAGAAGACACACTTGATCCAGAGAAATCTGACGCGTTGGTTTACTTTTGTCACATTCCTCTTGTGAATTTCTCGATACAAACGTTATACAGTCACCAATTGAGATTTTGCTCTGGCAAGTCCCTGCCAAACTTCCTTGTAGATCTTGCAATTCGTTGGTAATCCTTGAATATTATTTTTTACATGGGGTTTAATTACTTGTCTAGGCTAGGCTGGTTTCTTAAACGACATGGTATGTCATTCCAATAACTATGATCCCACTAAAGATAGGTAGTGACAATTCGGAGACCATCGAGTATGTTCCATGTAACCATGTAAAGTGGAATCGTTCTGTTCCCACTGGTAAAGTGACACAACGCAAGTGAAGCACTTGACCTTTTCTCATTCGCCCAAGTAGAAACATCCGGCTCTGGTTAATTCTTCTGGGGTAGGTCTTGGCTGATATTTTGTACTTTTTCCTTTGAAGGTTTGGAATCGACTTTTAAAGTTAAAGTATTCAGTCCAAAAGCACAGGGAACGAATATTCGTCTTTTACAAGTTCATTTCGATGCAGGTACGGTGAAATTCCCAGGAGTTTACTTTGGATTGCATGACATCCGTAGGATGGTAGCCTCATGGTCTCACACGGAGATGGCATCGTTTTTGCATCAAGAGTGCTCGAGAAGGTACTGTACCGTTAGGACATGTACGTACTCCAGAAGGACGCTTCTCGACTACGATGTCTCATTCTCTCTGTCACTTTTACTTTGTTGTTGTCCACGATGTCTACCAACAACTGTATTTCTTTGTTTGATTTTTTTTATAAGTATAAAATACTAGATCCTTTTTTAAAATCTACTCTTATTCGACAGCCGCGACGACTCCTGCTTTTTATCACGGTTGCGACACCTACAAAGGTGTTCCTTCCCGAGATTGAAGTATGAGACAGCGCAAGCAAGTTCTGAAATTAAGTGGATCTATGTAAAAAACAGTTGTCAAGCCCGCTATGTTTCAGTTCTGTTTGTGATAATAATTTATGATATTTCACATTATCCAAAGTGGAAGGTTACAAACCGTACAAACGTTATATGACTTTAGCTTTTGACACTTGGACAGACTCTTCGCTCTATAAAAATATTTATCCAAATTTGTTTAACCATTTTATAAAAGACGCACAAACGTTCAGCTTTAATGGAAATTCGTATTTATTTTTATTTGTGGATATCCCAAAGACCCTTCCTATCATAAAGAGCTGGCTAGGAACGTTTGGATAATCCCCTCAATTTGTCCGATATTTCAAAGTGTTTATGTGTATTTTTCCTGTTCCACCCATTAATAGTGTTTAGGCTTGTTCCCAAAAAGGAAAAAGAAGAAACAAATCTGAAAAAAGTCAGTTTGAATATAGGTTTCTCTTTGCGTATACTTTTTATAAGCTGTTAGTACATGGCAGATTACACCCGCATACAATATCAAAGTGAGAGGCATATATACAAATGTCATTGCCTTTCTTAAATTCGGTTTTTTTGGTTAGCCATCGTTAATTTTAATAATTTTTTCATGCATTTCTTTTTTAATAAAAATAAATTGTCAGTTTCAAAACGCGAACCAGTACTGTGACCGTTCAGTAGCTGATGTGGTAAGAATAAATGGTACAATACACAACGGAGGGATTTAAGTTCACATTCCAGTTTGCACTGCAATGGGAACAACGCGAGAGCGTATTTATTATTTTGCCACACTACCTGGGTACAAAACATTGCATCGCTCATCATAAACAATTTCATTGGCCAGATTTATTTTCTAACCGCGTTCACTTCGAATTAGCTTCAGTAGCTCTTCACCTTGTATCGAGATAGGTCGTGTTTCACTGCTAGACTATTTATAAAAATTTATAAAAAAGTAAAACTAAAGCAAAAACAATCGTACCCTGGGCGATCCAAAGGAAATTATGTCAATTTTATAGTCAAATACATCACAACATATTTAGATGAACTATTCTGTGAGAACGTGTTAGTCGTATTCGTCATCAGTTCACTTTGCTGATATTTTACAATGGTGGACCTTTCCTATGGATTTGATTTTCTAAGTGGGATGTGTGCTTCATTGAAATTTTCTTAGGGAAAATATACCATAAACACAAGCGTAAGTGTCGTGATTCTTTCTAAAAGTAGGTATAACATACTCTCTCTCTCTCTCCCTCTCTCTCTCTCTCTCTCACACACACACACACACACACACACACACACACAAACACACGGAAAAATGTCTATTGTGAGCCAAGAAGGATCTTTTAGGTTAAGCTTTGTGTTGTGGCTTACTCTGCTGTTGACTGGGAAAAACTCTGAGAAGGATCCATCATACAGGACTGTTCATTTCATATCGGCATGGAAAGAGATTATCATACTGAGGATGTTTAGAGGCATCCGATCTTAATGAGCAGTTCAAATAGACCCTTATTGCTGACCAGGTTGAATGCCCCCGTGATGTCAATGAACATCATGTAGAGTGGCTGAACTTGTTCTTTGCTCTTCTCTTGGAGTTGTCGGAAGATCATGTCTGTCGTCTACCTGCCTGTGTTGAAGCCTCACTGTGATTCCGGGTACACACTGTCTGTCAGCAGCTGAAACCTGCCCAGTATGATGCGGTTGTACACTTTGCCAACGATGCTCAGTAGCGAAATCCTTCTGTAATTATTACAGTCACTGCAGTGGCGCTTGTTTTTGTAAAGGGGCACAATCGTGGAGACCCGCATGTCTTGGGGAACACTTCCTTTTTCGCAGCAGAAGCAAATAACTTCATTCATCGGAAGAAGCTGTTGGTATGTCACGTTTGATAGATTTGGGCCGTATGCGTAGTACTCCACCCATCTGGTCATCTGTTGCTCATGGTCTGTGATATTCTCTCCCGTCAAAGAGTTTAGGGCACGACTCCTCTTTCACTGTAGGGCCTAGAGCCTTCTTTATGCCACTGTACATCCCATATATGTTTCCAGTCTCGAAAACAAAATGAGCATATGATAACAAAATAATTACATTTGTATGGAAAAACATGAAAAAAGTTTTTCGTATTACTACTGCGTTATCAAAAGTCAAGACGTATTAGCTTTTTTTTTTTTTGATCGTTCATATGTTCATATACAAATGCAGTAACCGATAACTAACTTTAAATTTTGCAGCCACAATGGATTCTAGATTTGATTTCTTTCATGCTTAACCTAAACGATCCTTCTCGGTTTAAAAGAGACATTTTTCTATACGTGTGTGTGTGTGTGTGTGTGTGTGTGTGTGAGAGAGAGAGAGAGAGAGAGAGAGAGAGAGAGAGAGAGAGAGAGATTGGTGGGCGTGGTAAAGTTCGACTTTTTAATGTAGTTTTTTTAATGGATTTTTTATTTTGTTTATGCCTTTCGTTACTGAAATAGGCAGGGGGGTACAAACAAACGGGGATGTGTTCACAGACTATAGTTAATTGTTTAGTTTTCTTGACAGAGTAAATCCTATATACGATTGATATTATTTAACATACAGAGAAATGTTTACAAAGCAATCTTTACCATTTTGCAGATAACATGTCAGTTGAAATTCAGGTAATTACTTAAATATTTTCCCGGCAAATGTCACTGTCTTGAGCACATGTAATGATCGAAACAGCGAAACGGCTTGACAGAAAATGCAGTGGACATTCCGATTGCATATTTGCCGGCGAGATTTAGCAATTGAAAGCGATGCTTGAAAAGACTCATTGAATGAAGGAACCCATCTCTGAAGCAATTACGATAAAATCGCATTCACTCAGAAGTAAATCGGAAGTTGATTTTTGGAAGTGTTGCCTGGGTGTGGAAGACATGAAGCAACGGATAAACCTTTCGCCAAATCGGCCCTTCAGAATCGGTAAGGTTGCCTAAATGGTAATGGATGAATGGTGTTGAGTGTCTTCTTTACAGTGGTGTACGTTATGAGTGACTGAATACGCAGATAGTATTGGAAAATTAGATCGGATTGTTAATTGGTAAGTGTACACATTATTAGTTTACCCAGGAATCAAGTGCCTGTGCTTATCGTTCTTTGATTACTAAACCAAGTTTCTGTTTTCCGCCAGCATTTAGTCAATTTTATCCCGTAAACGGATGACACTCGCTATGTGTATGCATTCTTCTACCCAGGGGCTCGTTTCAAAGAAAATTGGGAGTTTATGTCCATGAATCAGCGGGTGGTCTAACCTGTAACATTATAACAATGGCTACAATATAAGAAAATAAGACGATTCGGTCCAACTTAAAAGACAATTCGACCCAACTCTAAAGACAATTTGGCCTAACTTTATAATATAACTGACAATAGTTTTAACAAGTAGTTATTTTTAAAAGGAAATATTCAGTAATTCATAACTTATATATGCGTAAGTTAACTGAGACTAAATATTTGTTGACAGTTCTTATATATGTTTTTGTATCGTACAGTTCAAAATCCTTGCTTTAGGTAACTTAATTATTTTTATTTTTTGGGGGATATAATAAGTGTAATATGGTATATGAAATAAAGGGAGGTCACCTTTTCCTTCTGTAGTACATGTACTTATTTTGTTTTTTAAGGTGAGAATGTATATCAATGATGTACAATAGTTTGTTTCACTTTATCCCTTTCTAGCACTTATTTTGTTTCTCATGAGAGAGACAGAGAGAGAGAGAGAGAGAGAGAGAGAGAGAGAGAGAGAGAGAGAGAGACTCGTACACATTGACACAAGGAAACAAAAATAATTTTACCGTATACATGTATAAGACTAGCAGTCAGATTATTCATTTCTCATTTGTATGGAGTAATGGAGAAACTATGATTGATGATATTGACTGCTACTGTCAAGCTTTCAGTTTATGCACGTACACAATAAAACATAACTTAAAATAATAAATTAAAAAAACAATATTTAACTGGTAAGAACTTGATATTGCAGCAACTAAACACTGACAAAATACTCTTTGTCTCTCTCTCTCTCTCTCTCTCTCTCTCTCTCTCTCTCTCTCTCTCTCTCTCTCTCAATGAATCAACCGCTCAGCATTATGAGGTTAGTATTAGGACTGGTTGGTCTGGTGTCAGGATAATGTGACTGGGGGGGGGGACATCATGTTACCGTGATGTCTGCGGCATGATGCCTCAGTGGTAGACATTACTATAAACTGCCATACTGCAGACATCGCAGCAATATGACTGAAAAATTGTTAAAGCTACGTTAAAAATCCTACTGCCAGTCCTCTACATTATTGTTTGTTCGTACCGTTTTTCCAAAGACACTCCACGTGGATATGGGCCAAATTGTGCTGGATATCTACCACACCTGTCACTAATATATGTCATCCATTTATCTAACATGGCGGTCCTGATCTTTCCTTTTAATTTTTCAAAAGCTGCAGGGATATGTTCGGCTGGAAGAAAGTGCAAAACAAACACCTTTCAACAAAACTTGAAAACAGCATCCCGCTAGTTGTGTGCTATCTACAAATAAACAATATATACTTATTAGCCTTCATATTGATGCAGATAATTAGTTTATTAACATAATAAGGAACATTTTACAAATCAAAACTGTGAACCATCTTGTCTCTAGGTTCAAATAGTGATGAACTGATCAAAACATAAATGAAAACTTAACGTGGTATGAATTGACTAAATGTGAAAAATAGACTGTATCAGTGCCAGTGGTTTATAAAAATAGAACAATACCTGAGCACCTCTTTCCTGAAGTTTTTGCCACACAGCCTAGCCCGAGTGGAAGGCAGATCCATTTATATGTGGGGTATCGAAAACCAAGCAGAGTGCCTTTCATATTCCACTTTGTAAGTCTGATATAAATGCCTGGACTGATTGTTATCTAGGATGAAGTTCAAGTAGAGCTTGGAGCACATAATTATGAAACATTATGTAAATTGATTCTGATATAGAGAAAAATTATGTAACAAACAGAGAACATGTAAAATGTCAGCGAAGTTTTGTTCTCTTCATAATTTGCAGAATTAAGACATTGCAAAGTTACTCATGTTTTTATTTATAGTGAATATTATCAAAAGTGGTGAGGTGAGCAAAATAATAAAATACCTTCCTCTAATCTTTCTTGTTCTTGCCAGACATTATGATGAACACAGGTGGTACCTGCTTCATATTTTCTCCGGACTTCAAGAAACTGTGAATCGTTAGTAACTGATAAAAAGGGTTCTTCACAATACTGAAGGCACCATCGATGTACCATGTTTTATCCTTGCTCAGGAGTTCCAGCTGGTAATCGGTAGCAAATATTAAGTGGCATTTGTCTTTGTGGATTACATCTTGTCTAAAGAATGGCTCTGACAATTGCATTCGACAAGTAGTCTTTGTCCAGCTGAAAATTGAAAATAAACAACGCCGTCTTAAGAACACATAATGGATACGAATCAAACGTAACATAGAAATAATTTATTCAGTATCAGGTTCTGATTGTATTTATCATGTAATATTGAATAGAGAAATATAACGAGATATGTAACATAATTTATGTACTGCGAATGACAAGTCTGATGGGTCCATATGTCCTTCTCTTTCTATATGTTACAGTTCTAATCATGTTGTCGTAGGTGAATCTTGATTCTTCCGGTTGTTCAACATCTATGTGCTCCTGAAGTATGCAATATTCTGGGTAGGATGAAACAAATCATGTACAGTTTTGACTCTCAGCTGATAAGAAACGAGAATTTATACATTTATGCAACACTAAGTTTGCCGTCAGCTCAGTATACATAATTACAACTATACTTAAGAAAGAAAATTTAACATATTTATATAATATCTCATGTACGGTGTCGCTACTCTTTGAAATATGTAAACATATTCTGTAGAATCTTATATGCTAAATATTATTGTTTTATAAATCAATATAGATAATTTGGCTTAAATTGAAAATGTTGTTGTGCAGATGCATATAATTTATTTTAGCTTATAAATTAAATGTATTTAAGTTTTTTTAATTAGAATGCACAATATATATATATATATATATATATATATATATATATATATATATATATATATATATATATACAATGAAGTCCTATCATTTTCTTTTAAAGAAAATCTAAATAGTTTAGTTTAAGATTTGCTAAATTGTTTTTTTTCCCCTCGAACCTTTTCTATTTTACAATTATATATATCTTACATAGTATCTACTTGCTGTTTGAACTTGATACAACTATCGCAAAGATGGACCGAATAGTCTTTTGAGTTCAGCTGAATTGTCCATCAAGCTGGGATGAATTGTTTTAATTTTTGCGCAGGTTGGGCCGATTTGTCTATAATTCTATAACAATGTTATATTGTTACAGGTTAGACCCCCCCACCCCATTTCTTGATTCATGGATGGATACTCCTAATTTTCTTTGTAATGAGCCCCTTTATTCTTCTATGCACATTGAGAAAAGTCGATTCACATCTGGCACAGGATATTCTGAGAAATCACTTTGAAATATTGTCATTTCAGTACAAGTGTTTTAATTGTTAAGAAGCGCTAGAGTAAATACATTAGACTATTGAAGTGCATATTATGGAGCTGTAAATTTAGTATGTATGCATGGAGGGGTGGAGGTAGTTAACCCAAAGGCAGAGGCTAACTGCACGGCCGCCATGTTGCCAGTTTTGAAAAGACTATTTGCACGGCTGCCATGTGGCCAAATTTGAAAGACTATTCACATGGACGCCGTGTGGGCACTATGTACCTTATAAATATGCCTGACATGAACACGGAAAACTATTGACACAGCCGATCATTGCATTATTTACTTGGGAAGCTGTTAATATATCTGTCATGTAGCTGATCTTTGCCCCCCCCCCCCAAGTGATTTTAGTTAAAACTGGTACAATGTTACACTCTGGTATGCATATAATCAAGGCTAAATTAATGATCATGTGGCCATCACCGTTACCAGTACTGGGGCAAGGTTATTTAGCACCCTTAGCAAACTTTTCATCTTGCGTTCCTCCCCTCTTAGGGATAGCGTTTGATATAAACTAACTTTTTTTAAGTTTTAATATGCATTCTGATTGATAATTTATTTTTTACATATTTAACCAGTGTTCTTCATCCCACCCCCATCTTGGTGCCTTATGCAGCTGCCTAGTTTGCCTATTCGATTAAACCTGGCTGACCCTTACATCATAAGGACTTGCATAAATGGCCTTTAATTAAGAACAAATAAGACTGATCACTTAAGTTTCCATTGGGGGTGGGTGCATGGAATTTTCTTTATAACTAGAATATTTGTTTTAATCAAATATAATGTGTAACCAATATAATAAAAACCATTATTTACTTTTTTAATTAATTAAGGCAGGAAGTTTTTTTTCAAGCTGTGGGGGTACAGTATGGAGAATTTATTTAAACTGCAAAATAAGTACATTGGAGGTGGGATAAAAAATTAAGTCGTCGGTTGGTAAATTGAGCTTATGGCTATGTTAGAGATAGTGGCTGTAACACTAAATTATATGACAGAAACATTAATTTTCGCAAAAAATCGAGATATAATTCGTCTCTCATAATTGTATGAAGAAGCAGCATGATACTATTTGTCAATATGTACCAATGGGGGTGGGGGTGGGAAACGGATGGGATTTCTCTCTAATTGGAGATAATACTTTTTATTGGAACAGGTAGTATTTTTACATCTGAAGAAAGTCTAAGGCTGGAATGTTTCCACAGCCGTACCCAGATTAATATTTGTGTATGTTTAAATATGAATGTTTATGTGGATGGTGAGAAAGGCAGAATACCCACACAGCAGCACAGTCTATGCTTGTGGTTTAGTTTAAATGCCATTTCTCATCACATTATAGGCTATACATGGCAGCCAAAAGAACCTGAAAAAATACCCAGGAACAACCACTGACCCATACAAAGCAAACAACAGCAGTTATCACATTCTCATATTGACCAGGGTTGCCTCCTCTTTTGCCTAGACATGTCCTCCTCTTTTGTCTAGACATGTCCGCCTCTTTTGCCTAGACATGTCTTCATCTTTTTCCTAGACATGTCCTCTTCTTTTGCCTAGACATGTCCTCTTTTGCCTAGAGATATCCTCCTTTATAATAACACAGTAATACAAATTGAGTGTGTAGATACTCACACTCTCTGACGTGTTGACTTTTTAAAAGTTAGAATATAGTAAACCTTACATTGACAGAGCCAGAGACCAACACAGATGGAGATGAAATGTCAGTGATTCAATAATAATTCTGTTTTGCAAAGTTTTCAGTTTAATGCAGATGTGGCAAAAGTTCTTTTCTATGCACTTATGTGATGAGAGATAGCAAGAGGATATGCATTTACTAGGCCATCTGTGTGTGTATAAGCGTACACAAAATAAATTCTTTTAAAGATATCCATTTAATCAAGATTTATCTTATAAACATACCTTCCTTCCAAAGATTACATCACAAAAATACAGATGTTTTACACAGATATACAGTTAACAAGCATCTATTATGAATAATATATGGAAATCAAATATTTAAATGCTGCCTGTTTACCAATATCAATCATTTCCTCAACATACGTCTGCTATTATGCCTAATATACAAAAATAAAAATAATGAGATGTGATCTGTTTACCAATAGCCATCATCCACTCACTATAGAATCTGACATCATTTTTTTCAAACAATAAAAACTTAATCCTGGCTTTTTTTTTCGTTTCTGATGTAAGATACATGTAAAGTCAGAGGGAACAAAAGTCTGACCCAGTCATATCATCACAATGACTAAATGACTACAAACACTAGTCTTTTTAACTCCTCAATGTCTACAAACAGTAATCTTTGTAACTCCTAAATGACTACAAACAGTAATCTTTGTAACTCCTAAATGACTACAAACAGTAATCTTTGTAACTCCTAAATGACTACAAACAGTAATCTTTGTAACTCCTAAATGACTACAAACACTAGTCTTTTTAACTCCTAAATGACTACAAACACTAGTCTTTTTAACTCCTCAATGTCTACAAACAGTAGTATTTTTAACTCCTAAATGACTACAAACAGTAGTATTTTTAACTCCTCAATGTCTACAAACAGTAGTATTTTTAACTCCTAAATGACTACAAACAGTAATCTTTTTAACTCCTCAATGTCTACAAACAGTAGTATTTTTAACTCCTAAATGACTACAAACAGTAGTATTTTTAACTCCTAAATGACTACAAACAGTAATCTTTGTAACTCCTAAATGACTACAAACACTAGTCTTTTTAACTCCTAAATGACTACAAACAGTAGTCTTTTTAACTCCTCAATGTCTACAAACAGTAGTATTTTTAACTCCTAAATGACTACAAACAGTAATCTTTGTAACTCCTAAATGACTACAAACAGTAATCTTTGTAACTCCTAAATGACTACAAACAGTAGTCTTTTTAACTCCTCAATGTCTACAAACAGTAGTATTTTTAACTCCTAAATGACTACAAACAGTAATCTTTGTAACTCCTAAATGACTACAAACACTAGTCTTTTTAACTCCTCATTGTCTACAAACAGTAATCTTTGTAACTCCTAAATGACTACAAGCACTAGTATTTTTAACTCCTAAATAATAATGAGTAAATGACTTCAAACAGTAGTCTTTTTAACTCCTAAATGACTACAAACAGTAGTCTTTTTTTACTCCTCCATAATGCAAATTAAATTTATACTCTTGTACATAAAGATTCAGTCATAACATAACTTATATCAGATCTGCTAACCCTCCCGTATTTTGCGGGAGACTCCCTGAATTCAACCGCACCTCCCGCACTCCCGCATTATTATTTTTTCTTCCGGAAAAAATTCGTTTCGGCTAAAAAAAATCGGGAAAAATTCGTTTCGCTTAACGAAAAATATTTTTTAAAATCCCCAGCGTGTGTAACCGGAAATGTGCAGAAAGTTCTTTGAAAACCGCGCAAACTTAAATCGATATCGTTGGTGATCTCTTCTACAATGTCTAAAAGAAAGGGAGATTCGGTTAAGTTGGAAAGTCAAAGAAATATAAAACTTCTTTCCAAGCTTCTTACAGCCTGGAATTACCGTGCCTGACTAGTGGTAGTGATAAACATAAAAGCATTCTCGCAAGACGTGCAATTCATGTTTCAGTGTTGCCTGTGGCGGGCGCGATGATTGTCGTCGACATCTCCAGTCACAAAAGTAAGTTTTTAATCTTACTCTTTATTTTTATAGCCATAATTGTATGCTGCCACCATTAAAATTATCATTAGCGAAATTAATATACATCGATAGATCGGTTAAATCGGGTACAGTTGAATAAACGACAATTGAATCGATGCATCTGCAGATAATACAGATAGTAAGACTTCATTATTATTATTATTATTATTATTATTATTATTATTATTATTATTATTATTATTATTATTTAGCCCTAAGGGGATTTCCATTTAGTACGTATGGAGGGGGAGGGGTAACCCAAATGCATACGCTTGCGTATGGGGTGTGTCTACTGATAATGTACTTATACATAAACGGGGGTAGGGGAGGTGAAACCTCGATAATAATTTGTATAATACGTAACATGTTCGACTGGGGTAGTCGGCGTTTGAATTTTAGCGGACACGTGCCAATTTTTTTTTAAAGTTACGCAGCTTATTTCTTTGATGCAGCCAGACATTCAACGACGGTATACTGTTTTATTAAATACGTTAATATTATTAATCCTTGATCGTTTCTGCGTGGATTATATATAGGCCGTTCTATAAAACTCTGGGGTTGGGTGGGGTATGCGTCAAGCGTACGTACGCGGGGGTGGGGGTGGGGTGGGGGAGAGGGGGTGAGGGTTAAAATGTATGCATGTGTACAGGGAGTGGAGATGGGCCAATTTTCGTACTAAATGGATGGCCCATAAACCTGAAGATGTACTTCAACATTTTAGATTCAACAGCCATTTCCCTAGAACATTTATGTGCCTAAGATATATTTTAGTAAGATCGGGGAGAGAAACAATTACTTAATTGTGCCTGAAGTTTTAATATAAAGTAAGAAACAATAAATGCAATTCATTTGTGCAAAAGAATGCAATTTATATTTTGTTGTCATTTGTTTCTGAGTCAGTATTTTAAATGTCATGTACTTTATTTCACAGGCACATAACATCTGCACAAAGAGAAACAACCAGGATATGTCAATTTTTTTTTCAAACTTGTGGATTCGTCCCTTGAAGAAGCTGTGACCAAGGCTGAAGCGCTTTTTACTGGGTTTCTCGTTGAACATAATATCCCTCTATCTGCAGCCGATCATGCAGGTGCCCTTTTCAAGGCTATGTTCCTGCATCCATCCCATTCAGCATGCGACATCATGTCTCTCCAGCAGTAGTCTTTATTGATGTTTTTCACTGTTCAGTCTGTTATTGTTGTCTATTATCTAATAATAATCCATTTTAGAATTGAATTTGTATATATTTGAAAATAATTCACTTTTTGTAAATGTGTTGAACATGTTTCGCCATTGATGAAATCCTCCCTGAAATAATTGAAATCTCCTTGAAATTTTTTCAAAATCTCATTCGAGGACTCTCTTTGAGGTTGGCATGTCTGCTTATATTGCTTAGTCATGGGAATGATCACTAGCATTGTGATGATATGACTGCATCATACTTTTGTTCCCAGTAATTTTATATGGCCTATGGTACTGTTATATCTAAAACCAAGCATAAGAGAAACTATACTACAAAACCAACATGATTAAAAGTCAGTAACAAGGCAGTCATTTGGTATTTTTCACATCTGATTGAAAGAGGAAATCAGAGAAAGATAATACATTTTTAAAATTATGATATCTAATTTAAATAATATTTAACATCTAGGAAAATGAGAACTGTCATCTTGTCTATATCAAGATATAAGCTTACATCCTCCTTATAAATACTCATTTGACAAACTAAAGGTAATATGCAAATTCCACTCTATTTTAGACCGTTCTCCTGAATCTAATAAAAAAAATTAACATAAAAGCAATGTGCCTTCAGACATTCTGCATACAAACATATTTATTTACACACACAATAGTGCCTCGTGTTTTTCTTGTCACATTTAACGCAAGTTTTTACTTTTCACCACAATGTTTGCATAGCCACCCTTCACTGAGTGTTTTTATGCATGAACATTTCCTTTGGAATTGATAGACATGTATGAATGTACCACTTCTTGCAATTCAGTCATCCTCTCCTTATGGTTGTCTGGAAGTCTGCAAATGCAGTAAAGATTTACTTTAGATATTCTATATATTTTTATTTATGAGTGGAAATTCTGCAATATTTCTTTTGTGTAACCAATCTTCCAAATGTCTTCACATGATGTCTTGATTATGCTTAATTTAGGTGGATTTATTCCTTTGCAAAGTGATTCGTCATGGCCATTGCAAGCAAGCCACAGTCAACACCTCCCTTTTGCCCCTGAGTCTGACATTTTATAATCCTTAGTGTTAGTTGCTTTTTTGTGTGATTGTAATTGTTGATATTTGCATGTTGACATTTGTGGAAATATTATGAGTGTAAGATGCCCAAAAGGTCATATGGTATACATATATTTCATAATTACTACCATTACATTTGATACTGTCAACCAGTACAAATTTTCATCATGCAGTATTTGTACAAACTTCCCTTTGCAGATGTCAAACTGATGTTTGCTTCCTAGTAATGGATTCTGAAATCCCTGGATATCAGGATGCTGTTTCTTTCGTAGCCTTAGAGCAGGGTATCTGTTAATATTCCACCATCTCTTAGTACTGCAAGCTCCTCTGCTTTTAATGGTAATGGAATCTCTTGCACTGAAGACATTTAAACTGAAGATCGTTTTCTTCTTGTGTCCTTTTTCTTTATCTTGCTTGGAACATATTCTCTGTATTCTCAGCATTCTTGTGTTTCTTTTTCTTAAGTTTAAGTCTTCCACTGGTGGAGATGATGACAATCTTATGTTTTTTACATGCTGGAGTACATCTAAGAAGGTTCATGTTCTTATCAGCTCAGTTTTTATAGAAGTTTCATTATCAGGCAGACTGCTAGGACATTCCGTAGTACTATCTTACGATGGCTTATGCTCCTCAATTTTTACTTCTGTAGTTGATGGCAGTATGTTTTCCTGATCGTATGGCATGTCAGATAAGTGCGAGAACTTCTTCATCGCTTCATGCGAAACAAAGGAGAAGGGGGTTTGAACATACTTCATTGTCAGTTTCACTGAATACACATCTTGTTTGAATTTCTTCATCTTCTTGGCATAAGTCTGTTGTGTATTTTGATTTGCGTGTTCGGCTCCACATTGTTTGTTTTCTCTGAAGAGGATTGAGTAATGCCGTCCTGAATATAACTGTTTTTATCAGGTGAGTGGTGAAACTGGGTTTTACCAGGTACAGACCCTAATTGGTCATCGTCCATAATGTCTGCCAGCACCACCTTCTGACCTTTGGACACATATTGAAGAGCAGATTCAATGCATCTAATATTTCTGTGCATTCTTTCGATCCAAGGGTTGAAACTAAATCAGCCAGTGACTTGCACACAAGTATCACATCTTTGTATTTGTCTTTCTTTGATGTTGGAACGTTTTGTTTTACTGGATTGGATAACACCCTGCTCTCCACCTGATCAAGTTTCCGTTTAAATATGACTTCATCGCCATAGCCTAAACACCATCGTGGAAGCATCAGTGTCTAAAAAGAGAATCTTAATTTTTGTTCTTCATTCTTGCTGCAATGATGTGTCGACATGGCAGTCCCATTGTTGTTTTAAGCACGCAGCATTTCTCAGGATTGCATGAATATTTGCCTGTTTTAAGTCTTGGTGATTTCAACTCGTGCACAATGATATTGGCTATGTAGGGAGTCAATTTCTTCAAAATGATGTTGACAACTTCATCATCATCATTCCGTCAGAATGGAACTGTCATCTGTTGAACAAAAGATTAATATCGTTCGGCATAATTAGATGCTCTGCATAATAAAAGTTACCCATGAATAGCTTCTAGAACAGATCCAATCTAATTAAGGACAACTTTTATCATCTGATTATATTGATTCCATTGTTATTAGTTGTAAACTCAAGGTATATGTGCATGTTGGTCCTGATATGCAAACCACATAGAAGCACTATCTAACCAGTTCTTGTAATAGTAAGGAAACTATTGTGGTGCTATTTTGAGTAACTGGCCAAAGCTGTTGTCATATGCAGTATTTGACCTTGCATACGCCATCGGCAGTGCAAGCTGTGTTATGTTCTTTGCCATGGTGCTCAATAGCCTTCTAATGCTTATTAAACAACAATCAATCACACAAATTATATACCTGGCAATGAACATGGTCTTGTAACAATTTAACTTTGACTATCATCTCAGGCATGGTTTTCAACATTTTCTTTGCATGTCTGTCTAATCACCGCTGATCAGGATACTGTTCAAACAAATCTGGATCCAATAGATTGTTATGTACATTATTCAACTTGCGAATTAAAAATTTACCAATGTCTATATCGGCTGTTAGATAGATTTGTGTTGGGCTGCAACAGCGCCGAAGTAACCCATGTTATTATTCTCTCCGCATGCATTATAGAAAAGGGAAAAGCATAGAGGAT
Organism: Unio pictorum; assembly: GCA_030141615.1. Taxonomy (NCBI): domain Eukaryota; kingdom Metazoa; phylum Mollusca; class Bivalvia; order Unionida; family Unionidae; genus Unio; species Unio pictorum. The sequence goes on from JARLTB010000080.1 coordinate 782,350, forward strand.
TTCGATGAAATTGAATCCCATGTTTAAATCATTTAGAAATCATTTAGAAGACAGATTATTAATATTTTAATCGTTATTTTTTATTACAGTGCAAGTGATATATCAGTGGAAATTCATTACAGATTTCATTATAGATTTCGATATAATGAAAGCGATGGCGTGCTGGTGAAACATATCCTAACGTTGAAACAATAGTTTTGTATGTTTATTAATGCGCCATGGGCAGAAACACCGTGTTAATTTTAATGTATGTCGTATCTATTGTCTATGCAGATTTATCATCTCTGTTTTATATCAATTTTACAAGATGGCCACAATCACATAACCGGCTGGAAGCGGCTGTTCCGTTTTTTGTGCCATGTTTGATGATATTTGTGCTTATTGTCTCGTCCACGTTATTATGTTCATAATGCATTGGTTATTGAGTTTGTATTAGTTTCTTCATCTCCTTATTTTGAAACGAGAACAATTAGAAAATGCTTACTTAGCTGTCTTGCTCGACTGCTACAACTTCTTTTGTTGTTGAACAAACCGCCGTATACATAATACTCTCCAGTCCACCCATTTTTGCTATGCAGGACAATCAATAATTGCTTTAAATGGCCAATCCATGGCTCTCCAAAATATATTGTGCGCTAGATTAAACGAACTGGGACTAGATTCATCATTACTTGAATCTGAACGGAAGCAAAAACAAAATGTTGTTTCAAAGCTGGCCTACGTAGAACAGGCAGAATTCCTGTTATCTTTCCCTTTTGCCCTTTCCAGCTCAACAATTAAAAAATGTGGCCGTTAATTTAGATAACCTACTTTAAATCTCAATTAAATCGACAACCTTGGTGTCAATTATCTAAGAGATACCACAGCGTATTGCAGTATCCAACGCTTAAGCAGAATATCACATCTTTCCCGGACAGAAACATGGCTAAAACATTAGGCGATGAGCCCAAGAGCACAGAACTAACACCCACCGGTTACTCCACCAAGTCGTGCCCCGCCACCATCGTGGAGGTGGAATTGCTGTCATCACATAGAACCCCATGATCAAACGTCTTAACCACACCACAACCTTCAGTTTCTACCACACATCGTTTGAACTAGTCCAAACAGCACTCACAATGGAGCAAAGGTCAGTCCATTTTTTCTGCCTCTACCTCCCTTCTCCTAGTAAACAAAACAAGCTTACTGAATCTCTCTTTTTGGAGCAGTTTCCGAATTTCCTAGAGTAAGGAAATTTGATAGGTGGCAGCTTGATTATTCTTGGAAATTTCAACTTTCACTTTGTCCAGGAAACCCTCAGACGTAAAAACTCTTAGATTCCATTGACGTTTTCAGATCTTAAACAGTCAGTTAACAAACCCACCCATGAACATGACAACATTTTAAACTGGATTATATTATTTTCCAGCCCTCCCTGGTATCCCACGAACTTGCATCGTATCACCTCTACATTATATGCCATCTGGGCGTATCAGTCTCTAACCCTCCACCTGTATTTGCTAATAAGAGAAACCTCCGTATGAAAAAAGAAAACTAATGCATGACGTCCAAGTAAACCTAACTTGCTTACCTCCTAAAGCAAAACAACTAGATAACGCCTGCATTTACTGCTTAACAAACATGCCCAAGAAACCAAGTGCAGATTGTCAATTCAAAAGTGTTCTCCATGGTATAGCAATATTAGGGACCAGCTTCGCACGGCTCAAAGAGACCGCCGTAAAGCGGAGAGGCTTTGCCTTTCATCCAGACTCACTATTCATTAGCAAATCAACGAAGCCTCTAAGAAGAACGTCACAAACACAGTCCATACAGCAAAATTATCCCACTACAGTACTAAGATCACGGAAAGTTCCAGCTGTAAAGTGCTCTTCGAGATAACCCTGAAGCTAATGTCAAGGAACAAATGTACACCACTTTCAGCTACCTTCTCTTGTCGACCATCTGGACCTGATTGCAAATTTCCTCCATGACAAGTTGCATGTCATTTGAGATAAGCGTGGCAACACAATTTCAATTGACTTGTCTTCACCACACAGTTGCGAGACAGAAATTCAGAGGCAACCGTTAGCAGCATTTGATCCTGTCTCCATGGATTTAGTATGTACGTTCGTGATGAAGAGTGCACCAACGTCACGTGAACTTGATCCAATTCCAACATCACTGCTGCTTGAGTGTCTAGATCCAATATTGCCTTCACTAATGATGTTATTAATAACTCTCTCATCCGGGGAATCCCCATCATTTTTCCAAACTGCCATTATAAAGCCTCTGCTGAAGAAACCAACACAACGACCATAACGATTTAAAGAACTACCGCCCACTTTCTAATCTCCTGTTCATTTAAAAACATCTTAGAAAAAGTTGTTCTAACCCAATTTATACCATCTGAATTCAAACAGTCGTTTTAGCAATGTATAGTCTCATATCTGCCTTGTCACAGTACGGAAACTACTTTTCTGAAAGTAGTTAATGGTATTCTCTTTGCTTTGGATAGCGGAAAGATTATAGTATAGTCCTTACCCGCCTTCATTTGTTTGCAGCATTTTACACAATATACCATGATATATTACTTCACCGTCTCCAGCATGTATTTGGCATTTAAAATATAGCCTTAATGTGGTTCAAGTCCTACTTAGTCAACACAAATTATGTCATCAAATGGAATACACTCAGACCCAGTTGATCTATGTTGTGGTGTTCCACAGGGGTCTGTTATTGGTCCTGTTCTTTTCATTCTATACATTTAGCTGCTCGCAAGTGTTCTATATCATTATCCAGTGTCTTAGTAATTGTACGCTGATGACATCCAAATATAACAATTTTGCCACACAACTGAAGTTGATGCTACCATCAAAGGAGTAGAGAGGTGCATTTCTGATTTGAAATCATGGATGACATGCAACAAGCTGCAGATGAATGATGATAAAACTGAGGACATTCTGATCACAACACAAAGATTCACAGTCAGTACGAAACCTAGGTGTTACTTTGTACAGTATTCTCACATTGCACCAACATGTCATGAACATATGCAGGGCTGCATTTGTTGAGCTGTTACGCATCAGCTCCATTCCCAAATATCTTTCAGTTGATTCCTCTTAAAAACTTGTGTGTTCACTAATACTTTCAAGACTGGACTATTGTAACTCAATTCTGTCTGGTTCGTCTCTATATCTACTCCAGAAACTTCAAAAAGTTCAAAAGACAGCTGTGTCGATCATCCTTAGAGTACCACGATCAGAGAACAACTCCACGCTGCTCTGTACCCTACAGTGGCTATCAATCCGATCCAGAATCAAACACAAAATTTGTTCTCTGCAAGGTTTCACTGACGGACTCCAGTCCAGCATATATATCCGACCTCACCCATGTGTGCACACCAGCAAAATATTTACGCTCCTCTTCTGACAATCATATACTCATTATTTCCACTAGGAAAACGAAGTCATATGGACAACGTTCTTTTGCATACCAGGGCCCAGCAGCGTGGAACGAATTGCCCACTGAACTTAGACACAGAGACGGCGTTCGCATTCAAGAGTGCTCTTGAAACTCGCCTTTTTCGACTGCAAGAACAAAGTTAAGACTTAATGTTTTATACCTTAAATATTTTCAGCATGTTTTGTTTTCTAATTTCGTTGTGTTTGTTTCTTGTAATCATATTATATATTTCAGATGTTTTAGGTGTTGTCAAATGTTTTAGTTTAAAAGCACTTAAAGCTTCTAAGAATTCGGCGCTATAGAAAGTCTTATATATATATATATATATATATATATATATATATATATATATATATATATATATATATATATAATGTGGCTTACCACATGCATTAAAAATAACATGGCTTTTAAAATGTCGGTATAGTCGATATATCAAGTTGTTATTCTTTAGGTTATTTCGTATTTTTAGTTATTAATAAAATATAAAAATGACGAGTAATAATCTCTGTTTTATAAAAGACTAGACAAATGTGACACAGTTTCATCGAGATCTGTTCTTTCTCGCATATCGTGTAGGTAACAATACACGGAAATCATATTTAGAGAGAAAGAAGAATTTGATTTAGATGCAAATCTTGAGCATGAAATAACCTACAAGAACCGGATTCGTTGTAAAGATATTTATACAATTTCCAAGGGATTTTCCTATTATTACCTGATACCAATGATATATATTAATGTCGGCACATACAGACTGTAATTTATTTGATGATTAATTTGTTTTTTATTTTAACATTTATATAGTTCTAAAACATATAATTTTTGAATATTAAAATACGTTGAGACCTTTCTCTCTCTCTCTCTCTCTCTCTCTCTCTCTCTCTCTCTCTCTCTCTCTCTCTCTCTCTCATTCTTGGTTGCTACGTCCGTCAGCATGTCATTTGTACCTCTGTTGAATTCTCTCACCGTCTTTGGCTCAATAACGATAACAATAACATACGTTTATTAGCCAGCAGTGAATAGAGATGATAAAAACAATCTGATGATAATTCTTTCTACCATGATCACCACAAAACACACACACATTTTCTGTCTGTCTGTCTGTCTGTCTGTCTGTCTGTCTGTCTCTCTCTCTCTCTCTCTCTGTGACGCTATCTCTGCACCTATGATTGTAAAACTGACATACAACCCATCAACATTTAGCAAAGGTAAGTAGAGCATATTAAAAACTTTACTCAACTGTAAAGAACTGTAAATGTTTGAATTAACTTCTGTTCTTAGTTAGGATCGACGGTAAAAGGCAATCCAATACTTTTTAAATTCAGGCCTGATTCTATGTTATGTTTGTATTCTATCAATTCAGCTGTCGTTTTCAGGTATCTCATTGGTCATGCGCAACTGTTCTTGTGCGGCGCATCCAGTAAGAGTCCTTTTCTTTCTTGGTTTCGGAACTCCATTTCCGATTTTGGCCAATTTCAGTTAGAATACTGTCAATGAAGGCACGGTAAATGTTCAAACATTTATCTCATTGTGTTAGATAATGCATTAGACGAGTACAAAATTTAACATGCAAGGTATAAATAAAGCATCCAATACAGAGAATGTGATTTTATCTTATCATGTGTAAGAGTAGCTCGGAAACCCCCCAAAATCTACACAAAAGGATCAATCAACACAGCTCTGATAGAATGAGAAAGAAACGATAGAAAGTCGTCTAGCAGTGCACCAGTTTTCTAACATAGGCAGAGCCCCGAGTGGTCTAAAGCGCTCACCGTTAAGGATCGCTACCATCTTACCTGTCTGTGGTGGTCCGAGTCTCAGGCTTGGCCAATGTGGGTACGTGAGAAAGTTTGCTAGTAGCTTCTCGTGGATCGGTGGTTTTTTCTTTCCGGTTTTTTTCTGGATTCTTCCTGAACCATTTATTCTAGCCGCCACATATAGCCTATCTTGTGCTGAAAACTGGCGTTAAACCCTGTACAAAACAAGAACTCTTTCAGTGGCCATACGTTTGGTGACATGATACTACTATAGAGTTTACAGTGACGTCAGGATTTCATGTGCGCATATTAGCACGCCACCATACTGAATTACAAACGGAGGCTGCCACCTGGAGCTGTTTAGCAGACATTTACTATACAATAGTATTTAAGCATATGAAACACTAAGAAAAACAGAGATACATTGTCACACTAGACAGCACATCAAAGCCAAGATGTAGAAGCAAATGCAAAACGATAGTAGATTTAGATACGTATGAAATACGCAAGTCAAAGAGGAGTACGTAGGAGGTCTTATTCACATGCATTCAGTACGCAGACATAGTAAACGTTCGTCATGCTAAGAGAAAACGTTGGAAAAGTATTGATGTATAATACTGTATAATGTATAAGGAATTGCTGTTTGTGTGAAAACTGTATCACACGTTATTCGGGGAAAGTTAATATATTATCACCATCATAACCCTAGTTAAGTTAGGGGCATGGGTCGTACCGAATACGTCACTCCCACTACAACATTGGCATCAAGCTGTTTAAGCTAAGAAGAATCCAAAAATGGCATGAACACGCAAAGATAACAAATAATTAAAAAATAAAATCGTTATCTGCATAATGGGCATACTTTTTAATAAAAATAATGGTACATTTAATTCATTATGTATTCACTAAACTTTACTTTAATAATTACCTTTCTATAGTTCATGTTGGTGTTAGTATTAATGATGTTCTTATTTTTATATCCGTGATATAATCTATGGCTACATCACTTCATACTAGGAAATAGATGGCGCTTTTGCTACTCCTTTTGTTAGTCAAAAACCGACTAGATCCATGTCTTATTTTCAATATTCAACCAAAAGGATGCGAAATATACACATTTGAAAATAAAAAAACTTCTGTTAGATCCATAAACATGTAAAGTGGTGTAAATAGACCGCTTACTTTTATGTAGGTATTTTGTTTTGTTTGTCTGTTTTGTAAATTTTCATTTGACTAAGACACCGTGAGAGTCGACATCACCTAGAATAGTTGCAAACTTGTCCTACACTGATTCTGTGTCCACCAATGAGAATGTGTGCCATAACTGGACAGACCAGGAAATCTTTGAAAATACAAATGTGGTATGATTTATCCGATAATATCATTTAAATATATTATAACATTGTAGGCGGAGGAACAATTAAAAAAAAGATGTCATCGTCCAAGAAACTAAGATCTGATTCTGAACAGTCAGCGAAGAGTAGCAGTTGTAGTGAACATTTGCAAGACATAGATTTTACAAGAAAATCTTTTTGGACTGACCTTCAGCTGAAGGTAGAGGATAAGGAATTGTATGTCCCAAAGTCTCATCTAGCCCTGGTATCACCTGTTTTTCGGCTGATGTTCGATGCAGACTTTAAAGAGAAAGATACTGATGTGTTACCTCTTCCGGGCAAGAAATATGAAAATGTTCTGCTTTTCTTGCAGTGCACACATCCAGGAACACGTTTAAAAGTTACATGTAAGTTATGCGAAAGACCCATATTGTAGGCAACGTGTTATCTGTAAAGGCTTGTTGCAAGATATATATATATATATATATATATATATATATATATATATATATATATATATATATATATATATATATATATACATATATATATATGTATATGCTGGTGGTGTGTGTGACAGACCTTCAAAAGTATGTGTGAATTCGTTATGCTTTGAAAAGTATTATTATTATTATCATTATTATTATTATTATTATCGTCTGCGAAGAACAAAATAAATTACTATAATGTGAATATATTTGTGTCATTAAAGCTAACAATGTTTGGGACGACTTGTTGTAATATTTGTATATTTGCAGAACAGTACGGTCTAAGCCCTGTGATAGAGAAATTTATAGGAATATTTTCAACTCTATCCTATAAAGTTTACAAAGATGTGTCCGAATTCAACATAATATCTATTGGAGTTCGATATAGGATTGTGTGCACAAGGCTTAATTCCCGTGACACACCCTTTGAAATGCCATGAAGGAAGTGAGAAGATTCCTGGTCGCATTGCAAAGACGATAATATCCATGTTTCATATTCTGTACCGTTATGAAACCAAAGATACCGCAATTCTGCACGTGTAGCAGCAACTGATCAAAAGCTATAATTACCATTTAACGTCAGGAATCTTCACGGGTGTACGCCAACCGTTTTAAGTTAAAATAATATAGCGACATCATTATAATCCAGCGGGTTAGAGAGTTGTAAATCGTTCCAAGCAGAAATCGAGGCTGCGTCTGAAATAATGGCAACTATTGTCTAGTTTAGCTCTCATTAGACAGGACCTCGACCCACGCAAACATGCAAATGCGTTATAACAAAGACGAGGATGCTTACAGTAAATCATATGTCTCATTTCAATTTTAGACTGTTTTCTCAAAGAATGACTTTTATTTTATAACTTATTTGTGTTTTAAGATCAAGTAGAAACTTACTATGTAGACAAATTAATATTCAGTTTAAAATAAGAAGTTCACTTTAAAATTATATATCTCGTGTGATTGTAATGCTGTCTACACCATATAAATACAAAAATAGAAAATGTGATATTCGTTTTTAATACTTTATATGGGAAATAGTGCCCTGAAGTCCGATTTATTATTAGTAGAAGGAGCAGTAGAAGTCATATTTGTATTATTAACTTAACATTGTGTTTGCTTATGACAATTCAAAACCGGAAATAAATAAATGGCGAGTGTATGCTGTGCCACGGTGATGATCAGCTCGTTGTCGCAAGCCACAACGAAATCATTTGCATTTACATTTCACTCTCTGCTGTCCGCAATAAAATTTACTAGTTTTTCATGAGTATACCTAAATAAAAATCGGTAATCAACGTGCCAACTGAATAAGCCTTTAAACGTCAATGAAGCGAGCTCTTATGCATCGATTATTGATTATATTTTGAAGAGGAAATTTGACTGGCTGGCTTATTCAGTATGAAATTGTATGGTGTTTGAACCAACTAATATAATTGTAATCTTATTGCAGACAGATACATATTAGGGACCTTGGGTCTCGCTTTCCCGTTTTTTTTTCATTCACATGTGATACGTGTACGCCTTAATCGGATTGTCACTCTCTCCGTGAGAGACCATGGCATTTATTTCCGCCTACAGTAAGCATACGTGGACTGCTAAACCAGAATTATGAGAAAGGAATCATATCCACTTCTTTCCATTAAATAAGGTGGCATTTCCTCCAGTTTATCATGTGTCTCTCATCCGTATCATGATGCCAAGTTACCGTTGGCAAGGTCACTGTGGCATTTGCAACCGCATGAAGCCTTCGAATAATTAACTCTAAGAAGAAAGTGTATAGAACACTTGTTTTCACGGTTGCGTTTTTGCTAATAGACGATATGTTCCCGACCTAAGTCTTCGCCAATTCTCGAAATTTTAAATGAAAGAAACTCGATCTTAAGCTGACACTTCCAAACCTAGTATATCAGAAGTTTTCAAACGTCAGTCCAAGCACTCCATTCGGGTGGTCAGAGGAATGGTTGCTGCACAATAGTTAACGGTGAAATCAACATGAGGAAAAATAATTAACTAGTCAGCTGAGGCGTGGCCTGCAAAATAAGAAATGTTGGAAAACCACCGGTTTTGTCTTACTGAAAATAAAGCTCAACACACAACTGTTTGACGTCTAGAAACTTAGGTTCCTGTGCTGTACCGGTATATTACAATGCCATAAACTCGACTTAAGTATTACATCAAAGTTTGGAGTTTTCATCTTCATCTTGAATTCTTGCTCAAACAGTTGCCATAATATGGGATCTGGTCTACTTACAACGATGTATAACAAACCCAATAAAAATCGAGATAATGGTCTGAACACCATTACATGTCTACCATTTAGATAAAGCCTGTCTCCTTATCAAATTAAATATCATAGATAATACTATTGGTTGAAACACAAGGGTACTCTGACAAGTACATAAGCCAAAACAGAGTATCTAGCTGAATTTTGTTGGTAAGCACATCGTTTTTACCTGTTAACCGCTGTAAAGAACATGCATAAACTAATTGGTTAAAATTTATTTGTAAATCACTGCTTTAATTAGTATGTACTTGTATTAAAATCAGAAATTGTCTGATGCTTTATACATTATGAATGTTTTATATAATAATGAGTCTCCCTATAGATCGTTTAAAATGGCACCGCGAATGGTAACTCCTTGTGATCTAAATTAAGGTGTTTGTTATTATGTGTATTTATATTGGGTGCTTAACGTTTGTCCTTGATTGATGGTTGTGGATTGAGGTTTTGCATACCCGATTTTTGTTATGCTGGTAAGGAGCAAACAGTACGTGCACTGAAATTTGAGTTCAGGCTTTAGCTATTGGGATTGTCCATTAGAATTTCAAAGTATTGTATTTTGTGTTAAGTCAAAACATATGATTAATTCGTATTTTAAGATCAGTCTCTGCAGTAGTTTATAGTTGTGGTCTAGTATAATATAAAAGGAATTATTTTTTAAAAAGTATTCATTCATATTACAAACATTCATATCATAAAGTGCTCTTTGACATTAATGCTAGCACATTACTTATGGATTATTTTGAACACATTAAAGACTATTGATTCATCAGGACATTCAAGATTATTGGTACATCAGAACATTCACGACTATCGGAATTCATTCGGTACAGTCTATACTTTTGGACTTGTGATACGACCTTTAGGATTAATTGGGATTTAATTAACAAAGCTGGAAGTAGCGCTTAAAGTTGTATATACAATTTAAAGAAACAAACTATTGGTTTAATTTCTTTAACTTATTGATTTTGTTTTATCCGTTACATAGTTTAAGACCTAGAGTGGTAACATTCCTAAAATATTTTAAAAAGTAACCAGAGATCTTTCTTTAGATTTGTCTTTCATAATTTCATACAGTAATATTCCCCATCCCCGTTAGATTAAAGCCTATACAATCTCTTAACCCTCAAACTTTCAACACTTGCGTAATATATATTTTCGGTTACGAAGAATAGTAAGTATAGACAGCAAGGATGACCTCTCTTGCATAACGACGTTCATGTCGCTATTTGCAAACATCATCTGGCAAGTTGGATTGTAGGGACTCTCCCCTTTCCTGGGTAGGATTTTTAAAGTAACGTTGTGTAGTGCCAAATTTTCGGTCGATCTATTAATAAACCATTAGTTCTGGCCAGATAGCCATTAGTTAAATTTACGAGACATCGTGCCAGAGAGAGAGAGAGAGAGAGAGAGAGAGAGAGAGAGAGAGAGAGACAGAGAGCGAGAGAGAGGGGATTTGTATAGTAGGATGTGGCCGTTGTACTAATTAACCGTATTTGTTCAGAGCTGACTGACCGACAGCGACCTTGTAAAGTTTCATTATATTACGAAAATGTCAGAATTGAGAGAAAACAGAGATTATGTTACTTAAAACCAAAGCGTGTCATATTGACCATGACGTAAGCGACTTTTGGAGGGAAGCGGGAGAAAATACATTTGATTCTTATTGGTAACGGTTAAATAAGGCGTGTGTTTTGAACGAGAAATCTTTAGAACATAATATCGGACTAGCTGAATCAGAATTCAGTCTTTAAAAAGTTCTCTGCAAGAGAGACAGTGTAGAATTATTATTTTTGTAAAGACTCCGAATGTTATTTGAGAGAAATACATACGTACGTTAAGAAGTAGACCAGGGGAAGAAACCGCCAAAACCAACGGTTGAGAGACACAACAAAAACACACAGAGGTATTTTCTCAATTCCACGTTTATTGTGATGCAATTTATACAATGTCTGCTTCGTTTAAAGGCCTACATGATTTTGTTGATACATTTGTATGAGTAGTTGCATTCGATACATTAATTTAATAATGTGCTTATGAATTATGAATTAAAATTCTTACCTTAATTCTTATTTAAGAATGACGTAGTGTTAATTTGTGTCGTAAAACACTATGTTGAGTCATGGATAGGAAGTGTTACGTTAATTCTTGAATTTATCATATTGTTTGAATAATGATTGTGTTCTAAAAATTACGTTAATTAATGATTTACAAGAATACATGTGAATTCACCGAATTGTGATGTCATAGATAATTTAGCGACAGTGTATAATTCAACCGCTCGCTTTGTGGTACGTTAATGTATTAGGTCAAGGCAAAACGAATTAACAAATGGTTTAACTACAGTCATTTGAGGACATGTGTAGTGAATTACTAGCCGTAAAATTGTTATCACTGATAGAAATGTCTGATTGTTCGAACCAGGAATAACGGACAGTCTCGACTATTATAAGTGTAAAGAGAGACTTAGGTTGTTTTAATTTTCTTTTTGGCAGGAAGAAAGTAGCTTTTGGTAAATAAAAAAGAAGTACGGAAAGAAAGGAATTGTGAAGGAGAAATCGCCGTGTATAAATTGATACAGTGGACCAGTCCGGATTCAAGCTGAATATCCACGAGGGCAGATTATATATATAGAGAGAGTAATGGACGTCTAGAACAACATTGGAGTGAGTCGTGAATGTGGTTCGAGGCTAACAGGTTATGAAAATCGAACAAAAGCATTGACTTCGATTGTGACACTCGATCCTATGATGATTTTTTTAAATATCAGTAAATGTACGGCTAATTTGTTAATTCTATTTCAAATCTATTTGTAATTCGGTGAATGTTTATTTCTAAACCGCGTGTATTTCTAATGAAAGGAAATTTCATTGTGTATGTATTTGATTAAATTGTTTATTGATTTTTAAGGGGGCTCAGAGTTGTTTTGTTCAATATACCCGCTCAGGTTACCATATACATTCTCTTAGTCGAAACGGGTAATTATTCCGAGGGCGGTCATCTCTTAGATAACGAGTATCAGAGGGGAGTGGGTTATAGTATTATTTCTATATGGTGTGCAATAACCTTTGACAAAGTGGGCCGTAACGTTTACCCTTCGACAAGTAGGGCTTATACAATATTATGCGAGTAACGCTCATGACCCGCGAGAATCTGACAAACGTTTTCCACTTTAGATGACATTGTGAAAGTCTTTTATGTTTCAATATGCAAGATAAGAAGAGCAGCGATAGAAAATCTCAACAAAAAAAATGAATTTTAATTTAAAAACAATTTCATTTCTCCGAAATATTTCTAAAATTCATATTCCAGACGAGCCCCCTTCCCCAATCTATGTTACGACATTATGATCACAAACTAAGTAACAACAAGAAGAAAAACCAAAAAGATTTGTAAACCTTAACAAAGAATGTAATTTAAAACCTAAAAATAAAAAACAATCATACTGTATTATGAAGTGAATTCCGAAAGTCCAAATGAATGAAAGTTCACATTAAATTTAAAAACAATCCAATAATCGTGACTTGGTCAAGATGGCCTTGTCCATAACTCCTTTGAATAATTCACGATTATTTCAGAATAATATTATAGTCCAATATCGAACACTATTTCCAATGGACATTCTAAACAATGTTTTTTCTTTTCTTCTCTAGACTAATATCTAACTAGAACAGAAAACACCTGTGCAGACTTACAACAGGAACACAGAAAAGAGAATGACTGCAAAATATGAATGAATCTGACCTAGTCACATAAGTAAAATCTAACTAAAACCATAACCTGTAAAATGTACTGTCATGAATAAAAATTGCAAAACTGAAATCAAATTGCGTGATAGAAGTTAGAAAAAATATAGATATACATAACAGTGCTAAAAGCATTTATGTTTGTAACAGACTATCACTAAAATATCAATCAAATAAAGCTAAGGTTATATAAACAGGCCTACTAAACTTCATTGCATAGGTCCGACAATTTCTGAGCAAGGCTTTTACAGACATATGTTTATACCTAAAAGACTGATAAAATACAAGATACTTAAATGGCATTAAATTATAAGCAGGTCAAATAAACGGGGGAGTATAAACATATGTAGCGAATTTCATTTCCCAAGGCTGAGCAGAAAAAGTTTATATGTTTGTAATAAATGTAGTCTGAAAAATACATATACTAAAAAATAATGAATGGTTTAAAAATATAATATCAACTCATTTACTTGTTTATATCAATATGTTTGCCAAATTACACGAAACTGCATGAAAATGTGTTTTGTAACACCTTCTACTTAAATAAACGGATCGAAAAGGTGCAAACACCTAATTTACTTCCCACTCTCATTGCGCTCCACCCCCCCCCCTCTGAGTTTTTAAAAATATTGACCTGAAAACCTTATTAGTACACTCCAGTATATGCAAATGGACATGCTTATCATTGCATCATTCTCAGACAAGCACTTATAAAAAAATATCACCAAACTTAAATGGATGCAACACAAAGATGCAAGATTATGAGGAGACATTTAACTTCATACACATCCTGCTATCATTGTAGATACATAAAGGTATGTCAGTGGTTGCAATCAAGGCTGCAAAAGCGTTCACTGCAATACATCATTACAAGTAATATGTAGATCATAGCAAGGATACAAATTCTATTTTAACTTAATCTCATTTTTGTTTTCTAATTCTAAGTTAATACTTGCGATCAATCTGAGATTAAATTACACTTTTTATCAAATCTATGCAACGTTAATAATTATTAACACAGATCCTGTTAGATATAAAGACCTTATCTCATGAGACCATTTCGATGCTAAATTACAAATATTGTTTTAATGATGATCGTGTCAAATGTTCAAACTAACTAAACAGTCGATTTCATGAGAACCCAAAACAATCTAACAGTGTTACAGTTTGCAAGCTAGATTATTATTCAAAAATGTAGACTGAACATACCAACCTTCTTTTGCATATCATTCAGTTTTGTTACTTTATGATGAGTTTCTTAAAAGGTTTCATACTACTATCATGCTCTTGTCCAAATGCTGTCACAAATTCATGGGGAAGAAAATTGAATACTGACATCAGTTACTATTAAAACAGAGCTATAATGTTACTGGCCAGAGATCTGAAAAGAAGCTAAGAATGCTTCTATTATCACTATCTTAAAAGTGGAAACACTATATCTGTAACCTTTAGCTTGAAAATAAGACATTGAACGTCATCATGTGATGCCTTCTTGTAATGCCCACAGATAAAGAGACAGTAACTTAAATTAGTTGTTCCTTGATCCGTAAAGAGCTTTAAGATATATGAAGAAATAAGTAAACATGTGACATTGACTTCAAAGACCCCAATTGTGCAATGCGACCCAACCTGCAGCAACAGTATAAAAGTTAAACAATGTTTAATTTCTTGGTCTTTAATAACTCTAAAGATACTGCACCAAAACAGAAAATTGCGATTCAAAATATTAACCTTTGACGCTGTAGATATTACTACCAATGAGGTATGCTACACGCCTTTTCACTGTGATGTATATTACGTTCCGTTCCTTATCTCAATCGGGTCTAAAGTTAAAGGTAGGTACAGAACGATGAAAATAATATGTTACGGTCTACAACATGGGGCTTAAGTGAATTTACACAACATTATAACCTAGAAGAATGGACATTATAGTTAATTTCAAATGCATATTAATATAAATATGCAAATCAACTTTAATTTGTCTGCCTCAACACATTTGTGCTTAAATTTGAATACATCTGCATTTAAAATTGTGCGAGCTTATGACAGTCAACAAACCTCGACGTGTCTTCGTAGCTACCAAACGAGCAATGTATTAACTACACGCAATATTTTCTCCAAATGTTATGTTAAAGCTAATACAATGTGACAGATAAATTCCCTTCAACCAAACAATGTATATATGAAAGTTAATGTATTCAGGTTGAGGTTAAAGACTTCAGGACATGACTCTATCCGGATTAGAGCTCCAGTGAATTATATTATTCCACCTTCCATTAATTGTATAATCCTTCAATCTTTTCTGGTATTACGTTAAAGAGAGAGAAATATATATTTGTAACGATTGACAATTTGTATAATAAATATTGGGCTACACATATATCTTGGCATCTGGGTTCTTACATACGATTTTGACAAGGATCACATGTGTCACAAATTTGGATTCGCACATAAGATTCTGATTAGTGGCCTGTTTGAATGTGATTTTTACACTGGAAAATAGCATGTGCATTATGTTTTCCTGCTGTAAATATTTATGTTGAAATTTTCATATATGGTATTAACGAGTCTCACGTCAATCAGTGTAGACAGTCACATATCTGTGCCATGTGTATGATTACATGGCAAACTTGCGTGTAATTCATATATATTTGGTTGGTGATTTTCACATGCTGAAACTTAAATAGGCAGTCACATTACTGTCGCCCTAATGTTAAAGAAATGCTTTATTTTTGGACATCGCTGTTAAAAAAAAATTAAACCATCCGACGGATCCGAAGATTGCGACGAGCCAGTGATGGGAGCGGAGGCTGCATTTTGGACGGAAAACAGCAGCAGCCAAACAGAAGAATGACCAAAGAACAAGCAAATTAAAGAGCCCAAGATGGATGAGTCTCTTTTTGGCAATCTACGTAAGACATGAGAAATAACCAGCCGCAAGGTATGGCGCAAAACGTTTGAAGATAGCTCTAAGCGCCATGTCAGTCGACTCTTTAGGAATCACAGTACTAATTTAGCTCCCATATTAAACCTGTGACATCTCCAGGATATCGAAAACTCAGTAACATTAAATGTGTAAATATTCATTATGAAGCATATACTTCCCAGTATAGACCCGTCTATAAAGCATGCTTCCCGTCAGAGCCGCTTCATTTTTGTCTACATGTGTTTAAATACATTTTGTTTTCAATTTCGCACCCGAAGCGGTTGAATATGGTGAATACATTGAGGCTACAGTAGCTCGGATTAGATATTTGAGCTCGTCGCCCCGTTATGCATACATTCATTACCCTGACTCTTCTGCCCTGAATGATATCAGTGGGCGAAGAAACAAGAATAACAATATTATTCATTTAGTTGGAACGAGGCCACTCGTTTATTTTATTGCACTCTCTTGAAGGTAAAATTCAGCACATACTCCATTGCCGGCAAATAGCCGTTCTAATCGCCTCATGCTTTATTTAGCACCCTTACTCTTACCTAAGGATTGAGCACCAGAATGGCCAATACAGTTTATATATTTTTTGTTGTACTGTTTTAACCCAAAGAGGAAAACTTTGTCGTGAATGTCAGCCGTAATATTAGAAGGCCCCACTTTCTAGGCCACACATCGGAGTTACTTTTATACATTTCCCAGGGCGATTTGAATCAATACGTGGGACGGACCAGCTGCCATGGACTTTCATAAGCTAGGTCTGAATTGGGCGTTGTAACATGTAACATTTTGATTAGAGTTTTAAACCTTTTTGGTGTGAAATATTTCCAAGTAAATGGACTTAATATATATATATAATTCCTACTTCTGAAATGAATTAAAAAACATGTTAAATAACATGACACAATAATCTAAGCATAACAAAAATAATTTAAATATTAAGTAAGATGTTTATACTTCTACGCTATCGAGGCTCTCGCATGTTAGACCTATGGGGAAATTTAACATAGATTTTCGAACACTTATCTAGCATTATGCGTATTGAGGTCAAGACGAAGACTGTTACTAAGTAACTGTCCTATTGAGGTCAGCCATTTGTAACACTTTTCCTATTCCTCCTACCACCGCGTTCCATGTCGTCGCCATATTAATTCCAAATTTGATTCATTCATTGTAAGGTGCACTTCGCTATACAAGCTTATTTGACCTACAAGTGGCACATATAACTACTCCCAGATCTATCTTGGACTTCTAGCCAGTGCAGTTTGCCTATTACGATACATAGCTCGGTAACAATCTAGTCATCAATGGCATATGTATCATACTGAGCTCTTGGTTCTTTTTTTGAGAAAGCTTGCCCGAGAGCAAAGACTGCATATTATTCTCCAGCAAACACCTTCGTACTCTACCCCATTTCAGCTTTTGGGGAGGGCGACGTAGGTGAAATATAATGAAAGGGAAAAAAATATGTATTTCCTTCTGTCAGTATACGTTTTTGCATTCGATGAATATAATGAGGTGTTACAAAACCCCGCAAATAAATATAATTTCACGGTTAATAAACATCTCCCAACAACGTTGATAGCAGACGATATTCTGCATATTTTACAAAGTTGGTCGACAACCTGACATTTTACCAAAGCGGTGAAAATATTCAAGTAGAATGTTACCGTATTATGCAATGTACACCGAAGCAAAACTGGCACTGAAATTGTATTATCGTTATAATTATCGTTTTTGAAGGGCCTATATATATATATTGCTTCAATTCATGTATGTTGTAACATATTTTAGTTATATTTAGTTATATTTAAAAAATCTATTTCAGTTTGGAAGCAATATTTGAACGTATGCCTTTCAGCATATTACCTAAATTATTAACTGGACATCATAAAGGTTGATTGATTTTTTGATTGTATTTTAACGGCGCACCATCACTTTTAGACCATTTAGCGCTATACAATAGGTTTTATGTAAAAACAAAATTATAATCAACCAGCGATATAAAAAACCCGAATAGTTGAAAGTAAAATGGTAGACGTCATAAAGGAAAGATTTTTAAAAAGGCAGCTGAATATAAAAAACCGATTTATTGACACAAATGACCTTGAGGCGTAATGGACAGTCTATATATAAATAGGTTCATTTTTATGGACAGCTATTATAGATTATTACAGTAAAATGTCATTTAGTTGATCGGCAAATCAATAAAAGGTCATAGCAGAAATTAAAGTACATTTATAGCTCATAGTAAAGCAAGACGTTCATGCATCCAGCCCCAATTTGTACATGCATTTTACTTACCGAAAGGTCAGTATTGGCACAAAGAAACGCTCAAAGTGCAAATGCAGCTCCTTTCTCTCTGCGATAGTTTTGAATGTAAAACATTACGTATTAAACAACTTGATGTAATAGAAAATAGTTGTATTCACGCCGTTTGGAATATTTTACTTGCCTTGAACCCACGTGCCTGCTCGTATGGTTTGATAGCTCTGCTTCCCTAGCCGAATATAATATCTCACTGTCTTGATACTTTGAAGTGATATGGGAGATATACGTGCCTCACATGAATTTCGAGAACACATGCCCCAACTACTAATTGACTAATACATCCATATCCAGGAGCCCCGAGGGGTCTAAAGCGCTCTATGTTACTGATCACTGCCATCTTATCTCTGTCTGCGTGTTTTCTAGTCTAAGATTCGGCTAATGAAGTTATGTGAGAAAGCTTGCCAGTAGCTTCTCGTGGATCGGTGGTTCTCTCCGAAGGGTTTCCCCGGGTTCTTCCTCCACCAATAATACTGGCCGCCATGTATAGCCTATCGTGTGCTGAAAAATGGCGTTAAACCCTACAATAACAATCACAATATTAATATCCTTATTTATTAAACAATTAGCGGCTGAGGAAAAAACACCCATTCTTAAGTTAAGAACATTCACATAGGTCACATTACTAAATTTTTAATTGCCAGTTTACCCGCATATATTATACTGTGTATTATATTCCTTCTAAGTAGGTACGTGGTTGTCTATGAGCCATTATAGTTCATTTGATAGCTCTTAGGACTTGAAAACGAACAGTGGCAGAATTTAGTACCCAAACAGGTAAGCCCCGATCGGCTGCTTCTGTTTGTACTTACAAAAGGTTCTTTGTTCCCATTTGCTTGTGCATAATTTAGTCAATTATGCCAATCAATAATGTCTAGTTCATTCTATGCTATTATCCGTTTGTTCTTTTATATAGTTGTGCACTCGAACTAACAAAACACACCCTGAATAAAGTTGAGTCGAGAATGTCAGCGTGCTAAATAGTACAGAATTCCTAACGCTGTAGACAGGTCTAGAACTATATTCAGCCTTTGACGACAATGTTTGGTTTTACTGGCGAAACAAAAAGTAAACTTTCAAATGAGGTAAGTGAAATCCATAATACAGGTAATTGTTTATGCTATAACGTGGAACATAATTATCAAATCAGTCAAAGTATGCCTTTCGCATTCGTTGAATATGGTTGCAGCTTTAGCTTCGGTCATTACACGTACCGTGTATTCGAAGGTCAAGGGGAATACATTTCTTTATTAAACGGATAAAGAAAACTCTTCAGTAGTGCAACTTAAAATAAAATTTAAGTATTTTGAGATAGACTGCTAAACAAGAAAGAAGGATGAGAGATATCTTCAGGAATAGAACACATACGTGTTGACACAAGAGACACGAGTATTGCTGGTCTTTTTTTTTTCACTGTAGCCTCACAGTACCTATTGTGGAGAACATATCATGGCAAAATAGTTTCGAAAGGTGTAATCAATAAGGAAAAGTAATATTTCAAACATGTTAAGTGAAATCCATAATACAGGCAATTGTTTATGTTACAACATCCATCATAATTATAAAATCGGTGAAAGAAGTATGCCTTACGCATTCGTCGAAAAATGTTAAACATTAGGTTCGGTCATTAAACGTACCGTGTATTCCAAGATCAAGGGGAAAAGATTTTTCTTTGTTAAAAGGACCAAGAATCTCTTCAAGAGTGCAACTTAAATAATATGTAAATATTTTGAGTTAGACTGCTTAGAAAAATAAAGGATGAGAGATATCTTCAGGGATAGAACACATATAGTTGTAATATATTTTAATTATATATTTGAAATTGATGTATTAAAGGAGATTAGTTATAATGTTCTGGTACCACGTCCCCAACACTTTCTTGGTATTCTTGTTTTCCTACTGTTTTTATCTCTCATGGACTTTTCTTTGGCCTAACATAACCCTTATACCGTCATAATACCCTCATTTGGATCATCATCGCGTCGTACGATATTATTTGAAAATAAGAGTAAAGTATTTACTGAAAATTTGCATTGGCGGTAAATAAATTCAAGCCCAGACAGGTCTTGATTTTTGACCATGTATAATGTTGACGTGTTGACACAAGAGACACGAGTATTGCTAAGTCTTTTATTTTTCACTGTAGCCTCACATTACCTATCGTTGTGAACATATCATGGCAAAATAGTAAATAAAGGTGTAATCAGTAAATAAATAAATATCTAATAGAATTAACGAGCCATTGAATAAATGTGCAAACAAAATAAGACATACACATATGCAATTCTATTGCAATCCTTGTAAGCACCTGCTACATTTATCTGATTCAAACAAAAAACACGTCAACTTTAACCTTTGATAGTGAATGCGAACACATGTCCGGGACACAGGGTCTGATATCAACATATTTGACTCAAAAATAAGTTTCTTCCAAAAGCTTTAGTCGCTATTATCTGCATTCGGTTTAGACAACGTAAGAATGGCCATTTAACATGTGTGACCGAACACTTAGAGAATGCAAACTGAGAGAAACGTGTTTTGTATCAATATCAGTGGTTGAATTGCTAATAGGGGCCAGGAGTAAATAATGTTAACAATATTAATTCATTTTATGCTTCTTGAAGAAACATATAAAGAAAGGTTTGGTTGTCAGAAGTGGGATTGTAACTTTATCCTCTTTGACAGAACAAATATCAGTTGCATCATTACATGTTAAGGTATATGACATGATGACTTACATATGAGTACGTCACTTCCTGTGACGTTGATGAGAAAAAGTGCCCGCAACCTACCCTACACAAGTACGAAGCATTACGTCCAAAGGGTAGAATGTGTATCCTTGACTCATTGAATTAAAATACTAGCTAACTTAAAAAAGAAATACTTTGGAACAAAAAGCTTGTAGGAGGTCTAACCTTGGTCTAGTGATATGATAATTAACGCGAAAGAGAAGGAACATCCGTGTCATCACAACTTTGATCCAAAGAAAAACTCTTATATTGGCGATTGATCCTGTTTGCATAAATGTCCATACACGCGTTGTATCTCTCGCAACCCACCAACCCCTGCATGACGTGAGTTTATCCAGTTTTTAACATCTTGCCAGTTTTTCCAGCACGCAAGATTTCTCATAGAACCAAATGTTCTCGGTGAATAATCAGATCTTTGTGACTGTGATTGTGTGGGTGAAACAGGACGACACACACACACACACACACACACACAAATACACACAGATATATATATATATATATATATATATATATATATATATATATATATATATATATATGTATATATATATATATATATATATATATATATATATATATATATATATATATATATAGATATATATATACAGATATATGTATATATATATATATATATATATATATCTGTGTATATATATATATATATATATATATATATATATATATATATATATATATATATATATATATATATATACAAACGGAGTAATGTGCGATTATATTTCAATGGCGGAACTCAACCTTGGCTCATGTACTTTGAGAGCGATTTGTGATTCTTTTCCTGTTATTGATTTATTTCTGCGCCGAAGCTCATCATTGATTGCTTGAATTTGATATGATCCTGTTGGAATTCCAACGATTTCCATATAGGGACTTTCTGGCCCGTTCCATCAGTGTTGATTGTATAGGTGAATACCAGTTAATTCTTAGCGCATAATTCAATATGTGATTTTGCTCTGATATTTGGCGCACTTTAATAAAGTTGTAATTGTGCCCGTGCGATTTCAAGTGACCGGTATTTACACCGGAGTTGGACAACTAATATCTAATTCCGTCTGTGCAGATGCCGCTTATATCATTGTGGTTGTTGTCGACATTGTGATAGCCATAATCTGTTCCAGACGTGTACTTATTTATACGGGCATTATTAAAACGTTTTGGATTCTAAATGGGGCGTTGACGACGTTGTAGCCCTGCTTACAGTGTCTTCTGAAGGAGCTATCTAGTGATATCGATAGTAAATATCACTAATTGAAGAAAATTAACTGTCTTATATTAAACGTCGTTTAATCCAGTTGACATTATCGACATTGCAAGGTATACACGAACTCGTCGCCGCGTACCCTATTATCCGGAGATGTAGATAGTCGCTTTGCCATAATATTAAGGATACAATCAGCTCCGACAATAACAGCTACAGTTATTTCTATCTCTTGCGGTTTTATATAGGACGGTGATAATGCGCCTATTAACGTCGTTGTTCAATCAACCAGTGAGGACACCGCATATACAGTTCTAAGTACTGCCGTGACGATCATTCGTCTGCGGTAATCATTTTGTTTTGTTATATATTCGTCGAATTTTTCAAGCGATGCCTTCCACACACATGCTTGATTAGTATGAGACTGTGTGCGATTCATTATTGTTCCATCTTAGATACTAAGTAAGCAGTTAAAGTGTTTTCAGACACCGTAATGTCGTTAATTTTTGTCTTCTGGATCCAATATGAATATGTATCAGTATTTTGATTTAAAAAGACAAACAGTTTGAGAAAATCATTGAAAGTTTTGATGTTGAATCGCTGAACAGCATCAATTATGGGGAGTTTCAGCGAAACGTTCCTAGCAGTCCCAGTCCTTGACCGTGCCACGTTCCTAGTAATCTGCGACCCTGTTACTAGTATATAATTAAGGGGTCTTGGTTAACAAATGATTCATTCCTATTTTAAGACCAGCCTGTGGAATCCTTTATACTTGTTGTCAGATATAATTGGATAGGAATTGTTTTATTTAAATTTTGGATTTGATTTGTCAAGTGTCCATTGTAACAGAATTGTTACCGAGAGGAGGGTGGATCAAATGAACAATACAAACACAATTTGTGAAAGAAAATATAAATTTATGTAATAAATTGTAAATGAAAAAAATACAGATGTAACAACACAATAATTCATGCACTCAACCCACAATTACACTCACAACCATTCACAATACATGAATAAATTAAATAACAATACAAAAGGAATCTCAGATGTAAAGGGATCTCTTGGATTATACACAGATCCAAGAATCCTTTACGAAAGTTAAATAAATGCAAGAATGATTTACGAAAAAAAATAAACACAAACGACAAACTATCTATCGCACGATGGATTGCGATAACTAGCACGATCATATACTTGTATTCAATCAAGTTGCTAGCTTTTATTGATATCTATGTGATCACTTGAAATATTATTGCGATCTGACATAAGCATGCAAATACAACAATGTATTAAATTATATTATAATTTCAATACACCTATGTGTCTCCCCTGTATAACCGCACGATTCAGCAACAGTTGAATCGTCTCCCAGTTTCCCCGAGAACCGAGGGTTGACCAATACTATTATCGGACGTTTCCCTACACGGATCCACCACAGTTATACGTTCAGACAGCATACAACATCTACCCGAACCAACGGTTCCTCACTCCCCTAGATGTCTACCCGGACGTTTTACAACTCTAAGACAGCTCCGACACTCGGACTTCTAGCTTTCCGGATATTTACACGTTACACAGATATTGACGAACAGACAGTTCGACACACAGACAGATACTTCAATTCCGTTTGCACAAATTAACGGCACAAGCACATTCAGATATTTATACAGAGATGTTCCAGAACAAACAATAGATGTCCCACAACAAATCAAACGATATCAAAGACGTTTATCAAAAGATGGTATCAGATGTGTTAACAGCTACGGTATCAACGATGTTATTAGCAGCTACGGTATCAACGATGTCATTAGCAGCTACGGTATCAGAAACATTGTAACAACTACGTTAGCAGCTACGGTATCAGAGACGGTATCAACGATGTTATTAGATGCGCTATCAGTGATGTACTTCTACGGTATCAACGACGGAATCAGCTGGAATCAGACTGAATCAGACGGAATCAATGATTGTCAGATGTTATCAGATCTACGGAATCAACGATGTTATTAGATCTCCGGAATCAGCTATAATAAACAAAACCAGACTAATAATAGTTGTCTCAAAAATAATCTAAGCTGTAGATTACGATATTTCATTTAAAGTCTAAAAGTGACTAGTAATTCCAAATATTCCACGTTCATTGCAATAAAGGCATCATTATACGAAATGATAATCTGAATAAAATTCACAATAAAACGAAATGTAAATTTAACACTCACCCCTTTGGCTGGAGATTTGCAAGACGAGGTTATCTATCCTTTGATTAGATATTTTAGTTCCCGTAAATAATAATGAGAAATCCTTAGCCTTATATACTCTCTATAGGTGAACATAAATCACATCGAGCTTATTGTGCACCACGTGAAACTAAAGTTCCGGATTCCATGTAAATTAACATCAAGCCCATGCAAATCGCTACACGCCGCTTACCCTGGAGAAAAGCACTTAATCACCCCAGGTAATGCGTGTACGACGAAATCAAGAAAATGGTGAGTTTCGTTTGCAATTCAAGACAACAAAAATCAGTTCAATTTTCGCCTAATTCTGTGACAATACCTCCCCCCTAAGAATAAAAATGTACACATTTTTAAAACTAACACAGAATAGAAGAAAAATAACTACTGATGATATCTTACAACATTTACACTGGTTATACTACAAACTGAATTTTATTACTGGGCAAATTCATACAAATTTCCCATCATGCCCTACTCAAGTACTCTGCGCCTATATTTTCAACTCCCCTTATTGACATTGTCGCTCTGTCTCTTGATGTATAACTTGAGCATGTTCGCATGGAATGTTTTTACATTACCGTCCATGTCAATTTTATAGTCCATGTCTCCTTTTACTTCTTTAACTTCATATGGACCTTTCCACTGGACTAATAACTTATTCGAACTCGTTGGAAGAAGCAATAGCACCTGATCTCCCACAAAAAATTTCCTATTACGCGCTCTGCGGTTGTAATACTTGGCATATCTGCGCCCCGATTTAATCAATTCATCACGTGCCATCTGGCATGTACTCTCAAGTTTATTTCTTAGATCTAACACGTACTGGTAAGTCGTTTTTATTTCCTCGTTCGAGACATCACCAGTCCATAGTTCGCGTAGTATCCGCATCGGGCCTCGAACTGTCCTACCGTACAACAGTTCGAAGGGTGAAAACCCTAAACTTTCCTGCGGTACTTCACGGTACGCGAACAGAACAGCGTTTAAATAACGGTCCCAGTCTTGCGGACGTTCCGCGCACATCTTTCGTAGCATGCTTTTGAGGGTACCATTAAACTTCTCTACCAGTCCATTGCACATCGGATGGTATGGGGTAGTGTTCAGCTGTTTGATGGATAACAGCCTACTTATTTCACCCATGAGGTCAGAGGTGAATTGGGCACCACAATCAGTGAGGATTTCCTCTGGCACCCCTACCCTACTGAAGATATCAACTAATGCTTCAGCTACCCTTTCCGTTTCAATAGTTGGTAACGCTACGGCTTCAGGGTATCTGGTTGCGTAGTCAACCAGAGTAAGTATGTACCGATTCTTTCTTTCGGTAACCGGGTGTATTGGTCCTACAATATCTACTGCCACTCTTTTAAACGGTGTATCTATTAATGGCATCTGTCCCAAGGGCACCCTTGTGACCCTTCCCTTACAGACGGTTTTCTGACATACGTCGCACGACCTACAGAACCGTGTGACATCGCCATTAACACCTGGCCAGTAGAATTCAGCGACTACCCTGCTAGTGGTCTTAGCCTTACCTAGGTGTCCTGCCATGCTTGACTCATGCGCCACCCTAAGTACTTGAGATCTATATCTCTGGGGTACGACCACTTGCCAATACTTCTTACCCTCCCGAGCGCTAAACTCCCTATGAATTAATCCGTTCTTGCGTACGAATCTAGAGCTACCCCCACGCTTGCAATGTTTAATCGCGCCGGACGTGATTTTCTCAACAATTGTTCTGATGGATTCATCATGTTCTTGCTCTTGTTTGAAATCATCACGCGAAATTCCTGAGATCGATTCAGGGACTATTAATTTATGAAACGCTGTTTTCTCTCGCCGTGTTTGCGCTCGCGTTTCGACTGCCTGGGCCAAAGGTATTTTAAAATCGGCCATGGTTGGAAGACGGGAACCTTCAACATTACCGATCGTCAGATCGTAAATAGGATTGTCCATACAAAGGGCATCAACAGTTCCCGTTAAGAAAGGTGTTTTTACTGTGATCCTTGCTACGGGAATGCGACCCATCGTCTGATCAAGTAACATACATGGGGATTCCCACCCGAGCATTTGGTTATCCTGCACGAGACTACGTTTGATCACTACGCCCGTACAACCAGTGTCACGCAATACCACGACTTCTCGACCGTTGACAAACCCTCTCGCGGTTGGTACACGCGCTTCAGGAAATAAACACGTGCCAAGCGAATGAATACAAGGTTCTACCTGTACGATGTTATCAGTTATACCTTTACTTTGTATAGCCACTGCTACCTTATGTATAAGTGCCTTTCTTTTAGGACAGTCTTTTTGAACATGACCCAATGCATTACACAAGAAACACCGCACACGCTGAAAAACTGGATTCCCAACTGACCTTTTTACCTCAGCTGATTTTACAGGCTCCCTAGGCATAGGTCTTACAGACTGGTTTCCAGACTTAAAATCTTTCAAAACCACGTTCTGGGTTCCCCCATGAGCTTCGGCAAATAAATCGGCTTGCTTAGCCATATCTTTTACGTTAGTGAAGACTTTCTCCTTCAGAAATTGATCTAATTCTCGCCCAACTGTATTAAATAATTGATCTCTGAGCAAGAAATCAGTCAACCCTTCAAACGTCTTCACCGCTTTGCCGCATTCAATCCACCGCTCAAAATAGTTCGCAATTCTGACGGTGAACTGACCAAAGGTTTCTCCCTTATCGGGCTTGCTATACCTGAACTTTTTTCGAAAACCTTGTTCAGTGAGCTCGTACCTTTTGAGAAGTGCTTCCTTTAGGACGTCGTACTTAAACACATCGTCCCTAGGAAGTCGCGGGTATACATCCAGTGCTTTACCTTTTAATAAAGCACTAAGATGCAGCGCCCAGTCATTTTGACTCCACTTCTGGTTTTCGGCATACCGCTCAAACCGATGAAGATAACTATCCATGTTATCTTTTTCATCGTCAAAGGGAGGTAATTTTGGGCCCCTTAATTTGCTAAAGGCAGAATCGTGTTCTCTTCCAGATGTCGCTAATTCTACCTTACGCTCATGATCCCGTTGCTTTGCTCTTTCTTCTAACTCTAACATTTCTACTTTTGCTAGTTTATCTAACTCTAATCGCCTTCCCTCCGCTTCCATTTCCCATCCTATCCTGTCCTTTTCGGCCTGCTTCTCTAATTCTATCTTTTCTCTTTCGGCCTGCTTCTCTAATTCTATCTTTTCCCTTTGGGCCTGCTTCTCTAATTCTATCTTTTCCTTCTCAATAGCCCATTTCCTATCTTCGGATTCCCTTTCTAATTCCCTTGACCTTGCCCTTTCTTCCCTTTCCCGGGCTTGTTCTTCCTGAATAAATTTCCTCAAACTTTCACCTTCATAACCAAATTCTTTGCCTAAGGCAACCAAGTCCTTAAGGGATGACATGACGATTGTAATATGAATATAGATATATAACCAAACCAATACTTTAAACACGTTTATACTGGACACACGGACCTAGGTAAACTAAACAAAAATAAACTCCAACTAGAGTATTATCTTAACAGAAGGTCACGCTCAAATATAAACATTAAATGTATACCTTCACAAAAATGATTGACAGTTCACTTAATCCAACGATCCCACTTCTGACACCATTGTAACACAATTGTTACCGAGAGGAGGGTGGATTAAATGAACAATACAAACACAATTTGTGAAAGAAAATATAAATTTATGTAATAAATTGTAAATGAAAAAAATACAGATGTAACAACACAATAATTCATGCACTCAACCCACAATTACACTCACAACCATTCACAATACATGAATAAATTAAATAACAATACAAAAGGAATCTCAGATGTAAAGGGATCTCTTGGATTATACACAGATCCAAGAATCCTTTACGAAAGTTAAATAAATGCAAGAATGATTTACGAAAAAAAATAAACACAAACGACAAACTATCTATCGCACGATGGATTGCGATAACTAGCACGATCATATACTTGTATTCAATCAAGTTGCTAGCTTTTATTGATATCTATGTGATCACTTGAAATATTATTGCGATCTGACATAAGCATGCAAATACAACAATGTATTAAATTATATTATAATTTCAATACACCTATGTGTCTCCCCTGTATAACCGCACGATTCAGCAACAGTTGAATCGTCTCCCAGTTTCCCCGAGAACCGAGGGTTGACCAATACTATTATCGGACGTTTCCCTACACGGATCCACCACAGTTATACGTTCAGACAGCATACAACATCTACCCGAACCAACGGTTCCTCACTCCCCTAGATGTCTACCCGGACGTTTTACAACTCTAAGACAGCTCCGACACTCGGACTTCTAGCTTTCCGGATATTTACACGTTACACAGATATTGACGAACAGACAGTTCGACACACAGACAGATACTTCAATTCCGTTTGCACAAATTAACGGCACAAGCACATTCAGATATTTATACAGAGATGTTCCAGAACAAACAATAGATGTCCCACAACAAATCAAACGATATCAAAGACGTTTATCAAAAGATGGTATCAGATGTGTTAACAGCTACGGTATCAACGATGTTATTAGCAGCTACGGTATCAACGATGTCATTAGCAGCTACGGTATCAGAAACATTGTAACAACTACGTTAGCAGCTACGGTATCAGAGACGGTATCAACGATGTTATTAGATGCGCTATCAGTGATGTACTTCTACGGTATCAACGACGGAATCAGCTGGAATCAGACTGAATCAGACGGAATCAATGATTGTCAGATGTTATCAGATCTACGGAATCAACGATGTTATTAGATCTCCGGAATCAGCTATAATAAACAAAACCAGACTAATAATAGTTGTCTCAAAAATAATCTAAGCTGTAGATTACGATATTTCATTTAAAGTCTAAAAGTGACTAGTAATTCCAAATATTCCACGTTCATTGCAATAAAGGCATCATTATACGAAATGATAATCTGAATAAAATTCACAATAAAACGAAATGTAAATTTAACACTCACCCCTTTGGCTGGAGATTTGCAAGACGAGGTTATCTATCCTTTGATTAGATATTTTAGTTCCCGTAAATAATAATGAGAAATCCTTAGCCTTATATACTCTCTATAGGTGAACATAAATCACATCGAGCTTATTGTGCACCACGTGAAACTAAAGTTCCGGATTCCATGTAAATTAACATCAAGCCCATGCAAATTGCTACACGCCGCTTACCCTGGAGAAAAGCACTTAATCACCCCAGGTAATGCGTGTACGACGAAATCAAGAAAATGGTGAGTTTCGTTTGCAATTCAAGACAACAAAAATCAGTTCAATTTTCGCCTAATTCTGTGACATCCATTGACATTAGAATTATAAAGTGTCAATTGACATTATAATTAGAAAGTTTCCATTGACATTAGAATTATAAAGTGTCCATTAACATTAGAATTATAAAGTGTCCATTGACATTAGAATTATAAAGTGTCCATTGACATTAGAATTATAACGTTTCCATTGACATTAGAATTATATAGTGTCGATTGACATTAGAATTATAAAGTACCCATTGACATTAGAATTATAAAGTACCCATTGACATTAGAATTACAAAGTACCCATTGACATTAGAATTATAAAGTACCCATTGACATTAGAATTATAAGGTTATAGGCAGATGGAATAGAACATTACTTTGGGATTATTGTCAGTACATTCAAAACTATTTATACATCAGGACATTCAAGATTATTGGAATTCATTAGCAACATTCAATACGTCTGGATTTGTGGTAGGATATTTAGGAATAGGATTGGGATTTAATTCACAATATTGAAAGTGCCTCTTAAAATGTCACTTTCTGGTGTAGAGAAATAAATTATTTGTTGATTTAACTGAACATGGTTTCGCATCTTTCTGTTACATAGTTTAAGACTCAGATTCGTAGTTTTTTTTTTCAATTGTACTGAAAAGTAGATAATGAGAGCTCTTTGATCACATGCTATTATAAGGTTATACAGTTACTTTCCCCGTAAGCACAAAAACCTATGCATTCAATTAACTGTCTAAATTTGAACAATTACATAATGTATATTTTCGACTACCTTGAAAAGTTAATATAACTAAGCATAGATGACCCTTATTGCATCAGGACGTCTTGTTCAAAATTTGCCATAATCATTTGATGATTCAGAAGAGAATCTTTTTTTTAATAAGACTTACTAAATTGTGCAAGGAAAATTACTGATATAACTATTGACCAGACATCTGTCTTGGGTGTTGTAGCCTGTGCTCGCACAAATATGTATAAATGAGTTAGTTTTAAACGTATTATGGCCAGTATGCTTTTGGAAGGGAGATGAATGGATACTGCAAGCGTTAAAACACGTGCAAAAATACCATGCATGCTACAGGCATGAAAAACCATGAACATCACATGCCTTTAATTAGCTTGTGTCCCGTATTAAAGAGTGTTATTTATGATAATAATGCATATGTGCCTCTTGTACAATATAAATATGATACATGCGAGAAAATGTTACGCATGACACGTGACACGTCTATGAAAGTTTCATACAGTTGAAGGTGAGATAATACCCTAGCATGTCAGTCACTGACAAAGTAGCTTGTCCTGTGAATCCTGAGCAAAACAAAAAGGTCCAATATGCACGTGGAAGCTGCTCCATTAGACGTTTTCGATAGCTGCGCATTACCTGTCATCGAAAAAAGTCTAATGGAGCAGCTTCCAGGTGCCTTTGAACCTTTTTCTGCTCAAGATTCACAGGACATGTTATTCAGTCAAGGGCTGACATGCTTGGGGATTATATCACCTTCAACTAAACATCCCACATATTCAAGACAACGGCTAGACAAAAACTTTATGGTTCTGGCATGTAATAGGCTCAATGTTGAGGGTGTGGTCTGCTGGTAATGGTTTCCTTGACGTAAGTAGAGATCTTATTCTAGAGCAGTATTTGCAAGGATAATATGGGATGCTGGATGCTGTCAGACATACATCCATATTTACCCGAGCTTGTGTCCCCTGTACATAAACACTTTATTGATGAGGACAAAATTGTTTATGAAGATTTCTTGAGGTATTACTCAGCAATATCAAGGCGCGGACCGAGCAACAAGTTCAGTAATCATCTTGTTGAAGAGGGCATTCCATCACGAAACTACTAAAACATACGCTTGCGGCAGTCAGGTTCCATCATGGGCGAAGGTCCATTTTCTGATCCCAGAATTGTTTCTAAGTGAGGATTGTGACCTTTTTATAGTGGATTAACTCGCCCAATTCTCCAAGTAACTTGCCAGGTAGTTCATCAAACTTTGACAACTATGATTCGGCAATACTGTTTTGATACTGGAAAAGATTTGGATGAAAGTGTTTATTTTTTGATGTTTACTATTAGGTAATCTGTGTGATTCAGTCTCTTTTAACTAGTTTTTGGACATCTGATTAGAGCATTGAAGTTGTTAAAAGAGAAACATTAAAATTAATATACAACTATTAATCATCCTGACTTTGTTTCTAATGTTGAGTATAAGTTGTTAAAGGCTTGTGATATTGCAAGATCGAATCTGCACTCTAATTAGTCAAACAGTAAAATTAAGGCATGATACAAATTCAAAGGAATAGAGTTTCCCTCCTGGTTATAAAGTTTTGACTCTCTTGCAAATACTACACAATCTTACTCAAGCCATCTACTATACACGTTTCTGAAGAAAGTAAGTTATTTAACTTATATCATCAATAGTCATGAGAGGTGAAAACAAAAAAAAAATTGTAAAACAAATATGTTGATGGAGTATGTTGATAGAGATATCAGGGTTAATCACGCAGTTAATTTAGTTGTACCTTTCCCACACAGTGAGCGCTTAAGTAAAGAATGCAGTCGAACTGTAATCATTTCAGAGTAGCCAATACAGAAATTATGAATAGTCTGGACCATATAAACTGTTACTTCCACAGGAACAAGATAATAATGAGTTCAAAGAACTGAGACTTGAATACGAGCACTTGTGTGCAGATATTTTTTCACGAAGAATACATTCTACCAAGACTGTGAAATTCTAGATTCCACCCCTTTGAAACAACATCCATACAGATTGAAATCTCTCAAACATGACTGTTTGCAAAAAATTCAGTATTTGTGTGACAATGATTTCAAAGAACCGAGTAAAAGTGACTGGAGTTCATCATGTATGCTTGTTCTGAGACAAGATAATACTTTCCACATGTGAAGGGACTATATAATGGTAAAGAGTCTGACCTATATAGATTGATCGCCTTCGCCAAAACTCAATGACGGATTGACAAGATTGGAATTACGAAATATGTCACCAAATTTAACCTGAAAAGATTCTGGCAAATTCACCTGTTGGAAAAAGCAATGAACATTTCAGAATTTGGAACTCCAGATTGACTTTATCAATATAAACTAATGCCGTTTGGAATGAAATGTATATTTTATTAATAATAAAAAGAGGGATTTATTCTAAATCTGTCTTATTCTTTATGAGGGGAAATGTAATGTATAATTAGCTTGAATCGATTGTTATTGTAATGTAACATTGTATTTTAGGCCTAACCTTGCCTAAAATTTAGTTTATTTTCTACTTGACCTGAATAGTTGATATTTTATTCTGTAATCTAATGTGTGCTAATATATTCTCTATATGTATGGGTTTAATGCTTAGATTATTATTATTAAAAGTAAAAGTGTTTTTTGTTGTTGGTCGGGGTCCATGTTATTGGTCATCTGGAGTACCGAACAAAGTCCAGGATCTATATTATAAGGTTAGCAACAGACCTACTAATTATAACTAGCATTTTATCTTGTAAACATGTTACTGATAATTACAGTACTGTACATTAATAGGGGATATGTTACATTTCAGAGATGATGCCAATGATTGTTTTAGGTAGCAAATAACATATTTTAATAAATATAGTAACATTTGAGACAATTTTGTTTCATATCTTACGATTAAATCTTTATTAAAAATACAGTACATTAAAATTCAATCTTCAGTGTATTTAGTAATATTCTTCATTCGGTTTCAATTGAAAGGATACCTTACTATTTATGATCTGGCTGATACTTCGTACATGTTCTTTCCTTGAAATAAGTAAACAAATTTATTCCCAATGCAGAATCTCCGGTACATTTGCGTGATTGGTGAAGACAGCAATAATTCGTTTAAATTTTATATTTCCTGATTTTAGGTTTTATTCTCAGCAAAACAAAAATTGAGTAACGATTGACAATTTGTGAAATAAATGCTGGGTTGTACATGGATCACATATTTAACATATATATGGGTTCTCACATACGATTTTGAAATAAATCACAAATGTGTCACCAATGTGGCTTATCATATAAGATTCCGATGTTTTCCAGGGTTAAATGTGATTCTTAATTGGGAAAATTGCAATCGTACTATGTGTGGTCCTCGTGTTAATTTTATGTGTTGAAATTTACGTATGTGACATTCACGAGTCTGATATAGGTCAACTGTAGACTGTCACATATATAGGTCATGTGTGCCAGGCGCCTATGATTTTTACATGGTCAACTTGCATGTAAATCATATGTTTCTCGGGTGATTTTCACATGCTGAAATTTGTGACTGTCACAGATAAATCTGTCGGGTTTCATACGTAGGAAGCCACAATACCGTCGACTTAACGTTCAGGCACTGCCAATTTTGACATTAACGTCAATAAAACATAAGCCACCCGACGGATGCAAACATACTAAAAGCCAGCGACGGGTGTGAAAGCTGTTGTTAAGACGATAAACACACCAGCCGAATAAAATTCGAAACGGCAAAGGGCAAACGCATTCAAGAGCCCATGACGTACGCGTCGCCACGTACCCAGCAACACAAGGCTTTTGGAATTTGTCAGCCGCGAGGTACAATGGAAAGCTTTCCAAAGACAGCGATAAGCAGCAGGATAGTCGACCTAATATACGTTAATTTAGATCCATAATAAATCTGTAGCAAATACATGATACTAAAGGTCAGCAACTTTAAAGTTGTAAATGCTCATGATTTCTCAGTATTGACCCATCCGTAAAGCAAGCTTCTCTAGAACGTAATATGAGCCGCATTTTTGTCTACAAGTGTGTTAAGCACGTGTTTCAATTTCCCACCTAAATTATTTGGAGCTATGTGTAGTAATGATGAGTGTTAAATGTCAATTGTTTACAAGGACAAATGTTCATTAGAACAATGCCTAGAAACAAATATTCAGTTACAAATAAGGTATCCTCTAAAGAGATTCTTTTCTTATGATTTTACATTTCATTATCAACAAACGATGTCCATCGAAACCTATATAGTCTACTTTAGGTTCACCCATTTCTAGACGTGTTCCGATGTTTCCAAATAAATAGTTCCGTGAATAACCCTTGACTTATTTTACAGACTTTTCATTATTTGTAGAAGTAAACAGTTTGCATATTTTCACTTATGAAAGATTACATTCGCAATGGAGGGTTCCGGCAACATTTAGAAGTTTAAGCTTCAATTCAGAAAAGAAGAAGAAAATATTCGGGTCAATTTTTCCAACCAAGTGATTATGATTTATGATGTTATGATCATGTATATGTCTTCAATTTAAGACTAAAATATAGTGTCACACTTATCATGTTATGAACTAAATGAGAAACAGGTAAATGTGACCTTCTATATGTGCATATAATTATTCAATACAGGAGATTTCAATCACAGAAACGGCTTAAAATTCACTTAGAGCATATGTAATTTAAATTTAAACGAATGTAGACATAACAAAATTTAAAAACAAAATATTAAGTTCCAGAACATTAACGGAATACAATTGGTGGGTCACAAAATCAGTAGAGATCATCAGGATGAAGCATGTTTTGCTAGATAATTAAGCGATCAAATATGAAGAATTTAGTTTCAAAATATAGGCAAGAAATATTACAGTGATGACCACAATTACCCTATAAATGGTAAACTGTCTAAAAGGTATACATTCGACTTCATAGATATTAATCAATATGGAATAGACACCACCCAGTATAGTCAAATCTGCACCATCCTCCCTCATCCCCCATTCTGACACAACATAGATAAAAGTGTATTTAATATCCCAATTGCAAAAGAATCATTCCGCGGTAGACTAAAGGTGTTCATGTTTGTGTCTTATTCACAAGTAAAAACGGAATTTTGCATCAATAGCAAACCTAATTGTACATGGTTATGTGGAACCACTGTATGGCCCATGTTATCAATATAATCTCGCAGGACTAAATCATAGCCGAGGTCAGAATTGGCCGTTGTCACATCCCGATTAGAGTTTAAATTCTTTTTATGTTAGTGAAAATGGCACACACTATGCACTGTCGCCGAAATGCACACAGACAACGACTCTCAGAGCTCATATCCTCAGGAATAAACAATTACCTTTAAATCCCTACCAACAATGCATCAATATAACTCTTCTATCACCACCAAAATGAGAGAGGAAAAATGTTCTAAAAATAGAATAGAACTATATTCGTGGCAACTAAACTGGAACTATTAATTGTGATGCGATTCAACATAACCTTTGACCCGAAGCGGTTTGTGTTGGTCTTTTTTGAGGAATATTTTTACAGTAAAAGAAACGTGCTTAAAGCAAGCTACAGCACAGGCTAAACTGAAGGCTGACCCAGAGTGGGACCAACTTGTTGACCCACTGGCGCAACATGGTCCTATGGTTTTTTCCAACCTTGCGATGCAGTTATATGTGCCATTTGAGTCGCTGCTTATATATCTGTACATACGTTGACGCATTCACACTTGACTATTAAGTGGTCAAATATAAAGTAAAGACGGAAGTGATGGGAGCGTCACACGAGTAATGTTAGGAATGGCAACAATAAGTAAAAGAGTGTCAGTGTACGTTTTAGTCCCTTCATATCCATACCAATCCGGCTAATGTCGTGGTGATGAGATATGGATCCTCAATCCGTATAGCCCTGTGACAGTGTGTCCTCCAACTGGAGCAAGGAAGAGTAATATTTCAATCGAGGAGATTGAAAGCTAGAATACAGGTAATCGTTTTTGCTACAACTTCCAACATCACTATCAAATCGGTGAGAAAGGTAAGAGCTTTATTTTCAA
The DNA here is from genome assembly GCA_030141615.1 of Unio pictorum. Taxonomy (NCBI): domain Eukaryota; kingdom Metazoa; phylum Mollusca; class Bivalvia; order Unionida; family Unionidae; genus Unio; species Unio pictorum. Next base: position 818,994 of record JARLTB010000080.1, read on the forward strand.
TCATTACATGTAACGGGTATTCGAAAATCAAATGGAAGTATTTTTTGGAAATCTGACCCAAAAATACTTCCTGATTACAACTTAAATAATATTTAAATATACCGATATCGACAGCTAGAACATAAATATTAATGGGAGATATCTTGGGAGTAAAATACTTAGTATTGTAAAATATTTTAATTAGACATCTGAACAGGAAGTGTGGATGGGAGATTAGTTATGTTTTTATACCACTCCCCCAACACTCTCGCTTGGTTATTGTGTTTTCCTACTATATTTGTCTTTGATCGACTTTTCTTTGGTCTTACATAGACCTTATCCAGTCACCACACCCTCATTTGGATCATCCTCGCGCCGTACTACATTGACTGGAAATAAGGGTAGACCTAAAGCATTTCCTGAAAATTTGCGATGGCGAGAAATAAGTTTAAGCCCAGACAGATACTGGTTTTTGACTAGGTATAATGATGGCGTGTGGATACAAGAGGCATGAGTATTGCTAGCTCTTTTATCTTTCATTGTAGCCGCACATTATCTACCGTGGTTAGCGTCTCTTGGAAAAATAGTAAAGAAAGGTGAAATAAATAAACAGGTTAATAAATGTGCAAATAAATAGAACTTAATAATTTGCAATTATATTTTAATCTCTGTAAACAAATGAGCAGCATTTTTGTCTACAAGTGTTTTAAGCACGTGTTTCAATTTCGCACCTTAAATTATCAGGAGCTATGTTTAGCAATGATGAGTGTTTAAGTGTCAATTGTGTACAACGAAAAATGTTCATTAGAACAATGTCTACAAACAAATATTCAGTTATAAATAAGTTATCCTCAACAGAGATTGTTTTTTCTATGATTTTACTTTTCATTATCAACAAACGATGTCCATCAAAAGCTATATACTCTACTTTAAGTTCACCCATTTCTAGACGTGTTCCGATTTTTCCAAATAAATAATTCCATGAGTTATCATTGACTTCAAACTATAGACAAGAAATATGACATTGGTGACCACAATTACTCTATAATTGCTAAACTGTCTATAAGGTATACATTCGATTTCATAGATATTAATCAATATGGAATAGACTCCACTCAATATAGTCAAATTTGCACCAGTACCCTTATCCCCCATTCCGAGGCAGCATAGATGAAAGTATTTACTATCCCAATTGCAAAGCAATCATTACGCCGTAGACTAAAGATGTTCATTTGTGCGTCTTATTCACAAGTAGAAACGGAGTTTTGCATAAATAGCAAACGTAATTGTACATGGTTATGTGGAACCACTGTAAGGCCCATGTTCTCTATTGAATTTCGCCGGGCTAAATCATAGGCAAGGTCACAATTGGCCGTTGTCTCATCCCTATTAGAGTTTAAATTCCTTTTCTGTGAGTGAAAACGGCCCAATTAAACTGATATAATGTATATATTAACCTACTTATTAAATTACACATAGTAAATATGTTATTGACATCTAAATATAAAATAAAATTAAATATGAAAATTAGAATATTTTGACTTTTGGTCCCATAAAAGTTCCTGCATGTTATATCTATTTAACATTAGAATTATCCATACTTACCTAGAGTTTTGCGTATCTAGGTCAACTCGGAGAATAATGCTAAGTCACTACCTCATTGAGGTCAGCAATTTTAATACTCTTTATATTTATTCCCAGTACTGTGGCATCACCCATATTAATTCCTTTTTCTTGACCCTATTACTTTTAGGGTACAATTCCCTATATAAGATCCTTTTACCCCTACGTGGCACATATAACTACTAGCAGTGGCACATTGTTTTTCTCCTTATTTAAAATGTTTCTGTGACCCAATTGTATGCTGTCTTAGTGTCAGTTTCCCATAATTCCCTAATGTCCATATATTTCTTTAATAATTCTTTCATCGATCTTAATTTTCGTGGCACCTCTATTAATTGTGTTAGTTTATTATTTTTATATATGTCATTTATCTGCTTCATAGAGAATCCAAAGTAATATATATATATATATATATATATATATATATATATATATATATATATATATATATATATATATATAGTCCTTGCCAAGGTATTTTTGGCCTCCTTTAATTTCCTTAAACCTGTTAAGTATGTTGGTGTTTTTAAATTAGGACCGGAAGAGAGAGGCCTAGACCTCCCCTTTTCCCGTCCCTATATAGGGTTTCATTGGTTATGTAGTACATTTTAAATCCTCATAAGTATTTAATAATCTAGTTATCTATCGTTTTTAAATGTTCAATTTTTATGTCTAACAATTTTATTGTATAGTTTAGGTGCACATACATATCACTTTTCGCGACTTGAGCCCGTTCCAATAGGCATAGTTGCGTTAGCGCCCAGATTTTGATATTTCAATTGATTTTTTTCCCCCTGATTTCCTTGAGGTTTTGTTTCTCCTCATCTTTCCCAAAGTATACCACTAGGGTTTTAACATTTTCTTTAATTTAAAAGGGTGGTAGCACATGTTGCTTGCCTCCCCAGTTACCTATCAGTAATATTTCTGTATTTTCGGGATTTATTTTAGATCCCGAAACTTTACCAAATTGTTCAAATTCCTTTACAAGTTTAATATTGGAATTTTTATCTTTTACAAAGTTAATGCAATCGTCTGCATGTTATATCATTTTAACTTCCTCTCTGTTGTTTGGAACTTTAATCCCTTTTATATCTTGGTTCATTCTTATTTTTATACTTACTATTTCTATTGCAATTACATATAATAGCATGGATAGTGGACATCCATGTCTCACTGATATTTTGATATCAAATTTATTCGTTTTCGCTCCATTTACCTGTATGCATTAGTTTATATCCCTGTACAGGATTTTAGTCCAGTTTTGGAATTTTTTCCAAAACCAAATTTCTCGAGTGTCTAGTATAGATAGCTTTGTTCAAGTATATGAAAGACCGTTTCCTGGTCAATTAGTACGATTGCACTATTTTTCCCAGTAATATTTATATGTTCTAAAAAGTTCTGATATATAGCAAGTTCTTTTGTATTTCCTTTCCTCTCGGTCCACTTGTTTGGTTTATATTTATTATTTTATGAAGACACTTTTTCACTTTTCCTGCCAATAGTTTACTTAAGATTTCCTCCCTATCTCCTTTATCCTTATATATTAGTGTTATCATTCCCTCCCTCATAGCGTTTGTCATGTTTTGGTTCCTTAGTGCAATGTTATTATACAACCATTTTAATACTGGCGACAGCTCCCGCAGAACTTTTTATAGAATTCTGCCGAGATTCCATCTCTTCCTGGTGATTTGTTTTTAGACAATTTCCCTATAGTTTCTACACTTTCTTCTTGCGAGATGAAATCCTCACATAAGATGTTATGTTCTGTGGATATCATCTCGAACTTTGTCTCTTGTAAGTATTCGTCTATTGGTCCGTCTTCTATTTCATGTGATGTGTATAAGTCTTTGTAGTAATTTTGTATATAATTTAGTATTTATTGTTTTGTCTGTCGTCATCCCTTCCCTCCCTAAGTTAAGTGATTTTAATGTTAACCTCCCCCCTCTTCCTAATTCCTCCATTTTATACAGCCCCTCCGCATTTTTTATATAGGTGTGTACATTTTCTTGCTTTAATTTGTGCCCTGTATTGTTGTTGTTTTTATTGAATTTTCCAAAGATTCCTTTTCTAATGTAATTTTCCAAACCCCTAATTTTGAATAATATATAGCTATTTTTTGAAGACCCCTTTTAATTTATCCCATTCTGAAATTTTATCCAAATTCCCTTTTGTTTTAAATTTTTCAATTTCCACTTTTATTTAGATAACAGGAAAAATGTACTCAATCTTTTTGATTTGAGTATCGTGTATCTGCCTAATTTGTGATTAAATATCCTGTTTCTATCTTAGAACCATGACATAAATCAGGTACGCATAACCCACAATCCCGGGCAAAATTAAGTACACACTATTGTTAGACATAACACAACTATGAGAGAGAGAGAGAGAGAGAGAGAGAGAGAGAGAGAGAGGGGGAAAGAGAGAACTGTAAAAACCTTAAATGATTTAATTACCTGCGATCCTTAAACACAATAGAAAGGTAAAGTCAAACCATTATTTACTTTTTTTCATTCAGGCCTGACTTCCTCTTGTGTTCATCTTGGTCTAATTCAGCTGTCTATTCTGGTATCTCAAAGATTATGGAAAATTATTCATACGTGACTTATCCATTAAGCGTGCTTTTATTTTCCGGTTTCAGAATTAAAAGTGCTCTCGTGGGAAATTATAGCTAGCACAATGGCATTGGAGGTGTGGCGAATGTTCAATTTTGCCCACGTCTTTGTGCTAGAGAATGTATATGACGAACGATCAAGTGAGCATACATTGACCGAACAAAATATACAAAACTGGGAATGGAGTTTTTCTCATTACTTGTAAGATTTGCCACCTCCAGCATATCAGAGAAAAACCTGCGCATAATAATCACGTATCTAATTGGATGCAAAGAATATGGAAAGAAGTGCAGAATCACAACAATTTACTCCACTTCCACATCTTTCCAGTGATATAATACAAAAGTCAATTGCACACAATTGGAGTTACGAAACAAGGACCACAAAAATAAAACTTACTGTATACGCCGCTTATAAACACTGGAGAGCGACCAATACCAATATGACTCGAAGTGGGCAAATAAATAAAGCCCAAACAATCTGGCAATATATAATTAATCTGTTTTCAGAAGATATTTTATTTAGCTGAGTAATATTTTCACTTACCTTCAATTACTACCATTAAGTTGTTTTTGTTGGCATCAGTATTATTGTTATTGGTATTGATAATAAAGAGACAATTACATATTCGGGGTATAATCTAGAACTATATCACTTTATATTATGTACACCTGCTGTAGGTAAAAACCAAAATGATTGTCATTTTTTCGGTGATAAAATATATAAGTCGCGATATCCACATTATTGCATATATAACAAATATTTCAATTTAATTCATAATCATGTACAACTTGTAAAGTCAACGTTGTGATAGTTCTTTTGTTCGTTATATATGTCTGTTTTTTGTTATACTTAATTCTGCCTTTGACAAAGACTACATGAGAGTTCAAAGCACTTACACCAATAAAGAAACTGGTTCTGTACTCTTCGTTATATTTTGGGAATAATATATAAAATCTGAACAAACATCCAGTCGAACTTTTTGTTTTATAGATTTGAAAGGTATACAAAGGATTTACAGATCGGTCAGGAACATCTTATTTAGTATTAACAAATCACAATGTTTACCATAATTTAACAAACCCAAAAGTCTTTGAAAATACAAATGCTATGTGACTTATGCGATACATGTTAGTTGAATATATTATTAACTTTTTAGGTTGAGGAACAAAGAAAAACGATGTCATTGCCCAAGAAATTAAAAACAGTTTCTCCACCGTCTGTTAAGAGCAGAAAGGGTAATTTATCTTCGCAAGACATAGATTTTACACGAAAATCTTTTTGGACGGACCTTCAGCTCCAGGTAGAGGGTAAAGATTTGTATGTCCCAAAGTCTCATCTAGCCATGGTATCACCTGTTTTTCGACTGATGTTCGAATCCGACTTTAAAGAGAAAGATCTGAATGTGTTACCACTTCCAGGCAAGAAATATGAAGATGTTCTGACTTTCTTGAAGTGCACCCATCCAGGAGCACTTCTAAAAGTTACTTGTAAGTGATGCCAAAAACCAATGTTTTTGATAGATTGGAAAATGCAAATGTGTGTTATATTGCTTCCTATATTATGTTGCAATGTTTTCAACTTTCAAACTTGCTCTTTATACCTTCAAAGCTTTTTAAACTTAGTATTATTATTATTATTATTATTATTATTATTATTATTATTATTATTATTATAAGGTAAGTAGTAAGATGTTATGATTTATGATTTTTTTTTCTTTTAACAAAACTAACAAAAGTATTGCCTAATTTGTTTTTCACTACTATTCAGAACATTTCACAGTATTTTTCATATTATAATGATAATTCCTAATTTACTATCTAACAAATGCGACAATTTATAAGATTTTCATAGGAAAAGAAATTTTCAAGAAAATATACTGGTGGTTGTATTTATAAGACCTACTAAAAGATTTTATTTTCCGTCCAAAAGAAGATTCGTTTTTCTCACAAGATGGGAAATAAATAGAACATGCATATCATAGGACTCAATGGGAAAAAGAGTTCACACGGATTTAGTTTTATCGAGGTAGTTCCTATTAGTAAAGCACTTGAAGTATTTGGTGAAATGAAGATATTTAGACTCACAAATCTTCATAGTTACAAAGTCTTTTAAAGGACTGATGCTTTAGTGATACACAGATAGAAATGATTGTCGCCGTAGTGTAGCAATGTATTAAAGGACAAATGCTTTAGTGGTACAAAGTATTAAACGAGTGATACTTTAATGGTACAAAGTATTAAATGACTAACATTTTAATGATGAAAAGTATATAGAGATTGACATTTTATTGGTACAAAGTATTAAACGAATACTGTTTAAGTGGTGCAAAATATTAAATGATTGACACCGTAGTTGGACAAAGTATTAAATCACAAACGCTTTAGGGGCAGAGAGTATTAAACGACTGACACTCTAGTGGTACAAAGTAATGAATGACGGACATTAATGTGGTACAAAACATTAAATGAATAACCCTTTAATGGTACAAAGTATTCAAGACTAACGTCTTAGTGATACAAAGTATTAAATAATACTTTAGTACGCTTTAGTGGTAAAAAAATATTAAAAGATTGACACTTTTGTGGCGCAAAATATTAAAGGAATGACGCGTGATACAATGTATTCAGGGACCGACACTTTATTGGTAGAAAACTATTAAAGAACTGACACTTAAGTGGTCCAAACTAAAGTAAGACTGAGACGTCAGTGTTACAAAGTTATAAATGATTTACGCCTTACGCTTGAGGGTACAAAGTATCATAGCAATGGCTCCTTTACGGTAAAAAGTAATATATGACTAACTATGTATTTTCGCAAGGAATTAAATGACTCACACTTTACTGGTAGAAAGTATTAAAAGACTAACTCTTTAGTAATACAAGGCATTAAATGACTCATACTTTAGTGGAACAAAGTAAAAAATGACTAGCACTTTAGTGATAGAAAGTATTTAGAGACTGACGATTTAGTGGTTAAAAGTATTAAATGACTGACAGGTTAGAGCTGTTATGAATTAAACGACTAACCCTTTTGTGGTACCAATTATAAAAAAAATGACTACTGTTTTAGTGGTACAATCTTTTAAATGACTAACGTTTTAGTGGTATAAAGTAACAAATGACTAATGCTTTAGTCACACAAGTATTAGACGACTACCGTTTTAGTGGTACAAAGAATTAAATGACTGACACTGTAGTTGTACAAAGTATTCAATCACTATAGCTTTCGTGGCGCAAAGTATTAAATGACTGACATTTTAGTGGTACAACGACGGGAATGACTAATACTTTAGTACTTCAAAATATTAAGTTAAAAACGCTTAATTGAAGGAAAGGTTTAAGGAAATGATACCTTAGTGGTACAACATATTACATAACTATCGCATAAGTGGTACAAAGTAGTACATGACTAACGATTTAGTGATAGTAGTTGGGGACTGACATTTTAGTGATACAAAGTATTAAAGGACTGATGCTTTAGTGACACAAAGTAAAACTTGCAATCCAAGTAGCTGGTAGAGGAAAGTAATATTTCCATTGGTCAGAATGCTACCACGTGATCAAAATGAATTGCGTTTATTTCAGTATGAACTGTAAGGAGAACTACTTTTCTAAGAATACCCACGTCTATAAATAGAGTCACGTTTATAAAAAAGATAAACAATACTAGTGAAGGCAGAAACGAAGTAAATATTAAAAGAAACGAACAATATTACAATTTCTTTTAGAATTTTTGAATTAATTTAATCTGAAAGATTAAGGCAACATATATTTCTCATCTTTTAAAGTGAATAAAATGTAATTTATATTTAAATTAATATTTGTGAAAGCTTAAAAAAAATTAACAAATTTGTTATATAAATACAAATTGAGGAAAATTGCATGAATGATTCTTCTCACAGATCTAGGAACGGACGTGTTTTTTGTGAGGTAGCTGAGCGCATAGCAAAACGTGCAAAAGTGAATGTACGGCTTCCTTTTAAAATACACCAGGATTATTTAAAAGGATTACATTTTACTTCAACAGACTATTCTTCAAACATAAGTATCAAATGTGCCTTGTTCTATCGACAGTCTAAACCGAGAGAAATAGGTCGAACAAATTGTACCTAGCTGCAACGTGGCTCTTAGCTGATTCCAGCTGGGGTAGGTTTCTATTTTTGCTTATATCACAATTGTTTAATTAGTTTCACTGCACTTTTTTACTTTATACTTTAAGTTGAATCACTTTTTCATTATACATTTGTTGTCGAATTTGGTAATCCAAGTAACCAAATGGCTCAAAGGGAAGGAGAGGGTTCAGGCTTTCCAAGAGGGAGTAGGTCCAGGCTAAACCTGTATTATAAATGTACAGTGTTAGACAATACTCTGATTGCACACCACCCTAAAGGCTGCCAGCTATTGATTTCTGGAGGTGATGAAACACCCAAGCAATTGGAGATTTTAGCTGCCCTGAAAGCCATGTCTGTAGACATGAGGAAAATTGTTGCCCTGCAGAATGCAGGGCCTAAGAGATATATGTTGTATCCAAGGGAAAAAGATACACCCATTCTAAATGTAGAGTCATTTCTGGTGAAGGGGATAAGAATGTATGTGCACGAAGCCCAGCCCATAGAGAGAGAGTTAGGGCCGAAAATTTCCGAAATTCACTTTCATGGTCTACCGTTCTACATAGATACAGTAGAAATAGAGACAAAACTGCATGAACGTTTTGGGGTTACAAGCAAGGGGAATAAGTTAGCAGACTCATGGTGTTTTAACGGAATAACGTCAGCGGTCAGGATGGTAAGGGTTGAGAAAGGGCAAGAAAGCAAGATACCACCATTTTTCTACGTGTTAGGTTTCCGAATTAGATCCTGGTATAGAGATTGTGAAAAGGATAGGAAATGTAATAAATGTGGGGAGAAAGGCCATGGGCCATGGGATTGTCAGAGAGGCATGGAGAAACAAGGACCATTGCATGAAAATGCAATACAAATTGAACCTCCATCTAACAATAACCCCAATACGTGGGCTAAAGTGGTTAACAGGAAAGAACCCAGAGCTGGAATTAACTTTCCAACGTTTTCACACATAAACCCATTTGAAGTCTTGACACATGAAGAAGTTGAGGGATCCTTACCTGAAGGGAAAGAACCTAGGCCAAAAAGTACCTCAACACCAACCTCAACACCAGTCAAAACTCAAAAGAGAAAACAACATAAGAAGAGGTAGGCAGAAAGTCTGTCCTCTTCTTCTGAGGAATTACTTCCCTCATATGTTGACGAGGTACTTCCCTCTCCTGAGGGAATGGAAAAAGCCCCGCAAGAAAAAGAAAAGGAAAACAAAACAACTGAAATACAATTAAGTCAGACACAAACTGAAGGAAATGTTGACTCAATTTTAGAATCCACCTTGGAGAACGAAACAAATTGCAATATGGACACCCTTAACACAACAATAGGCAATGAAACCGACAGTGAGAAATATAATGACACCCTATTCTCTTCTAATGTAACCAGTGATTTTGACATACCAGTAAGCGATACACAATCTGAAAACAATGACCCAGGTTCCCCTCAAAGAGGGGAAGATACAAACATTAAATTATAAACATTAGCCAATAATTTATAACCATTACTGAATTTGCGGACACCTGGGGATAGACCAGAAATGGAAGAACAAAACTTCCGTTTACTGTCCTTAAATATTAATGGCCTCAATCAAGAAAAAGTTAATAACCTAATACAAATAGAAGATTTTGATTTACTTTTTATTCAAGAGACACATAACGGACTAACAGACGAATTTAAAGAACAACTTGAAAGAAAGCTGGATTGTATTATAATTCAAAATGACCCTGGAGGGAGGGATAAATGGGGAGGGGTAGCAATTATGGTTAAAAATAGAGTTGGAATTAAATGGGAAAGAATAGAGGAAGGGGATTTTTTTAAAGGTAGATTAATTCATTTAAAAATAGAGAATTGTAATTTTTTAAATATATATATGCCAGCCTCTGATAATATGAAACGGGCCTTTGCAACACAATTCAAGGAGTACTTGGACAACTATATTGGGGAAAATTTGATAATAGGTGGGGATTTTAACTGGTTTGAGGATGAAATAGACAGAACGACAAATACATTAACAAGTAACGATTTAGAGATTAGGGACATAATGAAACTTATCATGGAATCATTAGATTTGGTTGACATATATCGACGTTTAAATTTACTAAGAGTGGGATATACTTATACACGAGGAAATACATCAAGTAGATTAGATAAATTTTGGGGTACATGTTTTGGCACAAATAAATATATAAAATCAGGGATATTAGATTATCAAGTTTCGGACCATAAATTAATTAATTTAGAAGTAGGGATATCTAAAAGAACTAAATGGGGTCGCGGATCATGGAAGTTAAATACTAAAATATTAAATATAAGGGAATTTACAGAAGAAATAAAAAGGGAAATAGAAGATTTTAAAAATATAGAAAATACAAACATTATAGAAGAATGGGACAAATTAAAAGTTAAATTTAAAAAAATAGCAATACATCATTCAAAATTAAGGGTTAGGAATTTTAAATTAGAAATAGAAGCTATTGAAAATTTAATAAAAACAACAACAAAACAGAACACAAAAGAAACATTAGTATTAAGATTAGAAAATTTAAAGAAAGATTATTATAAAGGGAGAGAAATAAAAGCAGGTATATTTACAAACCTATATTAAAATGCAGAGGGATTATATAAAAGGGAAGAATTAAGAAGGGGGGGAGGAAAAACATTAGAGAGATTAAACACGGGAAGGGAAATACTAGAAGACAAAACTCAAATACTGGAATACATACGAAATTACTATAAGGACCTATATACTTCACAGAGAATAGCGGACGAAGATATAGAAACATACTTACGAGAGACAAATTGTGAGAAAATTACCTCAGAACATAGAAACAAATGTGAGGAATTTATCTCACAAGACGAAATAGTAGAGACAATAGGGAAATTAGGTAAAAATAAATCACCAGGGAGAGATGGACTCTCTGCGGAATTCTACCAAAAATTCTGCAGGGAGTTGTCGCCAATTTTAGAATGGTTATACAACAATATTGCACTTATGAATAGTAAAATGTCTAAAACAATGAGGGAGGGTATGATAACAATAATATATAAGGGAAAGGGAAATAGGGATGAAATAAAAAACTGGAGACCCATCTCACTCCTTAATGTTGATTATAAAATTATTAGTAAAATCTTAACGGAAAGGGTCAAAAAGTGTCTTGACCCAATTATAAATATAAATCAAACAAGTGGGCCAAAAGGAAGAGATATACAAAATAACATTTTAAACATTAAAACTATAATTGATCATATAAATATAAATGGTACTACTAGTGCTATGGTACTTATTGATCAAGAAAAAGCCTTTGATCGACTTGAACAAAACTATATATATATAAGACACTAGAAAAATTTGGATTTGGAGAAAATTTCCAAAATTGGACCAAAATTCTGTATAATGATATAAACTCGATTGTACAGGTAAATGGAGCAAAAACGGAAAAATTTGAAATTCAAAGATCAGTGAGGCAAGGTTGCCCACTATCTATGCTATTATATGTAATAGCAATAGAAATTCTAAGTACCAAAGTTAGGAATAACCCAAAGATTGTAGGGATCAAAGTTCCAAACATTAAAGAAGAAGTTAAGATGCTACAACATGCGGATGATTGCACAAACTTTATCCAAGATGGAAATTCCTATAATGAACTAATAAAGGAATTTGACAAATTTGGGAAAGTTTCAGGTTCTAAGATAAATCCTGAGAAAACTGAAATCTTATTAATAGGAAACTGGAGGGGTAAGAAACATGGTCTGCCTGCTCTTCTTATTAAAGACAATATAAAAACATTAGGAATAAATTTTGGAAAGGATGAAATGAAAAATAATCTAAAAGAAATAAAAGAAAAGATTAAGACAAATTTAGCAATCTGGGCACCATTGCCAATATGCTTAATGGAACGAGCACAAGTTGCCAAGAATTACATGTATGTGCACTTAAATTACAAATTAAAAACAGTAGACATTAAAAATGATACACTAAAAAAAATAGATAACGATATTATTAAATATTTATGGGCTTTTAAAATACACTACACAAACAAAAATACTCTATATAGGGAAGGAATGAGAGGAGGTTTAAGTCTCCCCCACCCCACCCTAATTAAATACACCAACATTTTAAATAGATTTAAGGAGATTAAAGCGGAGCCAAAAATACCTTGGCAAGGGCTTTATATATATTATTTTGGTTTCTCTATGAAGCAGAGAAACGATATATATAGGAACAATAAATTAATAAAAATCTTAGAAGTGCCAAGAAAATTAAGATCAATAAAAGATTTATTATTCAAATATAGGGATGTAAAAGAATTCTGGGACACTGACACAAAATGCACATACAGATGGCTAGCACAAAACACAATAAATAAGGAAAAAAATAAGATAGAACAAAAACACATAAATATTCAATGGGATAGGGCATGGGGGAACTGGGTCAAAATCAGATCCATTAAAATCAAAAGTACCTTGTTCAAATACATGCATGATGCATGGTTGACAGGGGAAATAGCAGTGCGACGGCGTATGATCGCAGTGTCGCCAAAATGTCCACTATGCAAAAATTTCCTTTTTACCAAAAAACATGTTATAACAGAATGTCTAACTAATCAAAATGATAGAAATAAAATTGTCATTAATATCACAAAAAAACAATTATATGACAATATACAAATTTTATATTTAGATGGAAACTTTACAAATACACTTCTTGAAGAAATAACATCCTTTATTATTAAGAATATGATAGCATGCGGTCCAATAAAAAATTATGGGGAAAATTTTAGATAAGGAGGGGTCAGGGAACTCAGGAGGAGAAAAGTACGAGCAATGAGAGCACGGGGCTATATCACATGGCGCTACGCGAAGTGGACAGGCCCGTGAAAGAGTTTGGAATAAAGCTCACCTAGAGACATATACACAACCAAAACAACTCACGGATTAGATAGGTTTTTAGCTAAGAACTGTCCTTTTTTCCTACAAAGCATGCTATCATACAAAATCACTGGTTAAATGTTTTTACTCTGTGGAGATTTGTGAAAATCTACACAGAAAGCCCGTTTAAAGGGAAATATAAAATAATCTTTTGGAACGGAATAAGGAATTAATAATAAATAAATAAAGATCACAAAAAGATCGAGAAGGGTGAAGTGCAAATAATAATAAAAAAATTGTACGAATCCCATTTCGATCCAAGTGATCTAGTATATAAATAAGGAAATTACAAAACATGGAACATAATAGAGCAAACAGTAAAACAATAGCAACACACATATAGCACAACACAAATAGCATACACAGGATACAGGAAACCCCTAGCCAGGGTTAACTTAAAGAGATTAAGACAGAAACCCATGATGGACCCTTTGGTTCGGGTAAAACTGTCATAGAAAAACACTAAGGACCAAAATATCCTCCTATTATCATATAATCCCGATGGGAAAAAATTAAGGTTAGATTAAAATTAAATGGAATTTCATTAAAAACACCAAACTACATATCGGGGGGAACACACACATACATAAAAACTTTTTCTTAGTTTTTTCAATAGGGGGAGGGGGCATCTGTCTGGTGCCCCCCCAAAATAAAAGTGTTAAAAATAGTTATTACCATGATTAAAAAAAACATGAATTTCAAAATGGTGCAAAGAAAAGAATATGAAGGTAGATCTGAAAGCAGTTGAGTCTGCATATTTGGGCCAAATGTTAGCAATATTTTATTCCGAAAGCAGCCTTCAAGGTCACCAGAGCACGTAAGAGGATGCTGCCTGAAGTCCGATCTGAGGAATACCATACAAACACTTTAAAAAATGTCAGGGATGATATTAATCGCTACATTCATGTTCAATGTGGTCGTTCAATATATATCGTTACAGACCCTGAGTTTAAAAAGCAAATAATACTAATGATAATGAGGACTTTGTATAGCGCCTAATATTTAGAAGCTGTAAGCGCTTTACAACATCTATAGTGATATGACTACACCACAAAAAATCAAAAAACAAAATCCATGAAATAGGAAAACATAAAACATGCGGAAAACATTAAAGGTACAAAACATTATTAGGTCTCTAAGTTTGTTCCTGCAGTCAAAAAAGGTGAGTTTTAAGAGCACTCTTAAAATGGACCACTATGCCTTTGTGTCTAACTTAAATGGGCAATTCGTTCCACATCGCCGGGTCCTTGTATGCAAAAGAACGTTGTCCATGTGATTTATTTTTCATAGTGTGAACAATGAGTATATGATTGTCAGAAGAGGAGCGTAAGGATCTTGCTGGTGTATACACATGGGTGAGGCAGGATAGGTATGTTGGACTGGAGTCTGTCAGTGAAACGTAGCACAGAGAAAGAATTATGTGTTTTATTCTGCATTAAATGGATAGCCAGTGTAGAATACAGAGCAGTAGTGAGGTGTGCTCTGATCGAGGTACTCTAAAGATGATCCGAGCAGCTGTATTTTGAATTTTTTAAGTTTCTGGAGTAGATATTATGACGGACCAGACACAATTGAGTTACAATAGTCCAGTCTTGAAAGTACTAATGAACGCACAATTGCTTTAGTGGCATCAACTTAAAGATATTTGCGAATAGAACTGATGCGTCTCAACTCAAGATCTGCAGCCTTACGTATGTTCATGACATGTTGGTGCAATGTGAGAGTACACTCTAGAGTAACACCTAGGCTTCGTACTGACTGTGTAAATTTAATGTTGGTGTTGATGATATTTATTGTCTGTGGTAAAGGATGTGAATGATACTTTAGTGGTACAAAGTCTTAAAGGACTGACAATTTAGTGGTACAGATTATTAAATTGTTGCCTTTTAGTGGTAGAAAATATTAACGGACTGACGCTTTAGTGGTACTAAGTATTAAAAGACTGACACTTTAGGGGCTGGCAAATTGAGAAAGGACGGAAACTTTACAGAATGACTTTTAAAATGTTTACAGATAAACGGAATACTCTTAAGATAGATATTTGAAGTTATAAGTGCCACTGACCTATTCTTTTTCAGATGATATCGTACCAAAAGTGTTACCACTAGCGCATGAATACCAAGTAAAATGGATTCTTGATGACTGTATAAATACCATGATGATGGAGATGGATGCTTCTAGATTTGGCATGAATATTGGTTGTTTTGGTTCTCCCTTCTCCTCGCTTGTCATACCCGTACAAAAGTCTGATCCTTATACAAACTGTTGTAATATCTGTATAATGGCAGAAAGGTACGATCTGAGTTGTTTGATAGAGAGATTTATAGAAAGATTTTCCACATTAAACTATAAAAGTTACAAGGATCTGTCAGAATTCAAGGAAATATCTATCGAAGTTCGATATAGGATTGTATGTGGGAGACTTGACTCCAAAGAAGACAACCGATATTAATACGATTGAAAGAAACGCAGTTCAAAATATTATATACCTATATATATTTTATCTACTAAGTTTTTGATATCAATTCATTGTAAAAGAGCCACAATTGACCTGAAACATGGATAAAAGATAGGTATACAATAAAAAGAGTTTCAACCTTGCACAGCTAACAAAATCTATCTTTTTTATTTCGTATTGGTTGTTCCAGTGTTTTGAAATATATTTTCCCATCGGGGAAAAATGACTGGTGTCACTTTGAGCTTACAGAGATGTTAAATTTATTTCATTAATCAATTTAATGCATAAATCAATCAGATGACGACGACGATTACGATTGTGGAGGTGGTCTTCATGTTATTAAAAGTGCAAAAATAACCACCACCGCAACACAAGCAACACTACCTGTGTCAACAATAATAACGAGGATAACACAAACGCTGTGATTCTACAGGTGTACCAGCAACTGATAAAATAACTCTGTAATCCCTTTCCATAAAAGCATATTGTATAAGTAATTGTTGCTGTTGGGCTTAACGCCACGTTTTCAACACAATATAGGCTATATATTGCTCGTGGAGGAAAAACCCTAGAAAACCCCAGAAAGAACTACCGATCCACAAGAAATTACTGACAAGGTTTCTCACGTACCCACATAGCTCGAGACTCGAACCCACATATGGCAGTGATCTGTAACCGTGAGGGCTTTAGACTACTTGGGAATGAATAAACATTCCGCATATTTCAACTTTTCAACTTGTCAGCTTGTACAAATGCTATGATTATGGAGATGGATGCTTTTAGATTTTCGGACACATTTATATACAACCTGATAACCAGAAATACAATTCTACTACTGCTTGTGCTACAAAGTAATGTAATATCTGCATATTAGCTGCAAGGTACAGTCTGAGTTGTGTGGTAAAGGGATCTATATATATGTTATGTGCTTAGGCTCTCATAAACAGTAATAATTAAAACGTGAAGACAACAAGCTTTATAAAATTTAACAAATACATTATTTCCCTAAAAAGCAAGGGTAAAATCAGAAAAAGAACGCACGGTTTCAAGAATAAAATCCAAAAAAAATGCATTAACAAGCTAAGAATTAAAGATTAGAAGTCCTAGTAATAAAATGTTATAATTAATCTGAGTTCGATTCCCAACGTCAGTGTAGTATTGACGTGTCCACAGGTCTTTGTCGAACCACAGAAAATATTATTCCGCTGTTTGAATTGAATTCTGAAAATTTTGATAAATGTCTTTGCACAAGAATTAATTTCGAGCACAAATATTTCAAGGGAAACATAAGCTTTTAGAATCCAAATTATTCGAAGAAAAAATACAATTAAACTCCAACTGGTTACAACAACAAAAACAATTTTGACGTCCAAGAGTTTAAAGTCTTATTGAAATATTTCATAATACATCTGTATTAAATGTGGCCACTGCATGAAACAGATTCTTGTTTTCCATGAATATTAATCAACAGAAAGTCGTCATCAATGAGCCAATAAGCGTCAACCTACCGTTAAACCAGAATTTCGAAATAATTGCTACATGTTTATAGAACGGCGTAGAAGTTATTTACACGTCTTAAGTCACGTACTCCCAGTACAGCTTCGATTTTACTAGATGAATACCACGATAAGAAAGAATTTAAACAAGGATACAAATTTGTTTACATCAAATCAAGAATTAAGGTGATGAACTAGGTCAGCATTAGGTACAAATTTCTAATATTGGGTTTTCGAAAAACTGAGGTGTTTTTCTGGAAAATATCAAGTCCATTGAACAAAATTACAATGCAATATCATGTAATGGAATAATTTTATAGAAACTATTTAACACCAACCAAACAATTATATTAAACCAAATATAAATTAAATCAAGTATACATAACAGAAAGATTTTCCTCAATAACTTATAAATTTGACGAAGATCTTTCCGAATTCAGGGAAATATATACACATTATAAATGCATACATATAACCTTGACATTATTGTTTAATTGTATTTATTACTTTCTAAATAGGTGTGTTTACTAATGTATATTTAAACGGTAGTGTTTAGTAGAATAACTAAGACAGTAGCCTGAGTTTTCAGCGCTAAAAGTAGAACATTATGCAGAATGAATGTACTTTGTGGTAGGGCATGAACTAGCTTGTCATTGCAAGGGTTCGAAGAAAATTTTCTGCATTCTCGTTTCATCCTCAGCTGCTCGTGATAAGATTTCCTTGTTTTCCATGAATATATATCAACAGAAATTCGTCTTCAATGAGACAATCAAATAAGCTTTGATTTATCAACGAAGTGATCTCATCCATCCGTTAGTAACTGTGTTTGGAAGACTTACTTAACAAGAACGATTAAGGTGTAAGAATGGTATAAAGTATTTAATGACTGACACTTTAATGGTACAACATCTTAAATGACTAAAGTTTTAGTGATATAAAATATATCAAGACTAACACTTTAGTGGTACAAAATATTAAATGACTGACACTTTAGTTGGACAAGGTATTACATCACAAACGCTTTAGAGGCACAAAGTATTAAATGACTGACACTATAGTGGTTCAAAGCATTTAATGTCGGACATTAATGTGGTACAAAGTATTAAATGACTAACGTTTTAATGATATAACGTAAATAGGGACTGACACTTAAATGGTACAAAGTATTCAAAGACTTCCGTCTTAGTGATACAATATATTAAATGACCAATACTGTAGTATTACACAGTATTTATTGCTTCAAGGCTGACTAGTGTCTCAGATTTTTACATCTATCTTTCACTAAATTGGACTTCCAACAAAATAGAGCCTGGGTCTGTCTTCTATAATAGTTTAAATAAAATATTGGGAGCACCCCACCTCATCCATATAATTCGTCACACAAATAATGTTCGAAAGACATCAAGAATAACTGAAACTGTATTTGCATTTGCATCATTTTATAAATAATGGCAAGATTTCCTTTGGTCAGAACATAATTATGTGATCAGACTCTGTTACGTTTATTGTTGTATAAAATGTACAGAGAACTACTTTATACTAACGTTTATAAATATTCACGTGCAAAGTAACTGAAGTAAACACTGAACTGGATGGGATACACACTGCACGCATATAAGAGGAAATAAAAATGGTAGGTTTATATTTTATTTAGAAAATATAATAAATTGAGTTGACAGATTCAGTTAGCACGTCTTTGCTTTTTTTCGGAATATAAATACATGTTTCTCTGACTAGATTGGAGAAAGAAAACACTGGGAAATTCAAAATCTGCTAAGAACATTGGCGCTACAACATTCTAGTACTTGTAGTTGAGAAGTCCAGGTAGTCGTCTTTGTCACAATGGCACGCACAAAATAGACCGCAAGAAAATCCACTGGACCTGCAATTTGAAACAGCGACGACTATAAGGAATATGAACGACTATAACTAGAAACAGAAATCAAAGAATCAAATACTTAAAGAAATAAAGGAAACAAAGGAATATACAAAAAAGACAACGAAGCGAAGTTCATATACAGAAAAGCACGATTAGCACAGGGGAAAATGGCGGCAGCACGCAAGACTACAACAGACCTCCAAAAATATTTTAAGACACGGAGAGTAGAAACAGAAGATGGAACCTACCTGGAGTGTAAATACAAAAAAGGTACACAGCTGATTGAATTTCAAGGACTGAATGGTGGTAAAATACCTGGAACAACAGCAGTTCTGGTGTCTCTAAAAATAAATGATGAGGACACAATTTCCAAAATATACTTAATCAATTATGCAAAGGGAGGATACCAAATAAGATATCGAGGTAACACACCAGCGTTATCATATGGAGAAATACAAATGTGTGGACTAAGAGCAGTAATAAAATCTCCAGAACCGATTATCAGAAGAATAAAGAAACAAACAGGAGAACTCCATCTATCAGGAATCCCGATGGAGATACCACTGGAAACTACTGTTGTCTGGTTTGAAGAAAAATTCGGAATAAAAGTGGAAAAATCAAAACTTGGGAGTAGTACCATGTTCAATATCTATAATTAAAACAGAATCTTCGAAATTGAGAAATCCAAACTCCGCAAATCAACAGAGCAAATGTCTTACATGGCTTTTTAACAACAACCTGGTACAAGGGCTGCATATACCATCGAAAGAGCAATAGATGTGGAGAAACCGGTCACACGCCCAAAAAATGTCAGAATAACAGACGAAACGATAGACACACCTGTCCAGAAAAAACAAACAACTATCATCCCGGAAAATCAAACAACCAGCAGAAAACAAAGTTTACCGCAAACTTCGAATAAGACCAAGAGAGCAACTGACCAGCAAAATAAGAAGGAAATGAAACCCAAAGGGAACAATAAGACTAACACCAAAAGCCGAGAAAATCAGGCAATACATAACCAAAGATAGTGCAAAAGCGGGGGAAATATTGCAACAACGCGAGCAACAAGTAAAGCAAATCAACAAGTAAATAAGAAAGGGAAGATAACAAACACCCAAGAAGATAATAATACAACAAGGGCAACCTCAAAATCAAATGCAATGGAAATCAAGAAACCGGAAGAACTAATGACAGCAGAACAGCAATTTATAAAGGAAAGGCTAGAGAGAAGAAAGGAAAAAAGGAGAAGAATAGGAGAAGAAGAACAATTAATGGCGGAGCAAGCTCTATCCAATGATGAGCATTTAGAATGGATGAATTGAGACCAAAACCAAACCGAAATTTCATACTGCAACAACCCGAGCAACAAGAAGGAAGCTTAGAAAAATCTTCAAAAACAGAATACCATGAAAAATAACCATCAATACAAATATTAGAAAATAGCATTTATTCATTATTTAAACAAACAAAAAAAGACCCAAAACAAAACAATATATATATATATATATATATATATATATATATATATATATATATATATATATATATATGTGTGTGTGTGTGTGTGTGTGTGTGTGTGTGTGTGTGTGTGTGTATAGTATACAAACATTAGCATTAACAGGAGGGCCTTTCCATAATGGTCTACGAAGATCAGCGAGAAAACAAACCTAAAAAAAAGAAAAAAGCATTGGCGCTACAGCACTTGTACAGCAACTCATTACAAATGAATTGAAAACCATAGGTAAATGGATATGGTGATTGAGAGAAAGCGGTTCAGAGACTACCGTTATAACAATTAGAATTACAATCCTTCAATGTAAGACGCCGATTCATACGCCTAAAGAGGCTCTATAACTGAAAAGATATATTTTTAAAGAATAACAATAATTTTGTGTAATAAATTATTGCAATTATACGAGTTTAACGCTGCTTTTCTGAGTTTGTTTGTAGCATAAACTGTCAGTTGCCGACGCACACAGCTTACATAACGCCCTTCGTGCGTTATTTGCTGTGTAATTCGGCAAGTGACAGTTTATATGACGATAAACTCTACAAAACATCAACATTAAACTCTTACTTGTTGGAACACAAAACGAATGTATTTCATTTACTGTCAGATATTGCTGTTGAGAGAATAAGCACTATTAACAAATAAAATGTCAAGAGAGCAAGGCTAAAGAAAAATGATCAACCACAAGACAGCTACAAGCGCCACTACAGTCGTTCCTAGAGAATTCGCGCAACTAATTCAACTCCCTGAGTAAGCCTATAGAAATACCACGATATTAAAACGTCAGTAACATTAAAATTCTAGAAGCTCATGAGCCTAAATTTCATAGTCTAGAACCATTCTACATACCATTTCTATGTAGAGAAAACCATTATCACGCAAACACAAAACAGAGTTCATAAATGCATCCAGTTATCTTATGCTTAGATAAATTCGTTTAGATAATTCCGAGAGTGTCGGCAGAACGACTTGATGGAGAAATCGGTGGGTTTTAAATCCGCACACTTGGGCTTATCGCTTGATGCTTTTAGCCATGTTTCTGTCAGGAAGAAGACGTCGATATTCTGGTTCTTGATAACATTAACTATTTATGTGCGATTTTCCGGTGGTCCTACTTATTGGGCATTAAATAATGCAATACGCAATGGTATCTCTGGGACAGTTGACACAACTGTTGACGATTTAAGATGGATTTGCACCAGGTTATCTGAGTTAAAAGTATTACGTTTTTGTACAAATGTTTGATAATAACTTCATACTACAAAATAATTTAGAAGAGAAAAAATACATTCGAAATATAATTTGCTTAGATTTGTTTCGTTATGAATAATACAAACATGCATTTAATATCTTTAAATTTTTCACAAAGTCAATCGTGAAGTTCAGCAGCAGACAGAGCGAACAGAAGAACTTTAAGAAATATCCATTTACAAAACTAAAGTCTTCCTACGAAAATGAAAAAGAACCCGCAAATATTTGCTCAACTACTGCCTCTAACTTTCCAGAGAGTCTCACTCGGTTAGTTACTTTTGTTACTACGCTGGTGTCTTGGTATGTTTCTAAAAGTATGTGCGCGATGTTTACCAGTTGAGTCCTTATCGAAGTCACGTTTGCTCGGCTGCTGTGAATGAAATCATTGTTATGTCAGTAATGACTGTAGAAGCGTATACCGCGCAGCTAAAACGAGAGCGGCTAGAAGAAATTAAAAACATTCAACCAATCCATGATTATGTCAGGCGAACGTCAAGAATCTCAGTTTGATTATGCAGAAAGTTCTCAACATTTATTGAAACCTGTTACTGAAACAAATAAACCCGTTCTTCCTCAAATTGAAATATAGCTCAAAATACTCAAGAAACATCAAGAATTTTACACGAACTAGCAAAACATATTACTAAAGAGAGAAAAAACTGATGAAGACATCTTAATTTATCTAGACACATGTCGTTGAATTTCATTTTCGAGCTCGCGTAAATAGAGACGCTGAAGCTGTTCGTAATTACAGATCAATTTCTGTTATACGATGCTACTTGAAGGTGCTGGTGGACGAATGAGAGTCATTGATGTACCAGTAGAAAACATGTGATGTTTTCAAAATTAGAACACTCGCAGATAGTATAAATGTCACATCATCCTGTAAATGTTATCTGACTCTGAAAGTGCTAGGGACGAATGAGAGTCATTGATGCACCAGCGTTTTTTCCGACATAATCAAATCATGCGGTATCTGTCCACTCATTGCTGAAATATAAGCATTAATCCCAACCGCGGCCCTTGTGATTACAAAAGCTCGCTGCGTTAGGAGCTGTCTTAACAGCGACAGGAATGGCACTAACGAAAGCAACAGGGATATAAAGAAAGTGAAAAGTTCCGAGACATCCAGGGACCCCATTGATATCCCTTCTAACATGTTTGCAAAATCCGATGATGTGAGATAGTGGAATTGCGCATGAAAATCTCTTCTATTGTCACTTATAGCATTGATCGACGTGTAAAGAGTCGTATGTTAAAATTATCATTTATTAATAGCAATGCAGATTGTTTTTTTGCAGCTCCTGCTGCATTTCTTACATTACTGAAAGTTACGTTTCTACTATCAGGATTTTTCGAAGTATCTTTCACAAACATCATTAACGGACCAGCTGATCATGTATAATCATCGGTGTATCTATACATGCCTATTATCGTTGTAGCAACATCAATATCTTTTTCAACTGTTTCAATATTTTACCCATCAATCATATACGCAGCGCT
This sequence comes from Unio pictorum, assembly GCA_030141615.1. Lineage (NCBI taxonomy): Eukaryota > Metazoa > Mollusca > Bivalvia > Unionida > Unionidae > Unio > Unio pictorum. The sequence goes on from JARLTB010000080.1 coordinate 842,354, forward strand.
ATTAAAGAATGCCAAAATGTTATTGTTAACAAAATCAATTATAACATCAGCGTTATATGCTGCATCATCAGTTTTTCCAAGTTCACCTTCTAGTGCAATAAACGTTTCAGCGGGTAAGAAATATACTTGTATCACATACTTGTAGTTCCAACCGTCCACGGTGATTTGGCTGTCTTGCGTCATACGAATTATGCTGATAATAACATATCGATTCATCTTTAAGAACCGGTGTGTCCATGTCGAATGCTTGGTCGGAAATTTTTTTAAAACATTTTATTATAATTGCCATGGTCTAAATAGTGGTCGTCTTGACTTTGTCACTGGAACACGAAGACCACTTCATGCTTTCATACTTGTATTCTTTTTTCTGCTTCTTTACGCAGTGCGTTTACATCCAAGGCTACTAATTTGTGATCCGCTACTTTTTTTTATTATTTTACTAAAATTTGCAGGCATCACCCCAGTGCTTGGTAATTTTACTTGCTGGGGTTTTCGACGTAGTAATTATGCTAATCTATCTTTGATAGCCGAAAACGGTTTACCGTCATCATTACCAATAGCACCAGTAGCTTTTCACGAACAATGTCAATAGCTGTCATTGCTACTTGGTTTGCGATCGGTATTGCTTTTGGGGCTATCCTTCTAAATAAATCCTGAACAATATCACCGAATCGATCTCCATTAGTTTCTTTTTAGGTTTACAATCGTTAATTTATCACCCTGACCATTTCAGGTCCGCGTTGAGTATTGATTATGATCATCTTATTTGTTATTCATTTATCTAATCACGGTGACAATTAGTTACAATGATAGCCATCAACAATTACATCGATAAGAGATCGATAAACGCTAATATCGATGATACAACCTGCAGATAATCGCTGACAAATATTAGCTGCTTTATTAATTATTTCCGATAATTATTTCCAGCTCGTTTTCCTCCCATGAGATTTTTTTTTATCTGTGTACATCATCGAGAATATTGTTAGAACAAGCAATAAGATCACTTCTCCCAGTGCTTTGAATAAAACTTCCAGTAGCACTTTTGTTTTGCTGAAAACTTTAAAATATATTGATCATCCCTACTAATACCACCCTTATTATGACAAAATATAACGGTCTTCTGACGATAATCATCTTCGTTAAAGTACATGATATTTTTGTAACATATCAGAAATTTTTTTGAATCATCTGCAGTAAATTTAGCTAATTGATCATCATCCATATCTTTAATTTTTTCATAATTCCTAGTTTAAATTTATCAATTAATATTTGAACGAATTATTTATTTCGATTTGTAATGGTTAGCCCAACCAAAGGAATTTTTAATCCAGTACAAAGTACTCCAGTTTGGTACTCAACGCTACCAACACACACGATAACTGATCCATCAAAATGCAGCAGAGAAGTAATTGTTGTACTCGAGTCTTTAGCAAAATCAAATAAACTACCTCATAAAACTTTCAACGATTATACAAGTCAGCGTTGGACGTCTAAGATTTCGTCTACCAAAGATTTTAGTTAAAGAAATAATCTAATTATAATGGTAGATATTTACGGGAGATCTCTCTCGAGACAAAACGTTCTTGAGGAATATCAAAGGATAGTGTGAAAAAATCATTAGCGACGAATTATCCGATGTGATAAATCTTGCAAATGTGGATCCAAACGAAATTGTTATATTTTAAGACAAACAGGGAAAATTAAAAACGAGTAATCTTTCATTGTATGATATTATTATTAGACTTAATGGAGTTACCAAAAACTCCATAGCCTTATTTTACTCCACTGGAAAAATTAGACCCGGAGTTCTTTTTCCAACTGTATAGATAATATTCTCGCGCGAGTAAAACAAACATCTGGTGAGACAATGTCAGGTGAGCTCAACATGAACACGAATAAAATAACGACACTTATGTACGCGTGTTTGCAAATATCCATAGAAATTTTAGAAAAATGGATGACATAGCAGATAATTTATTTGGTACGCCGCTGACTGTCCCCATGAAACTTTCTGAAATCAAAACGAATATCGAGACGATTAAACGAACACAGGATAATATCGTTAGTGATATTACTGTTATCGCTGAGCGGCTTGATAAAATTAAAATACAGTATAAACAAAATAGCAATACGGTGTACTCGATACAACATGGGTCTTTCACCTGGACACCTCAAAATAACACCATTACGGTTACCTCATCTGTTCGAGGTATATATAGATTAACTCTGATTTCACCGCTACAGTTTAATATATCCTCACGTACATCAACTGGTGTTAAAAATACAAGAGCAATAGTAGAAAATGGATCTACTGAAACATTTACACTTGTCCCTGTCAGTGGTGGTTTCTGCATCAGCATCGCTCACATGTTATGTAGAATTTGTAGTGGATTTAAGTAAATAATATAATAAGCGTCCAACAGTATGGATACAATTAAGTGTAGCAATTACAAACTAAACTGATAAAATCTCATTGACTGGTACACAGTAAAAGTAAAATAATATCGTAGGTGCATTGTGATAGTTGATATAATTGTGTATTCGGTTTCATCTGTAATTGCTTGAACTAGTTTATTGCTATCAACCCTTACACCGCTAATGAGTACCCTAGTAGTGTTAACAATTTGTGTTTCAACGACATCAGCAACTAATATAATTGCAAAACTAATATCTACATGTAGTCAGATTAAACTAAACGAATATATAATTATATTACATTCCTCTAAGGCTGCATATTACCAATTATTATCATTGTAGTCATAAAGTCTTAACGTCGAAATAATATCCGATGACAAGTTCTCTGCAATGATTAAAATCTACGATGAGGCGATGATGTCTGACTCAAAAACACATTTTGAAAGAAAATGAAGATAATAATGTTACTTTAACTACGGTAACAGATAGCCGCGAACACAACCCCGGCAAGAACAACAATGATATCAATAACCTCATCCAACCCTGAATTGAGAGTGAATTTTCCATATGCGTTTCCCGTAAGAGAAACAGCGCTTGCCAAGTTACGAGTATACTACAGTTGGCCAAATATCCGGTCAAAATCATTTGCCGATCAACAGTCAAATAATTCACAAGTATTTACAAATAAAAACAAAACAGATGGAACCCCCTATTGGATGTTTATTGGAATATCAAATGGAAATTATGATATCGAGGGTCTCAATGCTGAATCTCAGCGTAGAATAAAACCCGAAACAGGAAAAGAATCAAAGATAGCTATAACTGTTCACGAACCAACCTTGTCAGCCGCGATAGAGATACATTCTAAGGACTATGTCGTGGATATTTATCAATCGTCGATCATGACAGTGCTAGGGTGGCCTGAAGTTACCAAAACCAGAATGGTCTGAGTATACAACAAATTCACGATCATACCACGAAATTACTCTTTCATACAAAGACCATTTACTTGGTATAACAGGTGCAATGATGGGTAGTAATTTTGCATTCAGCAATAAGAATGATATACGGTGGAAATATATTTAGATAAAATTATTGATTATTTTAAAGACATTAATCAAGAACATAAAACACAACTAAAATGACTTCAGCAGTGCTTCCAAGAACATCTTTTTGATATAACAAGTTCACGCAGCGAAATCATTAAACAAATTAAAATATTAAATCAGCTTGTATCCGACATGGAATATATTAACCAACGAGTAATTCAGGCAACAATTGATTACACTGAAAATATAGATAGATTTAAACAACAATTTTTAGATGCATATTCGATAACAGAAGCTGGTCTACCGAATTTTAAAGTGGGCGATTGTCATAATTTTGCTAGAAAATTGGACGATTTTCATTATTTTTAGTAGTGAATACCCTATCAGAATTAGCAAATCTTTTAGTGTGCACAAAATATATATAAATAACATTTTTTTTGTTCATCAGTCACATAATTGAATATTATTGTGAAATCAATCAATTTGCAAGATTTTTAGTAGTAAATGCCCTAACAGAATAACGATATCACGTACATTTATTGTTTTTCTTGTTTCATATTGTTTTGATTATTCTGATCTTATTTGTACAGCTCCGTTAAAAACAGGTGCAAATTTCTTTAATTCTATATCATCCGTTTATTATTCGTAAATTGATTGTTGAATTAGCTTGATACTTTTGTACTCGGATGATTGAGTATATCTTTTTTCGCATTTAAGCTCCTGTAAATATTCGAAATAAAAAAAAAAACCTTTTCCGGATTTAGCTTACCCTGTTTAGTTGTATTGATTTATTTTTCAAATTAATAATAGCAGAAATTACATCATTAACATTTTCATAGTTCATTATATAACAAATAATTAGTTAAATAGTAAAATAACAGTAGCCATTATGACCGGTTATCGTTCACCGGGTCCCTTTACAGGCATTTGTGTCTTTCGTAGGGTCTACTGTTTGAAAATTCTCTCGTTTTGTCTATTTGAGACATTTTCGACCCTATGACTATTTCTTTTGGCCGACATTCATTCTGAATGTCCTGTGAGGTTACCTTTTAGTGTAATTTAGAGCCTAATGCTTCCACACTACTGTTTATTTGGGGGCTCCACAAATTTCTTTCACTGGTGAAATTTCTGTGTTAGAATAATCGGGTGTTTAAAATTCAAGCACACAGTAATATATATATTATTCATTTGTTTAAATCAATATTTGTCTAGATTGTCTAGCAATGTAGTCTTCTGGGGTTCTTATCACTTTATCACTGACAGAGTCAAGGTCGTTATTTCTTTAATCATAATACCGTTGAAGCTATTGATATCTTTTACCCAACCCAGCCCATTGTACACTGATCTGTTTTTCCTCTAACTCGACGTCGCGCAATTTGTGAATTATATCCGCAGAATTCATCTAAACATGATTTAAAACAAAGAATTACAGACCCTACACTGATTTGTTTGTTTTGGACATTGGATATATAATTTTTTTTTATTTAAATATTTGTCTTAATTATAGTATGGAAGATTTTGTGATATGATCGAAAATCATGCGCCGGGAAACTTTGTTTCCTGAAACGAAATTAAATCTCTATAGAATATCTAAGGACTTACCAATGCAAACTCTAGCGCGGAATAAAAGCGTGAATAATACAATTAATGATGCCAAGAAGGAGTTTGGCAGCGATGACGCATCTCACACGTGCTTAACATTCCGAAAAGTGTCGATTCTATGATGAGCGAGTATAATCCCGTATCTTGATAATCGAAAGTATATTTTTCAGAGTAAAATTTATTATATTGGCAGAAACAGGAAAATGGATTATTCTTGATAATATTAGCCTATCCTTGCTAATCAACAAAACCGTCATTGTGAGAAAAAGTTAACCTTACTATGGGCGTATGTATCTTGTGACCGTGGTAATTTATGGCATTAACCGATAAATGAAAAACCCGGTATTGAAAATTTGGCGCAGATGAACTTTTCATCTTTAATTAAGTCGCTGAGCGAATAACAGCGCATTTTCAAAACGCGATGCGTTGAAACGGTGTGACAGACCTAAGATGTTGAAAGACAAACGAGTGGGCTGAATCGGTAAAGAATATCGGTGCTACAATAAGGGATGTGTCAGGCTTAGAAAAACATCATTAAGATTCCCAATAAATGTAAAATCAATAAGAGAAGTATTATACGAATAAAATATAAATCGAAACGAGCTCAAATAAATATCATAATACCAACGCGTCGACTACAGCAGTAAGAATATTTACACGAGATCGAACTGCAAGTTTTATGCCTCAGAAAACTCTGGGCGAAATGTGTTTGATCTTATTTACAAATTAAGTAAAAACGATCCTGTGTCAGTGTGGTTATTTAAAAGTTCCAACGATGAAAAATTTGATCAGTTTGTAAGACCTAATTGCGAAAAATATCGCACAGAATCTCTTTATGACACAATAAGAAAAGTCGAGCTGAATGTTTCAACAGAGAATACCGAGCAATGACTCACTAATTGTTTTACAGTTGCGTCAATTGCAGCCGACGCTGTCAAAGAGAGAAATCTGTGGAAGCGAACACGGGCTGAATGTCTCGGGGATGTTTAAGCTAATTGGATAGTAGTCTTGGTCATACACGTGAACAAACTATGCTGACCTGTCTTGAGTGTAATAGAAGTAGAGATGCTCTAGTTAATTGATCGTGGTGGTAATTGTGTATCCTCGGGTATCACTTGCAACTGTTCACGTGTTAATCCAATCTGATGAGCAGTGAAATCTGATAGATTGCAGATCTACCCGTGGATCTTGTTATATTAGTTATTTTGTGTGTGGTAACACTCCAAAGAGGATCAGTAGCTCTTTTTTCACCTTTAAGATCATCCGGGTCATAAAAAATATATTAAAGTCACATTACCAAGTATTTGATGTTTGGAAAATTATTCTAGATTTTTTTTTGTACAACATCGTTCACACTTGTCTGTAATAATGGGGAATTTCGTGCGGGTATATATTATTTTGGGATCGCGTTAATAGGTTTCATATTGATTGTTCGAGTAATTTCATTATTTAATGCATTCGTCACACTTGGTAATCTTGCAACCAATTCTCGAGATCTCTCATCTTGAATAAAATTCTTTGAGTATTCATGTCTAAATAGCCCCTCAGAAAGTGTTCGATTAAATCGTTGAACAATTGCCTGATCACGGTGTATTGCAGTATGTCCTCGTCTGATGGTGACATTATAATCTTTCAGCAGCGATGATACTGCACCCTGAACTGCCTTGCCAAGATCAACCTGTAGCAACTGTGGCCATCGCAGACTACCCTGTGGTCCAAGTCCTCGTTGATAAATTTGTTAAAATGCAGAAGCTATTTCAGCTACTGTCTTTGTCCATAGTGGTTCTGATTATTTGTATTTGCTCGCAACATCGGCTACAGTTAACGCGTATTTGTATGTCCGTCATGTGACAGTATCATGTGGTTAGAATAAAAAATCAGCGTGATGAAATTAATTTTTAACACTGACATCAAAATACGCGTATTCGATTCTTTTAGGTGGTGGAAGATAATTGGCTTATTGCCTGTCTTGATAACCAATCTGCTGCAGTAACACGTTTGACTTTTGCTGCTTCAGCGAGATTTTTAATTGCTGATTTATCTCTCCAGTATTCTCTTGGGGAATAATACATATATTTCAGATAGTGAGTTCACAGAAACGATTAAGATTTATGACGAGGCAGCAACGTCTGATTTAGAAAATAATAATAATAATAATAATAATAATAATAATAATAATAATAATAATGTCGAGATCTGATTTCGAAAATAAACATAATAAATATAATAATATTAATGTCGCAAGTTATGCTGCAAAAGATCATATTTATTACAACTCTACCAAATACAACAATGATATCAATAAACTCCACTAACCCTGAATTTAGCGTAAACTTTCCAACTGTTTTCATTATTAAAAAAATTCGCACTAGCACAATATCCGGGAAAAATCATTCGGGGGTCAACAATGAAAAGATAAACTCATAAAATGAAACTGAAAGTAAACAAGTTTTAACACCTTAATGAATAGTTGTTGGAAAACCGTAAGTTTCTTATCAAATCGAACAAATAGATGATGAATTTCAGCGCAGAAGTAAATTCATTGCAAGAAAAGAATCCAATGCAACTATAACAGTTCACGAACCAACTTTGTCATCCGCAATTTAAATATTATGCCATTGATATCTATCAATTATAGATTACATAAGTGTTAGAATGGCCTGAAGTAGCATCAGAATATCAAGGACTACCACAAGAACCGCGACGATATGATTTTATCACTTTCTATATACCTTTTCAGTTGTCTAATAGCTGTAGTTATGTTCTGAGCAACTATTTCACCATTACGTCAGTTGTAGCTCACATTGCAAGAGAGAACAATTCGTAGAAACAAACACAATTTGAAATTCCTGAAGACGTGCAGCTAAGCTGCTGTGCATACGGACACAGTGGATTGTGGAATACTGAATATTTACACAACGAGGTTGATAAAGTCGCGTGTTATCCCGGAAATGTTCTTGGTTACGGGACATTTCTTGATATTTTAAAAGATTTGGACATCCTCGTCACGAAATGACCAGAGTATCGATAAATGGAGTACTAACTACTACCTGTTATTGATCTAACTGGATTCGCATGTATTATATCATTCGAATTTACTAAGGGTCTCCATCCGATCTATTATGTTTGGTTCGGTATACGCTTTTCAGAAAAAAGATGGGCAGTTTTATTACGATATATTCTTGATTGTAAAATATTGATATCGTTGATTGTAAGGGAGGCAATTATTTCGTACCATCTTCAGGCTGAAGTTTGGTTACAACACGATGATGATAAAACCGCAAAGGATGCAGGTAGAAGAATACTCGGTAAATTTACTCAAGGTGAAGGATATGGTCATAAATGACATTATGTTTACTTGTCTAATGGAACACGATTAGGTACAATTGTTTGCTATATCGATGAAGTCTCTCTGCAATGTACACATCTAAGATGATATTTGCTCGCTTATGCTTTTTAAATTTGCTATTGATGATAAATAGATTCCGTTACACTGCAGTCAGAGTTTCAACAGATTAGTTGTATAGGGAAAGAAATATACAAAATTAATGACTTAATTTACTGCTCATGATGCACTGCGGGGTTATGGAGAATAAAACATAAAATGTTATCTAATTATACTGAATCCGCAGATGTTGAAATCAAAGATATTTATCGTATAATCAAATATCAGAATTATCGTCTGCGGCATCTATATCTGATCCAGTATCCAGACATAAGACTGTTTATCTAAATGGACCTAGTTGTTGCAATAAAACAACTTGAGTGATCGAATTATTTAGACAGATTTCTGAATTAGTTGTGTTAGCTCCTACTCACAGACTTGCGAGAAAAATAATAAAGAGAGAACATGCACTTATCGCAGCTTTTCTCGATACAAGGGATATAAACGGACTCCTGATCGAATGGGGGAGAACTAAATAATTGGAATAATAATTTGGGATAAAATATGCACCGTGTCACTAAATATATTAAAAAGTTTCTTGATTGGCTATTCTTCACGAATACAGCAGTGATATTGTATGGCTATCACGATCAACTATACCTGATTGTTGGATAATCTCCGCATGATTAGCTGAAGGATTATGTAGATCATGAGAAACGGATAATTGATTATGATAGAGCGCTTCATCCAAAATTAAGAGAGTTTAAGGAATTAATCAGACTACAACTGAATACAATACAATGTGAAATAATTCGTAAAATACTTTCAGAAACTTCCAAAAGCAATTTTTGGGATAAATGGAGTCCAAACGAGTTAATAGTGGCAAGTATAAAGATAGTTCGTGTTAAACTTTACCAGATATTATTTCAGCTCCATAGGAAAAAGTTTTCAGAATAGCCTGTACCGTTATGTTATGGACCAGCTAGTACAAGGCGACAGAATATTGAAGTTGATATACCAGGAGAGTGAAAGAAATAGAATCTTGTATTCGATGATGTTGTCGCAGTTGATATCAATGCTGTTGAGGTACACGCTACTTTCATCAGAAGGGGTTAACTATTTCTGATACAGTTGTTCGGGTCATTGGTGATCATATCGAGTGGTCATACGTAGTCTATCTCGCAACTTTGATATTGATGCTGAATTCATCAATGAGCTGACATAAAAACAGAATAATCATTGTTCGAATTGTTACACAGTAATGTCGTGACAGTATTCAAATTATTATCCAATACAATTTACCGTAGATAGAAGATATAGTAGTCTTGGTCATTCACGTGGAAATATGATGTTGACCTGTCTTGAATGTGCATCCTCGGGTATTATTTGTAATTGTTCACGTGTAACGTTAAAGATTGTGCTAATACTGTAGATAGGATCAGTCGTTTTTTAACCCCCTTTAAGTTCACCCGGTTCATATAAACATCTATCACACTTGTATTTCTTGTAACCCATTTTTGATATCTTATATTTTTTGAATTATTTCCTTAGCACGCTGATATGCAAATAACCGCTCAGCAAGAATTTGATTAAATTGTTCAACGATGGCCTGATCACGATGAATTGCGGCAAGTCCTCGTCGCATATATACATAATGTGCTTCATCAGCGATGGTACTACATCCTAAAATTCATTGCCAGGATCAACCTGTAGTAGCTGTGGCCATCGTAGATCACTGCATTGATAAATTAGTTTAAACTGAGAAGCTGCTTCAGCTGCGGTATTTGTCAATAACGGCTCTTCCTCTGTATGCCTACCTACAACATCAACTACAGATTACGCGTTTTTGTATGTGTTATGTTTTGCTGTGAGTGCTGATATGTTATGTTTTGCTGTGATAGTTAATTAATTTGTGGGGGTCTGCGCGCTGAATTTAACACAATTTAAATCCATATTATGTATTGTACGTATATCATGTTGATGTAATTGATTTTTAGTGACAAGAAATCGAAAATCGATAAAACATCACGCAGCGCTATCAAATTGTATCATAATGATTATCATAGGTTCATCTGGAAGTGGTGAAATGCAACTTTTATTAATGAGATGGTTGAAATGGGATGAACTGTATTTAGTTGCTCCGTCGGTGGATGTTCAGCGATACTACGAAGTGTTAAAAGACTTTAATCAAAAATGAAGATGATGATATTATTAATTTTATAACTGATATTGATGAAGTACTGTCCGTGGATGATATTGACGGATGTATTACTAATTTAGTTGTGTACGATGATGTAATGCTCGATAAGCAATCAAATCTGGCAAGAATAGTTTCTGGAGGCAGACATAGAAATACTGAAGTGATTTATGTTACTCAGCGGTACACACAAATATCTAAAGTAATTAGATACAACTGTACTATTTTAGCTGTATTTAATGGTGTTGATAACCACACGCTCAGAAATATTCTTCAGACTTGGTGCAGCGGATAAATGGACATAGTTAAGTTTAAAAACTTTCTTTCACGTGCACAAACTACCCCATACGGATTTATAACGATAAAGTTACATGACCCCAGATCATGATATCGAGTCGGTCTTGATACAATTGTTGGATAGCAGCAGCGAGGGCGTGACCTAGATAAGGGGTCAACGGGTACACATCACGCGCATACTTATATTTTTAGAAAAATACCAAGACTCTAGTAGAATAACATAATTAACTAACTTGAATGAGTCTCTCTCGAAAGTTAGAGACAGTAGATTATCGAACATTTGCTTGTTTCTTTCCTTTTCCAACGAGGCTTTAGTTTAGTAAACGGACACTTCTACAAATTGGTATGTTTTCTCCCTCTCTCTTTGTCTCTGTGTGTGTCTCTCTCTCTCTGTGTCTCTGTCTGTCTGTCTGTCTGTCTCTCTCTCTCTCTCTCTCTCTCTCTCTCTCTCTCTCTCTCTCTCTCTCTGTATTCTGTCCTGACGTTAACTACTGAAGTACCAGTAGAGTGAAAAGGTATCGTGGCATTTTCACATGAAGTATATGGGCATACCGGTAATACCGCGCACTGTTAGAACAAGCAGACGAATCATTAATATTGCATTTACCGTATTTTCGCGCATATATCCCGCACACGCAGATAATCCGCACCCTCATATAGCCCGCGGGTTTTGGGGTTTTTGAGTAAAAAATCGTTGGCATAACCCGCACCTTTGTATAACCCGCAACCATATATATATTTATACAGCTACAATCGGAAATGAAATCAATTACAGGATCACGGGGCTTCGCTGATGTAGCAAACTGCGATTCTGTTTTCCGTTTTGGTGACAAAATATACCATCTGGTGATATTTGTGGCGACACCAATTTTGGCTGATAAAAACCGTATATACAGTCTTGCGTTTGGAGTAGAGAAAATCAAAGGCACCATGACAGGAAACAATGTACTGGAATATATTGTTAAAATAACAAGTCCTTGTCTCATACTGGCAAACCACACTAACAGTGCACTGTTATATCATAATCCGCTAATGATGATATCTGGCCTTATTACTTTATGCAACTGACTAGTCAAAATCCGAATCCGCAGAAGGCGGAAACGTAAAATGAGTACAGTCAAGCAGATGACACTAATTTAAAAACAAATACCAGATGGAAGAAGAAAAAATACGTTTGCTGACACTTCAAAGAGAACTGATTACCTTTGAAGCACTGATATATACTAAACAAATAAAACAAATCTGTTTCAATGTTCTACAATTATCTGAAGTTGCCGCAGCAATAACAAACAGGTATTTGTTTCACCCTTCAACTGGAGCCTTTAGCGGCGCCATCATCAAAGTAAGCCGACGACCTTTGCTCAATAAAAGTCAGGAAAAACACGGTACACAGTGCTTGTGTGCGTAGGAGCTGTGCCTCAACTACAGGCTACATAAACACGGACATTTTTAAATAATCTTGTATTCTTGTGAAGTGTAGATTCGAGTTTAAATAATTTCTTTCTGTTTAATTTAAAAAATGCCGAAACGAAAGTCTTACACAGCCGACTTCAAGCTAACTGCCATTGCGAATGCTGAAGTGCATGGCAATAGAGCCACAGGCACAAAATTTGATATTGATGAGAGTGTAATCCAAGGTTGGAGAAAAGAAAAAGGAACGTTGGAGAAGATGAATCCACGAAAACGTGCTCGTGGCGGACCTAAAGCAAAGTGGCCTCACCTTGAAGCTGACCTGAAGCAGTGGATCGTGGCCCAGCGGTAAAATTAGGTACCGTAGTTATTTCGATTGAAAACAGAAAATATTGATTATGAAAACGTGACGGATACGAAATTTTAAGTTTTTATCCCGAAATGTTGATTTGGTCCCGATACCGTAAGTTGTTGTAAAGTCACCGTAGTAGCCATAATATCCAACCCTAGCAAAACAAAACTAGAACAATATATGTTATGTAGTTACGTTTTTCAAACAATATGTTGAAATATCATTATGTGTAAAAAAATTGTGATATAGCCCGCACCCTTATATAACCCGCACCCCCCTGCGGGGTTTGTAAAATCTGGTATAACCCGCGGGATATATGCGCGAAAATACGGTAATCACATCACATCATGTTTATTACCTGTTCCACTGTAAAAGGTAGTTTGATACGAGAGTATCAAGATACCGCGTTGGTACAGTCCAAACCTGCAACTAGTTGACATTTAATAGACACGTTGTGCTAGTCACTATAGGATTATATCCCTATCTCAGGCTTATAAATATATTCAGCATTTGGCGATTGGTATAGAAGAAAAATATTTTAAATAGATAAGCGAATATATGATAACTGGCAATCGTTTCATCTAGCACATTCACTATCACTATCATTTCATTGAAAGTATACATGTCGCTTTCAATAACACAGATATCAGATTTTAAGTTAGACAGCTAGACAAGGAGGGTGGGTTAGATATCTCTTCAGGAGGCAGACTAGTATGTTTTTAAATGTTTAATTAGATATTTGAACAAGAAAGTTGAATGGATGATCGGATGGAATATTTTAATTTAGTACCCTTCCCGTAACATTCTCTCTAGGTATTCTTGTTTTCCTACGTTATGTTACTGATCGAAGTTTCTTGGACATAACATGGACCTTATTCCGTCATCTTGTGCTCGTTTTGATCATCTTTTATCTAAACCATATTCGTTGGACATAGAAAACATTATTTTCTAAACATTCGTATTGGCGACAAACAAATGTTTTGAGTCTTGACAGGTACCGGTTTTGAGCCAAATATAATAATGACGTTTAGATACTAGAGGCCCAGGTATCGATTGATCCTTCTTTTATAATCGAAAGCACACATTTTCTACTATGGTAAACATCTGCTGTCAAAATAGTTAAATCTTATGAAATAAAAAAAAACAAATAAAATAAACATTCACAAATTTATTGTCCTCCATGCAAGCATTAGATATAATCATTCCTAAAATTATCTGATTTCCACTAAAATATATATTAATCTATTGATTGAAATTAATATTGACCATATAAAGCGAAATCTGTTTCATGCACACATATGAAATGGAATGCAAAGCCTGATGTAAACTATTTAATATCAGGTTTACGACGAAAAGATTTAACCTATTGGCAATCGTTACCTTAATTATGGACCCCTGACCGCTGCTCTGCCTCTCAAAGATCCTCTTGGGTTATAATAAATCCATTTTATATTTTATGTCTGTAGCCTCAGACTCCAAGATTGATCTATCTTGGACGTAAAGCCAACTCAGTTTGCCCATCGTGATCAATGGGTCGATTTCAATCTAGTCATCGATGGTGTTTGTATTATACTGTGCTCTTGGTTTTCTTTTTGAGAAAGCTTGCCGTTCAGCAAAGGCATTACAACAAAAAACAAGACTAAAATTCCGACATGACAATTACGATTTCGAATGATTTAGATGAGTTAAACCAGTCTAAAATTCCAACATGACATTTACAATTTCTAGTGATTGATATGAGTTATAGCTGAGCTTAACTGCATATTATTCTTCAGCAAACACCTCTCACTCTACCCCAGTTCAGGTTTTGGGAAGAGAGACGCGGGTGAAATATAATGAAAGGGAAATAAATAATTGTTTCATTCTGTCAGTAAATTTTCATTCGCGATGAATATAGCAAGGAGGTGTTACCTTAGAAAAACTAGGTTAAGTTTGTAATAGGCCTGATAAAAATTCTAAAAACACCTTCCCCCTCAAATAAATATAATTTCACTGTGTTAATTAACATCTCCCATCAAGTTGATAGCAGACAATAATCTGCCTATTTTAATGAGGCGGTCGACAATCTAACATTTTACCAAAACGGTGAAAAGTTGCAAATATTATGTTACCAAATTTTACTAGGTCGACCGAATCCAGACTGGCACTAACATTGTATTATCTTTATGTGAACGACTGCGATATGTTACCTCAACTTATGTGTGTTTTGCAATATCTTAGTCATATTCAAATAATCTATTTCACCTTCTAAACAATATTTGAACGTAAGATGTTCAGCATATTACCAAAAAGATTGACTTGACGTCATAAAGGGAGGATGTACAAAATTGCAGCTGCATATCAAGAATCGATTTATTGATGCGAATGATCTTGAGGCGTTAAGGTCAGTTTTTGTATTAAATTTGATACAACGTTTACCTGTCTCTTACAAAATATTCATTGAAAGAACGGAATAAAGTGAATGATAAAAGATTCCTTTTTTTGGTCAGCTATAAAAAATAGATCAAAACAGAGAAATATCATTCATTTGATTGGCAAATCAATGAAAGGTCATTGCAGAAAAGCACATTTATAGCTTGTATTCAAGCAAGATGTTGATGCATCCGACCCCAATTTTTTCATGCATTTTACATACCGAAAGGTCAGCATTGACACAAAGATATGGCGCAAATTAAATCACTTTCTTTCTGCGATAGATTTGAATTTTTCTATACAAATTATTATATATTAAACAGCTTGATGCAATTCAAAATAGTTGCCATCCACGCCGTTCGAAATATTTTACTTGCCTTGAACCCACGTATCTGCTTGTATGGGTTGATAGCTCTGCTTCCCATGCTAAATATGATATCTCACTGTCTTGATACTTTGAAGTGACTGTGGGAGATTTACATGCCCCACATTAACTTCGAGAACACATGCCCGAAATACTTAATTGACTAATAAATCCATATCTTTATTTATGAAACAATTAGCAGCTGAGGAAAAAAACACGCCGCCTTGAACTAAGAATATTTGCATAGGCTACATTACACAATTTTCCATTTCCAGCTTACCCGCATATATTATACCGTGCATTCTATTTTTTCTACTGTATAAGATATGTAGGTACGTGGTTGTCTATCAGCCGTTATAGTTCATTTGGTAGCTCGTAGGTATTGTAGTAAACGAAGATTGGCAGATTTTGATACTCAGCCAGGTATGCCCTGATTGGAAAAGGACAGCGGGCTAAATAGTACAAGATTCCTAACGTTGTCGAAAGGAATATAAATATATCTAGCCTTTGGCGACAGTGTGATCTCATACTGGTAGAAGGAAATGTAATACTTAAATCCAGAACACAGGCAATTGTTTATGATGCAACTTCCGACATAATTATCAAATCAGTCAAAGAATACATTTCCCATTCGTTGAAAAATGTTGCAGCTTTAGCTTCGGTCATTACTCGTACCGTGTATTCGAAAGTCAAGGGGAAGATGTTTCTTTCTTAAACGGATAGAGAAACTCGTCAGCAGTGCAAGTTTAATAATATTTCAATATTTTGAGTTAGACTGCTAAACAAGAAAGAACGATGAGATATGTCTTCATGAATTGAACACATATAGTTGTAATATATTTTAATTGGACATTTGAACATGATGTATGATAGGAGATTAGTTATAATGTTCTGGTATCCCACCCCCAACACTTTCTTGGTATTCTTAATGTCCTACTGTCTGTGTCTCTAATAGATTTTTCTTTGGCCTAACATGACCCTTAATCCCGTCATCATACCTTCATTTCGATCCTCCTCGCGTCGTACTATATTGATTGGCAATAAGGGTATAGTATTTTCTGAAAATTTGCATTAGCGGGAAATAAATTCAAGCCCAGACAGGTACTGGTGTTTGACTAGGTATAATGTTGACGTGTAGATACAAGAGGCATGAGTATTGCCAAGTCATTGTGGCCGCATATAACATATCGTTGTGAACATCTCATAGCAAAACTAGTAAAGAAAGGTGTAATCAATAAGTAGATAAATAAGTTTCTAAAGGAACGAACGAGCCAATGCATGAATGTGCAAATAAATAAGACACACACATTTGCAAATCTATCGCAATCCTTGTACGCACTTCCTACATTTATCTGATTCAATTGAAAAACACGTCGATATTAGCCTTGATCTTTGAATGCAAAAACATATCCTTGATACAAGGTCTGATATCCATGTATTTATCTTAAAAATACGTTTCTTCCAATATCTTTTAATCGCTAATATATGCATTCGTTTAGACAACTTAATAATGGCCATGTGTTAGCATGTGTGACAGAAGACTTAGACTTAGAGAATGCAAACTGAGAGAAACGTGTTTTGTATCAATATCAGTGGTTGAATTGCTAATAGGGGCTAGGGGTTATTATCGTGAATTGGCGTGTACATTCGTGTATACTTATCAGAGCGAATGTGTATTTCGTTGGGCATGAGTGCGTGAGCAAAATCGGTAATGGCTTATCTGATAATATTAATGTAAGAGACCAGAGGGAGTTGCCCAGGTTGCAGTTGGTCCGAGTTTCTGGGAAAAAAAACGAGAACGAAAAACTGAGGAAGAATTTAGAAGGAAACATTTAAGGACCAGAGGGAATTACCCCAGTGCAGTTGGTCCGATTCTTTGGGAGACAAAATAAAATGAATAACGGAGTTGAATTACCAGTCCAGAAAGATCAAACAGATTAATAGGAACACAGAACAGGAGGAAAATCTATCACACTAATTCAGATGATGACATAGGCCGTCCCTTGGTCGAGTGAAAGACGAGTGATAGAATTTTAATTTTAATTTCATTTTAGAGATGACTATTATTGAATTATATGAAATTATTGTTATTTGACTTTTTGTGTATTCATTAATTTAGCTATCGGCACCGCTGACTGGTGCATCTTTCTATCACTACTTCAATTTCTGACACAAACGAGCCAGGGTGGGTCTTCTGTGTTAATATAAATAAATGGGAACACCCCACCAAACCTAAATAAAATGCAAACCTCTACATACAGCCAGGATAAAAAGACTGCCTGTGAACTCCAATCTGATTTAAACCTTGACTCTTATCACCATGTTGTTAAACTTATAACCAGAAGCCTCAGGTCCTTAAGACGATTTAAAAGACACGGAACTGGTCATGAAAATTAGTTTCTATTTCCTTAAAGGCAACGACAACGTCATAGAAGATTGCCTTCTAAGTCTTGATCAGCTCCGTGTCTTTTAAATCGTCTTGAGTACAATAGTGAAACTTCTCTATATCATGAGAAGTACATGGATGAATATGATATTTCTTTTGCCAATTATTATTCTAAATTTCATAGGAATAAAATTTGTAAAAGATTGATTTATTCCAAACATAGATATTGACCTTTAAATCAAGCACATTTTGAAATTAAAGTTGACGCCGGGCGGACGGACAGGCAAAAATGTGAATGGATGGCCATGCTGACCGCTCTATATCGCTATTTGTGCCATAAGTTAAATGTTGCCGACAACGTATAGTCTTATTTTTAAAATTCCGGAATTGCACCTTGATTACTAGTAAATATTGTTTTGCCTGCATCCCTGGAAATATTTTTTGTCAAACTCGGAATCAAAACCATCTTGGACGAATAAAACATTTATGAGACTTAAGTACTTGACACTATTTTGATACCTTTCAAATGGGACAGTCGCAACTATTGGCTGTTACTTACACAATGTTTAATGAACGCCTAATTTATTGAAAAGCTTGTTGTCTCACCGGTAAAGTATCAACAAGACTTAGATAGCAATCTTCTGTAACGTTGTCGTTGCCTTTAAGGAAGTAAAAACTAATTTTCATGATCACCTCCTTGTCTTTTAAATCGTCTTAAGTACAATTGTCAAACATCACTACTATATCATAAGAAGTACATGGATGAATGTGATATTTCTTTTGCCAAATATTATTCTAAATTTCATCTAAATTTTGTTTCACATGTTTTCAGTAGTCTTTAAATTTTAGTCCGCCACATGTCATGTTATTGTCAACGCGACTATACTTTAAGTGGGCAGGTATCGACTACGTCTGATTTGCTAAGTTTACCTCCCGTGTTTTTTTCTTCATTATTATCATGTTAATGGCTGACACTAATTATCGAATGAATTGTTTTAGGCAAGTTGGTGGGTACGGTGCATCAGTTGACACGAGACACAGAACATTTAGAGAAATCACACTAAGGGAAAAGTTAAGTTTTTCATTCCGATTAGTGTTTTAATCGCTAATAAGCTCAATAAATTGATTAAATAGTTTCGACCAGAAAAGTGCATATTATCCATTTTGAAAAGATGAACATTTTAGAAAGGTTTCGCTTTAACAGTAGGAGGTTCGATACTGCCCCATTGACTGCCCATGCACGAATGCCTCGTCATCGGGACCGGTAACAATCGTTACAGTAAACTATATCCGGATCTATCGACGACACTAACCGGAATAAACAGCGCATTTAATGGTTTATTGAAGAATGGAATGAGCATGATTACATGCATCACGATAAAAGAAAGAACAGCCACTAGAAGAATGCCACAAGAGCGGGATGGAACGGTGAAAACGCAGGCAACAACGACGACGATTTGAATAAGAACAGCTTCAGCTTAATGAACAACAAAAACAATGAAATCTACTTCGATGAGAACAAGAACTCGATCGTGATCAAGGGGTACCAGTATGTTTATGTCAACAGTAATGTTACACATATTAAATACTAGATAGTACATTGAACCTCGATGGTATCAGGCTTTCTACAATTCTGGGTGATGCTAAATATATCTGCAATAAATCGCAGAGTTATCTCTCATGACTTACCAACGCTTGGATCTAATAACACAGAGATTTTCATATTGATGTGAACAAAGTATGGACTGATCCGTACAAACAAGGCAGACACATTTTCTAAATCTATAGCTCATGGAAGATAAAGTAGTAACAACAAATACAAGGGGTCGAGTGCATCTTGCATGTAAAACAAGAAGCATGCTGATGATAAGAAAATCTACAGAATGAAATTCAAATACGTTTTAGAACATGATTCCCGGCGTAGAGATGTTACCAAAATGAATAGCAAAGATTTAAAGCATGGGCAACCGAATTTGGTGCTTGCAGTATTATTAACCTTAATTATAAGGAAATTTCATTCCGGTTGAAAAGTACCAGGTTAAATATGCCAAACTTATACCTAATCAGCAATGTTTAAGCATGCGCGAGTAAATGTTTTCATTAATAGTTAACTTGGACTGAAAACAGTGTGTTCATCCCTTTCACATACCAAAGTTTATTTTATCTTCGATAGTTATCGACTTATTGGTGACTGTTCGGGGAGGGGGAGCATAAGTGGTTAGAGCTACCGCCTCTGATGAGGGAGGTCGCAAGAACCCCAGCCGAGGCACACCAAAGGTTAGAGTTAGGACTGGTCAGCTTGGTGTCAGGATAATGTGAATGGGTGGGACATAATGCTACATGTTGGTGGCATGATGCCCTAGTGCTAGATATCACTATAAACTGCCACACCGCATACGTCATAACGATGTGACAAAATGTTTTAAAATTAAGCTAAATATCACACACACACACACACACACACACACACACACACAAACACACACATACACCACAGACTTGTTAGTATGATGACACTCATGTGGGAAAAACAGTATTTTCAGTACCCAAAGCAATTCACGTGCTGTTTGAGTACATGTCATCAAGGGCATTATTTTCACCGGCAGAAAAGCTCTCCATTCTGTTTTTTTTATTAGCAATAATACGTTTTATTCCTTTTAATCTTTATGTTTTGACAGATCCAGGTATTTGTTCAATTCCGTTGAGACCTGCACATGTGTATATTCCAGCATGATCCGGACAGGTATGTTTATTTACATATTTTTACCTGTATGGATTTACACAATAAACGACTATAGATCGAACTCCACCATGAATGCAATTACAATTAAAGATCTTGTAACGGATTAGGAGGTGTCTTTAGTCGCTTTTATAATAAAACGTGAGCAGCATAAACACTAGCGTATATTAATATTCAAAGAATAAAACTATTTTAAATTATTATTTCAGGTGTGTTTGTAAATTCATACTTTATTGGTGCACATTATACACAATAATAATTACGAAGACAGCTCGACATGATGATGTATAACATAACTTACGATGATATTGTATAACAACATCATTTTTAGTGAGAATGGTATAATTATGAAACTTTTAGATAAACTTCGAGAAAGGTAAAAAAATTGTCATAATATTGTAAAACTTTATACCTGTTTATCTGTTTATATATATATATATATATATATATATATATATATATATATATATATATATATATATATATATATATATATACTTTTACTTACAGTGGCACAAAAATCTACATCTACGGAGTTACAATTTGATAAGAATACACGTGGTGATGTGAATTTCGGGGACTTTGATTTTACGACGAAGTCTGCCTGGACTGACCTTCAGTTGAAAGTTGAGGGTAAAACCTTATGGGTACCTAAGTCTTTCCTGATCGTAGTATCACCTGTATTTCGACGGATATACGAGTCAGACTTTAAGGAGAAGAATACTGATGTGTTACCTCTTCCTGGCAAGAATTATCAAGATGTCCTTGCATTTCTAAGGTGTACAATAACTGCAGCACTGAAATGTAGGTGATGTATTGAAGTTTCGTCGTAGGCAAAATTATAACAAAATAATTAAACATAATAACGTTTGATACTAACCAACGGCCTTTCAGTGATTCTCTCTTTTAACATATTATTCATTTAATATATAGTGACATTACCTCACCTATCCATATTTACTGGGGGGAAGAAACATCAAATTGAAAAATTCAATTTTGCATTGATACAATTGAAATAAAAGTATTCATTAATTCCTTCCCTACATGATAAAATATTAAATTTTAGATATTACTTCATATTTTCAGATGATATCGTGCTTCAAGTGTTACCTCTGGCACACGAGTACCAGGTAAAGCATCTTCTGACAGAATGTAAATATTTCCTATTGAGAGAGCTGGATTCCATTCCAAAAACCTGTTTCAGCAATTCCTATGATATTCGGAACGCGAAAGAGTATGTCATTAAATACTGCACATTATGCGCTCTGGCTGACAAATATGGATTCTCGGATTTGTTAGAGAAATGTGTGGAAGCGTTCTCATTTGTCAACTACAATTATTACAAAGATTTGCCCGACTTCTATAAAATATCTAAGGAAGTCCAGGATAAGATTCTTATTGGAAGACTTACCCAAGTGGAGAAAAAGTTGTAAATTTTAACAAAATTTGTACACGGTTGTTTGTTTTTTTAAGTTGGTCATAAATGATATAATCTTAACCTGAAGCCTATTTATTTGGTATATTCGAATTGTAGAAGATATTTGATATTCTATAATTTCCAGGGACTAAACGATACCACACAGTAATAATATCATTACTTCCACCTGAAAACACAACATATACAGTGATTAAAAAAGATGATGAGTGTGGTCAGCTCAAAGAGAGAGAGAGAGAGAGAGAGAGAGAGACAGAGAGACAGAGAGAATAAATACTATATTGAATGACTTCATATTTCTAAAGTCATAATGAGCTATCGTTTTACTCTTATACAGAATGCAGAAAGGTGTTCACTATGCAGGAAACAAATATTTGATTGATTTCCAAATATATATTGAATCAACTGTTGGTAGATTTCCCAATCAGTTCATTCCATTAACACCAATTACTGCACTACAAAAGTAATCAATAAAATCATAAAATTTAAACCTGATCTTAAATTCAGTAGGTAGCGTGGCACTTATCAAACTAAATATCATGTTGTGTATATGTAATTAGTATTGTTCGATATTTAATTTTTTTTTTGTTAATTAACAAATTATGGTACATGTTATTGTAATATAACATTGTATGTTGGACTTCACCTTGTCCAAAATCAAGTTTATTTTCTACTTGACCTGAATTAATAATGTATTTATAAACACTCTGTTAATAATTAATACAAATCTAAAATATTATCTGTGTACGTGTTTAATATCATGCTCGATGTTAATAAAGGTAACATTTTTATTTGGATCTGTGTCTGTGTTGATAAAATTCCTCTACAATTTACTTGGCGTACTTGACATATTTCAGGCTTTGTATTATAATTTTAGTGACAGATTTTCTAATTATTAACTAACATTTTACTTTGTAAACATTAATAAGTTTCTAGAAGGTTATTGTCCATTTTTTTATTTGTTTTAGACAATATTAATTGTGACCTGAGGTCAAGTGGAAGACTATATAATCTTATTACAGGCAATATTATTCATTCGTGCTTTAAAATCTAGCAAAATAAATGTGTAAAATTCTTCTGTCTAAATGTTCATGTGGTCTGGAAATGATTGAGTTCGGTAAAAAAATTTCTGTGTAAATTTAGAGAGCTCAATGAAAAAGAATATTCTTGGACGGAGACATTCACTAGGATTTATAGTCAATTCAAAACCTGGAAATGTATTATTGTGTTTCAATAAAAGACCGTTGGTACAATAGCACGATAGATTCAGGCCGCCATGTTGGGTTTATTCTGGATTTAATCTGATGTTTATTCAGAACTTTTAGTATTATTACTTGTGTCTCTAATCCTAGGATTATTTTGGGATTTGATGTGTAATACCGTAAGTTCTTTTTTTTCTTCCTCAATTTCACTTTGTATTCTAAGGGGA
The DNA here is from genome assembly GCA_030141615.1 of Unio pictorum. Classification (NCBI taxonomy): domain Eukaryota; kingdom Metazoa; phylum Mollusca; class Bivalvia; order Unionida; family Unionidae; genus Unio; species Unio pictorum. The sequence goes on from JARLTB010000080.1 coordinate 865,830, forward strand.
AAATAGTATTTGTTGAATTTTTCGAAGCTTACTGCATTTTTAATCTTTCTCTTACTTGAGACCATATAATCGTAAAAATAAACACATTCAAAAATCAATTTGACGGTCGTAAAATACGGAAACAGAAATATATTTAAGAATACAAATATAAGATGACGAACAGTATAAAACTGTAACAATTACATTTTAATCTTTCGCTGATATCAGAAGAGCAAATTTATCAAAAACTATACAAGGTGCATGATCCGCAAAATTATGTTTTGCTTTAACTTAAACCCTTGCTAAAGAAAAAGGACAGAAACCATGCGAGAGATTAATTGATTGATTGATTGAATTTTAACGGCGCACCAGCACTTTTAGGCTATTTAGCGCCATACAATAGTTTAGATGTTCAAAAATAAGAAAGGTTTAATATCGACCAGCGATACACAAAACCATAATAGTTAAATATAAAATGGTAGGATGTTGGTGACAGGAAAAAATGAAGCTTCCCAATCAACGGGAGATGTAAATGGTGTATGTTGATGATAAGATGTTATAAATAAGAGGTGATATTTGCATTAGATAAAAATATTCTAGGTGATGGCATACAAGTTATAGTTTAAAATAGAGATTTACTTCCTTTAGGAAATCTAAAATACAAGTGATTTGTATTGTATCGAAAGGTTCCTTCATGTCATGTACATTATAGTATTTAGCACGCGTAGGTTGTAGGTCGGAACACTCAGTCATAAAGTGTTTAACAGTGAATGGCTCATTGCAAGAAACGCACTCTGGTGGATCTTCACCTTTTAATATCTGGGAGTGGGTAATGTATGTATGACCGATTCTGATTCTTGCAATGACAACCTCCTCCCTACGGATAGTTCTGTAGGAAGGAGTCCATTCTCCCAGGGTTGGTTTGATGGCATGAAGTTTGTTATTGACTGCATCATCCCATGACGACTGCCACTTCTGACGTAGGTACTTTTTGATACAAGGTTTAAAATCAGTAAACGGTAATTTAAAATCCGATGGTTCTTGGGATAGAGCCATCTTAGCAGCCCGGTCTGCTTCTTTATTACCTCTAATACCAATATGGCTAGGTATCCAACAGTATACTATATTGTTGGAGGTACTAAGCTCCGAGTTTTTTACGAGTATATTGACTAATAATGGATTATCCAGCTTTTTATTGTGTAGTGACTGAAGCACTGATAATGAGTCACAGAAGATAATGCTATTTAAAATGCGTTTCTCTTCGATAAATTTCAGAGCAAGGTCTATTGCTCTGATTTCCGCTGAAAATATGCACGCATCGTTTGGCAAGCGAACTTTCGTTATGTGCTTGCCACTAACGAAGGCTGCAGCAGACTTTTCATCAACCTTTGATCCATCAGTATAAAATTTAGTGTAATTTGTAAAATCGTTGAGAAGTGCATGATAAGAGTTCAGGAATATGACAGGGTTGGTCTCAGATTTATTCCCATCGTGTAACGTAAAAATCACTTTTGGTTGCTTAAGGAGCCAAGGTGGTGTTTTCGAGACAAACGTTTTCTGAACTGTAGAGAGATTACTTTTTATAATGTCAAGGCTGGAAGATATTCTAATGCCAAATAAAGGTATGGCATTTGGTTTATTACCATATAAAGTTTTGTATTTTGGTTGAAAAACAGCCGAAAAAGCAGGGTTCCGAGTGTTTGATCTTAACTTAAGAGCGTATTGTGCAGAAAGCATTTCTCTGCGGTGCGATAAAGATGGTTCATTCGCTTCCGCGAGAAGGCTTTCACATGGAGATGTCTTAAATGCTCCTAGAGCGAGTCTTATTCCCTGATGATGAATTGGATCAAGCATTTTCAAATAGGACTTCCTAGCTGAACCATAAACAATGCATCCATAGTCTAGTATGGAGCGGATAAATGTTCTATACAAATTAAGTAGGAAATTTTTATCAGCACGTCAGTCAGTGTGCGCAATTACTTTAAGTAAATTTAAAGCTTTTAAGCATTTAGCTTTTAAATTCTTTATGTGTGGTATAAAAGTCAGCTTTCTGTCCAAGATAATACCCAAAAACTTTGTTTCCTCAACAACTGGAATAAGTGTTCCATCCAGCGTGAGTTTAGGGTCATCGTGATGTCTTCGCAATTGACAGAAATGCATGCATACTGTTTTAGATTTAGAAAATTTGAAACCGTTATTACTGGCCCAACTTTGGATCTTATTGATATTTTGTTGGAGTTGCCTTTCAATTGTATGCATGTGCTTTGATCGATAACAAATTAAAAAATCATCTACATATAAAGAGCAATCCACACCGAGAGCTAAGCACTTGGTGATGCTATTGATTTTGATATTAAACAGTGTTACAGATAAAAATACTGCCCTGGGGCACACCCATCTCTTGCTGGTGCATATCGGAGAGGGTAGAACCCACTCTTACTTTGAATTCTCTGTCGGGCAGAAAATTGGAGATGAAAGAGGGCAGACGGCCTTTAAGACCCAGATCGTGCAGGTCATTTAGTATCCCGTACGTCCATGTTGTGTCATAGGCCTTTTCTAAATCAAAGAAGACTGCTACTAAATGTTCCTTCTTGATAAACGCATCGCGAATAAACGTTTCCAGTCTAACCAAATGATCGTTAGTACTACGTCCAGAACGGAAGCCACTTTGGAAAGGAGATATTAAATTGTTACTTTCCATGTACCATACAAGCCGAGAATTAATCATTCGTTCCATTGTTTAGCATACGCAGCTTGTCAATGCAATGGGCCGATAGCTGTTAGGATCTTCGTTATCTTTGCCTGGTTTGGGAATTGGTATCACTGTTGCTTCTTTCCAACTCTTAGGTACATTACCGGCAATCCATAAATCATTAAAGATTTTAAGAAGTAATGTCAGAGAAGATTCTGGGAGGTGTTTAAAGAACTGGTAATGTACTTCGTCAGTCCCAGCGGATGTATCATGGGCCTTGTCTAATGCCTCCCTAAGCTCCAATAAAGAGAACAGCTGGCTATAATTTTCAGTGTTGTTCGATGTAAATTTTAAACGTGACTTTTCTTTTTGAGATTTTAATCTTCTAAAGGCATCTGAATAATTAGATGATGATGAGTTTTTCGAAAAATATCGGCAAGAATATTTGCTATGTCACGTTTCGAACTGAAATTGATATTGTTTGTTTTCAGGTGTCGAATAGAATTGTGTTTCCTCTTTCCATTTATTTTTCGAACAGTATCCCAAACTTGTTTCATTGAGGAACGAGAGTTTAAAGAAGAAATATATTTCTTCCAGGATGCACGTTTACATTCTTTGATTGTGCGTCCAGTTTTAGCCCGGGCAATACGACATTTATTTAAATTTTCGGGCGTTGGACGATTGTTAAATGTTTTTAATGCTTCTCGGCGTTGTCTAATGGCTTCTTTGCATTCCTTGGTTACCCAAGGTTTTTGCGGTTTTTTACTGTTCGGTGAGGACTTAGGAATAGATTCATCTTCAATTGAAATTAAAATTGAAGTAAAATGCTGTATAGGATTAACAGCGTTGAATATTGTATCATTATTTAGTCTAGTTTGACATAGTGTTTCAAAGAGAGCCCAGTCGGCTTTCTTTATATTCCATTGTGGAATTGCTCATCAATTTTAGAGTTATTTTCAAGAGCGATTGGAAAATGATCACTGCTGTGAAGGTCATCAGCGACCTTCCATTCATAGTCCAACAGCAATGAAGGAGAGCAAATTGTCAAATCAATGGACGTGTACGTACCCGTTCCTGGGTGTAAATATGTCGGTGAGTTAGTATTATATAGACACAGATCGTGTCTAGAAATGAAATCTTCTACTTTATGGCCTCTGTCGTTTATGTGATTCGAACCCCATAGAATGTTATGGGCATTAAAATCCCCGAGTAGAACGAAAGGTGTGGGAAGTTGTTGAACAATATTGTCTAATTCATTTGGTACTAGTTTGGTGTTTGGTGGCAAGTAAATTGAGCAAAATGTAATCACTCGATGTAAAGTGACGCTTACAGCAATAGCTTGTAAATTTGTATTTAAAGGAATGACTCTGTGAGGAGCTCTATTGTTCACAACAACAGAGACTCCTCCTGAGGCCCTGTCAGCGTTTTGAAAGTACGTGTTGAACAGAGAAAAGTTTTTAAATGTAATTTTATCTGTGTCTTTCAGGAATGTTTCCTGTAAACATAGTACGGCAGGATCATGTTCATTTAAAAGCAGAAGAATATCGTTGTAGTTAGCTTTAAGTCCTCGACAGTTCCATTGTATGATTGTGTTCTTCATTATAAAATTATTCTGGAGATTCCGGATCTAGGTAAGACTATTCGCGGAGAAAATGTGTGTTGTTATTTGTCTGGAGGAAGTACAGGAGTATATTTCGTTTTGCTAGGTTTGGAGGAACCTAGAGTACATGGAGCAGTTTCTTCTGCATCCATACTCTCAAGTTCTCCAAACATATTGTAAAGTTTAATGGGGTCATCTGACCCCTTTTGCTGCTTATTTGTTTGTGGTTTTTGTTTATTTCTTGGAGCTTTTGGTGGTGGGTTGTTATTAAATGTTGTCTGAGTTGATGCTGTGCTTTTCTGTGGTTGGTAATTAGGGATGTTGGCACTTGTTGTTGAATCGGGCTGATCTGTCTGTGTTTGTGCGTCCTTCGTGACATTGGGGTTGTGTTTCACAACTGTAGAGAAGGATGGGCCAGGAAGGGATATTTTTGCCTGGACAAGTTTTCTGGCCTCTGGGTAGGGTATGTTGGAGGAAAACTTTACCCCCTGAATTTCCTTCTCCTGTTTCCAAGTATCACAATCCTTAGAATTGGCGTGATGCTCTTTGCCACAGTTGACACAATGCGGAGTTGCTCTACAATCAGATTCCTGATGAGAGTGGTCTCCGCATCGGCCACAGACCTTGACTCTGGAACATCGGTCCTCGTGATGGCCGTATTTCTGACACTTATAGCATCGAAGGGGGTTTGGTATGTAGATCTCAACCTTTACTTGCAAAAACCCAACCTTGACCACTTTGGGCACAATTGGTGTATTAAAGGTGAGTACAGATGTGTTGGTGTCCTGCAGGGTGTTATTACGTTTAATACTTATTCTACGCACTGCAGTGACACCTTCATGTTTCATCCCTTCGATGATATCTGCGTCGTTGACTCCAGCCAAGTCACGACACCGCATCACGCCTTTGGACGTATTCAAGGAAGTGTGAGCGAATGAGGTCACTGGAATGTCGAAGAATGTTTTTATCTTTTTGAGATTTTCAGTTTGACCTCTTCGCTCACATTCGACGAAAAGACAGCCCGATTTTAATTTTTTTACACCTTTTGGTGTGCCGATCAAACCCATTAAAGTTTTTTCAATTACAAAAGGAGATAGTGCAGCAATTTTTTTCAACATCTGTTGACTGTATGACCATGAAGCGTGGGAATGACTCCACACCACATGGTTCTTCATCAGAGTCGGATAGTGGTTTCGTTCGTTTGTTTTGATATTTTTTTTAATTTTCCATGATTTTGTTTCAAAGTTTCAGCACCCATGCTCCCCGCCCACCATGGAGCCCAACAAGGGGACACTTTTCAAGTGCCAGGGATACATAGATGCCATACTCGTTAGATAAAGTTACCTAGTTTAGGTAAAATTACCTCCCGATTGACCCGTTAAGCCACCTCCTTCTAGGAGGTCCTCTAGTACTTGGGAAAATGAAAGCTAGAATGATAGAATGAAGGGGCAACGGTGGTATCAAGAGAGATACAAGAAAGATATAGAAGGTGAGATAGTAAATAAAGACCTCCTAGGGCTCGGCTTGACCAGCCGATTTGTCGAGACCGGGCCCATCTCGACCACCCGTCTAAGAAAAGTAGAGGCCAAAGTAGTGTATTGCAACGGAAAAGCCTCCGCTAAACTACCAGGATCCTTTCCTCCTCCGACACGGGTCGCAACCCACGGCAAACAGGTCGCCTCTACTTAGTCGCCTTTTACGACACGTGGCGAGGCACGTCGGGCCAATTCTACAACCCCGATCCCGCAGTGGGGCCATGCGAGAGACAATGTTAGGATCAGAAATTACAGTATTATCAGTAAAGGTATGCGCTGCGAAGAATGTAAATTAAATGGGTCATGAAATTATTGGAAAAAGATATTTTAATAATAATAATAATAATAATAATAATAATAATAATAATAATAATAATAATAATAATAATAATAATAATCGTAATAACTTTAGTGGATGTGAAGCCTAAATATTCGGTATATTCGAATTGTAGAAGATATTTGACATTCTATAATTTCCAGGGACTAAACGATACCACACAGTAATAATATCATTAATTCCAACTGCAAACATAAAAATATTTTGAAAAAAATTATTATTATTATTATTATTATTATTATTATTATTATTATTATTATTATTATTATTATTATTATTTCTTGTATTGAGTACATGAGTATTTTTCAATTGTCTTGTGTTTGTCATAAACGTATGCCCGACTGAATTTTTGCAATGACTGCATTGGAGACTTTATTTATTTTCCATTTATCGATATTCTGTAACTAAACTGATTCCAATTAGACTGACCCAAACATTTACTGCTGATTCCCTGTATCAGCCTCTGAACCTCTCTGTTCATACTTTATCCACACAGAAGCTATTTACTGAATGGAACGGGAAGGGGGGAAACATTTTTCGGGTCTCAAAGGATACCGTATGAAAATAATTTGAAGAGCACTATCAAGTATATTTGGCACCCTCTTATACATAGCAATTGTTACAAAATATTAACCTCTGGTAAATTGACGTAAGAGCGCATCCCTTTATCTGTGCGATGGAGAGCACATAAAAACTGGCACACTCGGACAAGTTCAAACTGTCACACGTCGGTCTTGTACATATAGCTTGTTCATTTCAAATAAAGCAAGATGTCAAAAGAATGAATAAATATACAATGAAATATGGAACAGAGTGTTTAGTGAAGCATAATCTGATGTGGCTATGCAGGCATTTGCGCGATTGACGGTCCCTATTGCAGTTGCTACAGACATAGTGGTAAGTTTGAGTTGTCGGGGCTGCTGACGCGCTCTTCTTTCTCTCAGGTTTCTCTTCAGCCGCCAGCTGGCCTCTCGTCGCATCAGCAACTGCTATGACCTTACTTACCGTCAGTCTCCAGGTGCATCGGTCCTCGGCCAGCACTTCCCAGCCGTCGGGTGAAATGTCGGATGCCTTAATGTCCATCTTGCACACATCCTTGAAACAAATTGAAGGGCGGCCGATTCTGTTGCCAATAGCCAGCTGTCCATTTAGGATGTACTTTAGCAGCCTCCCATCCACCATCTGTCAGATGTGAGAAAGCCATCGAAGCAGGTGTTTGCTCAGCAGGGAGTGCACGCTGGAGATACTTGCAAGCTGAAGGATCTTGCTGTTGTGTGGGACGCGGTCTCGACAGCTGATTTTCAGGATGCGTTCTAGGCACCATATCGTATGTGGAAGGAGTTGAGCCGGCCCTCTTGCCTCGTGTAGGTGCTCCAGATCTCATTTTGATATAGAAGGGTGCTGAGAACGCATGCCTGGTAGACCTAGATCTTGGTATACTCTGTCAGCACGTTGTGTTCCCAAACCCTCTTCGTTAGTCGTGTCATGATGGTGTTTGCCTTTCCAAGTTTTATGTCCAGCCCCACATCAAGCGAGAGAGTGTTGCTGATGATTGACCCCAGGTAACTAAAGTTATTGATTGCTTCCAGGGTGACACGGTCGATTTTGATGGAAAGGGCTCTGGTGTTATCTTGCATGCTGTCGTTTGTCTTTTTCATGCTGATCCTGAGCCTAAATTGTTTGCAGACATGAGCATGAAACGGTCCCCCAGTCTTTGGAAGGCATCCATGGTGTTGGTCACAAACAACCGCGTCATCTGCAAAAAGCATCTCAGTGATGAGCACCGACATCGCACCCAGCCCTGCTTTACACCGCTGTTGATTGGGAAAATCTCTCGAGGATAAGCCATCATACAGAACTCTCTCGAGGATAAGCCATCATACAGAACTGTTCCTTTCATATTGGCATGGAAAGAGATTATCATGCTGATGATGTTTAGAGGCAACCGATCTTAATGAGCAGTTCAAATAGACCCTTCCTGCTGACCAGGTTGAATGCCCCGGTGATGTCAATGAACATCATGTAGAGTGGCTGAACTTGCTCTTTGCTATTCGCTTGGAGTTGTCGGAACAAGATCATGTCTGTCGTCGACCTGCCTGCGTTGAAGCCTCACTGGGATTCCGGGTACACACTGTCCGTCAGCAGCGGAAACCTGGCGAGTATGATGCAGTCGTACACTTTGCCAACGATTCCCAAAATCCTTCTGTAATGATTACAGTCACTGCGGTGGCTCTTGTTTTTTTAAAGAGGCACAATTGTGGAGTCCCGCATGTCTTGGGGAACACTTCCTTTTTTTCAGCAGAAGCAAATTATCTCATTCATCGGATGAAGCTGTTGGTATTTCACGTTTGATAGCTTTGGGCCGTATGCGTAGTGTTCCACCCATCTGGTCATCTAATGCTCATGGTCTGTGATCTTCTCTCCAGTCAAAGATTTTAGGAGGCGATTCCTCTTTCACTTTAAGGCCTAGAACCTTCTTTTTGCCACTGTACATCCCATTGATGTTTCCAGTCTCGGCACGGCACTGCATTCCTTCACACAATTGCTGACAGAACTCGTTCGCGCACTGTCTGGGGATGCGTTGGGTGTTGCTTCAGGCACTTCTGAGGGCAGCAAACGTCCGTTCATTAGGGCATTTTTGTAAGCTATGAAGGTTTTTCGTTTGTCATTGATTATTGATTCCATCCTTGAAGGTGTGAATTGAATCAGTCCTGCTTGGACCGTTCCTTCTTAGCAAATGTAGACATGGCTGTGCTGTAGATGTCACCTTGCATGGCGTTCCGCTTGGCCGTGGCATCGTGCTCTGGCAGGTCTTAGAGAGCCTGGTCCATGACAGACACATACTCCTCCACCTAGAAAAATGACCGACATCTGCGCAATGCTGATACAAGAACGTCAATTTGGTTTTGAGTGGTGTAGTGTGTTTTGCTGTAGGTGCACACTCTTGTTTACGAGGGCGTGGTCGGAGTCGTATTCGGCACTGTGGTAGGTTCTGGTGGAGAGAACTCTGTTAAGGGCAGAGCTTCGAGCTGGTGTTAGTGATGAGACCTGGGGCGTTACCATGACGTTTTTGTTGTGGCTTACACTTGAAGGTGTTTGTGACGCACAGGTGATGGTAGGTGCACAGCTTCAGCAGTCTCTGGCAGTTTTTGTTGATCTTTCCAGTGCCATGATGTCCGAGGCAGATAAGCCATGAATAAACTGATTTTGACGAATCAAAGTCGCTACCTGCGTATTAATATTGCTTTTGTATATTGATAAATCTGCGTTTGTGTATTTTTTTTGGGGAATACGGCTTAAATTTAATTACTTTATTTTTATATATTTTGTATATTATTTTTTCGAACTTAGTCTTATTTAGAATAAGAAAATGAGCATATGATAACAAAATAATTGCATTTTTATGGAAAAACATGAACTAATTTTCTCATATTACTAATGCGTTATCAAAAGTCAAGGCATGTTAGTTTTTTTTTAAAAAAAACCATCGTTCATATGTTCCTATACAAATGCAGTAACCGATAACTAACATCAAATTTTGCAGCCATAATGGATTCTAGATTTGATTTCTTTCATGCTTAACCTAAAAGATCCTTTTCGGTTTACAATATACATTTTTCTATGAGTGTGTGTGTGTGTGAGAGAGAGAGAAAGAGAGAGAGAGAGAGATTGGTGGACGTGATAACGTTCGATTTTTTAATGTAGTTTTCAATCCATTAAACGTCCCGTTTATTTTGCATCTGTTATATTCTTTTTCACTCATATCGGTCAATCCAGTAGCCAATGCAATTTCATGAGATTTAACGGTGAATCATGTTGACGCCACAAATTCAAATGCCTGCACTTCCTATAAATATCACTTTTTCTTCTCAATATTATATAGTCTTTGCGTTTTGAAAAGTTTTCATTTCGCTTAGATATCACTGAAATTGTCATACTCGTATAAACAAAACGACCGGCGCCTATTTGTAAATGTTATGCATACATTTTTATACTGCATATTTGGCAAACGTCTCAAAGAGTCAAGCGAGTATCTGTCTGAGCCATACTACGTGGTAGAGCACATTAACTGGACACTTCCTGATATAGGTGAGTACGGTAACAAATTAGTATTATTTCCTCTGATCATTTTCTCTTGGTTTTTTTTGTGTGTGCCAATGACATCAATCAAGATAGTCACAGAAAAGTTAGAAGTAAAGGTAAGCGATTGACAAGAATGCTTTGCGTCCTTTAAATTCAATCCACTTTAATTTTTGAGTGTGTGCGTGGGCGTCAGCGAGAGCTGGGTAGGCATTTGTCCGATAAATCAACCCCAACACTTCAAATATGTTTTGAAACCGATGGACGATATGTGGGTCTGATATCGACCGTTCATTAAAATGGGCAATTTTGCTGCATAAAATCTTTCCTGAACAAAACTGCATACTCTTTAGACTATACGGGTAATTTGTAAGTGTCATATAAAGCGCAAAGTTCGAACTGACCACATGACGGAAGGTTGTGCTATTCCACGTGGATTCACTAAACATAGGATTTGCTCCGCAAATATCATGTACATGTCAGCCGTTGGTAGCTCCACAGCCGAGGGACACACCGGTAAGTATATAGAATGCACGCAGCAAGACTGAATGCAGATTTTTGCAGGTTTTACTGAATAGGTAATGTCAGCCCCGAAACCGAAAATCAATATCATCACGGAAGAGGGGCTGATGTATCGGCCTCGCCAGTGATTAGAAAGTGCGTAGATCCAATTGATTTTCTCATCCTCGCTGTTATTTAAAGTGTGTGTATTCAGCGGCTGTTTACCTTTGACCTTCGATTTGAATTGCTGACGCATTCATGACAAGCACCATCACCTCATCTCAAGAAAACGCGTTGCAAAGCTTATATCACTAACTGATTAATTAAATAATGATAAATACATTTAAATGTTATAAAATTAAAGTTTTACTGAGCCGTAATAACTAATAAAAGATAAATAATGCTACACATGAATAAAAATAATAATAATAATATAATATAATATAATATAATATAATATAATATAATATAATATAATATAATATAATATAATATAGTATAGTATAGTATAGTATAGTATAGTATAGTATAGTATAGTATAGTATAGTATAGTATAGTATAGTATAGTATAGTATAGTATAGTATAGTATAGTATAGTATAATATAATATAATATAATATAATATAATATAATATAATATAATATAATATAATATAATATAATATAATATAATATAATATAATATAATATAATATAATATAATATAATATAATAATACCATTGCTAGTAGTAGTATTCTTTCAATGTTATTTAACACTCTTTACGTTGGCATTTGTTAATATTAGAGAACACACACACACACACACACTTTGATAGATCACAGCGTACAGTGATGGTTAACGACCATGCAAGCCAGAGTTTACATTGAAAAATAATACCAATATGATGACTGACGTTGTTCCAGCAACCCGTTCAAACTATGTTTTGTATCAAGATCAAATATTTACTCTTTTTTATTAATTAAAATTGAAAATACAGAAGAATACAGCATATACAAATTAACACTTTATGGTAAAAAAAAACAAACGACTGGAATTGATTTATAAATGAGTCTTCTTTATTCTTTGATAACACGCACCATTTAATGATATGGACACGATAATCCCGTTGCATAAAGTGCCGGCAGATCAGAACTTATGCTGCTCACTTGCATAAAGTAACATAAATAGCCTATACCCTTAGCTCCCAAATACATTATGTTATGTCATAGACGTATCTATTTTGTTCTTTGTTGGATGCGTGTTATACACGAACATTATGCAACATGGTTATGTATCTATATTGTTCTCTGTTGGATGCATGTAATACATGATCATTATGTAACGGGATAGATGTATCTATATTGCTCTGTTTGATGCGTGTTATACGGAAGCAGGAACGGTAAGAAATCGATTCAGAGTAATGACGGTCTCTGTTTATAGCCACGCCCTGGTAACACGTTTACATCATGGTGCAGATGTTTTGATTGCCGTCGCCAGATAAATTGTTCCAGCATCAACAGAGAAACTCCATACAAGTAAGTATAATGTTTATTAAAATTTTTAAGTGCAAGCAAACTACTTTTGTATATGACATGAATATATCATGGTCTTGCCTCCAACACCAACCTCTCAGCTTTAATTTTGGGTCAAAATATTTTAATTCAGGCCGCGTCAGCTGGCTACATTCTTCAGATAAAATTCTCGGGCGAGACTAAAAGCAAACAACGAGTTTCTGTTAAGTTAAGTCAATTCCAATTTGTGGTACAATAAATGTTTCCGTGGAAGATTTCACACACTGTGGTGGAGCACGATTAATACATATTGCGTCAATTTAAATAGATAGTACAAAACATATTCCTATGGAAGATTTCACACACTGAACTAATGGAAGAATTCCCACGCGGAAGTGGAGCAAGACGAATTCAAGTAAAGTTAATTCAAATCAGTGTTTAAATTCAAATTTATTGTAGAATACAAGTTCCTGTATCAGGTTTTCTACGCGGTGGTGTAGCAGGATCATTTAAAAGTTATGGGACAGGTATTGATGTGTGGTTTCCCACGTGGTGGTGAAGCAATATGAATTCAAGTCAATTCACATTTATGGTAAAAAAAAACATATAGATGATTAAACAGAACACAATTTTAAAAAATCAAAGACAAGTGGCAATACGATGGTACACTCAAGAATGTTATGTTCCAGTGAGTTCAATGATATCAATGCCATAATATGGTGACCATTCATAATGAACCCTAACAATTATATTTGTATTTGATATGAGCGGTAATTTCTTATTTGTTGGACAGCATTGCATACCAGTATACGATACGTTAAAAGGAGTAAATGCGTCCATTTTTAATACAACCATATATTTTTGAAATAAAATGACACGATAGTAAACACGCAATAGTCGTATATTTACAGGCATTTATAAACTTCGAGTACACTTTTAACCAGGTTCTAGAGTCTCTCTCTCTCTCTCTCTCTCTCTCTCTCTCTCTCTCTCTCTCTCTCAAATTAAGGTCTGAATAATGTAAGGTGTATGCGAAGAACATGGCAGCTACCATAAAGCTTGTCTTCCCTTTATAATTCGTAATTTAAAATGAAATTATTACCTAAAGATGGTGCTAATGAAGGATAGCCATCTTACAAAGAGGAATATTAGAAGAGGAAAATCTAAAAACATGGAGCACATAATTAAAACCCAATAAACTCCTCATCATATAAGACACCGAACTAGGGGTGTGATGAAGAAATAATTTGTCACGAGCAAGCGACACGTATTTCAAATAAAATGGAGGTAATATGATGCTGTAGACGAAATTAAAGTAAGGGTAACATTAAGAACAGCGAACAGGCTTAGGAATCAAGTTAAACGGATCGGAGGGAGCCGACTCGAGCTGGGCTGGGTAGGTATGTTACCAACAGTTCTTTCATTACGAGTCTAGATTATGCTTCCGTCGTTTTCTACAATTTTCTTGTCCACCGAAGTAACCGTGTGAACCGTACATTTATTAAAAAGAAACGAAAAGGCAAGCAACAAGCCGCCGTTATTGTTACTATGAATTCTCCATATATATATTTAAGTTCATGTCTATCGTGTATGAATCCATTTTTAAGAACCATTTTCTGTAATTAATATCAAGATTTGTTTTTATCTTGGTTATCTTCAGTGTAATACAGACTGAAAATTTAAACCAACCTGATGACATATGTGAGATATATTTATACTTTTTCCGGTGACATACAACTGTAACAAATATTTATGTTAATTACGGACTGACTTCTGCAGGAAAAGAACAAGCACCATGTTAAAATGCTTTGACGTTGACCGGTACTTAAATATATAAACATATTTGTACGTACTTATATATAGTAACATTCAAACAACAAGTTTGGTAATTAATAATATAATGATAAAATAGTCAGCATTTTAGCGATCGTTGGTGACTTGGGTGTATACTATGCCATGTTATGTTCAAATGCAAATGACATTGTTTTCCAGTTGCTATGGTGTGAAACCTCCCAGTCTATATACGCAATTCTAGCCGCATGCATGCTATATAATATGGCGTGTTTATGCCAAGTAATGACTTCACGTTAAACCCAAAGCTGCAGCTGTCGTAGACGCAACAGTAATAAGAAAAATAACGGTATCAGATTGTAGTTGCCGCTTAAAAATCAATAATTGTATAAAATTGTGATATCGAATTAGCAATTATCGATTCACATAGCATTGATATGGACGCTAGCACATAGTGGCAAGGGGTGGAGAACTTACCCCTACCCTGGAATTCACCTCTAAACAATTGTTGGCCTACGTCCGTAAAATTTAATAGTTGACCACTACGTGTTTGCTAAACGACTCACCCCCACCCCCACCAGCAAAAATAATTCTGCGGGCGCCATATGTATTGATGTTAAATATATTTCTCATGCATTGTTAACAAACATCAGACACTGAAACTAAGTATATTTAACGGGGATTTTTGTAGACAAACAATGCATTTATTTTGGACTTATTTATCTACTAAAGAAGTCTATACCGAAACCAGGGTGGAGTAGGTTTGAGTCAGCAAGATCAATAATACATTACTGCAGCTAAGTCTGCATATCAAACTGGCCAATGTGCAGATGTTGTGATGTCTGCAGTTATAAATGACCTTGAAACCGGATTTATCCGCCTTATTGTATATGCTTGTAACTACCACGAAAGGGATGCACTAGTGACTAATGTCAGTGTCACAGTCAGACATAGAAAGGTTTAGAATTTTCTTAAGTTTTCCACGAAGAAGTGTTGTCCGAGTGCATTATGAATTATTGAAAACTTTCCCACTGTGATATTTAGGTCATATATTATGCCCCTAGCAACCTGGAGGGGGAGGGGGAGAGTACACTAATGAAAGCATGCATGCATATGTAGAAATGCCTTCACTATCACGCTAATACTGATTTACCTAGATCGTTAAGTCCAATGATTCTAATTGTACACATAATTGTAGAGAGCGATCACGAGCTCTCGAGTAATAAACACTTGGGTCTCTCCTAGTTTTTGCATTACGGCTACCCCGCCCCCTTCCCACGTCGGCCATGATCGTACCTTAAATACTGTTTAGTAGCCGTACAGATTATGAAATAATCCAATCTAAGATAAGATAACGTAACAAACTCTTAACGATCAGAGTTGCTCAATTTGATACACAGTGGAGATGGACGAATAAAGGCAGTGACAACGCATTACAAATTCATTTTTGTAACCTTGAGAACGAAAACGCTCAGAGGAATTTAGTTGTGACAACGTCCGAAAAATATATGGTACCAACACACTGTGCTACGATACATAATAGTCGTACCGGTAGCTATGTCTTGGCACTGAGGTGCTACCATAGAGGTTAGGACTTAGGCTGGGGTGTCCTGGGAGGGGGTAATACCTCTGGCTGGTTAAGCAGTGATACACCATCGTAAGGCAACTCGCCGACCAATGGTCCCAATTGACACTCAGCTCTCACATGTGGCTCCAAGAAGATGCGACATACAAAGAGGTCACATCCCGGAAAACTGCATCGACTGGTCGGCTAAACCAAGCTGAGGGTAGCCGGCGGGTCTTAAACCCTCGGTGCGTTAGGCTTTGTCTACCTAGCATGTGAAGACTGGATTCGGCAGCCTGCGCGGAGGAGCCACCAACTGCTCAACGGGCAGACAGGCGATTCCCAACAATGTGCCATGTAGCGCTAAGAGCACGACGAGACAAGTACCCTACACTGGCTATCAATTCGATACAGAATCAAACACAAAATTTGTTCTCTGTGCTATATTTCACTGACAGATTCCAGTCCAACATACCTATCCAGCCTCACCCATGTGTATACACCAGCTAGATACTTACGCTCTTCTTCTGACAATCGTATACTCATTGTTCCCACGGTGTAAACAAAGTCATATGGACAACGTTCTTTTGCATACAAGGGCCCGGTGACATGGAACGAATTTCCCATTGAAATTAGACACAAAGACACAGTGGTCCCTTTTAAGAGTGCTCTTAAAACTCACTAGATTTGACTGCAGGGACAAACTTAGAGACCTAATCATGTGTTGTATCTTATATGTTTTCAGCATGTTTTTAAGTTTTCCAACTTCATTTTTTGTCATTTGTTTTTCTGTAGTGTAGTCATATCATTATAGATGGTGTGAAGCGCTTAGAGTTTCTAAAGATTAGGCGCTATACAATGTCCTCATTATTATTATTATTATTATTATTATTATTATTATTATTATATGGTTTGGTCACACACAAGAAATGTTAATGAAGACATGTCTTTAGTGTAATCCACGTAGGGGCGATAGTACCAATAGACGCTAGCATATCCATCTGATGTATCGGACGCTCTCTAGTAATAAATTAATTTCGATTGACCTTGGTATACGGATGGAAACAAAGCGCTTTTATTTTGACCCATGATGTCAAATCCTTAAGAATACCCACTTTTTATTATTAATCCCTGTCAAAACGCAACACATATGTATACATCTACTAATGACCTTAATTGTGTGTATTGCTGATGTATGCGTTGAAAGCAGCATCACCCCAAAGCAATGGCAACTGCTGTAAACGTTATCGCGAGGAGCATATCACACAAAACTGACTTGTTGTTGTTGTTGTTGTTGTAGGGTATAACGCCAGTATTAATGGTGGAGGATGAACCCGGGAAATACCCGTAAAGAACAGACCGACAAGAAGCTGCTGGCAAGCTTTCATACCCACATTGGTGGAATCAGAGACTGGAACCTACGCAAACAGACGTGAGATGACAGTGATCCTTAATGGAGAGTGCTTCAGACCACTCGGCCACTCATGGCCTCTACTACCCCCCCTCCCCCCGACGTTACTTACTAACATTTGGGACAGAATTGTGAGAAACAGAGAGTGACATAAAATCTAGAACTAAGTGCTGTAATACGTGTTTAAATCTTAAATGTCCTTAATTTTAAAAATATTACAAAAATGCAAATGTCCTCAAACAAATTTGGGATTGACATTCAAATGGACATCATTTTTATACTTATTGCTCCCTATCTGAAGGCAAAAAAAAATGAAGATGGTTTGAGATGATGAAGTGAATCATACTTTTCTGTCCACTGTTAATTTCCATATTAATGATGCTCACATTTACGTTGAGCTTGACAGGCAGACATACTATGATGAATAGAAAAATCATTTTCATGAACTACAAGTAACTCAATTTCTCTTGCAAAGTAAAAGAAAGAAATAATGTCTTAGAAACGTATACATTATTCAACTGCCTTTCATGTGAAGGGAGACACAGAAATGTCAATATTTGAAAAATGGGATGTACGAATTTGAAAAAAAGTATTTCAACATAGAAATAAAAGCAATAAGACACACTTGATAAAACACACACACACACACACACACACACACACACACACACACACACACACACACACACACATATATATATATATATATATATATATATATATATATATATATATATATATATATATATATATATATATATATATATATATATATATATATGCATGACTTTAGTTTGGCAACTGACAATTTATACCACAATCAGATTTTAATAAGACATGAAATTCAATCACATAACATCATTCAAGAAGAAAAAATATCATCTGATGTTGCTAGTCATTTGTGACTGTAAAATATTTATGATCTTGTTGTTATTCTGCAACTTATACTGTATTAGGGGCCACAGGCACTTTTTTGGAGTTTTGTTTTTGTAGCGGCATATGATGTTTGTTTAGCCCAAAACGTCAGAAGTGATCCTTTTTTGTGGCGGCAATAGGTTTTAATTCTTGCAACCAGTGATCAACTTTGACTTGCAAATCTGCATCATTTTTTTTAATTCCATTCCACTTTTGAATAACTTCTTTTTGGCAATTATTTCTGCTCTTTGCAGGATATGTCAGCACGTACGCCTCAAAAAGACACTAGAACATTTTACTTTTATCCATTGTAGTGGTCAATTCTTAACCCCCCAAAAATTGAGATTATTATTGATGTAATATAAACTTTAATTTATTCTGTTTGTAATATAAACTTTATATATATATATATATATATATATATATATATATATATATATATATATATATATATATATATATATATATATATATATATATATATATATATATAAACTAAAATGTAAGATCTTTTATAATAGGAATCTGAAAAATATCAACCTTTATTAAAAAAAATTATTTTTCTATCAAACCAATAAATTATTTACTTTTCTATCAAACATTTTAAGTTTAATTTTATAGCACAAAAAAGTTTAAAATTAAAAAGGTTTGGCAAGAAAAAGATAATTTCAACCTTGGTTTGTCGACACCAGCAGACTGGAAACGGAAAAATGCTATTTGGAAAAAGCTACTATTGGGGCTAGTAAGGGTGTTGGTTGTTCGAAGAAGAGTCCATCGTAATTTGAGCTCATGCCCGACACGCGTGAAGCTAGTTAAAACGTCATTAAAAAAATTGTAAGTAATAAAATAATTAAGTGGAACTTTTAGTAAAGTTGCGCATTTTGATGTGACGTCATATTTCTTAAACATTCCCGTCCCCCTCGTCACAAATGTGTGACACTCCGACACACACACACCCGTAGGTGCGTGACGTCATTTATGGACCGCCCCTTACTCACTTGCTAGTATTGCTGGCTATTTGTTGCAATTGTTATATAATTATGTGCAGGTTAGCTGTGCAACTAACACTGATCACTGGTAGATGTTACATAACTACACTGCAGTCAGCAAATAACAAAAAATAACAATGTATTACTGTTGACTGGTACTACTGCTCAGTTATCAGTATTATGTAATTCATGTTAGCCTATTTATATTGCTGCTTGTTGTTGTTGTTGTTGTTGTTGCTGTAGGGTTTAAAGCCATTTCTCAGTACATGATACATGGTTGAGGAAGAACCTGGGAAAACCCCTAGAAAGAACCAACAACCCATGAGAAGCTACTGGCAAGCTTTCTCACCTACCCACATTTGCCAAATACTTGACTCGAACACACACAGAGGTGAGATGGCAGTGATCTGTAACAGAGAGCACTTTAGACCACTCGTCCACTCATGGCCCTCTTGCTGGCTGTTTGTGAGTGCCATATAATTAGCATCATGTTATCACACTGAATTTAAATTTATCATACAAGTAACACATAATTAGATTTCATGACATCACAAATGATATTATTAAGTCATGCAATGGAAAGACATAAAAAAATATGGATTTCAAATGAATCCAATAATTATTTCATGTCACATCTGCAGTTTGGAGTTATAAAATGAGTATTTTTAATAATGCAGTAAATAAAATCCGCATTTCTGTTCATTTCAAAATAAATGAATGAACTTGTTAAATAATTCCAATCAATGCCTTAAATAACGGAAACTTTGTATAAAACAAAAGCTTTATATGCCATAATTTTAATTCCATGGTTCTAACAAATCTTTAATCCCTGATAGCTTTGTGATCTCCACATCACTCAAAGTCATGCATCCAGAGTAAAAGGAAGACACAAATGTGACTGCACCATGTGCGGCTATCCTTACCAAACCTTTCCAGGAATTGTGAGTTTTGTAGTTTGAAAAAGTCTTTGATGTAAGCACTAGATATGATGGTCTCTCTGTAAATATTTTTTATGTGCCGTCAATAATAATTCTGGTTCCTGGGTAGGACAGTTGAAACTCGAGAGGCATATTTGCTTGAACCTGCTCTTGACTTGGCCAAATATTTATACTTCCCAGTAAGAAATACAAATAATTTGTCCACATGATTATTTTCTGACATGCGAATATTACCGTAAATTGAACAGACATATCTTCAATCGGAAATCCACATCTACACAAAAACATGAAAAGTTCATCCACTGGGTCCATTGCTTTTTGCCGTCCGCTGATGTTGATGTCATTCCTGGTGCTGTAATATAAGCTCTTCATTCTAACTGCAGTAGGTTTGATGCCATTGAAGAAGGTTATAAAAATCTCATATGGGAAAACAAGTGTAAAATTCTATCATTTCATCGTCATCTGTAAATCTGTTCAATCCAAAGTTCTCCATGTTTATTTTTTATTCAAATCTTGCAGTTTCCTTCCCTTTTCTTCGAATTCTGTTTCTGCTTTCCTCAGTCTCTCCTCCATATATGTAATTTTACTTTTGCATTCTATATGCAACTCACAGGATCTGAAGAAGATCAAATAATAGTGTAACTTTTCATCAACATTTGTAACTATAATGGAGACAAAACAATATAACTAGCAAAGTTACCAGCTTCACTATAATTTTAAAATTTTAAAAATATACAAGAGTTTTAACAGAGGCTGCTTTCCACCGACTGTATGCTCTCTCTCTCTCTCTCTCTCTCTCTCTCTCTCTCTCTCTCTCTCTCTCATACACACTATGAGTATGAAATAAATGTATAAAACAAAAAGTTACGAAGCTATGGTTTGATTACATATCAGTACCATCTAATACTTTCTATTATATAACGAGGTGATAAAATTCACTTGTTCTGCACTTACTACTTATACGTAAATTCATAATTTCTTATATAAATGCGCTGAGTGAAGTATGCCCAGTTTTCGTTGACCCCGTTATGTGGAATGGGACTAGAGGTAACATTTTTAGAAACCTATAATTATAAAACACATATACATACAATCATTTACTTCATCGACAGAATCTATTTTGCGTTTGGATTTCTATTTCTTACATCATTTAGTGTTGAGTTTTATTATTTTCATTTATAGTATTTGCATCGAGGACACTATACAACTGTCACAGGGAAAAGTTTTATACCTTCTTGCATTTTTTGCATTTATTGACACATTTTCATCGCTTTCAGAACGTTTTCATACTTGTGACGATACATTAAAGTAGATATCTAAACGGTTAAATTTTAAAGGAAGACGTGGAAGTCTGTTTTGCAAAAAATTAAAGAAAGAAAAAATGGGTAGTGTTTTAAGGGAATCGAGCAAACATGGATGTCTCATTTCACCAACGATATTATTAGTATGCCTCTTGAGCGAACTTAATTAACCATTCTGTATCTTAAAACGTTCGTATAATTGACTTTTATTCTTTTCTGGACAGATAAGAGATGTCATCTTCCGAAGACATACAATCTGACCCTTCGAAATCTGAAAACAATGTTAATGATTATCCTGACTTGAAAGAGTTTGATTTCACGATAAAGTCCGCTTGGTCTGACCTTGAGTTGGAGGTAGAAGGTAAAACCCTGTATGTTTCACGGAGTTTCCTGGCCATGATTTCTCCAGTTTTCCGACGAAGGTTTAAATCCGAATTAAAAGAGAAAGAAGCAAAGAGCATTAATTTACCAGATAAAAAATATGAAGATGTTTTGACCTTCCTCCGATGCACGATACCGTGGCCGTCCGTGAAAGTAACCAGTAAGTGGGTCTTGAATGAGCGCGCTAACATGTTCTCTTGACTTTTCCATTCAGTTTTAAATATTCTTCAGAAAGTCAGTACAGTCCTAGTGTTTTGACAAAAATATTAACACTGCTGTTTTTATGATAAACTAATTTTTTTATATTGCGCAACGAAATACGGTGAATGGGGATTAGAATAGTGCATGATGTGATGGAGATTGTTTGCAATTACTCTGTTGAAGCAAACAAGGCATCTTCATCAATAAAGTCATATTAAAATCATTTCGAAACATCCCCAGCAAAAGTAAAGATGTTAAAATTGTATAAAATAAAAGAAATAATGTTTTTAAAACATTGCAGCAACGTCCTTAAACAATGACAGTGTCTGGATTTCTCAAAGTACAATTCTGTAAATCAAAGAAAAAAACCCATAAATATTTATGGAGAGTATACCTAGCTCCCGTAGACTACCCAACAATGGTGTCTGGTAAAGATAGGCTTCACTATAAGTGTGAATAATGGATGTATGACTTTGCCTGACTAGAATAGTATGAGTTAAAATATCGCAATCTGGAAATGTGGTATCTTGCTTTTATAAACAAAGGAGACACTTTTGTGTCCGCATACGTACAATCGTTCATACAAAATTTCGCAGAACTCCTTAAAACGATCGGTACCTTTCGCGCGCATGCACGAGAGAGGTTAGAGTGGGTAGCAGTCTTATATATATATATATATATATATATATATATATATATATATATATATATATATATATATATATATATCGAAGCTTGTATCATTTGACGCCAGATCCTCACTTTAACCAGTACACTATATTACGCCGCCGCCAACATACAATAGGTATTCAGCACGACAATGTGAAAATTACAGTGGAATGGAAATTCAGAATAACATCAGTACCGAATGCAATCATCTGCACTCTTTCATGGAGGTCATCGATACGTTAACCTTGTCACGCCAAGCTTCTGTGAAAGAGATAAGGTATAATGTATTAAAGGAATTTTCATGGTGAGTCAATGTTTTCTAACAGCGGCATATGACACGGTCTGCCATGCATGGCTGCTGTTCAAATTTTCCAGAGAATTTCCTCTCTGCATAGTTGAAACCATTGAACTGTTCTTTCCCATCAGACGCTTCAGAGTGCACATCAGAGAGAGAGAGAGAGAGAGAGAAAGAGAGAGAGAGAGAGAGAGAGAGAGAGACAGACAGACAGAGAGCTCGTAGATGCGTCAGACTAATGAACTTCCATAACAGGTCTGTTCTTTCAGCAAGTTCTTTAAATGTCTTTATGAATGACTTACCAGTGACACAGTCGCGCAGGTTCATGCATGCAGATCACATTGTTCTCAGGACACAAAGTCGCTCATTTGCGGAGCTTGAGGGGCTACTGATCAAGGACCTGGAGGATATGACGGACTTTTCAAGAAATGGCGTCTACAGCCGAGCGTAGCAAAGACAGTCTCCAGCTTCTTCCGGCTTATCAATGCAAATACGAACTGTGAGCTTTGCATCCTCCTCAATGGGCAGAAAAACAAAAAAATACGACACGACACCAACATACCTTAGTGTGACTCTGGACAGACCACTGACATTTTACAACCACTTGAAGAAAAATGCAGCAAAACTTACCACTCGAAACAACATACTCCGCAAACTTGCTGGATCAACCTGGGGTACTAGTGCTCAGACACATCAGCACTGGCTCTCTGTAATTCTACAGCTGAGTATTACGCTCCTGTCTGGACTCGATCATCCCATACTAAGTTAATTGATGTCCAGCTCAACAAAATAATGCGCATAATCTCTGGAACTCTACGTCGTACTCCTTTACCACATCTGCCAGTACATAGCAATATTCCACCTCAACATCTGCGTCGCCAGGAAGCAACCACAAAAGTGTTGGCTAAGGTCTATGCTAGTGAGAAACTTCCAATGTACATGGATATCACCTCACATCCTACAGCCCGCTTTACTTCGAGACACCCAATGTGGTTTACCGGAGAATATAAGTGGTCTTCAACAGATGTTGTAAACTACTCCCTCGCAGCTGAGCCATCTGTCTGCCCTCCTAGCGTCAACCTTAAACGTCATATGTGGACCACACTAAACCCCTTTCAAACAGGACAGGGTAAATGTGCAGTTAACCTTGTCCGATGGGGCCAATTTGCAAACTCTTCCTGTTGATGTGGAGCTCTACAGACCATGTCACACTTTGTGAACAACTGTCCACTGACAAAGTTCCACGGTGTACTGCAGGCTCTGGATGGTGCTGCTGATGGCGCTGTTAAATGGTTGATTACGCACATCACATAATAATAATAATAATAATAATAATAATAATAATAATAATAATAATAATAATAATGACGTTTTCTTTATTATCGATTAGCAAGCATCTGTAGTATTCACCATTTTTATCATGCATATCAATCAATTAACAAACCATTTATTCAATTTGTCGTGCATTTCTTATTTAATGATGGAAGATCCAACTTAATAAATAAGACAACTGCGACCTTTCATTATTCGTTGCATCATAACGTATAGCGAATGAGTAAACATGAATTTGCATTCAGTTGAAATAGTTTTAATGTTGTAGATTGTGAAGAACATACGGTTATTGGTCTTGTTCAGAAAATTAAACCTAAATGAGAGTCGTATATCCCTACTGATTGCAAAGGGCGGGAGTGGGATCTTGATTTGTTTCTTGCAACCTGTCCGTCAATCCATGGGTCCTAAATCGAAAGCTTGGTAGCATGATATTGCTAATAGCATTTGATATAAACTTTGAAACATGACTTTAACTAGGCATGATTATACCAAATAGTCATTATTATAACAAATATTCATTATTATACCTAATATACATGATTATACCAAATCGGCATGATTATACCAAATCGGAATGATTATACCAAATAGGTATGATTATACAAAATAGGCATGATTATACTCCAAAGTCATGATTATACCAAATATGCATGATTATAACAGATAGGCATTATTATAACAAATATTCATGATTATACCAAATAAGCTAACATTTCAAGCTAATAAACTGACTTTTTAAACTCTCATGACTTTTTGGGCAGACAACGTTTGTTTCAGGATAAGTTTGCTATCACTATTATGCAAAACCGATTGACATAAGCAATGAGAATTTAATCATTGTTTCTATCAATATATAGACGACCTGATTAGACATTCTTTGGACTTATATGATGTCAAGAAACCTTTCTAGAAAACAAATTATGAAACCTTTCTGCAACTGTCTTCCAAAACCCGCTTAACCTAGTAACCTAGGCAAGTGAAGTTTGGAATTTGTATTTTATATACAACTGTAGAATTATATTGTTATGCCATTACAATGATTTTCTCGGACATTATCATATTTATAGAACTTCTGGACTAGTTCCATGAAGGGATATAGTCATGTTTTATTGAAAATAGTTCTGAGTTATTGTAGTAATTTGAGGTCATATAGTTACAACTTTGTAGTCCAGAGACAATACAATATCATTTTGATAACGTGCATTACGTAACTTAAGCACCGCTCCGGTGGCCTAGTGGTTAGAGGGAGGTCGTGGGTTCGATCCTGCGCGGAGTCGTACCAAAGACTTATAAAAATGGTACTAACAGCTGCCTCGATTGACGCTCAGGTGTCAGGATAATGTGAATGGGTGTGACATCATGCTACATGTATGTGGCCTGATGCCCCAGTGCTAGACATCACTATAAACTGCCTCGCTGCAGACATCGTAGCGATATGACTGAAAAATTGTTAAGCTATGTTAAAATTCCTAATCACACAAGCAAAAAACGTAACTTAAGAACTATTGTTTGACGATCTTTCCATTCCTTTTCAGATGAGAACATTTTGCGAATCTTACCTTTGGCTCATGAATATCAGATGGCAGGCTTATTGAATGACTGTTGTGATTGCCTCATGCAGCAGCTCAGTTCGAATTGTAAGGCAGTAAAATGCTGCGAAATATGTCTCCTGGCGAATCAATACGACCTACAAAATGTAATAACTAAATGCATCAAGACATTCTTTAACATACACTCTGCTCAATACAGGGACCTGGAGCTATTCAACACGATACCACTAGATATTCGATACAAAGTTCTGTATGCTAGATTACAAGCCATAGATAAAAACGAAAAATACTTCTAACATGTATGTATGACCGTATGTACATGTGTATGTATGTACATGTTACTCTCTTAGTTTTGCTTATCGTCAGCATAGGGCAATATAGTTTTCTCGATCAGATATATTTCCTGATGATGTTTATGAGCATTGTCAGATGTGGAAGAAGTATTAAAATGTGAATTATAGCATGATGTATTAGGTATTGATCTGAATTTTGTCGTAGATCAAATCAACGTGCATTGTCGTCAACATTCAGGAAAATAAACATATTAGTAAAAGATTTATAATAATAGTGTCTCTACCTGGGTGAATGTAATATCTACTTTTCCGTGACCTTTTCTCTTTCGTATTTATTTACTAGGGATACAGATATTGGGCAGAAAATAATTAGCATTGTTGTTAAATGGATATGCCGTTGTGTGCTGAAAAATAACAGTAGACCAAAGAGTACGATGCGCTTGATTATATATATATATATATATATATATATATATATATATATATATATATATATATATATATATATATATATATATATATATATAGATATAGATATATAAAGATACAAGCGGTGTTAAATTGTGTTTATCTTTTAAAAATTGTATTATATTCCACTTCAGTAGGATATGGGTCAATGTTGGATACCTGTGGGCATCACATGTTAAATAGGGTAATAACAATGCATGCGGCACTACGGGACTTTCAAAATAGGCTTACTGATGAAATATTTAGGGAAAAACATTGTGTACAATTTTCAAGAAACCTTTTTTACATGTGTGTTTGTAACACTGTAACATGTCGGCTCTACACCTGAAATGAATATTATGCCGCTCGTTTATAATGTCAGGGGTTCAAATTTTCATTACGTTTGGCTGCATTTGAGCAGTTGGAAAGGTGAGCACACCTCCAACGATGTGACATCGATTCGTCGAATAAAAGGTACAATTTACTAAAATTCTCGATTCGTCAAATTTACGGTTAAGTTCAGTGAAAAGATTTCTGTAATTTTTGGTCACATTGGCAGGTCACACCCTTCTTGTTGCTCCTAATTGAATATCAGTATTTATCCGGAGATTTTATCAATACCTGTACGAAATCTCAAACAAGGTTCATGGAGATTTATTGGTATAAATCCGTGTGGAGTTGCTTGTGCTTTTGAGAAATAATTTCTGAAACAAGTCTGATGAATATTTATATGTGTATGTGTATCTACGCCGTTAAATGCAGATAAAATATTAAAGTTATATCTGATCACTTTCGGAATTTTGGGGTATCTTTGTGTAACATAAATAATATAAAATAAGATCAACCAAACCCTGGTGGATCCGATAAACGACGATTGACCAAGCATGTCACGTTCATGATGTTGCGTATAAGAATAAATATCTGCAGCATAGACATATCGCAGATATGAAGTTGATTTATGCGTTAAATTATATATATATATATATATATATATATATATATATATATATATATATATATATATATATATATATGTATATATAATCTCTTGAAGAAACATTGGCCAATTGGTTAATCAAATCTGCGATGATAAGTAAACTAGCATTAGGAGCTGGTAATGAATCATCTGATTATTATAATGGAAACTATTTATTATAGTCCAAGGGGATATTGCAAAGGTAGAGCAGCAATTAATAAACTCATGTCTGCAACAAATGTTACACATTCTACTGCCGCAGCGTAGTTATCACGACAGGAAAGATGGCAAATTTATCTACCAGCACCTAAACGAATTCAGTATGCACATTTTGATATTAATGTTCCTAATGAATTTCATCAAGCTGATATTCTGTTTTTACCTCATGATACTATCAAAATAGGTAGACGTCGAGTAACCATCAAATACGCATTAACTGTCGTTGACGTTGTAAGCAGATACAAAGAAACAGAGCCACTATCAACTAAAACAGCAACTGAAGTTGTATCTGCTTTTGAACGACTTTATGAACGAGGACTTAGACCACACGAACAACTTACATGAAATCTATTAACGCGATCACAAAAAACATACAACAACGACATTAACATTAGGTAATGTGACTGTAAGATATTTATATGAACCTGGTAAACGTGAAGGTGGTAAACAAAAGCGAATGCTCTTATTTGGAGTGTTACTGCACATACAATTTCCAGCGTAGTTACATCCACCGAAATATCTGCAATCTATATATTAGATTCAGCTTCTCCTCAAGGAGGATTTACACGTGAACAGTTGCAAGTAATTCCCGAGGATACACAATTACCACCAGCTTCATTTAACTAGAGCCTCGACGCCGATTACATTCAAGACAGGTCAAAATCACATTTTTGCGTGTATGACCAAGATTATTATTAATTCTATACACGGTAACTTCTATTGGATCATTGTTAATTTTATTCCACAACATTATTCTGTTACAGATTACACAATGATTATTTTGTTGTTGTTTTAACATCAAAATAAATTTAACATCAAGATCAAAACTATGTTTATTTTGATTATTATAGCTAGCTAATTTTCTTTTAATTGTATCATCAACAATTTCGTTGTCAGCATCGGATATTTCTTGGACGGGGATGATTAATCGCAGCTGAGATATTTTTCTAACTCTTAACACCGCAAGAGTAATTAAATTTGACCATTCGATGTGATTGTTAACGATCTAAACTCGTGTAACAGATATACTAAATCCTTGTGACGAATGAATCTTCATTGCGTATCCTAACTTCCATGGAGCTTTATTAAGTAATGCACCTTCAGAGTCATTAACATTAACTAACACAATATTATTCACGACAAGTTTTTGCTGTTCAGAATAATCCTGGTATATCAACGGGAATATTTTGTCGTCGTGTATCTATTGGTTGATAACATAACTGTACTGGCAATTCTGCAAACGTTTTTCATGTAATAAAAAAAGAATTTGCTGACGTTTATCACGAACTATTTTTCTACTTACAACTATCAAATCGTTCGGTTTCCACGTATTCCAAGCTTTTATAATTCCGATTTAATATTTCGATTTGCATGATAATTTCACTTGTGAATTTCTTATATAGGAAATATATTCTTGGAAAGTTTGCCGAAGTTTTTCTAGTAGTGTTTTATGTCCTCGATTAATAATTGTTCAGTATTCAATAATTTCTTCCATGGTAACAGTATTACCTGTAATTCCTTCTTCTTTGATGGCGAAATTCCATACTACACCCCTACCGAGGATGACAAAATCACTACACATTATCCCACGTTTTACAAACTCTACACGATCTCTATAATACGGAGTAATTTCCCAGTATGATTATTTATCCTTCGTAAAATCATTTAACTTTGGTTCTGGTTGTCCACGATATTCTAGCGAAACTTCAGGCCATCCTAGAACATGTCTAATCGATGATTGATATAAATCTACGACATAATCGGGAGAATTTATTTCAATCGTAGATGACAATGTCGGTTCGTGAACTAATATAACTATTTTTTATTCGTTCCCTGTTATAGATTTTATTCTACGCGCCAATTCATCATTTATTTGTTTAATTCGATAAATAACCTTTGGAATAGAAACAACTCGCAAATCGGAAGTTCCATCTAGTTTATTTTTGTTCACAGCTACAAGCTAATTGTTCACGTCTAATTTACCAAATGATTTTTGATCTGATATTCGACCAACTATGATATACTCGTCATTGTGCGAGCGCAATTTCCTTTATTGGAACTGCAGTTGTAAAGTTAATGCCAACTGTAAGGTTGTTTGAACTCACCGATATCATTGTTGGTTTTGACTGTGTTGTATTTCGTGACAATTTTCTACAGTAGTTCCAACGACATTTTTTAAATTTTGATTATCTAAATTGGACGTAGATTCTGTCATATTAATTCATAATAATCGTTTACAAAGATATTGTAACGTAGTCAAGGTTAACTTGTTTCTATCTGGTTACGTTATGGAAAAAAATGACCGAACTGGCACAATAACACCAGATCCAAGTTTATATTTTAAATTTTGATTTAAATGTTGAGTTTACAGTAATATTGCAACTGTTGAAATGAGAGAGAGAGAGAGAGAGAGAGAGAGAGAGAGAGAGAGAGAGAGAGAGAGAGAGAGAGAGAGAGAGACTGGGGGATCAGAGTATCAGAAATATATATTGTCAGGCAGCAAGCGTCTGTAGAGAGTAAACAGTATTTTTTATGAATGCAAAATGGTGTTTGTAACGAAAGTGGATCAAAGATTATGAATCTAAACTTCTTTGCAAATTAGAGCCCTGTATCGCAAATAAAAACTTCTCTTAAATATTTAACAACTAAATAAGTCAATAAGTCAACCCTAACCCTAACATTAACCCTAACCCTAACTACAGTGAAATTAACAAGCTACCTAAAATAGCTAATTAATGAAAGACAGGTAGAGCGGTTGTCAGATATACACGCAATGGAAATTAATGTCAACAATATACTATTAATATTATTATGTCTAAAACGTATCAGAAAGAGCAAAAAATATACACACTGGGCGATTTCGGTTGCCTTTGGTGCCTGCGGATTCCATTGCTTTATGATTATCACCGCCAATGAACAGAACGGATTGATCGGCCACTACGGAGAACGTCTTCTTGGTCATCAAATCAGCCATGCTGTATCGTACTAGAAAATAAAATAACGCGGGATCGATAGGTAATGCAATAAATTTAATTTACGAATAATTCAGTTAGAAATATTGCACATGGGGGTATTTCTGCAGTATTAAAACGCTAGTATGTTATTTCTTATGAGTTAGGTTTGCTTCAATATACACCCTTTAGTGTATTTTGTTATTTTAATGAACAAAAATAAGGATAATAAGAAATACACATGAAAAACCTTCATTTACACGGAGTATTCTTGTTCAAGGCAATTTTAGTATCGTTTTTAAAGACAAACTGAATTTTCTTAACGGAAAATGTAGTAGTATATTACCATTACAGTTAAGGGGAACATGGACTAGCTAATGGATACTCTCGACAATTAGTTGTTTCTGTTTTTCGGAGATCAAGTCACAGCCAGGCTGAACTTTTGACTTCCCTTTGGTTCGGATAAGATAAGATAAGAAATCTTTTTTTCAGACTACAAAGTCCATACCTCTAAATTAAAATATAAAGTTTTATAAAAAAATAAACAACATTTTAACCTAAAAGTACATATATATATTTAATTATCATCCAAATGAATTATGAGCACGTTTTCTAACTGAATTATTCGTAAATTAAATTTATTGCATTACCTATCGATCCCGCGTTATTTTATTTTCTAGTACGATACAGCATGGCTGATTTGAGGACCAAGAAGACGTTCTCCGTATTTATATATATTGTTATGTGCTTAGGCTCGAATAAGCAGCAATACAGAAAGAGTGAAAACTAACAAGCTTGTATAAATTGAACAATGAATTTATTAAGTACAATTATTTTCATAAAATAAATAAACTTACGGTTTTAGAGAATCAAATCCAACATTAATCCAATATAGAATTGACAAAAATAATCCACTAATGGAATTGCAAGAGTCCTGATAAATAAATATTCTAATAGTTTCAGGTTCGAATCTTGACAATGTAATCCAAAATGGCTGACAATGTCACGTGATGCAGTTCTTGTTTAATTATCATCCAAATGAATTATGAGCACATGTTTTCTCCTCCAAATAGATAATAAATCCTCTTTCTTCAATGAATCGACACAAAGTCCAGAACAAAATAATTAAAATTAAACTCAAACAGAAAATACACAACTAATATCTTAAAGCCCAAACTTCTACTGACTTCCCAAACAAGTCTATATAACTGTTTTTCTTAAGTAAACAAGTGATCACGTGATTTTCTAGAAATTCATGGAAGGTCACTACCTTCAGCAAGTCACGTATTCTAGATATTTCCTACACCCCAAGAACTAAAAATAAAAGTTATCCTTGAAATTAACCAATAGTTTTAAAGACCTGTTTATCAATCTGAAGCAAGGTCAGATAAAGAGGTAACCAAGCCAAGGTCAAAAACTTGTTTACAGTTAGAGTGGTCAGCCTGAACTTTCTAGAAAAAAAATCTCCCAATTAATGAATATTAAACCCTAAATGACAAATTTGGATTTAATAATTAAAAATAAATAAATTAAATCCAATAGCCGTAACACCTTCCTCCATAAAAAAAAGAAAGGTTTTTATGACAAAACTTTCTTTTCATCACAAACCAATTTACATCTGAGATTAAAAGAACTAGTATAAATTACACAATATAATAAATTGTTATACACAGGAAAAACGTCTGCAATTATATTATCAAGAAATAGCCTCAACCTTTTAACTTGTCCATGTCCCACAAAATGTCCTAAGAAAACCACTCTAGCAGGGCAGAACTCACTTTTAAACAAATTAACAGTCAGACATGCATTAGTGAGTCTGTCAAAAAATTTTCTAATTGTTGCTAGATGTTCTCTTCAGGTGTCGTTGTAGATGATGACGTCACAATTTTCTAGACCAGAGATGATCATTTTTATGAGACGTTGAATGGGACTTTCTTTATATTGGTCGAGTCCATTTGACATCTCCTTTGCTCTTTCCGTAGTGGAATCTTCTAAAATCCTTTCAGAAGGTCAAAATTTGGTGACATACTTGGCATTCCCAATTTATCAATACAATTGTCAATTCTTGGTAATGGGAATCAATCTGTTTTTTGTCACTCTGTTCACCTTCCTATAATCAGTACACATACGGAAAGTTTTATTTGGTTTTGAAACAAGTATGCATGGTGAACTCCAATCACTTTTACTGGGCTTGATAAAATCATTTTCCAGCAAAAATTGAATTTCTTTTTTCAAGAATTCCTGTTTGAGTGGACTCGTCCAGCATGGATGCTGTTTGGAATTTTCAATTTCAACGTCATGAAAATTTTGTTTGTCCTTGTAAGACTATCTGGACATAAGTGCTCATATAATAATAATAACTTTCAGTTCATTTCTTTCTTGTACTTCCAAATGTAAAAGTTTCTGGTCTAGATTTTTCATAATTTTGAATTCCAACAATTCGTCGCTCCAATGTCAGTAAAATCCGATGATATTCCTTCACTAAGTGGGACAGGTACCACTAAATTAATTATATATTTAACATGGCTATCTTTTTCAATATACTGGTACTCCTATAATTAATTTAGATTCCAGGAGCACTAATAATATAATTTAACTAATTAATTTTCTTCTTAACTTTGTACGGGCCATAATATCTAATCTGAAGAAAAGTAAGAAGAATGAACAAGAGTAACACAACTCCAATATCAGACTCAAAAGTTCTCTCCCTTTCAGTTATTTCAAACCATAGTTTCATTTTTAACTTTAATTGATTACTTGACTTGGTCTTAGGTAAGGGATCTACACAATCTACCATAATTCTACCAAATGATTCGTCAAAGGCAGGAATAGGTTGCAGATGAGCCTTAGGTATCTTCTGATTGGTTTTTCCTACCATTTGACAAGTGTGACTAGATCTACAGTATTTGGCAACATCACTTTTGATTTTTGGCCAATAGAAGTGAGTCAAGATCCTGTGATACATTTTCTTAATCCCTAAATGACCAGCCAAAGGAGTTTCATGGGCCAGATTAAGTATTTCCTGTCTGTAAGGTTCTGGAACTACTATTTGATAGTTCACTGACCACTCATCACCAACAGGTACCTCGGGAGGTCTCCATTTACTCATAAGAATTCCACTTTTAATGACATAACAGACAGGAACTTCAGTGACTTCATTCTCATTTATTACCCATTGAAACAAACAGGAGATCTCAGGATCTTTTTCCTGTTCAACGACAAGTAACTGTCGTCGTTTATCACAATGATTTAGAGAATGAGTTGTTAAAAGAGGATCACTATGATCAATACCTTCCGATTCATCTACACCAAGAGTAAAAGTGACCTCATCAAAATCCTGACCTATACAAGGGTCAGTTGAAGGAATGCTGCCTTCTGTAACATCATTCTCAAAATCATCACCCTGATTAGAATAAAGAGAATGAGTTGTTAAAAGAGGATCACTATGATCAATACTTTCTGATTGATCTAAACAAGAAGTAAATGTGACCTCATCAAAAGCCTGACCTATACATATGTCAGCCAAGGGAATA
This sequence comes from Unio pictorum, assembly GCA_030141615.1. Taxonomy (NCBI): domain Eukaryota; kingdom Metazoa; phylum Mollusca; class Bivalvia; order Unionida; family Unionidae; genus Unio; species Unio pictorum. The sequence goes on from JARLTB010000080.1 coordinate 899,802, forward strand.
CTGCCCGTTTCAACTTCATTCTCAAAAGCTTTCTTTGCCATAGCTCTAGTAACTGTACAAGCTTGAAATATATCAGTGATTTCTTTTTCAATTGGATCAACTTTCTGATCCAAATTAGGCTTGTCAGTTACAAGTGGATTAACCACAACCTTGTCCCCAGCTAAGTCGTTGCCTAGCAATAAATCTATTCCCTCAACAGGTAAAACCGAGACCGTTCCGATTGTCACAGGTCCTGACACTAAGTCTGATGACAAATTTACACAATGGAGAGGAACATTAACAACGCCGCACTCTACTCCCTGAATAAGAACACTTTCATTAGAAGAAGACTTCTCAGAAAAAGGCAAAGTACCTGATAATAAAAGACTCTGAGAGGCTCCTGTGTCCCTTAAAATTTTAATAGGGGTGGGATTGGCTGAATCACCCAAGAGTGATATAGAACCCTTCGATATGAATGGTTCATAATTCTCCATATCAAAATCAGATTGGGATTTTTTAGACTCAACAAATGTATTGCTTTCAATACATGACTGTGACCTTGACCTCTTGTAAATAAGAGCATTTGGAACAGGAATGTCTTGATTCTGATGCCTATTTTTCAATTTGTAGCAATCAGAAATAACGTGTCCTTTTTTCTTGCAAAAGTTACAAATCGGAAGAGACAAGGATCTAGAATCAAACTTCTCTGAAGTCTGATTTTTCAAAGTTGTGTTAGTTTGAGTTTTAAAAGGGCTTGAATTAGGCGGAAATTCTTTTCTGCCATTAAATTGTTGAGTAGAAGTCTTGTTAACAAAAGGAACTTTATGTGTCAAAAGAATATTCGTCAGCAGCTCGAGCAGCATTTTCCAAGGTTTCAATCTGATGCTCATCAAGATAAGTTTTAACATCATTATGGACACAGTTTTTGAACTCTTCAATTAATATAATTTACTTGAGATTTTGATAATCTTGCTTGACTTTCCTGGCTAAACACCATCTATCAAACAACTGCTCTTTTTGTCTAGCAAATTCGACATGAGTTTGTCCAGCTTCTTTTCTGTAATTTCTAAATTTTTGCCTATAAGCTTCAGGAACTAACTCATAACCTCTTAAAATGCATTCTTTAACTACGTCATAATCACCACTTTGCTGAACAGATAGTGAAGTGTAAATCTCACTAGCCTTACCAGTAATTACACATTGTAGTAACTGAGTCCAATTCTCTCTTGGCCACTTTAAATTTTCTGCAACTTTTTCAAAAAGAATAAAATATTTGTCTACTTCTTTTCTTTGAAAGGGGGCACTAATCTAATATTCCTTGCTAAATCAAAATTTTGATTTGAAGTATGATGGTGATTCTCACTTGCCAGCTATAATTCTTTCATTTTACACTGATATTCCCTTTCTTCCTTCTCTCTCTCTCTCTCTCTCTCTCTCTCTCTCTCTCTCTCTCTCTCTCTCTCTCTCTCTCTCGCTCAATTTGTTTTCCTTGTAACCTTTCCTGTCTCTCTCTCTCTCCTCTTTTTCAAATTGTAATTGTCTCTCTTTCTCCTCTTTTTCAAATTGTAATTGTCTTTCTTTCTCCCTTTCCTGAAATTCCAGCTTCTTAAACTCTAATTCAGATTGTAATTGTCTTTCTTTCTCCCTTTCTTGTCTCTCTCTTTCTTCTTTTTCAAATTGTAATTATCTCTCTTTCTCCTCTCTCTCTCTATCAATCCGCATCTACTCTTTTTGTAGTTCAATTTGCTTTTCTTTTTCTCTTTCCTGTCTCTCTTTCTCCTTTTCCTGAAATTCCAGTTTTTTAACTCTAATTCACTCTCTCTCTCTCTCTCAAATTCCAGCTTCTTCAACTCTAATTCCATCTTGAATTTTAATTCTAATTCCTTCAATTTAATGTCAGAGTCTGGTGTAAACTTACTGACTGGAATCAAAGCACTTTGTTCCAAAACTTCTTGTTCTACCAAATAATGAACCAAAATCTTTTTGATATCTTGTTTCGTTAAAGAAGCCTTCACTTCGGAAAGATCGTATTTTTTGGCAAGTTGAACCAACTCATCTTTTTTGAAAAGATCTAATTGCTCCTGGGTAGGATTAGAAAGAAATATTTCTACCTTAGATGTCATTTTAATACAAGCGTGTCAGTCTCACTAAAGATTTAAAATTTTCAAAAACTAGGGGAAATTCAAATTTAAATTCAAATTTATCTCAAATATCAATCCCGAATGATAGCCACCAATTCTATAATACGTGCTTAGGCTCGAATAAGCAGCAACGCAGAAAGAGTGAAAACTAACAAGCTTGTATAAACTGAACAATGAATTTATTAAGTACAATTATTTTCATAAAATAAATAAACTTACAGTTTTAGAGAATCAAATCCAACATTAATCTAATATAGAATTGACAAAAATAATCCACTAATGGAATTGCAAGAGTCCTGATAAATAAATGTTCTAATAGTTCCAGGTTCGAATCTTGACGATGTAATCCAAAATAGCTGACAATGTCACGTGATGCAGTTCTTGTTTAATTATCATCCAAATGAATTATGAGCACATGTTTTCTCCTCCAAATAGATAATAAATCCTCTTTCTTCAATGAATTGACACAAAGTCCAGAACAAAATAATTAAAATTAAACTCAAACAGACAATACACAACTAATATCTTAAAGCCCAAAATTCTACTGAATTGTTCTATCCCAAACAAGTCTATATAACTGTTTTTCTTAAGTAAACAAGTGATCACGTGATTTTCTAGAAATTCATGGAAGGTCAATACCTTCAGCAAATCACGTATTCTAGATATTTTCTACACCCCAAAAACTAAAAATTAAAGTTATCTTTGAAATTAACCAATAGTTTTAAAGACCTGTTTATCAATCTGAAGCAAGGTCAGATAAAGAGGTAACCAAGCCAAGGTCAAAAACTTGTTTACAGTTAGAGTGGTCAGCCTTTCTAGAAAAAAATCTCCCAATTAATGAATATTAAACCCTAAATGACAAATTTGGATTTAATAATTAAAAATAAATAAATTAAATCCCATAGCCGTAACAATATATATATATATATATATATATATATATATATATATATATATATATATATATATATATATATATAAATATATATATATATATATATATAAAGAGAGAGAGAGAGAAAGAGAGATAAAGCTCTTAGCTCCCAATCAGCAATACACATAGCTAAATTTTGTACTACTCAGAAGTTGAAATTCAAATAAATGATAAATGGACAATTTAAGACAAGTCTATAGTCAAATGATAATAATTCCCCAAATACTATTCTTCCTCTCGACCAAGTGATAGCCTATTGCATCATTTGATATATAGTTTGAGATAGCTTTTCCACCTGTCCTTCTTTTCTACTCATCTGTATCTATCCAGCCTATTCCTTCTCTCCTTCCGACTTCCCTCCCAGCTCCTTCTCATATTTGACTGGTCGTTCTCCAATATTTTCTTGACTCCTTTTTCGACTAGCTTTTGATTCAGAATAAACTTCTTCACTAGTCTTTATTCTTTGAATCTCGGGAGAAAACTATACTGGAAGTCGGTCCCCATAAAACTTTATTTAAGGAGATTAGTCATTTTTAGAATTTCCTACGTTTCAGCGCCGAATTACGAGTGGCTTTCTCGGAGTATAACTTTATAACATTCCAGCACAATGTTTGGGCAATTAATACGTTCCTAGCATGACACTATTAACTTAAATTTGGATTGAAATGGTGACCACACCCTCTATCAATTCGGATTGGACGTCGATGTTAGCCTGTTTTATTCAACTTAGATAATGCCCACGGACCGTCTGTCAACTTGGTGAGATTTACGACGCCTATAAGGGTCCTTTGTTCTTAAACAATTTTTTTTTCTCAACATTTATGTGCATATTTTCACACCCAACAAACCTGGGTTCTTGTAACTGTACGAAGAGGACAAACTATAACCGTGGTATCTAACATACATAGATATATGGCTTTAACCATTTACATGTTCCCTTGACTTACGCAATCGTGGGCACGGCAATGTGATACCACCACGCTTGATAATAAAATTGTATTCCCACAAAATTGCTTTAAATGCAAATGCGAGTTACTACAAGTAATAAACGATCAAAATCATAGCGACGCTAAACGATGACTTCAGACACGAATATTCACACAACATACAGCTTTCTACAGAGCAATCTATGTCATTTCAACGCTCCTACTCATGAAAGCAGCTTCGGCTATCTCGGTTCCCTTCACATATCTGATCTGATTCTGGTACTGCTGTAAGCTGATAACGTTATGGACTTTAATTACCTCCCCTGTGTAATCCTCAGGCTTAACGTATTTCTTGCGGACAAGGGTTGGAATGCTACACCCAGTGTCATACAAGTTGTTGGCACCTACCCGGTTGACAGTTGCAAGGGCGTGGTGTACTGACTTCATAGTGACGGCTTTTACTTGTGTCTGCCTTCCCATGTGAGAGTCCCTGGCAAAATGCCCCAGACACTTGCAGTTGTAACACGTCAGTCACCCTCGCCGACCTGTAAGACCCGTTTTCGTTGGCGAGGCCTGTTTTAGTCTATGGGTGGCATCCTTACGTGTGGATCACCATTACACCTTTCAGTCGCTCTGACGGTTACGGACAGCCTGTTCTTCATCACCCACACAGCGCGACTCAGAAGTTCGGGGTTGGACCGCAACCCCTGCACGTCCACACTTCAATTCTGCTTGCTTGGATCTCGCCGCCATTCTGACGATGTCTTCGAGCGTCCGGTGTTCTCTCTCTGCTAGAAAGACTGTTCAATTCGCGACTGTAAGTACTCAGAACATGCTCCTTGAGTTTGATCCGCTTAGCCTGTCGAACGATCGTTCGACGTCGATCATCTTTATTCACTTCTTAAATAACCCTCCAACACGGGTATGAAATTGAGAATGGATTTCCGTTGTCTTCTTCTTCGAGTCCTGAAAAACGTTTAGGGTACGTTTTGGCGGTCATTCGATAACGGCAAAGGAGGGCCTTCATGAGCGCGTCGTAGTTGTCAGCATCGTCTGCAGCTAAGTTGTGGTAAACGTCACGAGCTTCACCTAGCGAAAATGCTGAGACGTTAATCACCCAATGTTGCGAGGGAATTGTTCGAGCAAAAGCGAGTTTCATAGATTGCACAAGAAAATCGTCAATGGACTCTTCGCTGTCATTTAACCACAGCATATGTATCTGTATCATAAGGTGGTCGATAATCGGTCGTAGCCTTCTTCCAGAACTCGTTCTGGAGTCGTCCCTATCAGAGCATGCGCGAGCTATCTTTCTTTAGCGGTCGCTGCTATCCTGGCCAATTTCGTCCGAGTCTCTTTGCCCACCGCAATCTTGGCCTGCTTCAACTCTCTATGTGTCTCTGTCAGCTGGTATCCTAAGCAGCTTCATCGTCTTTCTGCCCGCTGCTATCTTGGCCAGCTCCAGCTCTTTTGCTATTTCAGCCGCTTTTATGGACCTCCGTTCTTTGTTTATCTCATATTTACGCTGCTTGGTGATCTCCCTCATACCAAAGATTTTCCTTGCCCATGGCGCGAAGGTCTTTAACCATCTGTCTTTCTGCAGTCATTTTATTATGATACTAGCAGTAAGTGATACCATGTCTCGACTTACTAAATGATTGACAGATATTACCAGTTCCTACCCAATACTTACCTGTTGAAAACTAACTTCGCTTAGGTAAGATATTTTGCCCGATATCTGCTTCACAATTACTGCAAGTAACTGAAATCTGCCAAGCATGTAAATATCAAAATATAACATATACAACTTGAAAAATCAATAAGAAAAAATTAAAATACACACGATTCAAAATATATCACTAAGGCACCGGTTTAATAATAATCCCTAAGAAATAAACCTTTAGGTCGTAAAGATAATATGTATGTCTAATTCAGACCCCAGACGAATCCCCACTGTGGCATGTGGCGTGATTTGTTATAACGCCACTTTGGTATATGTGTTACAGTTGGGGTGGGGTGCTCCCAATATTGTATTTAAGCTATTATAGAAGTCCCACCCAGGCTCGATTTTGTAGAAAGTGAAGCGAGAGAGAGAGAGAGAGAGAGAGAGAGAGAGAGGGGGAGGGAGGGAGGGAGGGTGAAAATGACGAGCCCCGAATCAGCAATGCCGACAGTTAAATTATTCAGTACAAAAAGGTGATATTCAAATGAATTACAATTTAATATAGTTCAATAGTCAACTGATAATAATTCCCCAATGACTCTTCTTTCTCTCCACAGTGATAGCATATTGTATTGTTTTATTTATAGTGTGAGATAGCTTTCACAGATTTAGAAAACAGATCGATGACTTACTGTTGAAACATAACTAAATGTTGAAACATGGCTTTAAAATCTTCAATATATCAAATTGTTATTCTCCCATAGGTTATTTCATATTATTAGCCATTAATACAAATAAAAAATGACAAGTACTTATTAATTATTCCTAATTTCTAAATGAGTAAATAATGATTAAATAATGTTACACAATTTCATCGAAATCTACTCATTCTTGATTGCTAGGTGTATCAGCATGTCATGTGTACCTCATGTAAATTATCAAACCCGTCTCTGCATCAATCACGATACAACTGACAGACGTTTATCAGCCAGCAGTGAATAGAGACGATACAAACACAAACAATCTCATGATCATTCTTTCCACCATGATCACCACAACTCTCTCTCTCTCTCTCTCTCTCTCTCTCTCTCTCTCTCTCTCTCTCTCCATATTTTTGTTTGTCATCCAAATTATCAGTTTTACTTCATTTCATCCAGCTTTCGATGTCTCTCTGGACACGCAGGCCACACGCGAAAGTCTGAAAATGAAGAGCTGCATGCGTGTTATGCGACGCTGTCGACGCTGTGATTGTAAAACTGACATGCAAGCTACCAACACTAAATAAAAAACAGTTATTGGTGACATTATACTAATAGATAGTATACAGTGACGTCATAATTTCAATTAGGACGCCGCAATAATGAATTACAATTTGTTATGCAGACGCGGAATATACAGAAGTGTCGAAGCTAGTGAAACACAAAGAAAAGCAAATGCACATTAGACAGTACATCGAAACAACTATAAGGAGGCCTTATATATATATATATATATATATATATATATATATATATATATATATATATATATATATATATATATATATATATATATATAAGAAAATGCAGAATGTTAGAAGAGTTAGATTCATATGAAATACTGATGTCGGAGTGGAATACGGAGGAGGTCTTTTTCCCAGAATGATAAATGATTTAGATCCATATGAAATACTGATGTCGGAGTGGAATTCGGAGGAGGTCTTATTCCCAGAATGATGATGATTTAGATTCATATGAAATACTGATGTTAGAGTGGAATACGGAGGAGGTCTTATTGCCATTCATTCAGTATCCATACATTGTAAAGCATCAGATTCATGCTAAAAGTTTCTACACCTTATAGCAAATGAAAATATGGCTACGTCTTCATGTATACATCTAAAGAATTTAATTCCGAATGGGTTAGAGAATTTGCCGTGTCTGTGACAAATGTATCACACGTTGTTCAGAACATTAATGCATCATCGTATCGTGATCGTCATCTCTCTCTCTGTCTCTGTATCTGTCTGTCTGTCTGTCTGTCTGTCTCTCTCTCTCTCTCTCTCTCTCTCTCTCTCTCTCTCTCTCTCTCTCTCTCTCTCTCTCTCTCTCTCTCTCTCCACCACCATAACTGTTTTCGCATGTTGACATTTCAGTTAATGCACAATATGTCACGAGTGAAGGAAACGTACTAGTAGTGTTGCTACACACTCCAATATCTAATATGCGGACGCCAAAACTAGTCGCGTCACATGAATTTAATTGCCCACAAGCACGGAGTTAAGAAACCGGGTGAAAAAATAAATCTTATAGGTTTGTCGCTGTGACATATTGTAGTTTACTTGTTAGTTCTAATTAATAACTGATCCCTTTAGTAGTTGCAACATTAGATAGGGACTGCTCCCTTGCAGGGGGCGCCGCGATACAATATAGAAAGTTATGGACATGTACTGTGAAGGTGTGTGAATAAAGACTGTTCCAGTAACAACCTGAGACTCCCTCATTTTCCATGACAGTCGCCTTTATAACAATAAAACCAAGTTTTTTGAACCAAGAAGACTCCAAAAGAAATTGAACATGAAAATAAATAAATAAATAAATAAATAAATTAATTAATTAATGAAATCATCTGCTTAGAGTGCATATCTTTCAATACAATAATGGTTAATTTAGTTCATAATGTATTTACTAAAATTGAATTTAATTTGATAATTCCTTTTGGTGTTAGTATTAATGTGGTGGTTATTATACATAAAGATACAATGGATTATTCGTAATATAATCTATGGCTAACTAACGTTATGTTAGGAAATAGATGTTGCTTTTTCTACTCCTTTTGTGGGTCAAAACAGATTAGATTCATGTCTTATTATCAATATTCAACCAAAATGATGCGATATCCACATTTGAAATTAAAAAGCTTCTGTAAGATCCACAAACATGTAAAATTTGTAAATAGAACGTTTACTATTTTTACAGATTATTTGTTCTGGTTTGACTGTTTCATAAATCAGCCTTTCACTAAGACAGTGAGAGTCGACGGTGCCTAGACTAGTTACAAACTATGACTGCACTGTTTCAATGTCGGAAAACCAAAATAAGTGTCATAATAGGAAAAACAAGGAAATCATTAAAAATACATATGTTATATGATTTATCCCGTTTGATTTGAATATATTCTAACGTTATAGGACGAGAAACATGGACAAAATGATGTCATTGCTCAAGAAGCAATTTGATTCTGAAGAGTCTGAGAAGAATAGCAATTGCAGTGAACATTTGCAAGACATAGATTTTACAAGAAAATCTCATTGGACGGACCTTCAGCTCACGGTAGAGGATAAAAACTTGTATGTCCCAAAGTCGCATCTAGCCATGGTATCACCTGTTTTCGACTGATGTTCAATTCGGAGTGTAAAGAGAACGACCTTGAAGTGATACCTCTTCCTGGTATTCAAGAAATATAATGACGTTCTGATTTTCTTGCGGTACACACATCCAGGAACACGTTTAAAGGTTACAAGTAAGTTATGCCAAAGCCCATGTTGTAAGTAATGTGTTATCTGTAAAGGCTTGATTTTCTACTAATGGCTGAATGCAATATATATATATATATATATATATATATATATATATATATATATATATATATATATATATATATATAATGCGACAAAGATTTAAAACTTTAAGAGTGTTCTCTTTCCTTTGAAAAGTATTGTTATTATTATTATTATTATTATTATTATTATTATTATTATTATTATTATTATTATTATCGGTCTTGGAAGAACGAAACAAATTACTTCTGTGTTGTGAATGGATTTATGTCACTAACACTAATAATGTTTTTGGACTACTTAGCGTTCCTAAATGTATTTAGAACATTTAATCGCATTTTTCTTAGTGGTTCGTAATAGCTAATGATACTCATTCATTTAGTATCTAAGCTTTGCAGTCATTTACAAGATCTTACCTAGACAAACAATGTTTCAAGAAAACATGCAGGTGGTTTGATTGATGTGTTGAACGTTTTCTTTTCTGTCCAAAGAAGGTGTTTTCGCAAGACAGAAAAAAGCATATCATACGTATCACAATGACTCAGTAAGCAAAAGCTAACACTGGTTCAGTAACGGTAGATGGAATTGGTAATGTACTTGCTGCAAGGAGACGATATTTCGATTTGCAAGTCTTTAATGATACTTTTCAAGGATTAACGCTTTACGGCAGATAAATGTTAGCCTGCCTCTACAGATGGTTTTTTGAAATCGAAAGCGTTGCCACTGTCCTGTTCTTTTCCAAATAATATTGTGCCTCAAGTGTTACCACTAGCACATGAATACCAAGTAAAATGTCTTCTGGATGACTGTGCAGATGCAATGAACATGATGATGGATGCTTCTAATTGTTCAATACCATTCCTGAAAAAATCCATTGCTGTTTCTAATCATGTTTCCGAATGTATTAATAACTGTTTATTGGCAGAACAGTACGGTCTGAACTCTGTGATAGAGACATTTATAGAAAGATTTTCTTCTATATGCTATGCACTTTACAAAGATGTGTTGAAATTCAACCAAATATCTATTGGAGTTCGATATAGGAATTTATGCATAAGGCTTGATTCCAAAGACGAGTTAGATTGAAAGAAAAACTGGTCCAGACGCCATTCCTTTTCGAGATTGCTAATTTATGAATTGAATACTTTCATCCATGGCTGTTGACGTTGACGTACACCTTGCAGTTAATTTGATCCTAATAATCTGAATAAGATGAAACATCTTTCATTTGAAAAAATTATATCGACTCAGTGTAAAACAGCTACAGTTAGCATGAAATATTAATCACAAGGAGGTAGATAAATGAAATAACTTGAAAGATATTTAAACTAAGCAAAACCATTCTTTATACTTGTCTTGGCGTTTCCTAATTATCATAAATATTTTTTTCTTCCGCGAAAAGAAAAGACTCTGAGGTCACTTGAATACTACATTGATGAGAAGATCAATAAATCCGTTAATTACCCAATCATTCTCTTGGCAATGATCATTGTGGTGGTGGTTTTGATGCTATTACATGCACTTGTACTAGAGACATCACACCACAACCGTCATCAACATCAATAACGATGACAACAAAACTGCTCTCGTTTTGTAGTTATATCTCCAAATTATTAAAAAGATGTAATCGCCATATGATTAGAAGAATTTACTCGTGTGTTCACAAACTGTTCGAAGTTGTATAATGACATCAATATAATATATCAGGTTAGAGAGTTATAATTCGTTTCAAGCAGAAATCCATTATCCACTACGATTAATGATAGGCCTAACTATCTCCTAGCTCTGATGCACCAGTGCCTCGACCAACGAGGCCATCCAAATGCATAATATAAAGTATCATAGCAATTAGGTTAAACCATATGCCTTGTTTCAGTTTTAGAGAGTAATGAAATAGTTTTATTTGTGCTTGAAGATGACGAAGAAGAAATGTCTTAAGTAGATAAATTACAGTAGTAATGAATTTAAAAATATGAAGTTCATGTATACAGCAATTATTTAAAGAATTTCTAGATGATATTAGCACAATGTAGTAACTTAAATACATTTGACACTTAAACGTACATTACACAATAATATTTATCTACCCTCTACGCCTTATAAATGAATTAAAAGAACCCTGCATTAGTTTTAAATACTTTACTCGAGAAACCATGCCATGATGCCTGATTTCTCGTTCTTCTTATTATTATTATTATTATTATTATTATTATTACATTTTTTGTATTATTTGCAATCAAATTGTATGCGTTTGTTAATGAATATTCAAAACGCTGGAATAGTTAGAGAACTCTGATTGCTACGTGAATGATAGCTTGCTCAGCAACGAAATTTAAAAACAATGTATGGTAAATGTACTTTGTGTCAGGCATTGGATAAATCATGACTACAAGCAGAATACCAAACTTTCTACATGTTCATATCACCACTGGGTGCACACAGTAAGATTTCCTAGTGTCTCCTGAGTATGCGTTAACAAAAAATTCAGTCATCAATGAGCCAATGAGATCAGTTTTGTTAGGTCAGCGAAATGGCCTCTTCTTCATGGATTAGTGACTGCTTTTGGAAGAGAAAATCTGATTGGCTGAATCAGCATGAAATGTCGTTGCATATGAAACGACTGAAAAAATTGTAATGATCGGTTTATCAGGTGCATGCATATTCATGAGAAACGATGACATATCGTCGCCGGCAACCACTGATTTAGGACCTTGGGTCTTGCTTTCCCACTCTGTCATCTCCTTTCCTTCTTTTCTGTGCTAATTGTATCCCAAAAGTGACTGGCATATCATCAGCTATTATGGGATTGTCACTAGCTTCATAATAAGGCATGGCATTGTTTATGCCCGCAGTCAGAGTACCATGGGTCGAGCGCTGGAGTCTTGGACTCGTAAGCCTGAATTATGAGACCGGAATCGTATGAACTACATTTCATTAAACAAGGTTCGGCGTTTCTTTGTATATTATTCCTCTAGCATCTAGTATTCGTATAAGAATGACAAGATACCACAGACAAGGTCACCGTGGCATTTGTAATTGGATGATGCCTCACATAATTAACTCGAGGAATTGGGAAGAAACGAAGTGTAGAGGCCACGTGCATTCTCTGTTTAATTGTTGCTGTTAGACGATTTGTGTCCGACCTTGAACATCGCCTCAAATTCTTGAACTTTTCTGAGAAGAAAAATAACCAAAAAAGAAAATCTATCTTAAGCTCACATTCCCAAAATTTGTATGTCAAATATTCTCCAACTGTGGTCAGCAGACTCCATTATGGTGGTCCGGTAAAATATTGCGGGACAATATTAACGGTACAATTAATATTAGAAAAGATCAATAAGTGGCCGCCAAAATCTTCAGCAATTGTGAAATGATCTTCGAGAAAAGAAAACGTTGGAGAACCACTGGGGTTGTCTTAATTAGAATAAAGCTAGAAAAACCAGATCTTTCAGATCTTCTTTATCTTGTTTCCCTCTACTTTGCTGACCATTTCAATCATATACAGGCACCCTAAATGTTGAATCTATTTTGAAGTTTTCATCTTGATCTTGAGTTTATCGCTCAAACAGTTGCCATAATATAGGATCTAATCTACGTATTACAATTTATAACAGATCCAACCAAAAATCGAGAGAATTACCTGAACAGAGTACATGTCTAAAATTTAAGGAAAGCAAATCTCGTTATCAAAACCAAACGTAACTGAGTGTCAATAATACTATTATTTATCTTCAATACAAGGGTAGTCTGAAACGTTAAGGCAAATTGTAGTATATGGGTAAATTTTGGTGGCAAACACATGGTTTTAAATTGTTGGGAGTGTTTACTAGAATTTGATATCAAGTTCTAACTTGGTTTACGAGTTAGTCGATTTTCTGTTAGAATTTGAGAACATTCTATTTAGCCTTAGGTCAAGTTAACCTAGTATTTATTTAGGTGGACTTTGTTCATAAATGATACATTCCTATTTTAACGAACCAGCCTGTGGAATTAGTTACACTTGTCGACAGATATAATTAGAGAAGAATTGTTTTATTTAAATCCTGGATTTGAATTCTAAAGTGTCCATTGACATATGGACTAGCACATTACTTTGGGATTATTATGAACACATTCAAAAGTATTGATACATCAGGACATTCAAGATTATTGGAATTAATTAGGAACATACTACACGTCTGAACTTGTGATAGGACATTAAGGAATATTTTTTAGATAGAATTCACAATCCTGAAAGTGCCACTTAAAATTTCACTTTGTAATGTAGAGAAAACAATTATTTGTTGATTTTACCGAACTTGGTTTCACATCTATCTTTTAAATTGTTTAAGACCTAGTTTCCTAACTTTCTTCAAATGTACTTAAGCGTAGATCAAGAGAAGTAGTAATATGGGACGATCTAGGCCCAATGGGAAATCCAATCAAAAAGAGCTTGGGACCTTCTAGACCCAAGATTTCTAGGCCCAATGGGAAATCCAGTCAGAAAGGGCTTGGGACCTTCTGGGCCAAAAAGTTGTGGTAGCTTCTAGGCCCAAAAGTCGTGGGACCTTCTATACTCAAGGGAAATTAACATGGGAATATTATTTGGGACCATCTGGACCCAAGGGAAATTGAGCATGGTGGGTCTGTATAGCGACAAGGGAAATTGAACATGGGAAATATTATTTGTATTTTTATATGGGTCTGTCTAGCGACAAGGGGAAAATAGAGGCAAAAAAAACTAATATCTTTTCGAGGCATATGAGTGGCCCTGAAAAGGGCCTTTGGATACTTCTTTTATTTTCTACTGTTGTTCCACCATCGTTTGATTTTACCAACGATTCCCGTTTTCTTCTACTTTTCGTCCTCGGTAATCCGATCAGGATGTCCCATAGCGCTAAACTTCTCTTATATTTTTAACCAATTGTTATTTAATCTTTCAAATTCCTCTTTCTTTTTTTCTTTTCATTGTCCTTTCTCTCCTTTCTCTCCTTACTCCAGTTATCTTTTATCTTCTTCACTTCTTCTAATAGCTCCTTTCTTATCAGTTCTTCAGCTTTTTTGTGCTGGTCCAAACCATTTTGGACATGGGGCCACTCTGTCAAGATATTATCCAAAAAGCACTTTACGTTTTCGACAATATCTATCACTTCCTTTAATGTCCCCTCTCTAATATAGGGTGGGTTAATGCAACTTTTCGGCTTATTCTTCTAGCATTCCTTCTAAGAGATCCTTGGTTATTTTCAGTCTTTTTGCAAAGTCCAGGCTGTTCGTAAACTTCCATTCATTATGTAGTTTTTCCACTACATATTCCCCGTCTAATATATATATATATATATATATATATATATATATATATATATATATATATTTTAAGCACGGACGTGAAGGAAAACATCCCTTACACTCTCTTTTCATATTATATGCTATTCACAAAATATACAATCTATCATCCACACACACGGGAAGCAACCAAAACAAACCACATAATTTACTATCCAAAATCACATTATCTGCCATCCACACACACGGGAAGCAGCCAAAACAAACCACATAATTTACTATCCAAAATCACATTATCTACCATCCACACACACGGGGAAGCAGACATAACAAACCATATAATTTATTATCCAATATCACACCATTTACTACCTACACACACGGGAAGCAGACAAAACAAGCCATATAATTTACTATCCAATATCACACCATTTACCATCCACACACACGGAAGCAACCAAAACAAACCACATAATTTACTATCCAAAATCATATAATCTACCATCCACACACACGGGAAGCAGCCAAAACAAACCACATAATTTACTATCGAAAATCACAATATCTACCATCCACACACACCGGAAAGCAGACAAAACAAACCATATAATTTACTATCCAATATCACACCATTTACTACCCACACACACGGGTAAGCAGCCAAAAACAAACCATATAATTTACTATCCAATATCACACCATTTACTATCCACACACACACACACACACACACACACACAGGGAAGTAGCCAAACCAAATCACATAATTTACTATCCAAAATCACACCATCTACCATCTACAAAAAGAGTTAGTGTTTATAATCACACTACTCCTCTCTCATACCCGTTGGCAATTTTAACAGTCTCTTTTCTAGACATTTGGTGAGCCCTGAAAAGGGCTGTTTCTTAAAACTCGAAAAATGCAACTGGGTAATGCTGGCACCTCCCAGGTCTAGCCCCGCACAAACAACTCCTACTCCAATCGCTCTCCCAATTCACTCTGGGAGTGCAGAAGAAGCTTGAGTGGCTTCACTATCCCAATCTTCCGTTTGAGGGATAGTGAAAGCCTCTTCATGTCTTCCTCTATTCCGCAACCGTGGATGAAGTTGTGGTTGTTGCGACTGAGGCTGTGGTTGTTGCGGCTGGGGTTGTGACTGTGGTTGACGAGCTGAGTCTTTCTTTTTTCTTTCCTTGTCTTAACGGTTTGTTCAGTCTGCTCATCTTCTTTAGGTCGATGTGCCTACGATAGGTAGCCAGACTTATTTTTTTTATTTTAAATATGAATTAAGGTCGCATGCACAACTATGTGCTTTCGCGACCAGTTAATGCCCTAGGGTCGGGCTATTTGATTGGTCGGGACCAAAGGTAACTTTGACTACACTAGGCTGTGTTGTCGCAGTCTCACCGGCACCCGCATTAAATGGCAGTCTCTCCTTAGAGTAACATGTCGGGTCACGGCAAAGCAGGAAGGCACCCGGTTTATGAAAGCTAGTTTGTCAAATTGTTTCACTCTAGTTGAAGACATGATCCAATCGGTTTGATACCTTATTACTTCTAAAACGAATTATTAAGTATCTGTGTAATTAGTGAATTGACCGTCGAGTTCTTCTTTATATATAGCACAAGCGCGGACGTCAATGAAAACACCCCCTACAATCAAAAAACTTACATTATCCCTATCATCAGCAAAACACGCGGACTTAAAAGAAAACATTCGCTCACTTTATAATTTACTCACATAAATTATAAATTTAACAAGTTATTTGAAAAATACGTTGTGCTTATAGACGCACTTCAAACAAAACTAAAAAGAGACAGTGATTATAGACTCACTTCTATTTTTTTCTAACTTCCTCACATACCATTAGCAAATTGAATTATTAATTCTTTTCGAGAATATTGGGTAGCCCTGAAAAGGGCTGTTTTTTTGTTTGTACGAGGAGGGATGACAATCTTTTATCATCTAAGATTGCGTCCTCGTCTGGCAACAGGATAGGGTCTGCTTCTTCGGAAAGAGAAAGAGAACTCTTTCGTGTCAACACGACAGTCGACAAAACTTCTGTCTGGTTCCTGCTGCTGTTGTTGCTGCTGCTGTTCACTCTGCTCTCTCTGTGCTTCTTCTGAAGTCTATACTTCTGAGTCCATTCATCTTTGTCTTTTTGAATTTCCTCTCTGAAGAGTTATTCTATGAGGTCTTCCGTTACTTGTAACATTCTAACATTCTCTATCTCTTCATGCTTTGGCATCAGATTGTGTCTGATACGATGCAGAGTGACGTAAGCTTCGTTCAGCTTAATTAGTCTTGAGCACATCTTCGTAGGAGGATGAGTCAAGCAATGGATGGCCAGACTGCTTGCTCGCTTGCTTGCTTGGATTTAAGACGTGTTCGCCCAACGGGCATTTACGTCTGGTTAATGCCCCAAGGGGCTATTTAATTGTTTCGGGGGGCGGAATAGTGCCACGCCCGCACGCTTTATTGCACAATTATGTGCTAATTAATTGATAACAACCGTCAGGAGCGGAAGTGTCAAAGGCGGAAAGGTACTGTTTTGGAAGGAAGGTGATATACCCAAATTAATTTAATCCCCCGATTGTAATTTAGAATAATTGTAGTCTGGCATTAAATATTTTTGAATAAAACATTATTGTGCTGTTTTGAGTAAAAGTAAAGAAGAGTGGCATATTAAGTTCTACTTATTATTATTGCTACATTGTGTAGCTGGACCTGATGGCTCTGGACTTTAAGCCACCTTATAGAATTAATTGAGGTCTTAGTTATCTTATAAATTAGTTAGTTTGCTACCTTGTGTAGCCGGAGCTGATGGCTTTGGACTTTTAACCACCTTATAGAAATTATTTAGGGTTTATATTGTAAATAAAACTTCCTAGTTTTAGCTTGCTACATTGTGTAGCTGGACCTGATGGCTTCTGGGTTTAAACCACCTTATAAATCTAGTTGAGGTCTATATTTATCTTATCCAGTATTTTTTGTGCTACTTTGTGTAGCCGGAGCTGATGGCTGTGGGTTTTAGCCACCTTATATAGCTATTTAGGGCCATACTGTAATTCCCTAATTATATATGCCAGAGTATAGTAGTTAGAGTTAGTAAGTAAGTAAGTATAGAGATATAGAGTCCTAGTTGCGTTGTAGTGATATAAAAGTAAAATAATGGGTACGTGAGTCTGCTTGCCTAATTATCGATTTGGGGGCATTAAGGGGGTATTTTAATTTTGGGTTATTCAGGCTTATCGATGTTTGGTCGATACCTTCTGTATTGCTACACCAGATGAAGTAGGTGGGTTGATATAAACTCCTTTTGGACATTGTGACTGATTATTATACCCCTCCTCCTACTTTTCCTCGATAGTGTACAGCAGGAGTGTCCATTTAATCGATGCCTGATTATATGGTCTAAATGGTTCATGTTATGCGTCGACGTGCGGTATATACTGTCTATAGTGCTGTACTGGGTCGCACAGGAAGGTTGTGATAAATTGCGTTTGCATAAAGTCATTGTGACTTTTTATTAACACCCTCCTCCTGTACTTCATTGACAACATACAGACCGCATGTCCATTAGATCAACTTTAGGTGATGAACCAATTTGTGTGATATAGGGTTTTAGGTCAGGATGGAATACGGTGATATAAATTATATACTTCCTGTAGTGCTACTTCAGCTACCGCAGGTGGGCTGGTATGAAGTTCGTTATATTTTGTCATTGTGACTAATTAATGATAGCAGCTCCTCTGCGATTACTTGTTAGCACTCAGATAGCAAGTTCTTTAGAACAACACCGTAATATGGAAAAAGGTTGTGTTGGGGGTGGGTTGGGTGGATTGGGTTGGAATGTTATATTAAATACTGTCAGACTTGTCTATTTCCCGAAGGAATATTAGGATCAGTTCTGCAGTTAGGATAGGATTAGGATTTGTGGGACTAAGAAATGATGGGTAGGTTGTGCTCGAGCCTATTTTTGTAAGAGAGCTTGCAAGTTTATTTCTTGCTACTCTATACACTGGGCACACATTAAAAACATGTGATAGATCTTCTAATTGTTTGCAGGATTGGCAAGAAGCATTTCTTCCAGGATTGGATTTACTATATTTGCCCATACTTCCGGCTAGCAGAGTTTTTCCTGTTTTGATACGATTGAAGATTCTTTCGAGATGTGTATGTTTAATCTCTGGTCCAATAGTATTCCTGGATACTTGGTTTTGGATAGAGTATAGATGACGTCCTTTATGGCTAGAATCCCATTGTTTTTGCCATTTAGAGATGATTTTTTGGTAATGACGTTATATAGTTCAGTTACCGAATACTCTATATGTTCAATTTTGATGTTGTTGAGGCTATTTTTTGCAGCTTGGTCAGCTTGATCGTTACCAAACAGGTCTATGTGGGATGGGACCCACATAAATTCAATTGCTTGGTTAAGGTTAGCAAGATCATTGATAAGTAGTCTAGATTGCTTTTGATAGTTGCTACGCCCTTTGGGAAATCCAGATTCCAGTGTTTTGAGGACACTGAGAGAATCACTAATGATGAGTGATTTAGGAAATTTATTAATTTTAATTAGCTTCAATGCCTCTAAGATTGCCCAAAATTCTGTAGTGTAGATGGAGCATAAGTCAGGAAGCCTACTCCCTATTGTTATATTTAATTCAGGGATGGTGACTGCTGCAGCTGTTCTATCTGGATTTTTTGATTTGGATCCATCGGTGTATAATTTGACATAATCCTTGTAGTTGGTGTCTAAGTTATGAAGGATTTTTGTTCTTATCACGTGCGACATTGTTTCTTTGGGTCCAAATGTTGTGGCTTCAAGTTAATGTTTATTGGTATGTTCATCCAAGGTGTATTGTCCGGATAGACGATTTGAACAGCTTGAAGGTTGTTAATGCTTAGTTCTTTGCTTAAGGTGTGAATCCTTTATTGCATTTTTTAATTGTTGTTTTGGTGGGGTGGTTTGCGTTATGAATTGAGATTCTTACTGCATATCTAAGAGTTAACTCATCCCTTCTAAGTGATAACGGCATTTCTCCAGTGATGATTTGCAATTCTTCTTTCGAGGTGCTTCTTAAGGTACCTGTGCAAATACGTAGTGCTGTGGTTTGTATTTGATCTAGTTTCCTCAGAAGACTTTGTTTAGCAGATGCGTATACTTGACATCCGTAGTCAAGTTTAGATCTAATTAGGGCACTGTAGATCATCAGAAGGGTTTTTTGGTTAGATCCCCATTTAAATCCTTTAATGTTTTTCATGAGTGAAAGGTCTTTTTTTGCATCTGCGGATCAGGTCTTGGATGTGGTACTTCCATGTTAGATATTGATCGAATGTCATACCCAGGAATTTGATCGTGGTTTCAAATTTAATTAGCTCCCATTGAATGTATAGCTTTGGTGCTTATACTGTTTTTTTCTGATTTGGAGAAAAAATTATACCCCTTGTTTTGCCCTTTGAGAGTTTAAACCCCCATTTGTCAGCCCAAGTTCCAATTTTGTTGAGGCTGGTTTGGAGGGTGTTGATGACTTTTTGACTTGTTGGATCGCCTTCTTTCCATAGCCCGCTATCTTCTGCAAATTGCGAGAGGTCTACTTCCTTGGGATCAACGTTGTGTTCCAGATCGTTAATCATAATGTTGAAAAGCGTAGGGCTAATGACACTACCTTGAGGTGTGCCGTTTTCCAAAAGGAATTCCTCAGAGAGTGTATCTCCTGTTCTAACTCTGATGCGCCTATTTGACAGGAATTGTTTTATCCAGGCATGCATTTCACCATTAATACCATAGTGATTTAATTTGGCTATGAGGCCATTGGTCCAAACCAAGTCGAATGCTTTTTCTAGGTCTAGAAAAATTGCGGTCATGTGTCGGTTTTTTTTTCCTTTTGTTGTGGAATGCTAGTTTTATTTGGGATTCTAGTCCGACTAGCTGATCTATTGTTGATCTATTATTCCTGAAGCCGCTCTGGTTGTTTGCTAAAAGGTTTTTACTCTCTAAATGATGTTTCAATCTGTTGTTAACCATGGTTTCCATTACTTTACATATTGTGTCCGTAAGGGAGATGGGTCTGTATGATGAAACTTCTGTTGGGTCCTTGTCTGCTTTTGGAATTGGTATTACTATTGCTTGTTTACATTTCTCAGGTATTTGTCCCGTGGACCATGATTGGTTGATCAAAGCAATTACTGCTGTTTCTATGGTAGTTGGGATATTTTTATATATTTCGTATCCCATGTTGTCTTCTCCTGGTGAGGTTGACTTTTTTGGTTTGATTGCAATTGTCCATTCCTCTCTGGTAAAGGGCTCATTGAGAAAAGGGTTTCTGGGGTCTCTGTCCGTAAAGAGATGTGACTGCTGTTCCTCCACTTTTTTCTATATGCTTGGAATTTTGCAGTGTGATTTTTGTTGCTGCTCATTCCTGCAAAGCGAGTTGCTATTGCTGAAGCTTTTTCCATGTTTGTTATTGCTCCCTTGATATTTAGTATAGACGTGCTAATTCCTTTTTTCATGGATTTAATTTTATTCCAAATTTGTTTGGAATTGGACTGTTTGATTATTAAAGTCGAGCAGTAGTTTTGCCACGATGTCTCTTTAGATATTTTGATAACCTGTTTTGCTATTTTTTCCTTGTTTTTGTAGTCCTCGAAGTCTGTTGACTTGCCAGTATGCCTAAATCTATTGAGGGCTTTCTTCTTATCCTTAATTACCTTCTTGCAGTTTTCGTTCCACCATGGTATGGGCTGTTTATTTGTAAGCTTTGTTCCCGTGGTAGGAATGCTAATATTGGCTGCTTCCTTGATACATTGGATTATATTGTTATTAAACTGGTCGATGTTGTCGTCTTGTAGATCCTGTATTGTCTTCTTTTCCAGTATAGACCGGAATTTCGTCCAGTCTGCCTTGTTTAAAACCCATTTGGACATTTTTTTATTGGGCTTGATTGGCTTTGATAAGTGTATATCAATAACTATGGGGTAGTGGTCACTACCTAGTGTAGATTCTCTGTCTACTTCCCAGTTGGTGATTGCAGCCAATCTGGGCGTACAAATAGTTAGATCTAATGCAGACAGAGAGCCATTTGTTGGTGATAGATGGGTTTTTGTTCCATCGTTTAGTATGACAAGATTTTTTTTGAGTGCACATTGTTCAATCAATGAGCCTCGCTTGTCAGTATGATCACCTCCCCATGATTTATTGTGGGCGTTAAAATCTCCACAAATCATGTATTCTTTTATGCAGCTGGTTAACTGCAAAATAGTTTTGTAAGAGTGCAGGAGCTGCTCCACCAGGGTCATACACGTTAAGAAGTTCAAATGAAAAAGAGGCAACGTGTATGTGTACTGATTGATATTCTATTGCGCTTATTGTAGAATTATCTTGTTTTTGACTAGTGTTAGTACAAAAATAAGTATTGGGTAGTAGGTCGCTAATAAAGATTCCTAATCCACCTCCCTTTGCTCCGCTAGCCCTTGTTAAGTATTTATATTTGGAATATCCCTTAATTTTAGGTTGGGATTCTGATGAACTGTTGGTATGGGTTTCCTGAATACAAATGATGTCAGGTTTTTTAATGGAATTTTGAATTTTGTTTAGTAGTTCGGGTTTATTTACGTTTAAACCCCATCTATTCCATTGCCAAATAGTTAATTTATTTTTACCTTTTTTTGTCCATCTAAATTGTGATAATTATTACATTAGAGTTATTTCATATTTAAATATGCAAATGTTTTTCAAGGAGATCATTTAGTACTTTAAAGTACGGTATACTAGGTACCCCCTGGTAATTTGAGATTTGAATAATCCCTGATAAAAGATCATTAAGATATTGAAAAAATTGTATGTGGGGAAAGGAATCGATCCCACTATTAGTGTTAATATTGTCCACATTGTTATTAGCAGTACTGGTTAATAAATCCTTAGTTTTAAGCACTTTAGGATTTATAGTACTGATTCCCCTATTCCTATTATTTTGAACAAAATTTTTTATCTCCGACGAAGTCGGGTTATTTTGTTTTAGGTTCTTTGAGGGCAATGATGAGGGCTGAGGCAATAGTGGGTTATTACCCTTTTGTAGAAAGTTTTTTGTTTTGACTAAAGCAGGGTTGCATGGGGCTGTAACATTTGTGGATTCCTTAATGTTTGTTGTCTGAGGGTTTACAGAAGTTTGTTTCTGTGTTACCTCAGAACTGGATTTGGCCAACTTATACGGGATTTTTCCTATGTTCATTTTGGCTATTATTGCCATTTCTCTAATGGTATATGGACAATCTTCAGCCGTTGGTCTGTGGGGTCCTTTACAATTGGAGGCATTTGGGTCCATCATGTTTGCAGGGATCACTATGTTTACCACCACAATTTCCACATCTGGGTTTGTTTCTGCAGCTAACAGTGTAGTGGCCCCATGATTTGCATTTATTGCAGAATCTTGGTTTATTGACGTAGTCTTCTAGTAGATAAGAGGTTCCATAAAAATAAACAAGTATTGGTGCTGTTGTGTAAAATTCCAGCAATATCTTTCTTGATATATGATCTTTTGTAGATCGAAGTCTGGTAACTTGTTTGATGTCGGATCCCTGTAGTGTAAGCTCCTGCCCTATTTCTTCTTCTGTCAAATGGAGATACCTCTTTGGTAGCTCAAACACTTTTTGGTATCCTTTGGAATAAATTTTGTTGTTTGGTTCCATTATGGATTTTTGCTTGATTACTTGGGGTCCTTTGTTGCCGTTTTTTTTGTACTCCAGGGGGTGGTATTTCACCGAAGGTATTTTTCCTGGGAGTAGTATTGTTAGTGGAAGTGGTACTTTTGATAGTTTTGGTTACCGTTTTATGTATGGATACTTGGATTTTCATCGTTCCAATTGATTCCATTCCCATATATTTGGTAACTTGTGACAATGTGCTGCAGCGCACTATTATATAGTTTGTCCGTGGCCTGATTATTTCAAACGATCCACTATGTTTTTTTTTTAGTGCTGCTGCTATGCCTTTTCCACTGAGATTGAAGATTTTTGAGTTACCGCTTGTAATTAATACGGTATGTTCAGGACTGTGATACTTAGTACCGGTTGTCTTCTGGTGGGCTGGAACCTTCTTTGTTTGTATTCTGGTTTTTGTTTCTGGACCTTGCTTGTTGACAGTTTTTGTATTTAGTTGTTTTTTAGTGTTTTTTGCCTTAGGTATTCCATTCATTGGGGTTTTCCCTTTACCCTTAACAGTTGAAGGCGTTGATGGCGCTTCTCTTCTGTACTTGGGTGTTTTTTGCTTGTCAGCATTTGTTGAGAGCATTTTGATATATTCCTCAGTTTCTGGGTCCTCATCCATTGTCGATATTAAGTCTTCAATGTTGATTTCCTTTGAGGGTCCCGATGGTTGGCTACTGTGATAAAATGGTTTTTTCCCATTTGTTTCTGTAGGTGAGGCCATTGTATTCGAAGGAAATGTAAGTATTTGTGTTGGGGTAAAAATTGTATTTGGAGAAATAATAGGGGCGGTAAATGGATCAAAGAATGAGGGTGTTGGAGGGGGCATTTGAGTTAGGGGGTCAAGGTTCAAAAGGGACATCTGAGATAGGGAGTCAAGGTTCAAAGGGGACATCTGGGTTTTGGGGGGTGGGGTGGGGCTACATTTAGTGGGGGGATACGGGAGGGGATACAGGGTGAATCGACAAATTCTGAGTGAGGGGGATTGTACTAACTGAATTTTCATCATTGTCAGTGTTAGGATTAGGAGTATTTGATGCAACTAAATTTGAACCAGTTTCTTGGTTTTCATTTGTGTCGTTTACTTGTTTGTTGCATTTATTCATGCAACGTACCATGGTGTTTAAGAGTCCTGGTGAGTAGCACTCGTCGTCCTCATCCATGAGTACAGGTTGAGTTTCCTGTATCCATGTTACTGTTGGTTGCAGTGGGAGGGTGTGATTTGGGGGTAAGTTTAATTCTACCAATGCACTAATACCACTGTTTGGTAATTGTTTGTCAGTCAATGTTCTCTTGTTTAATTCAGGAGAAGCCATAACTGTGGAAGGAGTGGAAGGACTGATGAATGCTTTGATAATTGGGGATTTATGGCTGCGATCCAATACTTCTGAATGAAGCATTTGGTTCGTTGGAGTGACTTCTGGGATGTGAGATGTCACTTTCAGATCTCTTGAGATCACATTCCTTGTTGTTATGCTAGGACTAAAGTAGCCCACAGCTGTTGCATAAGTAATTGGTTTGTTAACAGGGGTAACGTTACCACTCCCATTGCTGGGGTGAATAGGGGTAGTGGTAGTGTTTGGGCTGTTGTTAGTATTGGTAGGGGTAGGGGTGGGGTACCGTCTATTTCTTTGGCCATTTTGATAAGGTTATTAACCTTTCTGGTCATATAGCGGTTAGTATTCATCTTGACCTTCGACCTTATTTCGCGAGACATGGTGAAGTAGGTGAATATTGTTCACAATATATATATATATTATTGTGTGACTAGTAAAAAGGTGTAAACAATTATATGGATAGCACAATGCCGGGATGCCGGGATCGCACTAATGAACTTAACAATTATAAATGATTGATTGTGTTGTTTCTAAATGAAAAGAATTGTAAAGGAGAAATAGATGAAATATAGAATAGGTGAGCTAAATGATTATACAGCACAATAATGTATTTATGAGACCCGAAGGTTTATGTTAAGAAATGATACCCTACGTTTTGGTTTCCCAGTCCTAATAATTAGCAGAGGTGGTGGAAATGTTTATTCCTCTGCTTGGCGGGCTGCTGGGCCACTTCTGTAGAGAAATCTGCTTGGCGGGCTGCTGGGCCACTTCTGTAGAGAAATCTGCTTGGCGGGCTGCTGGGCGGGCTGCTGGGCCACTTCTGTTGAAAAACAGCTTGGCGGGCTGCTCTGCGGGCTGCTAGTCCACTTCTGCAGGTCGGGAAATCTGCTTGGCGGGCTGCTAATGAAGAACGTAAATTTGTGCGATGTGTAGACAGTAGATTGTAGATTGTAGATTGTTGGCGGTTAGATTGAATCTCTTTGGTACAACTCCTATTTGTTATCCGGGCCCACTTCTTTCGAGCGGTAACCCAGTTGGCTTTATAGTCGCTGTACACGTCTTGACAGGAAGAGTGTTTGCAGACTGGAGACTACCCCTGCGTTATATGGTTCAAGCGCGGACGCGATAGAAAGCACACCTCAACGGTTTAGGGTTGGAAACGTTTGGATAGTTTGATGTGAGGGATAGAAAGAAGTCAAGGAGCATCTATATTAATAAAAATGTAAAACTAACGACAGACGCATTGGTTTCAAAACACAAAATTTTTATTCAAATAACAAACAACTCACAAAACACAATTTTGTATCAACTAACAAACATTTTTTAATTCACCAATATTTTTTTCTTCAAATAAACATTTCTTTAAATAAAAAACATTTTTAAAATAACAAACATGAATTAAATTGAGATTTCCACTGTTGGAAGTCATTGGACCATTGATGTACACTATGTTTCCCAGCTAAAGACAACAGATAGCCATAATGGTCACAAAACCATCGATCTACTTTGTCATCGTTTCGAGACGAATGACGATCCAAATAAGTCTTTAAAAGTTCTAAAGAATATCCAACACTGCGATGATGCAGATAACAAAACACAATATTGTCCACACATCATAGAATCTGTGTCTTGTAATTTCACATTATTGAACCGTGTCGTCTGGGCATTTCTTTTCATAAAGTCAATGTTATCATCTTTCAAAGGGGGTAATCCATACGAATCAAAATATTCCACACAACGCTCTTGAGGAAAGTAGACAGCTACACAGTGAGTTCCTGGAAGATGACTGTCATCTGTGTTGATGACATAAGCTTGATTCTTTTGAGGTTTGCGATGAGGTAGTTCATCTTTAGCACACACGACAGGATTCCAAGAAGCAGTACACGAACTACAGTTCAAAAGATAATAAAATTCATTTTTTGTAGCCTTGTTTTTTTCCCTTTCTTCACAGGTGAAGATAAGTCATCAATTCAATACAGACTTTTTGCTTGAAAAGATCTGTCAAGTAACTGTTTGTTTGCTTCGCCTCCGTACTCTTGGCCAAGAGAGCTTCGATGCGATCAATTTCTCGAGCAAACAATGGAGGAGAGGAATGATCACACAAGTCTTTATACAACTGAAGTAACACGGCTTCTTCTGAGATGAGACTCCAAGCTTCGTTCATATAATCGTCCAATTTTTCTTCTTCACTCATCATCATACATTTATCGTGTTTAATATGACTGGGATGATCGATTTGACATCCATAACAATCTTTTTTAATCATGTCCCTCATTGTATTATAAACGTGTTTGGCAAAACAGGTGACTAAATGTTGTTCCTGTTCTGGCCATCTGGACTGCATTGTCACTACTTCTTCTTTTTGGTCTTGGGGGTCTGCTTTCTCTGTAACCTCCCATTCCATTTACATTGATTATCCACTATTCAAAGAGGGACAAGAGTTTTCCATAGTGTTTAATAGTCTAGAATGACTTCTCTCAAACTGTTGATTTATATGGTATTATCGAATTCGGCATACAGAATGACATTCACCGTTTCGGTAAGAGCTCCTGCAAACTGAAGTTCCACACACAGTTGCCCAGATTTTATAGGGTGGAAATATCCCTCGTCGCTGCCTTGGTCTGGAGTGAAATCAAAAGCCCACAAAGTGTAACCTTTTGCAAAATCGTCGTAATATATACCGTGACTGGTGTTGGTTCCTAACTGTCCTCTAGTTTCGTACAGCGACAAGTACGATCTCAAGTAATTCTTCTGGGCAAAGTCGGGTTCGAGAGGTCGGGTACACAAAGTTTTGCCATCGCGACTGACTTCGATTTTGAATACTCCGCAATGCTTAAGCTGGAAAGGATTTTGATCTTGAGTACCGTTAAGGGCTGCATTGCTGACGATACCAATGAATAAACGTTTGGGTAATTGTCCTTGGAACAAATGATCTTCGATCTTAGATCGGAGTCCGGTGGCAATGGTGAAAGTTTTTACTTCCATGCGTCGTATCGTATACTTGGCTGTCGTTCTGCTCAAAGTGTGACTGATATCATTTCCCACTTTAGGTAACACTTCCACACGACGCACGTATAACCTGGCTTCTTGGATAATGGTTTTGTATTCGTTGACATGAGCCATCAAATGGAAAGCAGTACTGCTACGATTCAGTCTCAAGCGAATATCTATTCCGTTCAGCAAATACTTCTCTTGAAACCACATGTCAAAATGCAAACGATCGAACAGTTCTAAACTACGTCATTGCAGAATTTTCTTTCGACGCTCGCTAAAACCCACATTGTGAGGATCGTCATCTGCGGTCACGGCTGTGTCTTTAAACTTATTATCACCTGCTATGTCAGGTTTCCATACCACGCAAGCATCTAAATCAGTGTTCTTGGCTTCTTTTCCGTACATCAAGAGATTTTCGAGGTACGCTCGGTAAGGGTAAGTATTCATGCTACTGCTGACCAGTTTGTTATTCATGTACAAACCCACATCGCTGAACAAGGAATGCATGAAAATGTTGACGGGAGCTACTCGGGCATCGGCTACTGGAACGGAGTTGTCCGTTTTAATCACTTTCACTTTCAAATACAGGTAACGGCTGTTTAGATCGATATAATCTTCAGGTTGCCCTTTGATTTCAAACTCGATGGGAGCTGAATCCGTCAAAGAGGAGAGGGGATGAAATTCAACCCATTAGGCTTCTTGGATGGTCATCATCGTGGGTGGCATGGCAAAGAGATCCAGTTCCGACTTGGAACAGGCACAAAATTCTTGGTGCATCATTTTTTTCTCTCAGTCTCTATGTTTTACTTTTAATAATCAAAAATGTATTAGTCCCGAGCGGTTCTTTCTTACTGCGTCTTTCTAGCTATAGAGGTACGGAGAATTTTGGAAGGGTGCATTCGTCGACGCTTTCTGCTTTGTCCTTGCTGTGTCCTCAGGGAAGCAGGAATGCCAGACTCGGTACCGTTCAGGGCATTTATAGGACTTTCTCGTCGACCCAAAATCTCTTTACCCGTTTGAAGCAAGACATTTTTGCCTGCTCTCAAAAAAGCTTCTTTGGGGTTTTGTTGGTCAATGAGGACATTGTGAAGAAAATCTTTGCCGTGAGTCAATGCGGCATCTTTTAAGGCGTGCAATCCTCGTGTCACCATCGGTTTCAAAACAGGGACCACGGAACGAAAGGCTGATTTAAACATATCTTCTAAACCATATCCTCGTTGTCGAGTGACTCCTTGGTACACAGGATACATAATTTTTTCAGTTGATCGAGAATCCTTTTTGAAAATGGAGTTTCACTGTAACTTTCCCTTTGGTAAATGGAATATTTTGTCCCAGTTCTCCTTTTATAGTAATGTTGACACTGTCAAAATACGACTTACTGGCGGGCAAATAAAGAGAATGTATAAATTCGCTGTGAAAGTGATAGGTATTTCCACCTTCCTCGTCAGCGGCGGCGGCAGAATCCACATTGAAAGGAATGACACGCAATAACGGTAAAGAGGTGTGTCCTACCACGTTGTACTCCACCACATCGGAGTACATAAACATCAAGTTGAGTCCTTGGTTCATTTCTACAGGGAATCGAAAATATTTCGCAAAATTCGAGTTAGTGGTTATGGATGGTATTTCATTTTTCTTAAACAGCATCCTTTGGTCTCCACCTAAAATATGATACAATTCAGGATTAAAGATGATAGCTATCATTTTATCCTCTGAAAATTTCATCATTAGGCGACGAGCCACTTTATGGAACTCAAAGGTAACAGTTTTTTTCACTTTCTCCATGGCTTTACCAAACAAAGTATTGAACCTGGTAGCACGTGTAGTCACTAAATGTTGACCACTAAAATAATAACCAGCAAGAATGGTGAACACATAGGTGGTCCTTTTAGTTTTGGGGTCCTCTGTTTTCTTTGTGTCACTGCCAGTGATGCCTCGTTCGTCTTAGGCTTTTTGCAATTGCTCGTCATACACTAGTACTTTGAAAGTGTTTGTTTTGATTTTCGACGATGTTTTTGATTTGTGTCGGGTGTATCATTTCCACTAAAGCCACTTCCAATTATCATCTTGATTCAAATGAATGGTTTAAGATAATTTAGCCGTGTAACAACACAACGTGTTGTTAGGAAACACCTCCATGGAACTGTCACTGGGTAACGTTAAGTAAAATTGGTTAATAGTGTTGTTCATAATTCCAACGTTCTTTTGTCCGAGGAGTCACTCGAGGTTAAAGGAGTGTCTAAAAGAGGATTGCGATTGTAAGGGTGACGGTTAGGAGAATGACTAACGTTGGATGCAAGACTCCCAATATTGTTACTGTTGTTTCCGTTGTTAGAGTATTTCAGGGAAGGATTGGGAGGAAGGTAACCGATGCAACTGCTGATTAAAATAGTCCACAATTGTTTGTCTCCTTGTTGAAAACTCAAATTAGCAATGGCTGCACCGATGACACAATACACCGCAAAGATTGGACAGAAAAAGACGATTTAGGGACACGTTCTCCACACCACATCCACATGCTTTTGTAAATCTTGCAGAGAAGAAGTGGGTGAAGGAGTAGTCACTGTGGTCGCTGAAGCTGTATTAAAGGGCATGATGGTCACTTCTTTTTATAGTCGATGACTTGTGAAGCGTCAATCTAAGAATCAAAACTAGGAGGATATATATCAAACGTACTTTGACTTCTTTGAGACGACATTTTCCTACTTTACGGCTTCTTCGCTCGAGAATGCTTTCAATGTCGTACACGTCGTCTTCTTTTTTGGTGACACGTTGTAACTCAGGCAAGTAAAACGTTCCTTTTAATACTTCTCCATTCATGTGTTCCAATTTATAGACGGTAGGATGACGATCATGCACTCGTCCAGTAACACGAAAGAATTCGGTGGTCCATTTCGGTAAGTAACCTTTGCCGAAAGTGCGTTTGGTTTTGCCAATGCGAACCCTATCTCAAGGGGTTAACACTTCTTCACCTTTCTTGGGGACAGCCATCGTCCGAGACGTACCAAACAGACGCTCAAACACAGTCACTTCGATGTCAGGTGTCACTTCTTGTGGGGTACGTCCAGTGCTTCTATGGTAAGATTGATTGTAGGCTTGGACTAAGTGCGGTAAGACGTCGATGTACTTGAGAATGTGTTGATGCGTAAAATATTTCAACATGCATTCTTTCAAGGTACGTTGAAAACGTTTCACGATACTGGCTTTGGTTTCAGGATTTTCGGTGGTGAAAAAATGAATGTCACGTTTCTTTAATTCTCGTTGGAAAGCTTGGTTCAGAAACTCTCCGCTCGATTTGGATGTCAATGGTACGACCCAGGCAAATTTAGAAAAGACGTCGGTGACACAAAACAAATATTTGTAGCCACGATTGTAGGTGGCTAAATGAGAGACATCGGCTAAATCGGATTGCCATTGATGATCGATGCCTTCCACTTGAGTGCGACTTCTGTGAAATTTTCGTCGAATGGGTTTGTGTAAAGTGTACTTAGCTTGTTCTTGTAACCATCGTTGTACTTCAGGTAAACGGAGCATTTTCAGGCGAGTTTTTGCATCACGATACAATTTCGGAATGCCTCCGTAACCTGCAGTGTGAGTTGGATCGTAGTAAATGCTGGCTAATACCTTCTCCATGGTTTTGTTAATAAGGTACCCACTCTTCGATGATACTGCTTTAGGTGGGACGAAATGGGGGTTGTTTGGAAACGGTTTTACGTGTCCGATGTGCCACAGGAGTCAACGTCGAAGGTACTGGTGGTGGTGGCAGTGGTGGAGGTGGTAATGAGATAGCTTTGGTTTTCTTTTCTTTTCTTACTTCTGGTTTCCTTTCTTTCTTTTTCACATCTGTCGAAGGAGGAGTAGCCATCATCTTTTTAACCCAAGTTTTGAGTTCTTCTGGTTGCGTAGTGGGGGAAGCGGTCAACAAGGAAGCGGCAATCTTACTCGGAATGGGAGTGGCAGTGGGTGTTTGAAATATATCATGGGGTTCTTCTTCCTTGGGTAATGGTGGGGTGACGTCTGTTTTGTTCACTGTAGATTGTGAGAGCGACGGACTATTTATCAGAGCCTTCAAATCAGTCAGAGTGGGTAGAGCTGTTTGTTCAACAGCTTTTCGATGAATGAGTTGTAGTCGTTGCAAGAGTTGACCGTACTTTTGCGATTTTTTGGTTTCGGACAAATCGTGGCGATGCATTAAGGATTGCAATTCGTGTTGTAATTGGGACATCTCAGTCACGTCAGGACTGGGTGGTAAATGGGGGGTACGTTGTTCTTCCCAACGATGGTATTCCATCCATCGTTTGTAAGGGACTAAAGACAGTTTTCGTCCTTCCATGGGCTTACAAAGGTTACGTCTGAGATCGTGGTACTCCATGGGTCCCTATTATCATCTGGAAGGATCAACTTTGGGATATCCCTCGTGCAAGCCCTTGTACCAAACCTGGCAATATACCCATGCCGGATTTCGCTAATCCTCCCAATATAGGAAGAAGAAAGGGACAAAATCCTCCGCGTTGCACCAACATCTTTTTCTTTTGACTAATGGGCATTTTCTTTTGGACCATTTGACAAAAAACGTGTCGCTCTTTGGCTAAGCATTTTTTCTGGTGTGGAGACAAAGGTATCGTGCCTTTCAAGGTAATCAAACAACATTCGCACAAGGTATCGATGACATCTTTGGAGGCTGTTTTAATGATTTGTTTTCGCATGAGTGAAGAGGCTTTGGACAGGACGGACAACACGTCTCCGTGTTTGGCTAAATGAGGAGGTAGTCCTTTCCTTTTCTTTCCTTTGTGGAGTGAATAAGAATATTTTCTACGAGGTTACATCTTTGCTTGTTCGTTCCACAATACCCCTGACGTCAGTGACTTGAAACACTCACCCTTTTATCTTTTTTGTCGTGCCATCGCTTGATTTAAAAGTGGTATCACTTCCTCTCTTAAAAAAGGAGGCATCATAAATCCTCCGCGTCGCACCAACATCTTTTTCTTTTGACGGACGGGTATTTTCTTTCGGGCTCTTTGACGAAGAACGTGTCGATGTTTGGCTAAACGAGGAGGTAGTACTTTCCTTTTCTTTCCTTTGTGGGGTGAATAAGAATGTTTTCTGCGAGGTGACATCTTTCCTTTGTGAGGTGAATAAGAATGTTTTCTGCTAGGTGACATCTTTGCTTGTTCGTTCCACAATACCACTGGCGTTAATGACTTGGTGCACACTCTCTTGTATCTACTTTTTTGGGAACTACCGCTTCGTCAAAAAGGAAACGATTTGTTTCCCAAAATTGCCAAAGTAACCTCCTTTTTGAAGACTGTTCTTTTTCTTTAAAGGACTACGTCTTTTGAGGGGATGAAGTCGATGTTTGGATTTTAAGCCTTTTGTAGGATGACGTGATTGTCTTTTTCCTTTTTCTTTTTGGACAGCAGAACGACGAGGGTTGTGGTGTGCACGTTTTTGAGGAAGCATCATTGAGTGTTCAGAAGTGGCACATAAAATACTGAATCCCGTTGTTGTCCTCAAGTCATTTTTTATACTGGAATGCGACGCCGCTGATTATCTTTGCGTCGTATCAACTTCATGGCAGGTAACACACATCGTTAAGGGGTTCGCAATGGACTAAATCGGGACAGTTCTTGTTTGGACAAATCCAGTAAACTCTTTAACATGCCAGATCTTTCTTGGACTTTGACTTTGGGGGCAGGTACTTTGTGAGCAGCTGCTACTGCCGCTAATGTGGACGATGGTGTCACCGGTGGATGAGACGTTTTGGGAGACGCATATTTCCAATGTTTCATCAAATTAGGAAGTACGTGTGTCAAATTGGATTTGGCTGGCATCACCCGCAACGGAGAAGTGGAAACACCTGAGGCAACTGGAAACGCGGTCACTGGTGCTGCAGGTCGTGGTTTACGAAGGTAAGGTTGCGTCCTGGCCGAAGTGCCTCTTTTGCGTGTGACAGCTTTTTTCTGTGGACTTTTCTTTTTCTGTGTTTTGGTGTTGGCACCATTGTTCTTTTTCTTAGGGGTTCGTTTGGCTTTTTTTTCTTGGGGTGAATTTTGGGAGAATTGGGATCCCATTTTAAAAGGGAACGAATGATGACACCTCCTAGAGAACCGCTAGTTCCAGGTTTCAATATGATTTGCTTTTTGATTTGAGTGTCGATGCGAGGATCGGCCAGTTAGGTGAAGGCTGCTTTGTTTCTGTCAAACAAACGTTTGGTTTGATGTGGAATGTGAATGATACCTTGCAGTATTTGACGTGCTGTCACCGTAAACCATCGTAAGACTTCCTTGAGACTGGCTTCTAAGATGTGAGCACGTATTTGTGGATTTTTTTCGCGACTGATACCGTACAAGGCACGAATCAATTTGATGGGAAGATGAGACTGAAGGGACGTCATGTTGACGATGTATGAGACAAGGTCAAAGTGACCAAGGTTTTTATAGATTTTTTAGTGGTTCGTATTGTTATGTCGACGACGAGGACGTGTACGCTTCATGTCCTCCGTCTTGACACCAGCCGTGAAACAAATCGGTACGAAATCGCAAATAATCGGGGGTGGTTTTTTTTAAATCCACGAGTAAATAGGCGTGTGGCGTTAGAGTGGCATCATCGTACGCATGAGTCAGCCAAGGTGTTCCTAACTGTTTGGCTAAGACTTGCACTTGTGATTTATATCGAGGACTTTTAAACAAGACCACGTAATGAGCATTGAGACTAATGGTACGATGGGCTTTACTTTGTTGAAATAAATTTTGTGTAATGTCATTCACAATGGCATTACGATGATGCCCTTTACGCGAAAACCACAGTTTAATTTCTTCTTCGTCTTCTCTTAACATGTCGTCAAAAATGACGAAATGAGTTTGACTAGGGTCAGACATGATCCCATCGTCTTCTCTATGAATACCTTCCACAAACACAATGGAATCACCTTGACTTTCTTGCAAGAGGCTGTATGCCGTTTGCCACTCTTTGTAACACCACACGATGCGTTTAGGTGAACGATGGATCAACTGATGTTTATGTTCGATCAAACGTTCGACAAATTCGGTTTTGCCTGAACCGCTCGCTCCAGCAATTAATATGTTAAAAGGATGACGAAGATACAAGGTCTCCCAAATAGCATGATCTAAGTGTTCGTCAATGACTTTGAATTCGAGGAGGAAGGA
This sequence comes from Unio pictorum, assembly GCA_030141615.1. NCBI lineage: Eukaryota > Metazoa > Mollusca > Bivalvia > Unionida > Unionidae > Unio > Unio pictorum. Next base: position 934,443 of record JARLTB010000080.1, read on the forward strand.
GTAGAAATAATAGAATTAGCCATAGTAGTGTAGGGTATGACACTAATGACACAAAAACAGACAAGACAAGACGTTTTTATATTTTTTTCAAGACACCTTTATTTCAACGCATGTTTAAATTGGAACAACACGAAAGACAAAAATACATAAAAACCAAATGGACAAGTACAGGAATAAAATACACATGGTAACGATCAAAGTGGCATATAAACAAGTCATTGTACAACATTGTTTGGGTAACGAAGGTGTCCTAGAGGTAGTGTGTAATGTTCTTATAGTCTCTACATGGGGTACAGTCACATAGGTGTACTCTCGGAAGGGTCTTTGTGGGGAAATGTCCATGACAGTTCTTTCTTGAACAGAGTGATTGTCTTCGGTGACAGATTCTTTTTCTTCTTCTGGCACTGTCACTAATACAAGTTTAAAAGTGACTTTTTTCACTCGACGATATATTTTACGAACTCAACTCTTGGGCATAATCCCAACTTTTCCAGTCACGTACATCTGTCCAATGAGGGTGTCAATCACAAGCTACACACACATCCTCGTACACCGCTTCCGTACGTAAAAGTTGACGAATCTTTTTTTCCTTTAGAGGTCGAGACGTATCCAGATGAAAGCGTAAGGCTTTTAACAGAATGAGTCTCTCGTGGACATTTAAAGGAGTCAACATACTGTCTTTTTCTGTAGGTAGTGTTCGTAAAGTGTCCACAAGGAATCAACAGGTAAACCAAATCCCAGAAAGCAAGTCACTAAAACACACACTACACGTCGACCCCAATGAATGGGACACAGTTCTTGTAATAAGTGTTCGTAATCCTTCACCGTGTGAATATTTTCATTGATATACTTCCACTGAATTTGTTTGATCACAAGTGATAAAGGTTGTGGCATGGTCGTTCTATTTTATACTTTTTATGTCGAAGACCATAAGTGTATATTCTGCAGAGCATGATTTAAAATCTTCTCCAAAAGCGAAAGTGATTAATATAACGTGTAATTTCGTCCCACTGCCATTCAGGGTAATGATTAAGGAGGATCAAAACATCTTCAGATATAAACGAACTAAATTCGAATCTGTGGAAGGTAGACTTGATCCAGAGAAATCTGACACGTTGGTTGATTTTTGTCACTTTCCTTTTGTGAATTTCACGACACAAAAGTTTTACAGTCACCCATTGAGATTTTTCTTTAGCAAGTCCCTGCCAAACGTCCTTGTAGACTGTCTCTTGCAATTCGTGTGTAATCCTTGAATATTATGTTTTAGAGAGGGTTTATATACTGATCTAGGTTTGTCTCCAACCCAAACTGGTTTGTTAAACGCCATGGTACATAAATTTGCATGACCCAGAGCAATCTGACACGTTGGTTGATTTTTGTTACTTTCTTCTTGTGAATTTCACGACACAAAAGTTATACAGTCACCCACTGAGAATTTTCTTTAGCAAGGACCTGCCAAACGTCCTTATAGATCTTCTCTTGCAATTCATGTGGTAATCCTTGAATATTATGTTTTAGAGAGGAATTATATATTGGTCTAGGTTTGTCTCCAACCCAAACTGGTTTATGAAACGTCATGGATCAGTATTGTCACTTTCAATCACTAGGTCCCACTAAAAGTAGGTATTGACAATTCGGAGACCATCGATCATGTTCCAGGTAAACGGAATCTTTCTGTTCCCACTCGTAAATTGACACGCCACAAATGAAACACTTGACTTTATCCCCTTCGCCCAAGTAGAAAAATCCGGCTCTGGCTAATTCTTCAGGAGTTGGTCCAGGCAGATATTTTGGCCATTTATCTTTGAAGGTTTGTAATCGACTTTTAAAGTGACAGTATTCAGGCAAACTCGTAGGTGACGAATATTCGACTCTCCTCACTTCAGTTCCATGCATGTACGGTGAAATTCCTAGGAGTCCACGATAACGTGTGGCACCGCTTTCGCATCCCTCAGGTTTGATACGCACAGCATCACTTTCCATGGTAGATATAGGGGTAGTAGTCATAGCAAAGTTCCCACGATATCCTGCTGAATCGCTAAGATCGCAGCGTCTGGCATCACTACAATCGCAAGGTTTAGCATCGCACTCCACTTGAGAATTCCCAAATTTGAATGATGCCTATTTAAATGGATTCATCTTCTTTCGCTTTGTCGTTGTAGTTACAAATGAACTATTGGTCTTGGACAATGTTCCTTTTTATATGCTGCCCAATCTCGACGTGACCGTATGGTAGAGCGAAGTGATTGAGAAGTCGTACTCTTTATTGGTACACGATTTGATAGACTTTTTGCAAAGGTCGGCTAACGATTTGGTGTGTGGGTAAACGGACAATCTTGTGCGGTTCGTGGGTGGTCACTTTAAACGTTTCATCCTGTCCAGACTGTAAGGCTTCTTGTAGTACGTCAAAGTTCACCACTCGACTGGTGCGATAATTGAGAGTCAATCCTTTCACTTTACATTTGGTATGCATTTCTCCTTGTGGGTCCTGGTATTCGTAGCCGTAATTTTTAGGACCACCACTTGCAAAACATAGAATCTTGTCGTCGGGGTGTTCATCGGTACAGGCTCCTAAACGGTCTCCTTCGATGACAGGGTTACACTGGTTCGGTCGGTGAATGTAGATGCAACTGTCCGTGTCAAAATACAACACACGATCTCCTAACAGTTCTAACACTTCGTACAATTTTAAGCCAGCGTGAGCTGTCACGTAAGCCGCAATGATGACATTCCCAAATTTGTCGGCTTCTACAAAGTCTAGTTCTTTTTCGTAATTGACTAAGATCAAGTCCTCACCAATTAACACATTTTAACAAATATCAGGGTGACTTTTGAGACAAGGGATTTTCATATTAAATAAATAAATCGATATTAAGAATACCTCAAACTATAATTAAATCTACAGTGTTTTCAGTGGTATTCTTCTTTCAGTTTCATTTGAAAGAGCAACCTGATAATTTATGATCTGGCACATATGTATCACAACTGTTGATTATTACATAAGATTCTGATGTTTGCCAGGGCTGAATGTGAATCTTACACGGGGAAACCAGCATGCGTATGATGTGTGGTTTATTTTACGCGTTTAAAATTTAAATATGTGACATATATGTGTCATGTGCCCCAGGCGCTGATGATTTTTACATGGCCAACATGCATATAAATCATGTTTATCGAGTGATTTTCACATGCTGCAGTTTGTATCTGTCACATATAAATCTGTCGGGTTTCATAAGTAGGAAGCCACAATACCGACGCCTTAACGTTCAGACACTGCTAATTTTCACATCATCGTCAATAAAACATACTAAGAGCCAGCGACGGGTGGGAAAGCTGCTGTTGGGACGCTAAACACAACAGCCGAATAAAATTCGAAACGGCAAAGGGCAAGCGCATTCAAGAAACCCAGACATAAGTGTCGCCACTTTTCCAGGAACGCACAGCTTTGGAAATTACCAGCCGAAAGGTACGGAAGCTCTCGGAAGACAGCTATAAGCAGCAGCATAATCGTCCAAATATATCTTAATTAAGATCCATAATAATCCTGTAGCAAATTCATGATAGTAAAAGGTAAGCAGCTTTACAGTTGTAAATGTTCGTGATTTCTCAGTATTGACCCATCCGTAAAGCAAGCTTTTCTACAAAGTCATGAGCCGCATTTTTGTCTACAAGTGTTTTAAGCACGTTTTTCAATTTTGCACCTAAATTATCAGGAGTTATCTTTAGCAATGATGAGTGCTTAAATGTTGTTGTTGTTTTAGGGTTTAACGCCATTTTTTTGAAAGCCATGAAAGATTACATTAGCAATGGGGGGGGGGGGGTTAGGGCATCATTTAGAGATCTAAGCTTCCATTTAGAAAATAAAAATAAAATATTAAGGTCACTGCTATCGTCATGTACATGTCTTCAATTTAAGCAGAAAAAATATTACAGTAAATATAAGTGATTTTTGTTGGTTTGTTATCACCATGTATATGTCTTCAATGTAAGACTAAAATGTAGTGTCATATTTCTCATGAATTAAATGATCAACAGGTAAATGTGACCATCTATTTGTGTATATAATTATTCAATACAGGAGATTCCAATGACAGAAACGACTTAAAATTCACTTAGAGCATATCTTGGTAAAATTAAACTAATGTAGACATGAGAAAATTTAACAACAAAATATTAAGTTCCTAAACATTAACGGAATAAAATTGATGGGTCACAAAATCAGTAGAGATCATCAGGATCAAGCATGTTTTCTTAGAGACTTAAGCGATGAAATGTGAAGAATGTAGTTTCAAAATATAGGCAAGAAATATCACATTGATGACCACAATTACCCTATAATTGGTAAACTGTCTAAAAGATATACATTCGATCTCAAAGATTTTAATCAATATGGAATAGACTCCACTCAGTATAGTATAATCTGCACCATCCACCGTCATCTCCCATTCTGAGGCAACATAGATAAAAGTGTATTTAATATCCCAATAGCAAACAATTAATTCCGCAGTACACTAAAGACGAAAGGTGTTCATTTCTGCGTCTTATTCACAAGTTGAAATGGAATTTTGCATCACTTGCAAACCTAATTGTACACGGTAATGTGGAACCACTGTAAGGCCCATGTTATCTATTGAATCTAGCGGGACTAAATCATAGGCAAGGTCAGAATTGGCCGTTGACACATCCCTATTAGAGTTTAAATTCTTTTTCTGTTAGTGAAAATGGCACAAACTGTGCACTGTCGCCGAAATATACACAGACAACGACTCTCAGAGATCATATTCTCAAGAATAAACAATTACCTTTAAATCCCTACCAAATATGCATCAATATAACTCTTCTATCACCACCAAAATGAGAGGATAAAGTTCTAAAAAGAGAATAGAACTACATTCGTGGGAACTGAACTGGAAGTATTAATTGTGATGCGACTCAACATAACATTTGACCCGAAGCGGTTTGTGTTGGTCCGTTTTGAGGATAATCTGTACAGTAAAAGAAACGTGCTCAAAGCAAGCTACAGCACAGGCTAAAGTGAGGACTGACACATAGTGGGACCAACTTGTTGACTCACTGGCACAATATGGTCCTATGGTTTCTTCCAACCTCGCGAAGCAGTTATATGTGCAATTTCAGTGGCTGCTGATATATCTGTACAAACATTGACGCATTCACATTTGATTATTAAGTAACGGGCGGGGCGTGGTCAAAGATAAAGTAAAGACGGAAGTGATGGGAGTGTCACACCAGTAATGTTAGGAACGGCAACAATAAGTAAAAGAGTGTCAGTGTACATTTTTGTCCCTTCATATCCGTACCAATCCGGCTAATGTCGTGGCGATGAGATATGGATCCTCAATCCGCATAGCCCAGTGACAGTGTGTCTTAAAACTGGCGTAAGGAAGAGTAATATTTCAAACGAGGAGATTGAAAGCTAGAATACAGGTAATCGTTTATGCTACAACTTCCAACATCACTATCAAATCGGTCTGAAAGGTAAGAGCTTTATCTTCAATCATTACATGTAACGGGTATTCGAATGGAAGTATGTTTGGGAAATCTGACCCAGAAATACTTCCTGATTAAAACTTAAAAAATATTTAAATATACCGAGATCGACAGCTAGAAAAGAAATATTAATGAGAGATATCTTGGGAGTAAAACACTTATTATTGTAAAATATTTAAATTAGACATCTGAACAGGTAGTGTGGGTAGGAGATTAGTTATGTTTTTTGTACTACTCCCCCAACACTCTCGCTTGGTATTTTTGTTTCCCTACTATATTTGTCTTTGATCGACTTTTCTATGGTCAAACAGAAACCTTATCGAGTCATCACACCCTCGTTTGGATCATCCTCGCGCCGTGCTATATTGATTGGAAATAAGGGTAGGCCTAAAGCATTTGCTGAAACCTTGCGATGGCGGGAAATAAGTTCAAGACCGGACAGGTACTGGATTTTGACTACGTATAATGATGGCGTGTGGATACAAGAGGCATGAGTATTGCTAACTCTTTTATCTTTCATTGTAGCCGCACATTATCTACCGTGGTTAACGTCTCTTGGCAAAATGGTAGAGAAAGGTGAAATAAATAAATAAACAGGTTTATGAATGTGCAAATAAAGAGGACTTAAGAATTTGCAGTTATATTTTAATCTTTGTAAACACATGCTAAATTTATATGATTTAGATGAAAAACGTATCTTAATTTGCGCTTCTCCTTAAAAGAGCGAACACTTGTTGTGGAATGCAAAGCCTGTTGTCAAACTATTTTCTTGTTATATTGTCCACTAGTAGGGGACATACCAGTCAGCTGCTTAACAGGCATATAAAACAGACGTTGTTTTCGGAGCAATATAACTTTTATTAGGTCTTCATGTACAACACAACACATTCCATCCTGATGATGAATTTGAATTATAGTGACACCGGCCATAAAGGTCATTTGTTCACTAGTTTGAAAAATCGTTTAATTTATATGAAGGATGGTTTCCCGTGGGGAAGGAATGGTGCCACATCCCCAGGGGCATATAACGCACAAAGTGCGTTTGTTAAGTTTGGTCGTCATGTCATACCACTAAGAAGTGGCTAATGACATGAATGTAAGACCTTGGGTGAGTGGGGAATAGACCCAAAACACACTCAACCCTATCAACCAATCAGAGGTAACGTACTAGGGATGCAATGGCACCAGATGGTGACTAGAGAAAAAGAGTTTTCTCATATCGTCATTTTTGTTGGAGTCCGGTCGTTGAAAAGGAGGAAAAGATCCCGGAAAGCCAGCCGTTGTCGTATATGGATGTCGCTTACGCCCCGGAACGCCCTAGTCGTACTTATTCCAAATTCAGTCCAGTTATACTAATGGACAAAAATAAAAAAAAAACAATAATGTGTAAGCCACCTGTGCAATTGCGTCAAATGTAAAAGTTGTAAAATTTTCCTATCTCCTAACGTACCAATATTCTAGTACAAAGTGTACATGAAATAATTCCCTAAAAATGTTTATTCTAGTATGTCTAAGCGACATATAAAGTGTTGTCACTGTTAGGTTAGATAGATTGTAAATTTAGAGCGGTGTTAAAAAATTGATCAAGTCAGTTTCTCGAAAGAGCTTGTTCAGATAGAGTTCTCGTACCAAATGAGAGCTCAAAAAATAAATGGCAGATATGGCAAAAGCCCTTAAAAGGGCTATTTTATTGGAAGGTTCCTCGCTTTTCTTCCAACTGTATAAGACGGACTGCAGTTCGCTGCTCAGCTACACAGACTCCTATGTCGTGTAGGCTACCGATGCATTTTGCCGCATCAAACAGGTGAGAGATTGGCCTTCCTTCAAAGATGTCATAGTAGTAGCTGAACAGGATTTGAGCTCCAAAATGCCATTGAGCCCTTCTAGGGTGTGGTGTTTCAAGGGACCGAAATCCAATATAGGTGACTGCATTGATAAAGTTGACGGCTTTTATCTCATCCTTCATGGTTTTGGCAAGTCCCAGTTCGTGGCATAGTGACGTCATAAGCTTGGTCTTTTTCTTCTGTGGCATTCTAACTATTTTCTTAGGTAGAAGGAAAGGTAATTCTTCTTCTTCTTCAGAAGTCGATGATACTTCCAAATCTTTCTCCAATTCAGCTGCCGAAATTGAAGATTTTTGAGTAGCTGGCGTAGATGGTGGTGGTGGTTGCTGCTGCTCCTTATTTGGTGATGGTGGGGGTGAAGTAATTTCATCTTCTATAGGTGTGGACGATTCCCCAAGATCAGTCAGTTCATTGTAGAGTAGATGAAATTTATTGGCTATCTCAGCCAATGTGCCTTTTACAGTCGTTTTAGGTACTTCAGATGCAGTAACCCCAGGTAAGGGTTGTGACACTACTGTAAATGGACTGGTGGGGGTGGGGGTGAGGTGGTTAGTTTTCGGTCCGACTGGGTCTTATTCCTCTGTCTTCCGCTACTCCTATTTCTCCTGCATCGCAGATTCCCCGCTGAAGCAATTTCTTCTTTGTCCCATATCAAGAGTAAAGTAGATCTTTTCTCTGCCGCTCGAAGGCTCCAGCTATTTGTAAGTTTTAACCCAATACCCATAAGGGCACTGAGAGCCTGAGTTGGAACAAGCTCCGTCGCTGGCACGTATGATTCCATGTTGTTGCTTGCTCGGTCGCCGCAGACTACATTCCATCCTAGGCTAGTAACAGACACCAGTCATATGACTACACTGAGAAACTGAATGAATCTACTACTGTTTCAGATTATGCTACATTAATTGTATTCAACATCCCCTTTTCTTTAAAGAACTAGTTATCTCTACTGTATTAAATGATTAATACAAATACATGGGGTCTATTGAACATATAGTGTATAGTGTTAAGCTAAACTTTAGATCTTTGCTGTCTGACTCTATTCTCAGATTAACAGTTTATATTCACTAACCAAAACAATGTAAAATTAACTGAATTGGGTCTATATGCTAAAAGTTAATAACTCACTTGTAGCACACAAAGTCTTTGAGATGGGCAGGCTCCCTGATGTTTCGCTTAGGTCTTACTATTGGTGCAGTCGTTGTCGTCATATCTGAATTTGGCAATACGTCATCTCTAACATTCTCTGAAGTTGACATTATGGGGTTATTTGATTCACTTGTTGTTTTATCTTCATGGCTATTTGTCGGTACATCAGTGTTCTCTGGTTCACGTAAAGGTGAAGTTTCCCGGATGCATACTTTTATCTTTGTGGGTCGTATGTGCACACGATTCCGTCTATAAGTTCCTTCGTCCTGACTTTCCACAATGTACGTGCATTCACTCAGTCTTTCCTTGGTTTTACCAAATTTCCATTTTTCCCCTTCTTTGTGTTCAAAGTGTACGGACTCTCCGATACCCAGTGGTGATAATGTTTGAGTTCTCTTATCATACCACTTCATCACTGAGCGTTTTCGCGCTGCTCGGTAGTTAATTCGTGGTTTCTTACTCAGATCACTTGTTGATGGGATCACTGATCGAGTGTTTCTTCCAAAAAACATTTGAGTCGGACTAAGTCCAGTATCCTGACACGGAGTGTTTCTAAGTTCTACCAAGGCTTCATATTGATCTCTACCATCTATGAGTGTCTTCTTCAACATGTTCTTAATGATTTTAACAGCAGATTCAGCCTTTCCGTTTGCTTGGTGATGATTCGGGGCTGATGTTCTGTGATTAATTCCCCATTTTCGAATGAACTGTGTGAACTTCTTTTCTGTAAACTGAGGTCCATTATCTGATATGATTGTAGTCAGAATACCAAATCTTGAGAATTGTTTCTTCAGTACCGTTACAACTTGTTTAGAACTTGACGTACTTATGTAGTCCACTTCTATGAAATTTGAAAAATAGTCGATCACAACAAGATACTGTCTACCTTTTATTTCAAACAGATCCATGCCTACCTAATTCCACGGTCTGTCTCCATCACTGTGCTGTAAAAGCGGCTCTCTTTGGTTTCTAGGTTTGCATTCCTCACATGCTTCACATGTTTCAGCCATTTGTTTAATTTCTTCTGCCATTCCAGGCCAAAATATCTTTCTTCTTGCTCGTCTCATCATGCTGTCGTAGCCTAAATGAGCACTGTGAAGACGATTCTTCACATCCTTTCTTAATGATTTTGGAATTACAATTGTCTCTCCTTTGACAATTATTCCATCTTGAACGCTAAGGACATCCTGCATATAAACATATGGTAAAGCTCAGTATGACACTTTGTCTCTAGCTGTTACGAAATGCCCGATATGGCTCATTTAGACTTCCATACTTTTCATATAACCAGGGTGTCTTGTTTCGCGCGCCGTAATACCACTGTAAATATAATTTTTCGTCATATCACGTGACGCTTTTATTGCTCGCGCAGCATATCGGGTAGAGATATTGAAGGGAACAGCCAATATAGATGGAAGCTCTAAACATAATCAGCTGTCGGGGCAGGTGCCATTTTGATTTAGTTAAAGCCTAAGAGTTGGTTGAGTCGTATTTTTGTTAGTCAGCTCTTTTTATTATTTACAATAATTATTCAGTTTCGTAAAAGCACGTTCATTATTGTATTATGTAGTCACATCGTTTATCGTAAGATTCGTATTTGTAATTGAGTTTATTTAAATATAACATGGACAATATGGTAGCGAGTTAATTTTATCTGGTCGCTATCACGACTAATTTCGAAACATATTATGTACGTATTAATGTCGTAGTATTACGTATATTTATTTTAACAGCTCGCCGGTTATGAGCAGCCAGATGGGCTTGTGAATACTATGACGTCTGGTGTACCATTACTAGTATAACCCACCAATTCAGTGCCAGCGTACGGGTACAAGTTCGGAGGGAAAAGAAGGCAGTGTCAACATGCATTTTCCAATCATAGTAGTGTTTTGACTACACGTAAAGTACAATAACAAGTAGTGTTTTGACTACACGTAAAGTATAATAACAAGTAGGGTTTTGGCTACACATAAATTATGACAGTAGTGTCTGACTACATGTATGTATAACAACAAGTAGTGTTTTGACTACATGTAAAGTATAATAACAAGTAGTGTTTTGACTACATGTAAAGTATAATAACAGTAGTGTTATGACTACATGTAAAGTATAATAACAGTAGTGTTTTGACTACATGTAAAGTATAATAACAGTAGTGTTTTGACTACATGTAAATTATGACAGTAGTGTCTGACCACATGAATGTTTGCAGCCAGTGGTTGATTATATAAAGGTTTGAAAGAAGTATTTGTTTATATGAAAGTTTGCTACAGATATTTGCATACATGAAGTTTATATGGAGTTGCTATAACTTTTTGGCTACATGAGTTTGACATAGTAGTCAACATTATATTTCATATGTGTTTTATATTCATATTATATGCCTTTCTTTGTGTGTTATTCTCGTATCATTAGTGTTAGTGTCTAATATATTGTCATTGTCATCCACGAACGTGTTTATTATTTCTTTAAAACCCTGCCCAGTCTCAAAGGGTCAGCTCGATTACGTTACACTAGCTTCTGGCCAGCCCTCAATAATGAGTTCCATAAGTAATTGCATATCAGCGTCTTCCAAAGTAGCTTTCTTGACTTCTTGCAGTCTCGCATCTGGGAAGTTGTCGAACATAACGTTCAGGATCCTTGGTCGTTCAGTTTCTATGTCGATAGTTTCTAGATAGGCTCGGCTTAAAGCATCAGCGATAACAAGATTTGATTCCTTTCACAAATCTAAATTTGATGTGATATCGAAACAGTTTCATCATGGTGTATTGTAATCGTTTTGGAGCTTTGCTCAAAGGCTTCTTCAGTATTGCAGCTAACAGTTTTTGATCATTGTGTATTATGATTTTTCTTCCATATGTATATTAGTCAAAACGTTCAAAACCATAACGAATCAAACAACCTTCCTTTTCAATTTGTGCCCACTTTCTTTCAGATGGTTTCAGTGCCCTCGACGCAAATTTAACTGGTCTACCATACTGAAGTAAGACAGCACCCAGTCCATTCTTGCTACTACCTACTTGTATTACGACTTCTTTGTTTACGTCAAAATATGCCAGCACTGGTGCATCGGTCAGTTTTTTCTGAATTTTCTGGAAAGCAGCCTCGCATTCTTCAGACCAATTCCAGACAGAATCTTTACGTGTGAGCTGACGAATCGGTTCCAGTTCATTTGCAAGGTCTGGAGGAAATTTCGCCATGTACTGCACCATGCCACATAGCCTCTTCACATCAGAAACATTCGTTGGTGTGGGCATTTTGTGTATTGCTTTGACCTTTTTAATGTCTGCTTTGACTCCTTCACTAGTTATTTTGTGACCATGAAAAATGATTTATGTCAATCCTACTTCTTTTTTGTCATCATTTAACATGATATTCCGTTCGATACATCGTTTGTACAAGTTTTGTAATTTTCTCTCGTTTTCTTGTTTCGCTTCTTGTTCAGAGCTTCCACATCCAGCAACAATTATATCATCCGCTATAGTGAAAACACCATCCAAATCTCCAAGTGCCTCAGTGAGTTTTCTTTGAAAGATTTCGCTCGACACCATTAGTCCATATGGCAACCTTGCCCATCTGTAACGACCGAAAGGTGTAATCATTGTAGTTAGTTCACTTGATTTCTGATCAAGTCTCACATGCCAGTAAGCCTCACGAACATCAAGTTTACTGAAGACTTTTGCATTAGCAAGTTTTGGTAACACGTCCGCAAGTGTCGGACGTTTCGCGTATTCTCTCATAAGCGCAGTATTTGGTGGTTGTGGAGCTATGCAAATACGCAAATTTCCATTCTGCTTTCGTACAACAGCCATTTGACTAACCCACTTAGTCGATCGATTCGGTAACAGGTATAAGAACGTATCTTTTGACAAGTTTATCTATTTCTCTCTTCACGTCTTCTTGAAGTGAGAGTGGCAACTTCTGCACGGCAAGGTTTTCGCTGAAATTTCGTTGTCGATTGTAAGAGTTCCTTCACCTAGATCACCAAGTTTCGTAGTGTCGACCATGGCAATAAATATGTCGCTGTTAACCGTAATCAATCCCATTTGCTGAATAGTTTGTGATCCTAGGAGATTCATGTAACCATTTGGTAAAACTACTAGTGTAGTAGTAGTTTCTTCCCCATTGCTTGAGTTCATAATTTTCAGATCAGCTTCTCCAAGTGGTTTCATATGTGACGTATTCCAAAGTTAGTGTTGATGGCCTGACTTGTTCTTCGCGAACATACTTCTTGCATATAGTGTTAATGTCGGCACCGCTATCTAACTGAAAACGCACTTCACAATTGTTGACATTCATTCATGCAGAAATTTTACTTTTCTGACTGGTTTCTATCGTATTAAGTGCCAATTTTCATCATCGTCATCAGTTTGTTCTTCGTGCGCTGTACTAGCACTAACCAAATGTATTTTCTAGCATTTTGCCTTGAAATGATTCCTTCCTTTGCACACGTCACATGTCTTGCCCCATGCCGGATACTATTCCTTCTTGAACTCGAGTTTACGTCCGCAGAAATTACATTCCTTAAGTGAAAAACTATCTTTACCCTTAACTGGTGAGGACAGTTTATTTCGTAGTTTGCCAATCCCAGGTTGATTGTTAGTATCTCTTTTCGTTTGGCTTCGCGTTTGTGCTTTATTTCCTTGAGATATTTTACTTACAGTCTGACTGCTAGAGCTGGCTTTCCTCAGTTCTTTTATTTGTTTATTTGACTGCTCAAATGCAATACATATTTGTATGGTTTTGTCCAGGTTTAACGTGTCTTCTCTGAGTAAGAGTTCTTGAAGTTTCCCCGTAACTGTGAAAACTATTTTATCTCTGATCATTCTGTCCTTCTCGCTGAAATTACATGACAAAGCTTCGCCTAAGTTCAGTTAGATAACTGTCGAATGGTTCTTGGTACAGTACATTCAAGAATCTATGTGATTCAAGGACCTCATTTTTTCTGGGGTTACAAAATGCCTCAAGTTTTTCAAGTACTTTCAAGGTCTGTTTACGTCGCCATCTGCGTCCCACACAAATTGATCATAAATATCCCAAATGTGCGGTCTTGCACAATGCAAAAGTATGGCTGTTTGTACCTCATCATCTTTATCAGTTGCTCCACTTGCAGTTAGGTAAATCTGCACTTGTCTTTTCCAATGCTTAAAGTTTTTCCAAACGTTCCCATCGGTTACGTTTAGTATTGGCAGTAACCGGAATGTGCATAGGAGACTGTTGGCCATGCTAGTTTTCCTGCCACTGGATCTGTAGTACGTGAGAGTGTGATAAAGGATGCAAAATACTTAACTTATAAAAGCAGTTTATCTCTAAAACTGCAGAATCATCGATGCGTCCTTAATGGGCCACCGCTGCCACCATGTTGATATATTGTCCACTAGTAGGGGACATAACCAGTCAGCTGCTTAACAGGCAGATAAAACAGATGTTGTTCTCGGAGCAATACAACTTGTATTAGTTCATCATGTAAAACACTACACATTCCATCCTAGGCTAGCAACAGACACCAGTCATGTGACTACACTGAGAAACTGAATGAATCTGCTATGCTCTGTTTCAATTTATGCTACATCAATTTTATTCAACAATTTAACTTGATATATGTTTACTTCCAAAATGCTTTAACTATTTAACAATCATTACAATGACAATACTGTATTTATCATGATAATTTGCTATCATCTGATGATAATTTCCACAAGCGAAAGAGGATTACCCAGGTGGATAAATCTACATCGCAAGCCGAAGACCAAATCCTCTGAATGATCATATCACAACTGGCTGCACACAGTAAGAATTCCTAGTTTCTCCTGAGTATGCGTCAACAAAATTAAGTCATCAATGAGCCAATGAGATGAGTTTTTTTAGGTTTAGCTTTGGTATGTGGAACCACTTGTAAGGCCCATGTTCTCTATAAAATCTCTCGGGACTAAATCATAAGCGAGGTCTGAATTGGCCGTTGTCACATCCCGATTAGAGTTTAGAGTCTTTTGCTGAGAGTGAAAATGGTACAATTTAACTGATATAATGTAGAAATTCTCCTACTTATTAAATTACATATAGAACATATGCTATGTGACATCTAAATATAAAATATTTTAAACGATTAAAATATTTTGACTTTTGATCTCATAGAGGTTCCGCATGTTATATCTATTTAACATAGAATTCTCTATACTTATCTAGCGTATCTAGGCCAACTCGGAGACTAATACTAAGTCACCACCCCATTGAGGTCAGCAATTTTAATATTCTTGAAATGTATTCCCAGTGCTGTGGCGTCACCCATATTAATTTCTTGTTTGACCCTATCAATGTTAGGGTACAATTCCCTATATAAGCTTTTAATCGCTACATGGACATACATCACAATTAATTTTACTATATGTTCTCTCCATATATTTCTCAGTACTGACCTTTCCACTGTGTGACAATCAATACAAATCAAATGTTAATCTAAAATACCTCCAAAGATGACTTCACGGTGAAGTCCTTGTCAATGGTTCACCGGCATTGTTTTGAGTGGCTGCAGTGTAAACAGAGCAGCATGTAAACAGAACACAAATTTCACTTACGGATCATCACAAAGGCCTAATTACACACTGTGCACTGTTGCCGAAATATACAGAGACAACCACTCTCAGAGCTCCTATTCCCAAGAATAAACAATTACCTTTAAATCCCTACCAAAAATGCATCAATATAACTCTTCTATCATCACCAAAATGAGAGAGGAAAAATGTTCTAAAAATAGAATAGAACAACGTTCGTACTGAACTGGAAGTATTAATTGTGATGCGATTCAACATAACATTTTACCCGAAGCGGTTTGTGTTGGTAAAAGAAATGTGCTCAAAGCAATCTACAGCACAGGCTAAAGTGAGGGCTGACCCAGAGTGGTACCAAATTGTTGACCCACTAGCACAACAGAGTCCTATGGTTTCTGTCAACCTCGCGAAGCAGTTATATGTGCAATTTTAGTGGCTGCTTATATATCTGTACATACTTTGACGCAGTACCACTTGACCATTAAGTAATGGGCGATGCTTGGTCAAAGATAGAGTAAAGACGGAAGTGATGGGAGTGTCAGATGAGTAATGATAGCAATGGCAAAAAAAATAAAAGAGTGTCAGTGTACGTTTTAGACCCTTCATACACAGATCAATCCGGCTAAAGTAGCGGCGATGAGATATGGAACCTCAACCCGCATAGCCCTGCTACAGTGTCCTCCAACTGTCGTAAGGAAGAGTAATATTTCAAACGAGGAAATTGAAAGCTAGGATGATGGCAATCATTCATGCTCCAACTGTCGTAAGGAAGAGTAATATTTCAAACGAGGAAATTGAAAGCTAGAATGATGGCAATCATTTATGCTACAACTTAAAACATCACTATCAAATCGGGGAAAAAGTGCCTTGAGAAAGGTAAGAGCTTTATCTTTAATCATTACATGTAACGGGTATTCGAAGGTCAAATGGAAGTTTTTTCGGAAATCTGACCAAGAAACACTTCCTGATTACAACTTAAATAATATTTAAATATACAGAGATCGACAGCTGGTAATAAAATATTAATGGGAGATATCTCCGGAGTAAAACACATTAAATTGTAAAATATTTAAATTAGACATCTGAACAGGAAGTGTGGATAGGGGATTAATTATGTTTTTGTACCACTCCCACAACACTCTCGCTTGGCATTTTAGTTTTCCTACTATATGTGCCTTTGATCGACTTTTCTTTGGTCTAACATAGACCTTATTCCGTCATCATACCTTCATTTAGATCATCCTCGTGTCGTACTATATTGATTGGAAATAAGGGTAAAGTATTTGCTGAAAATTTGCTGAACATTTGCTTTGGCGGGAAATAAGTTCAAGCCCAGATAGGTACTGGTTTTTGACTAGGTATAATGTTGACGTGTGGATACAAGAGGCATGAGTATTGCTAGCTCTTTTATCTTTTATTGTAGCCGCACATTATCTACCGTGGTAAACGTCTCTTGGCAAAGTAGTAGAGAAAGGTGGAATAAATAAATGAACCAGTTAATGAATGTGCAAATAACTAGGACTTAAGAATTTGCAATTCTATTTTAATCTTTGTAAGTACATGCTAACTTTACATAATTTAGACGACAAATGTATATTAATTTACGCGTCTTTTTTAAGAGCGAAAACGTGTTTTGGAATGCAAAGCCTGTTGTTAAACTATTTAACTTGTTATATGTTTACTTCCAAAAGCTTTAACTGATTAACAATCTTTACCTTAATTTTTTATTTCCAAATTCGTGACAATATTTTATTTGTCATAATAATTTGCTACATCTTATGATAATTTCAAGAAGCAAAAGAGGATGACCCATGTCAAAAGAACTATGCTTTCGTCTTCCGACCTAATTGGAACTATCGATTATGTGACCTTGATGTGTCGTGCAAATTGTTTTGTCTGCTTAACTGAAATACATTTTGTTTAGAACTCTGAAGCAAACCATCTTCGACAGATGAAACATTTATGAGGCCTGAACAATATTTGAGAGTGCTATGAGACCATTTACTGAGACAATCGTAATAGCTGGCTTTCACTATCATGAGAAGTGTGTGTATCATATTCAAAGTTTGCAATGATGACTTGCTTTAATCTTTCTTTTGCCAATTATTATTCTAAATATTACTTTAATTTTGGTGCACATATTGCTTTTAATCTTACAGCTTTCTTGCTAAACATATACGATTTTTGACGCCTGACGTGGGCCGGTGTTGACTATTTATAGCGCTTTGATTACCATTTTGTTTTTTCTGTGTTGATCTTCAGTTTATTTTCTCTCTCTCTCTCTCTCTCTCTCTCTCTCTCTCTCTCTCTCTCTCTCTATATATATATATATATATATATATATATATATATATATTCTTTCCTGACGTTAACTACTGAAGTACCGGTAGAGTGAAAAGGTATCGTGGCATTTTCACATGAAGTATATGGGCATACCGGTAATACAACGCAATATTAGAACAAGCAGACGAATCGACACGATTATATTTAATCACATGACATGACATCATGTGTATTACCTGTTTCACTGTAAAAGCTAGTTTGATACGAGATTATCGAGGAACAGCGTTGGTACAGTCAGTAAGTTGACATTTAATAGACACGTTGTGCTAGTTACTATAGGATTATATCCCTATCTTAGGCTTATAAATATATTCAGCATTTGGCGATTGGTGTACAAGAAGAATATTTTAAACAGGTAAGCGAATATATAACTGGCTATCGTTTAGTCCACAGGTGCTCGACGCGAGCTTGATGTAAAGAAAAACATAATAATCTAAAGAAAAAAACATACAGAGTGAGAAAAATACCTTAGAGTACCCCCATGACCCATTCAGACATATGACCGCCTCTATATTACTATATTGTAATATAGAGGGGGTCATATATCTGAATGGGTCATGGAGGTACTCTGAAGTATTTTTCTTTCTCAGTTTGTAAATTTTTATTTCTTTTGATTATTATGTTTTTCTTCACATCAAGCTCGCGTCGAGCACCTGTGGTCTGATCGATATAAATTGTGGCACGCTAAAATACCACGAGTATATATCGCGTTGCTCAAATTCATTGCTGTGATGCGATCTGTTATGAAAATGTTCCTGCTGAGCCCCGATCTGTGTCATTGTCAGCCACAATAACGTTGATTCACCACTACTGTCTATAAACGATAAAAACCGCGCTTCTTCTGTCAGTGATGCAGTCATCGTTGGCATCCATAATGCCGTTTTTGTTAGTGTTACTTGAAGGCCACCCTACTTCCAACACCATCAATCGCAGTGCACCAGTTTGCATTATGTTTGTATTGTAGGATAACGTTTCTGAAAAGTCTGAAGAATCCGAAGATGTGTAACAGCGGTAATTCAAAAATCTATCTTTGTTTATGTAGTGTGGTTTGCACCCCCATAAGTATTTACGAATCTTGTTATATATATTGTTAAGTGTTCATTGTTTATGTCTATTGATTTTATTATATAATGTAGGTGCACATACATATAATGTTTCGCTATTTGTATCCATTTCATAAGGCATATTGGCATAAGTGCCCAGGTATTCACGTTTTCATTTATTTTTTCCCTGATTTTATTTTAGGGTTTCTTTTTCCTCATCCTTACCAAAGTAGAACCCCCAGGGCCTTTACTTTGTCTTTAATTAATGGGATTGGAAAACTACATTACCTCTCCAGTTTCCTAATAGTAGTATTTGGTTTGTTTATGGATTGAGTTTTGTTCTAATCTATCAAAAGCCTTTTTCTGGTCAAAGTGTACAATGGTATCTCTCTGACCAGAGATTCATTTATATTTTATATTATCGTCCTAATGCTTAAAATACTGTTTTGTATGTCTCTCCATTTTGTCCCACATGTTTGATTAATATTAATAATCTTATCCATCCCTTTTTGTTCACCCTTTCTGCTAAATTTTACTAATAATTTTGTAATCTATGTTAAGGAGAGAGATGGGCCACCAGTGTTTCAAATTCTCTCTGTATCCTTTACCTTTGTATGTTAGTGTTATAATTTCCTCCCTCATTGTGTTGGTCATGTTCTTATTCCTTAATGCAATATTATCAGACAATCATTCTAATACTGGCGACAGCTCTCCCCAATGCTTTTTATATAGAATTCGGCGGAGAGTCCATCTATACCTAGCGATTTCTTTTTAGATAAAATTGCATATAGTATCACTAATTTCCTTTCATTTTGCGTGACGAAATACTAACATAAGTCTGTTCTGGAGATAATCGTCTAGCATCGTGTATCTTGTAAATATTCGTCAATTTGTTCGTCTTCTGTGTTTTGTGATTTTTAGCATCATGCGTAGTAGTCTTGTATATATTTTAGTATTATACTTTTACCCGGTGTAATTCTGTCAACTTCAATTTGTAGGGCTTCTAAAGTTTTCTCCCCACCCCTCTTCTAACTCTTCCCTTTTATAACCCTTCCGCTTTTTTGTATAATCCTGTAGAGCTCCCAGCTTTAATTTACCTCCCTTTTAATTCTTCCCTTTTTATATTTAATTTTCCATTTAGTGTGTTTTTGTTTTTGCTGTGTGCTACTTGTTTGTATTAAATTTTCTAACGCCTCTTTCTCTAATTTTATTTTCCCTATTCTTAATTTTGAGTAATATATTGTTTTGGTTTTGAAAATAACTTTAAATTTATCCCATTCTTTAATGATGTCGAAATTCCCTCTATTTTCAAAATTTCCTATTTCCTATTTCCTCTTTAATTTCCCCTAACAAAATTTAAATCCTCAACTATCTGGTTATTAATTTTCCATGATCCCCTTTCCCATTTAATTCTATTCATTTTCCATATGTATACATATATTTATGGTCCGAAAGTTTGAAGTCTAGAATTCCTGCCTTTATGTATTTATTTGTCTCCGAGAGGGTACCCCGTAAATGTATCAATCCTACTCCCCTTATCTCCTTTGTATTCAAAAGTATATTTCACCCTTGGCACATTTAGTCCTCTGTATATGTCAAACAGTTTCTGTCTTCATTATGTTTTCCATTTCGTCATTGAATCGTATGGCATCTGTTGTTATATGCCCTGTTCTGTCTATATTATCCCCTTCCCAATTTAAATACCCTCCTAGTATTCAATTTTCCATCGTGTATTTTTCTAAATATTTGGCCAGTTCATCTATAAATTGTTGTTTTTGGCTAATGTTTGTTGGAATATACACATTTATACAATTTACCCCTCCCTTTAAAATGTGTATTAGTCTACCCTGGAAAATATGTCCCTCCTCTAACCTTTCCCATTTAACCCCCTGTTTTAATTATAGTGGACACTCCCCCTCTTACATCTTCTTTCCCTATAATGTTATTGGTAATTATAACGCTATCCATACCCATTTCCCCCTATTTTAAGTTCCTCCGTTAGTCCGTTGTGTTTATATTGTATACAAATCATGTCATAATTATCTAACATTGTCAATTTCTATATGTATTTCTTATTTATACCATTAGCATAATATACATTAGGCGGAAGTATATTTTCCTCCATTTAATGTCTTTCCTAGGTTGTCGCTTTAAATTTATCAGTTTATTATGGTTGTGTTTATTTTTTATTGTCTAACTGTTGTTTTTATATAATTGTCTTTAATTTTATTTATATTAAAGTATATTTTCGAGGGACACTGGATCGTCCCCTACTGTGTCGCTACTAGATTTATAGAAATCGCTTGTAATTTGTGAGGTGAATAGAATATCCTTCTCTGTTATATTGTCCTTGTCCTCTGTCAGTCCCGTCATTCGGGCCGTCAGAGCACTGTCATAGTCCATCAGCAGCAGAAAGGGTGAACAGACCAACTTTGTAGGCGTCAACGAGGCTTCCTTCTATTATATATTTACTAGAAAGGTCTATTTGACAAACTGAGGCTTCCTAGTAAATATTTAATAGAAGGGTCGATTCGTCAAACTAAGGCTTCCTTGTAAGGGTCCATTTGGCAAAAGAAAAGACGCCATTGTCATTGGAATTCACCCTCTCTGCTGCTATGGGTTAACAATTCTTTTACGAGATTCAGTAAACGATTTTAACCGAATATTTTATCAAGTCCGACACGATATCGCGTCCGAGGATCTGATAAATTTATCGTCACAAATCCGTGTGGGATTGACTGAGCGTGACTAAAGAAATTTCTAAATCGATTATGATCCATATCACCGCCGCACCAAGTTTGCCAAATATTTCTAATAGTATGTGTATCAACTCCGTTGAATACAGCAAGAATATTGCAGTTATCTCTGATCACTTTTGGTATTTGTGTGTATCGTTGAGTGACATATATCACGTCAGTTTTTTATGCCTACCTCTGGAAAATATCCTAGCGGGATTCTTTTGATTGTCTAACATGATATCATCATATACGACTAAATTGTTAATATCTCCATCAATATCATCAATGCTCGGTGCTTCATCGATATCGGTTATAAACTCAATAATACCCTCGCCGGATTCTTCTACCGCTTTGTCGTTAAAATCTTTTAATACATTGTAACGTCGCTGATCATCTAGACTTGGAGCTATCAAATACAACTTGTCCTATTTCATCCATCTCGTTATTAAATTAAGTAACAATTGTGTCTTGCCACTTCCAGATGGTCCGATTATAATCATTCTAATTGAATTCGGCAACATCGCATGTTGTTTAATAGGTTCCCGTCGTCGGGTAGCTGAATAATCAATTACATTAATGTTATTATAAATATATTATGGATCTATATTGTGTGAAATGTAAGAAGCGTACTGGCACAGATGACTTGACGACGATTACAACTAGCAATAACAAATCAGCACTTTCATGTAAGTGTGTACAATGTAGTACAAAACAATTTAGATTTGTTTCCAAGGATTTTAAAAGAAACGAGGAGGTGATATTGCAGCCAAGCTAAAAAAAATCCCGGGAACACCTTGGGCGAATTATCCAGGAGAAAAACACCTTCCAGGGTATAGTTATTGTGGACCCGGGACCGGCATTGACATCCGACTCGATGATCAAAACCAACCTCGACGTGGTGAAGAACCAATAAACGCTTTTGAAAAGGCGTGTCATGCTCATGATGTTGCTTATAAAAGCAGCAATCTGCAACACATACATATCGCAGATGTAAAATTAATTCATGCGTTGAATTCTATCACTGATAAATCAAAGAAAAGTTGGCTTCATGGTTAGTAAAATCGGCAATGAAAGGTGAATAGATGTTAGGTGCCGGTAATTAATAGCAACATGGAATCTTATTATTATTCTCCAAAAGGATACTGGAGGGGTAAAGCAGCAATTAATAAACTCGCTAGCGCCGCGAAGGTGAAATATACCACCGCGGCTAATTGGTTATCCAAACAGGCGATATGGCAAATTTATCTACTGCCGCCTAAACAAATTAACTAATCGCAGTTTGATGTGACCGTTCCTAATGAAGTTCATCAAGCTGATATATTATTTCTACCACATGATGGTGGTTACAAATACGCGTTAACTGTAGTTGATGTTGCGAGTCGATACAAACAAACAGAACCGCTAAAGACAAAATCATCAACTGAAATGGCTTTTGCATTTGAAAGGATTTATCGAAGGGGTCCTCTGCGCTGGCAAAATCTATTACAAGTTGATCCTGGCAAGGAATTTCAGGGTGCGGTTCTATGAACAATGAAGCATCATAATGTCACCATACGACGAGGGCATACTGCACTACATCGCGATCAGGCAATTGTTGAACGATTTAATCGTACACTTGCTGAGGCGGTTATTTGGATATCAATTCGCGAAGGAATTTATTCAGGATAAACGATCTCGTGAATGGTTCAAGAGATTACCAGGCGTAATTACCGCGCTGAATAATGAGGTTACTCGAACGATTAATATGAAACCTAACAACGCGATTAAAAAGAAGTATATTCCTGTAAAATCACAAAAAGATTTTTCAAAGCAATCAATACTCGGTAATGTCACTGTAAGATATTTATATGAACCAGGAGAACTCGAAGGTGGCACAAAAAGAGCTACTGATCCTATTTGGAGTATTACCGCGCATAAAATATCTAATATACACGATCCACGGGTAGACCAGCAATCTATAGATTGGATTTGACCGCTCCTCACCGAGGATTTACTCGTGAACAACTGCAAGTGATACCCGAGTATGCTCAATTACCGCCGCGTGGTCTTAACTAGCACCTCTTCGTCTGTTGCACTCAAGACAAGTCAGCATCACATTATCTTTGGTATGACCAATGCTGCTATTTTTTCTGTCTACGGTAAATTGGCGAGGATCTTTATCCGACCAACACCAACGCATTATACAATTGCAACTCGCGCAGTGATTATTCTGTTGTTGCTCCAGCGTAATTATTAATTAAGCATCAATATCAAATTCTCTATTATTTTGTTATCCTTCTGTTTATAACCAGAAAGTTTTTTTCTGATTATGTCATCGCTGACAATATCATTGATTGCAGTGCCATTATCATCTAAAACAACTCTTCGAAGTTGATTTATTCTTCGTACTCTGGATACTGCGAGATAAACTAAATTTGAGCACTCGATGTGATTATCCACCATCCAAACAATTGTATCTGATATAGTCAATCCCCGTGAAGAATGTATCGTCGCTGCGTAACCTAGCGTCCATGGGGATTTATCAGCGCGCAATGCATCTTCGACGACGATGATATCAACCAGCACAATATCATTTAACACTAAATTCTGCTTTTCACGCTGTCCTGGAATATCAACTTCGATATTCTGTTTTCGTGTATCCAAAGGCCTATAACACAACGGTGTTGGAAGTGTTGCAAATTTTTCTTTATGCAAATCAAATAATTTCATCTGAAGTGTGTCTCTGACTATCTTTCTACTTGCTACTATTAAATCGTTTGGTCTCCACGCTTCCCAGAAATCTTTTAATGGTGTTTCTGAAATTATTTCACGCCCTATCTCACATTGAATTCTATCCTGTTGTAATCTTATTAGTTTCTTGAACTCGCGTAATTGTTCATCAAGTGCTCTATGATCGGTGTTAATTTCTTCATAATAGTCTACACAATTCTTTAGCCAATCATGTGTCGATAAACTAACAAATGGTCGTGGTTGACCATGATCGCCGCACATGACGACTTTTGTATTCACTAACAATAACCAATCGAGAAATTTTTGTAATACATCTATCGATACCGTGCATATCTCATCCCAAATTACTACTTCAGGAATATATTTCTCACCCATTCGTTCAGGAGTCCATTCATTGCCTTTCCATCGAAAGAAACTGTGATAAGTACAAGCATTTACCCCTCGTTGTTTCATCTCTCTGGCGAGTCTGTGTGTTGGTGTTAGTACAATCATATTTGATTTCCCACGAAATAACTCAATCGCACGAGTCGTCTTTTCTGACCCGCCACAGCCGTTTAGGTAGCTGGTTTTATATCTACATATTGGATCAGATATCTGCGGTGCATTAAATAGTTCTGATATCTGATTATTTTTCAAATATTTATCTTCAATCGTAACATCTGCTGATTTGTAATAGTCACGCAGTATTTCCCGTTTAATTCTCCATGATCCCCAGCTCTCGTCAGAATTAGTGAATTTGGCCACTTCTTCGCTGTGTTTCGCGTCTATATAAACTGAATCAGTGGCTATTCTAACTGCGGTGTCAGGAAATCTATTTATCATCGAAAATAAATTGATAGAAGCATAAGCTAGCATAGACGCCCTCAAATGTGTATACTGAAGATTTTCTCCGTCTGCGTAAGTAACAATTGTACCAAATTGTGTTCCATCGGACAAAAAAGCGTCTTTACGATCGACATATATACCCTTAGATGTTATACCCGCGATTATAAAATCGTACTCAACGCTATCTACAGTCAACCGTGAAGAATATCGTTTATTGTCGTATTTTCCACCCTGAGTAAATTTACCAATTATTCTTCTACCAAGATCCTTTGCGTATTTATTTCTAACTTCAAATAGCTGTTTGAACCATTTCACGATATTTTTTTCGTCAAGATCGGGAAACTGTTTTCGTCGTTCGCTGATTATACTATCTAGATTCGGTTGTGGTAACCAGACTTCAGTCTGAGCTCGATAGCATATAATCGCTTCACTGACAATCAGCGATATCAGCATTCTACAATCAATCATATACCGTAACAACATTATTGGCATCCAGTGTTTTTCAGATATATGTCTACCAATCCAAACACAACAGCACGGATGAAGTCCTGTAGCCAATTCAAATGATACCACACGAGCGAATCCGGTTAAATCAAAATCAGGCAGTGGCCCATTAATAGCAACACGGGCCATCTCGTGTGTGGGATGTCCAAATCGTTTAAAGTATTCAGCGCATTCTCCGTACCGAGAAAACTCGCCGGATAACACGCGACTATATCAACTGAAAAAATAGTTTCAGCGGTGTATTTTGTATTCCATAATCCACCGTGGTTAAATTCTATACAACTTGATTTGATGTCTGTGAGAAACTCACCTCGCGTTGGTTTCCATGTGTTTCTCTTTCTCGCAAAATGAGCTGTAACCGACGGAATTGTAAAACAGTTTGTTAATAATTGTTCGTCGTCGAAACAAACTCTTCGAGAAACTACTAGCAAGTTTTTTCATTGCGTGTTGGAGGGCTTCAGTGCGGTATAATTCTCCAATGGGTCTTACAAATTGATCGAATCTACCCTCGGAGTTAAGTAACCACACTGACACAGGATCGTTTTTACTCAACTAGTGAATAAAATAAAATAATTTCTCTTGTCCGGAGAACTCTGCGGGTATATATTTTATGGTTCTATCCCGCGGAAATATTGTTACTGCAGATGTCCATGCGTGTTCATTATGATCAATAATTTTGATTGGAGCAACTCTCGATTTATATTTCGGTTCGTATAATATCTCGCCTGTTATCGTCATTACTGATATTGGGAATTTTATTATTCGTTCTAACGCTGCCACATTTTGAATTGTTGCCCCCCGCACCTTTACTGTTAGTCCCCACTCGGTTATTTTTTTGCGTCTTAGATCAGTCAATTTATTTCCGCGCAATGCATTTGTGAAGTATTCTAATATTCGTTCTGCTACACAATTCAACGACGACAGTTTCATCGGTGCTAGTTTTTCAATACTCGGTTTATCATTTAACGGATATATCCCATAAACAACTACTGTTACAGGTAAAGATCTCTCGTAGCATGGTTTGTCAATTCCAGTCAAAATTCCTGGTTTTGAATCTTGACTCACAGTGACAGTTCTTTTATCCTTCAATATGGGTTCGTATTTATCCCGAATAATCCAATCTCCTGTTTCTGAACGGATAATGAAAAGATTTTATTCTAAAAAAATATCTTTTTCGCCCAAGATGTGAAATTATCTTGACTGTTCTTTCGTCATTCATGGTAGCATCAACGTTACCATCAATTCGAAATGTTGACCAACAGTGAGATGCTCCATCGTGTTTGAATTCATTAAAACAATCACGAATTTTACCTATAATGGTTCTATCACCTATTAGATTCTTTGGTTTATCAGAGAGTCTATCGAGATTGAATTTAGAATTTTTCCGAGGCGTAATTTTCGATAATCTCTCGAACTCCTTCATATTATAATTAAAACAAGTATTTAAATAGAGAATTTATTCTATAATGAATCATTGCAAATGGCTTATGATTGGATCAGTAACCCCGTGTAACAAATCATGCAGAAAGGAGTTCTGTGGGTATCATATGCAAAGCTTTCGGCGTGGAAGCCTTGGTCCGATTCCCTTGTATAAGATGTAGGGTAGGGGTGCGAGGAAAATCACAGTTGTGTCTCAGTCAGTTGTGGTGGTAAGCGATACAGAGAGTTGAAGCGTTATTATGATAAACGAAATAAGAATTCCATCAATGACTCTGACCCTGACAGCGTCAATGACAAAATCATAAGAACAACCCAAGACTACATTAATAGATTTCCAAGTAATGTAATAATTCAACCAAACAATGAATTAGACAAACAATAGTATAGTATATAAATGAACCAAGAATTCCGACCACATCCCCTGATTGCAGACTATGAGGCATCCCGTGATGGTATTATCAGACACCGCATACTGAAGAACCCAGTCGGTTTTGTAACTAATATGGGGTATTTGATATTTGGCGCTGGGAAGAAGATATACTACTGCCATCGTTTCGTCTTCGAGGTGTTTAATGGATTGATCGGAGATGGTTTTGTAGTTGATCACATTGATTCCAATCCTCGGAATAACAAATTGCATAATTTACGAGCAGTTACACAGTGAGAATACTATATACGGGAAAACTGGTACTTATAAATTAATTGGGAAAAGACCAGTAAAATCTTTTAATACAGTAACTCAGGAAGAAAAAATATTCCATTCTATGAATGAAGCCGGTAGATATTTTGATATTTGTGTACCCTCAGTACGAAAAGCTGCAGAGGAAATTTATCGATCAGCCATTTAAGAAAAGATTGGACAAAAGATTCAATTTTCGTATGTCTAATCATGTTTTTGCATTATTCTATATAACACCAAGGGAGATAACTCGTGTGGGTATGTTTACGGCCTATGAAAATATAATATATTTTGTAAGAAAACGAATAAAATAGTTAGTGTTTTACAAATAATTGTATTTTTATTTTTTTGTGGTTTTTTTTTCTTTCAAGTATTCGGTTTTGTTTCATACACAAAGGTATATGGATTCGTTCATTCGTTCAGTTTTGGTTTGTGATCGATCCATTGACGTCATTCATTGTACATCACACCTGTTCGCTATTGATTGTATTAGCTTACCTATATATTATATACCGTATATAATAACCGTTAGCTCAGTGTCAATACAATTATTTTGCAAGAAAACGAATAAAATATGTAGTTTACAAATAATTGTATTTTTCTTTTTTTCTTTTAAGTATTCGGTTTTGTTTCATACACAAAGGTATATAGATTCGGTTTGTGGCTTATGATCGATCCATTGACGTCATTCATTGTACATCACACCTGTTCGCTATTGATTGTATTAGCTTACCTACATATTATATTCAAAAACATATACCGTATATAAGAACCATTAGCTCAATCGGTAACGTGTCGCGGTGCCATACTGACGGTCATGGTTCGAAACCCTTAACAGGCATTAATTGGGGGGTGTGTACCTCCGAAATTCAAATTGCAAGCACTATATCAACCACACCACGCCGTGGTGTGAATGATTTTTCATTCAACCCAGGGTGATTTTGTGGGTGTTATATGCGGTTGCAATTTGAATGTAGGAGTCTCATCATTCATTATCATTGTATATATCCATCCATTCATTCATTGTTATATGTCGTATTGTCCCCTGTGCTGTCCCTTATCATCCATTGTCAATGTATATATCCATCCATCATTTAATGTTATATGTAAATGTACCGTACTATATGTCCATTCGCTAAACATATCCTCTTGTGATTCTAATCCGTTATTTGACGGGTTAGATTCACTCTTAGGGGAATATGCTTCGTGGTAAATGTGCTGTCCCTATACAATTGCCAAAACACTCTAATGGAATTGTATAATCATTCATTGACATCATTCATTGTATATATCCATCCTTTATGTATGCCTAGAAACTACCCTAAAACCGTAGTAACGGCATTGTGCTGTCCTTAACATGTTTGTGCTGTCCCTATACAATTGCCAAAACACTCGAATGGAAATGTATAATCATTCATTGACATCATTCATTGTATATATCCATTCTTTATGTATGCCTAGAAACTACCCTAAAACCGTAGTAATGGCATTGTGCTGTCCTTAACATGTATGTCTAAAAACTACCCTAAAACCGTAGTAATCGCATTGTGCTTTCCTTAACATGTATGCCTAGAAACTACCCTAAAACCGTAGTAATGGCATTGTGCTGTCCTTAACATGTTTGTGCTGTCTAAAAAAAGGGTCAAAATTGACCCCCAAATTTTTGTTTTTTTGTATTAGAAATATGTATTATCATATATGAATTCTGAAAATATCAATAGGATTATAGCTGAAATTTCAAAATTGAAAATACAAGATATTAAATTATCTAATAATTAAAACCCTGACCAAATTATGTCTGACTTTCAAGATATAGAATACGGTATTATAACTAAGAAATATATGCTGCCAAAGAAGTATGCGCTGATAAAAAAATCCAGAATTCTATTCGGGACTCTCTTGCATTTTGTAGTGACGTAAGTGTGTTTGTCCCGTTATTTACTATCGTGGAAGGAATACGAAACGAATTGGGCAGAGATTATGAATTGAAAAAGGAGGTTAATTTGAAGATTAGAAATATACGGGCGTTAATTCAAGAAATGAAAAAAAACCGCTGGATGCAAATAACGATTTGACATGTATAGCGCGTTAGTAAAATTCTCGCTATAAATACATCACTTGTTGCAAATACAATGGAAGGTATATAATCAATACCGGCTTTGATCAATGAACAAGGAAGTAAATTAACTGAAAAATATTTTAGTGAGTGCTTTTTTTTTGTTGCTTGTCTATCTGAGTCGGGTTAAAACGTAGAAATCATTTGATGATGACAAAATCACTACATTGTACATTAATTGGAATTTGCTTTACTGTTGCAATAATGGTCAACGAAGCATTAACAACTAGATTAGCGAGAGAGAGGTTGTCTTCAATTAAGAAATTCCTACCAATACGCGACTCTGTCAGAAGTAAATTACAAGCCAGACAGAGTCTTCATACTGATTTTTCTGAGGGATCTGAAGATTTGTTTAGACCGATTACAACTGCAATGAAAGGGGTAATATCAGCCACTGAGCGAGCTATATACGGAGATGTCCCCAAAGAAGGATCAAGAAAAGAAGCTCCTGTACTTCCTATACTTGAAAAAATAGCAAGAAGATCCAAACAAACAAAAAAATCTTTAAAAACACTTCCTGGTGATATAGTAACTGCCGTAAAACAACAAGATCAACAAGAACGAGAACAACAAGAACGATAACTTCTTGAAGAACTTGAAGAAGAACTTGCTAGTAGACCACCACTTATCACACCACCTGAACCAGAAGAACAACAAGGCACTGTTGCAAGAGAAGACTATTCACCTGAAAAGATATTTACGGCTGATGCGTTTAAGAGAATTAGAGGAATCGAAACAGACTCTGAATTAGCTGAGTTTGCCCAAAACAATTGTTTAAAAAAATAAGGGAACAGTATTTAAATGATGAATGTAAAGAAGCTATAAAAGATAAGGACACCTGGGCAACAAAACTATATTTGGCGAAACACGGCGGAACTAAAATCTCAAAACAAAACACCCTAATTATAATAATTATATGGCTATGATAAAAGGTGTCACGCAACCACCACCAGGGTGTACAACAGACCCAATCCTAGGTGAAATACAAATAATGGCAGAAGCTGATTCTGAAAAAGGTGCAACTGGTACAACTAAAGGAAAAGTCGGGAAGGGATTTTCTAAATCTCGAAGAGATTCCAGTGGGATTTCAGGTAGTGGTCTAGTTAGTTGTCCTGGTAATATTCTTAGCGATATAGCACGATTATAAGTTCTCATATCAGGGAAACGAGCTGGTAATAACTCACTAGAAATAATTAATGAAGCAGCTGATATCTGTAGGCGGTTATTTCAAGGTGGTATCATGGATATCAAAATATATGGAGATTTCATTGATGAGTTAGCGGAAAATCCTACTGGTTATTACAGTGATTAATCTGATGACGAAGTCATCGCATTAGATAAATATCATTTAAATAAGATGATCATACACTACAACACAAACCAACTAGCGTCTATGTAGTAAACTCACGGTTTCCAGTTTATAGTGCGTACTATGGTGATGGTCTCGGTGATACAATTGCAGGGTTATTTGCAAGAATGGCTCCAAAAGTAGCGCCGCTAGCAAAACAGTTATCGATGAAAGCTATTGATGTTGTTCGTGATAAGGGTATTAGTGCTGTTGGAGATGCTGCCGGAAAAGCGTTTTTAGCCGCGAAGGATAAACTAATAGCGCTAGTTCGGCGGCGAAGGAAACCACCATTGACGACTCCTTCGTTACCGTTACCATCTACAGCGGAAATACCCCCGAGTGTTAGTAAAATAATAAATAACGCAGTGGATCAGAAACTAGTGTCATTGGTGACCAACGCCCAAGATAATATCACCGCAAATATGATAGCGGGAAGTGGCTTAAAAAAAAACACGACGTGGTCGTCGACGTCGATGATTTAGACTTTGATTTATCAAAGTGAATATATAATAAAATGTTCAAACGGTCACCGGATACAGCGTTTGACATGGACGCCCCAGTACTCAAGAATGATTCCGTACGTGATTATCAATGTTATGCCTATCACGCAATACAACCAAATCTTCGATCAAGAAACGAACTTCAAGTTCATGATACTAGCAAATACTTTCTACCGTGTGAAGCATTTATCGAAGTAGAAGGAGAACTTGTAACTGATGTTGCAGCTAATACACCATACGACGATAATCCGTTTATCCGAGTGGGTTTTGTCAATAATGGGATCATGGCGTTTTTTAACAGCGCTAGATATCTCGTTGATCGAAAAGAAATTGAAACCATTGAGAGTAATGTTGATGTTGCTACAACAATAATAGGGCTAGCAAGATACTCCGACGATTATACAAGATCGGCGGGTCCATCTATAATGTTTGCTAAGGATATTACTGATCACACTGATCACATCCCGCATATTAAATACGGACAGCGGCGGCTACTGCAGAAGCCCCACCAGCTAACTCTCCTGAACATCGAGCAAGACCAGCAGCTGCATTTGATTTTATACAAAATGTTAATGCAGATTACAATCTAGGATTTGCAACACGCAAATTAATGCTACAGGGAGAACGTCGACGATTTTCATGCGCGATTCCACTGCATCATATATTTGGATTCTGCAGAAATGTCCAAAAAGTTATTCATGGAGCAAAACATACGGTAGTACTCGTGCGAAAAAGTACTGATAATAATGCAATCAGGCGTACTGCTGGTGTTGTTACTGAGACTCCTGCCAGTAAAGTTATTTTATCAAAACTATCACAGTGGATGCCAGTGTTAACTTCATCAATTACCACAGAGGAGCGATTACTATCATTTATGGACCAAGGAGGAAAATCACTGATAAGTTGGTTATCGGTGTCCACAGATACTATAGATTCTGATATTACTGGTATATTTACATGGCACCTGGCAGCGCGACAAGGTATTTCAAGTCCGCGTCATATACTTATTGCGCTACAGAATAGAGCGCGATTAGACAATCAAGAACGTATGATATTTGATAAATTAGGCGTTAATGAAGTCTCGCTGAGAATAAACGGCCAACAAGAACCATCCGAGGATATACAACTTGATTACGAAAACAACTATATTGCACGCGTGTATCATCGGTTGATGACATACCTGGCACGCGATCAAAATGTCGATACTGGTTTACAAATATCACAATTGGATTTTAAGAATTTATATCCGATCTATTACTTTTCGTTGGAACATCTTGATTTAACAAGACAGTCCGTCGATGATATACACTTTAGAGCTCGTATAAACCTTGCTGGTGTTAATTATAGAGCGGTTGCTGTCATTCTCAGCGACAAATCAATTTTACTCGAAGGTGTTGGCGGAAGAATGAGAGTAATTGATGCGCCGGTAGAAAACATGTAGTGTTTTCCAAAAATATTTAACAATTAGATCAATCTGTTATTGTATAATGTTGTATAATCACATCAGTGTTTCATTAACTCCCGGTCAACTCAAGAAATTGCAATCAGAATCGGCTAAAAAAATGTGGAACTACGATAACACTGAAACACAATCAGATGACTGGAGGGGCGAATAAATTATCATTGACAAATCGTCAAATAAAACACTTCAATGATGCGTTCAAAGATAAAAAAGGCGTTCAGATCACTCTCTCTGCAGCTGCGATCAAAAACATGATTAAAACCGGCGGTATATTCCCGTTGTTAGCTGCGTTACCAGCGTTGATTGCGGCAGCGGCCCCAGCGGTAGCTAAAGCGGCGGAGTTAGGAGCCGTTGGTACCGCGGCAGGGATGGCGCTAAAGAAAGCAACTGGAAAAGGAAATAAAAAAGGGAAAGGGTCTAAGACTACCAGGAACCCCGTATTCATGGTACAGCTGAAAGGTCCTGAGAATCCCAGGAACGGTTTACTAGTTCCAATGTCCAATTT
The DNA here is from genome assembly GCA_030141615.1 of Unio pictorum. Lineage (NCBI taxonomy): Eukaryota > Metazoa > Mollusca > Bivalvia > Unionida > Unionidae > Unio > Unio pictorum. The sequence goes on from JARLTB010000080.1 coordinate 967,722, forward strand.
TGATTTACTCGATGCTGCTAAAAAATTGGCCATAAAAAAACTTCAGAGGTGTCTTTATGAAAGATCAGTTGCCGGCACAGCAAAACAGCGCTGAAACCGGTATTATTAATCTCGATAACAGCACAGGACCCGGAACCCATTGGGTTGCATACGCGATAGATCCGCGTGTAATCGTTTATTTCGATTCATATGGATTAGCGCCGCCTAAAGAATTCATGCGTTATATAATCCCTTAAAAACTCCCTGTTGGTATTCTACGCTACCAACACAACAAACGAATGATCCACCAATATGCGGGAATGAAGTATTAAATGTCCTTGACGCTATTTCAACATCTGGAAAACCACCACATGTTGTCGTAAATGAATACACTAGCAGTCGCTGTCGAAAATCGAAAAGATTTTAGAGAGAGAGAGAGATTATATAGAATAATATGATTGATATTTGGGGGAGATCTTTATCAGCGCTGAAGAAACCCGAACCCGATGCCGTTGCAACCGGTGATATAAAAAAAATAGTCAAAGATGAAATAGCTGAGACGTTGAACCTAGCAAGTGTTGATCCCATGAAACAGTTGTATTTCAAGATCGTCAGGGTAAATTGAAAACTAGTAATGTTTCTCTGGATGATATTTTAGTTAAAGAAAGCGGCGTAACCGATAACGCCGTTGCGTTTTTTTTCCGATCAGGGTAAACTCAAACCCGGCGTACTCGTTTCGACGATTACAGATAATTTAAAAACTCTCAACGATGAGTTAAAATTCATACTAAGTTTTTTTGGTGATCCTTCGACAACATCACCGAATTTATCAATAATAAAAACTTCTATGGACAATATAAAGACTGTCAATGACGAATTAAAGTCAATTATAGCTTTCTTCGGCGAACCAGCGGTAATATCAGCGAATTTACCATCAATACAAAAATCCATGGATAGATTAATTGAGCTAGATTATAAAATTGATCAATTTGAAAACAAATATGAGAAGCATGAAAAGGATTTTAACACACTTCGAAATAAAATTGTTAGAGAATTGTTTGGAACTCCACCGACGGTCACAATGAAACTAGCGGATATAACAAATTCTCTAGATGAAATAACCGCGATTAATCGGCAAATAGAAACTATCAACACCGATATTAAAACGACCAACGATATCATCAAGGATGATATGCCGAAGATGATAAAAATACTTGAAAAAACAAATATTCCTCATGAGAGAACCAACAACGTAGTATACACAATTCAACACGGATCATTTGAGTGGAAACCATTCACTAATATATTAAATATCACCGCGGCCGTCAAAGGTATTTATCGATTAACACTAGTGACGCCAACTCAGTTTAATATATCATCGTCGAGTTCATCTGGGGTCAATAATACGATATTAACGATCATCGACAAGGATATAACTGAACGATTCACGCTAACGACCACTGATAAAAATTTGGCTAGGGTTTCAGTAACATGGTATGTGGAATTCGTAGCGGATTTAAGTAAACAACTAAATTGAAATCTGTTGTAATAAATAAAATGTCATCAGCGATTATTTCATCATCAACGGTACCTTCGGTATCTCAATATCGCTATGATCAGATCAGAGAGTTTCAAACTAAACTCAAAACACTCACTGAAGAGTATCAAACAAAAATAAAAAAAAGACCGACGGAGAATCACCGCAGTTGATGTTACCGTGTACTCTGTGAGTGATGTAATCGCCGGAGCTGGTATAATACTATCCTCAGTGACAATGATTGCTCCGATAGCTGTTCCAATTTGTATATCCGCGGCGACAACAATCGAAGGAATTATTTCGATAATAACAAAAAAAATATCATCATGCAGCCAGCTTAAACTGCAGGATTACGTAGTTAAATTTCATGTTGTGTCAACCGCATACTCCCAATTATCCTCAATGATATCATCATCGCTCGATAATACATTAATATCAGATAGTGTGTTTTCAACGATGGTACATATTTATGATTCCGCGATATCGAAATTAGAGCAGGACAATAATAATAATGACAACACCGCAAAAATTACTTCAACGAATAGTGGAGAACATAAACCCGATGAAAACCAGCATGATCTCAATAACCTCAACGAATCCTGAATTCAGTATGAATTTCCCTATTCCGATTCCCGTGAAGGAGATAGCGCTAGCAAAGTTACGAGTATATCACAGTTGGCCTAATATTAGGTCGGTAGCATTTGGCGGTCAACAACCGAATAATTCCTTGGTATTTGCGAATAAGAATAAACCCGATGGTACTCCAGACTGGAACGTTGTTTCGATACCATTTGGGTCATACCAAATTGAACAAATCAATGCTGAATTAGCGCGTAGAATAAAATATATTACTGGAGCAGAATCGAAAATTGCTATAACGGTCCACGAGCCGACACTATCATCTGCGATCGAAATAAACTCGCCAAGTTATGTCGTAGATATCTATCAGAGTTCTATAAGAACTATAATGGGATGGCCTGAAAATCCACCTCTACAAGTTAACATACCACCTGAACCACAGAAATCTGATTATATCACCGACAGGATAAAACCCGATAATCAAGTAGAAAGCTATAGCGGTTACAATAGGTTAATTTGTTCACTGGAATGATAGACGACCGCAACCGAAGATACTTCACAACTCGACAGGATAAAATCACTGAAAATTTCACAGCGTTCAATAACGATATTTCGCTGTTGTTAATATCTCTTAAATCCGGTACTCTCACCCGAGATAAATTTATCAGCGTCGTACAAACATGTAACAAAATTATCAATGACATGGAAACATTTCATTCTCAAATTATTCAAGAGGTATTAGGTGACATTAATTCTAAAACGAAAACGGAGTTTGCGATAGTGTACAATATACGAGTAGAAGATATTCCTGCGTTCAAACTACACGGATATAATATCTCAGAACTACAAAAATCTTTCAATGATGCCATCGATGAAGGTTTCAAAAAAATCCACGACGCATGGACAAAAACAGCACCACAACCACAAACAACTATCTTGACATATAATAATGACCCAGACGGAGGCGGGTGGCATATCGCTCCTCAAAATGTGAATATATCCACGGTGATAGCATTGAATTTGGTATGTGATGTTATCGAAGGAAGCTATCAAATAAATCTCGAGCGATGAAATCAAACTCAGCAGGGATATATTCTATATTCATTTGCACCAACAGCTCCTCCAGGATTTCTAATTATTGAGGATCCAATTAATCCAGTTTATATGCGATGTCATAATGATTGACTAACGAGAATTAATTTTAAACTAACTGACCAATCCAATAATCTGATTGATTTACAAGGCGAGTTCCTACAAATTAGTCTGTTTGTGAAATCGTAGCGATTTTCATTGTAAAAGAATTGTTAACCCATAGCAGCAGAGAGGGTGAATTCCAACGACAATGGCGTCTTTTTTTGGCCAAATGGACCCTTACAAGGAAGCCTTAATTTGACGAATCGACCCTTCTATTAAATATTTACTAGGAAGCCTCAGTTTGTCAAATAGACCTTTCTAGTAAATATATAATAGAAGGAAGCCTCGTTGACGCCTACAAAGTTGGTCTGTTCACCCTCTCTGCTGCTCCATCTCTATGTCTTCGTCACTCGTCTCCCCATCGCTTTCGTTTGAATCAATATTAGCTGCTGTTTGTCCTTCCTCCCTCTTTTTCATCTGCCTTTCCTTCCTGATTTATGTTGTTTCCTTTGGTTTTGTTTTGGGGCTACCTCTTCACTCCATTTGATGTCGGTGGAGGAAGTTGAGAGGTTGCTAGCCTTTATTTTCTTGATTTTATTATCTAGCATGTGGGTTGAGCACGTTACTGGGATCATCCCGGACAAGTTATTTGGGTCTTCCTTCCCGTATGTCTCTTCTTCTTCTAATCCTTCAAACCGATTATGGGTGTTAACTACTGTATTTTCCTTCATTGGAGATTTTGAATTAGTTTTATTTGGACTAGGGATTTCTTTCCATTGTTCAGTCTTGTCCATATTTACTGCCCCTGATCTGGACTTGTCCATCCTTTTTTGCTGTAGTACTAGCTCCAATTCCCTTTGCAAATTGGCCTCTATCCCTTGCTCTGCTTACTGCTTTTTCCCGTTACTCACCACTCCCGCATACGTTGTTGGCTTTGGTCCTGAGGTGTCCTGTCCTGGAACTTGTTCCTTGCACTCCCATGTGCTTCCGCCGGTTTTCCCGCATTTGGTACATTTTCTGTCTTCCTCACAGTCTCTATACCAGCTCTTCAGTTTAAAACCCAACACGTAGAAAAATGTTGGTAACTTCTTCGTTTCTTCCCTTGTCAATATGAGTATCCTGCACCGTGATACTATTGGTACAAAGCCCCATATCGTCGCTTTTGTGATTGGATACCGTAACCTTCAGTTTTCTTTGCACTTTGGTATTGATCTCTTTGGTTTCGATCTTTAGCGGTAGTCCATTAATGTGTACTTCTATCATTCTTTAGCCTATTTCTCTGGTGAATGGTGGTGCTTACAGTACCATCACCACACTCCCCTTTACCTCTCTTTGGTCTTCTTTTATTAGAGGTACCTCGTACTCTTGGGTAGAACATATATTTAGTATAGCCATCATTCTGGAGGCCTTCGAGTTTTCCCTTATTGATCCCTTTTTCATGTTGTGCTGCTAGCACTTCTGCCTGCCTCGAGGGCCTTCCCTGTGTTTCCGAAATAAAATAGCTGACATCCTGGGGGATGGTATGCCAGTAGCATATTTTGGTTTAACTCCGTCCTAAAATAGTTGTTTAGTTTGGAGCTTCTCGGCTTGGTCGGGACCCCTTCCATGCCTGTGTCACCGTCTCTCTGCGCTGAGTTTATCTCAGGGGGAGAGACAATACTTAGGTTTTACACTTTTTCTTTCTCTAGGGGTTTCACACCACTATCTACTGTTATTGCTAAGTTTGAGGACATTTTGTCAAACAATTATGGTGGTCACAGTATATTTTTAAGTTGATAGATCTATTTAGCATACAATACAAACTATATGAAAATGTTAATAAATCGTGATTCACTACTGCAAATATAACAAAATCTTTGAACTAAAGTAACATCCAAGTATTGTAGTGATCTTGTATAAAACAAGAAACTACAAAAGACCAAAACACGATCTGCAAAGAAAAATACAATGAAATGGTGAGTGATGCTTACTTTGTTATTGAGTAAATCCTTTTGGCTTAATTGCAATTATAAACGCTTAGCTTACTTATCAACAACAAGTATTAGAATGTATTTTGTATAATCCCCGTGTGTTTAACAGCTTGTAATTCAGTATGATAACGTGCTAATGTGTTGACACGAAATTCTGAATACTATCTATTAGTATAATGTCACCAAAGTATGGCCACCGGATAAGAACTGTTCTGCTACTAAAATAGTGTCTATCGTTTCTTTTTCATTCTATCAAATCTGTATTTTTTTTAAAATCATTTTTTGTAGGTTTTTTTCCCCGAGACACTGAAGGCAGTAAATCCTAACGTATGATGAGCAGAAAAAAAACAACACATTCTCTGTATTGCATGCTTTATTTGTACCATGCATGTTACATTTTGTACTCATCAAATATATTATCTAGCACAAGGATGAGTTAAAGATTTAAACATTTACCATGCATTCAGTGGCAGTATTCCAATTGCAACTGCCAACAACCGGAATTCCGAAACTGGAAAAGAAAAGGACTATGCTGCATGCATAGTAATATGTGTCCAGTGACATACCAAAAAAGAACAGCTGAATTAGCAGAACATGAACATGACATAAAATCAGGCCTGAATTTAAAATGTATTGGATTCTCTTTTACAGTCGATCCCAAAAATCAAATATTTACCGCTCTTTACAGTTGATTGAAACTTGCTCAAAGTCACCATTATGCATTGTTTACCTTTGTTACTGTCCAAATAATTGCTTTTTATTTAGTGTTGGTATGTTGTATGTCAGTTTTACTATCATTGGTAAAAAGACAGCGCCGCATAACACACGAAACTCTTAATTTTCACAGTTTTGCGTGTGGCTTGCGATGACAGTCTAGAGAGAGATGGAAAGGTGAATCAGATAAAGTAAAAAAAAAAAATAATATTGGCATTTATACTCGTGCTACTATAAATTTAGTACCGACCGGTGTACCAGTAAAATTCCGTGAAGAAACGAGCGTGGCCGATTTTCGCCTGCGAATGATCGTAAAATATAGTCACATAATCCAACGTAAAATATAGTCACATAATCCAACGAAATGGGGTGAATTAGAAATGGAGGATATAAACAACTGTATATTCGATAGTAGTGTTAATTAAGTCATAATAATGACTTATATCAGTTGCAATTCTCTGTTTGTATTCATTTAAACCATCTTTCATGTTTAAATCATAGCTGTGACTTATAGTTATTTAATCAATATGAAAGAAAAAAAAATTTCAGAAAATATAGAAGAAGCCTGTCTATTTACAAAGGAGATTGCTATTACCCGCAAAAGATTAAGAACTACATTTTGTAGCGCACACACAGGAAAGGGTAGTACGGATGAGTTAATTCATTCCATTCATTCTGTCAATACACAGTTGCTTGCAGTTCAATCTTAACTGCGTTTGGAACGCATGCTTGTGTTGTATTCGTATGTGATATCAATAAAATGTATGAATGATATACGTACGTTTTATATGAAGGTCTAAAAGAACTTTGAGAGAACCCAAAAGCGATTGTTGCAACAGTATATTCAGTTACTATTATATTGTTTGAATCAAACTAGTGTCGTTGTATGTATCGAAAGTATAGATCGAATCGGTGGTAAACATGATGAAAGAAATTAAGAAAACGCCATTTCCTGCATGCATATTAATGCCCGAAAATTCACCGTTTAGAACACCTCGTAATGAGGAAGATGTAGACTTGTCACTCGTGATGTGCAAACACATCCTGGTCGTAAAATAATTTAAATCGCTGAATCTCCGGAGATTCAAGACCAACTTTGTCCCAATAATCAATTCGCTGATGTTGACCGACTAGAAATTTTAATTGGTGGATGACGAGCCGGCAATAATTCCCCCGAAATCACCCAATGAGGAAGATGCGATTTGACAGCATTTATTTAACTGTGGCGTTATTGACATGAATGTCTATCTGGCACGTATCAATGCAATTTCGGAGGATTGATACATGATTAATCAATTAGATTAGTGAAACCTGAAATGGTCAGGGTGATAAATTCACAATTATCACATATGAAATAACATACGCAGATGGGATTCGTGATGTTGTTCAATCTTTAAGTAGAAAGATATCACCAAACGTGATCCCAATTGCAAAATAACTTGGAATGAAAACCATCGAAGTTGTTCGTGATAATGATATTGTTGCTCTTGGCAATGCAGCTGCTAAAGCGTTCTCAGCCGTCTAGGACAGGCTTGCACGATTAGTATGAGGAAACATTTAATCACACTCATAGAAGTGTCCAGTAACGTGATGCGAGGAAGTGACAGTCAAATAATAAATCAAGCTGCAAATGAACGACTAAAAAATTTGGATGACAAAACAATAAGCTGATGCGATAGAAAAAAATATAACAGGAAATCTAAAAGTGAGTAGTGGTCAGGCCCGTCGTTGTCGCTCATCAGTTATTTTTTGTTCGGCGTTAGCGCATCGTTTTAGACAACAAGGAATATTATTAAAAGGAATATTATAAAATTGTTTAATCGTGTATCTGATCCCTTAATTGACATGGACGGACCAAGACTCAATGATAAATCTATGTGTGATTATCAGTATTATTCTTATGAAGCACGAGAAACAAACCACTACTCTTGGTCTGGCGCCAGCTGGTAGTTACAGAGCAATTGCTGTTATACTGTCAGACAAAACAATGCTGCTCGAATGTGCTGGTGGATGAATAAGCGTCATTGACGCACTAGTGGAAATATGTAATTAATTAATTCATATCATAGTATTATAATATGATATCAACACGTCAATGTCACGCTGACACCCTGTCAGCATAAAATGATGCAATCGGCATTAAAGATGTGTTGCAATGCCCAAATAAAATATTTCTGGCTGAACGTTGTTGCTCAGACGCTTCAATAACGACAAGAAATCAAAGACTGGCGTGCGACGTGATCTTTCCGCGAATGCGATCAACGATACCGCAAAGACTGATGGTATATTTACACTTCTAGAAGTGACATAGGTAATGATTTCCGCTGCTGAAGCTGCCAGAATGGTGTTGAAATAAACAGCGGAGCAGGGTTTAAAGACCTGAAAAAGGGACGATTACTAGGAACGCGGTACGGTCACGGTATAGGGTTGCCAGGAACGTTTCGCTAAAACTCCCCATCTGTTATTTTGATTTATATGATGCTGGTCGGCGATGAAACATCAAAGCGTTCAAAGGTTTCATTCCACCGACAGAGTTTCTGGGACCGTGTTAGTCTTTTTAAATCAGAATACCGACGAAATAATCATATTAGATCCAAAATACAAACAATTAACTTCTGCGACATTCTGGTGGTGTCTTCTGTAAACACTTCAACTGATTACTTAGTGTATAAGAGCAACGATGAGTCCCACACAATCTTACAGATATAATAATAATAATAATAATAATAATAATAATAATAATAATAATAATAATAATAATAAAAATAATAATAATAATAATGACGACTTTGTAAAACACCTAATCTTTAGAAGCTCTAAGCGCTTTACAACATCTATAATGATATGAATACAAAATACAAGAACCAAAAATAAAAACCATGAAATTGGTAAACCCCAAAAATGCTGAACATATTTAAAGTAGGAAACATTATTAGGTCTTTAAGTTTATTCTTGCAGTCGAAAAAGGTGAGTTTTAAGAGCACTCTTGAAAGGGATCACCGTGTCTTTGTGTCTAATTTCAAAAAGTGCAATTCATTCCACATTGCCGGGCCCTGGTATGCAAACCAACTTTGTCCATATGACTTCGTTTTCATAGTGGGAATAATGAGTATACGATTCTCAGAAGAGGATCGTAAGTATCTTGCTGGTGTGTACACATGAGTGAGGCCGGATTGGTATTTTGAACTGTAGTACGTCAGTGAAACGTAGCACAGAGAAATTTTGTGTTTGATTCTGGATCGAATGGATAGCCAGTATAGGTTACAGAGCAGTGGAGAGGTGTGCTCTGATCGTGGTACTCTTTAAGATGATCTAAGCAGCTGTGTTTTGAAGTGTTTGAAATGTCTCGAGTAGATATTGAGACGAACCAGGCCGAATTATGAACACTCAGGTGTTTTAGTGGCATCAACTGAAATATATTTATGAATGGAGCTTATGCGTCTGAGCTCAAGAAATGCAGCCTTGCATATGTTTATGACATGTTGTGGCAATGTGTGAGTACTCTCTAGAGTAACAGTCAGGTTTCGTACTGAGTGTGTGAATTTAACCTTGGGGTTGCTGATATTTATTGTTTCAGGTAAAGGATGTGAATGGGAGAGTCTTTATGCTGTGATCAAATTGGCCTCAGTTTTAGCATCATTCATCTGCAGCTTGACACATGTCATCCTAGATTTCAAATTCGAAATGCACCTGTCCACATCTTTGATGGTAGCATCAACTTCAACTGGGTGGCTAGTAGTTTTAGTACTGTGACAAGGGCGATATGCAGAATGTACATTGCTAAAAATACTGTTTGAGTTCAGATGAGATACAAGTTGGGTTAGAACAACTGTTTCTAAGGATTGTTTTTCATATGAACGTGAGATTGGAAAGTGGGCGGTAGTTCTCTAAATCATTATGGCCGAGTGTTAGTTTCTTCAGCTGTGAGAGTGGCGGGGTAACGACTTAATGAGGTAACAAGTAGGTGTTAGATCCGCGCACTTGGGCTCATCGCCTGATGTTTACGGCCATGTTTATGTCAAGAAGAAGACGTCGATATTCTGATCGTTGATAAAATTAACTATTTCTATGCGCTTTTCCAGTTATCCTACTGATTGTGCGTTGAATAATGCAATAAGCGGTGGTATCTCTGGGATAGTTGACACAACGGTTGACGATGTAATAGGGGTTTTCATTTAAATTATCCAAATTAACGGCCTAATTTTTTAATTGTTTAGCAAGAAAGGGTGAAAGGGAGATAACTGGAATTCTTCCTGTTCCCCGCCAGCCAGTTTTGAAACAAGTGTCTATTTTCGCGTCCGTTTACATTTAAATATTAATGAATGTACTACTAGGTCGTTTAGTTTTAAGCAAAATGTAGTATGTAGCGCCAAGGAATGGTCATTTAAAGCAATTAATGAGGGTCCATCATAGCAAAAACAGGTGGATTGGCGATCACTTGATGGCGGTTTATTCAAGAACAAAGGACGTCGTTGCAGTCGAGCAGGACAGCTGAGAAAAAATCTAATTGTTCTCGTTTCCGAAACAAGGAGATGAAGAAATGCATGCGAACTGAACAGCCAATGCATGATGAAACACAATAATGTAGACGAAGATAGGCAACAAGAACATATGTCATGAAAAACAGCACAAAACGGAACAGCTGCTTAAAGTCGGTTAATCGATAGCGACCATCTTTCCGAATATAAATTAGAAATTTGGAAATTTAACCACTAGTATTGATATTAAAACGTTTCTCTCAGTTTCCATTCTCTAAGTGTTCTGTCACATAAGTTAACTGGCCATTCTTAAGGTGTCTAAAGGAAGGCATATAATACCAATTAAAGCTTTTTGGAAGAAACTCATTTTTTATGTTAAATACGTTAAAATCAGATCTTGTATCCCAGACATGTGTTCGCATTCAAAGATCAATGTTAATGTTGACGTGTTTTTCGTTTGAATCAGATAAATGTACGGAGTGCTTACAAGGATTGCAATATAATTGCATATGTGCATGTCTTATTTATTTGCACATTCATTCATATAGAAAGACTGTCCAGTATTGCCTTAAGGTAATCGATTCTTTATTTTCAGCTGACATTTTATATACTCTTCATTTACGACGTCAAGTCAACTATTTAGGTAATATGCTGAAAAGATTACGTTCTAATATTGTTTAGAAGCTGAAAAAAAATATTTGAATATAACAATATATTGCAAAACATCCATAAATTTATCGCAGTCGTTCACATAACGATAATACAATTTCAGTGCCAGTTTTACTTCCGTGTACCTTGCAAAATATGTTTTTTTTTTGCTGAAGAATAATATGCAGTTAGTATCAGCTATAACTCATGTCAATCACTAGATGGCTTAAGTGTCATGTCGGAATTTTAGACTGATTTTCTGTGTCAATGACTTTGCTCATGTGAAACAATTTCTGAAATAGAGAACCAAGAGCTCAGTATAATAAATAAGCCATTGTTGACTAGATTGTTTCCGAGATAATTTTCGCGATGTGCAAATTGCACTTGTAAGAAGTCCAAGATAGCTTGGATTCTGAGGTTAGAGTCATAACATTTGAAAAGGACAGGCAGTGTAAGCAACCACTCAACTGTCAGATAAAACTGCCTAATGAGATTGAAAGAAACCATCGGACCAGGTTGTGCCAGTGGGTAATCAATTGGTCCCGCTTTAGGCCAGCTGTAGCTTCAATCCGGGCCGGATGACGCATGTTTTAAGCATTTAGTATACTGTACAGATCAGCGTTTAAAGCATAGAAGAAAGCTAATGGTCCGTGTCACTGCTGCAAACTGGAAGTAGTTATTTGTGCTACTTGTATGTCAAACAGGTTTGTATAGCGAAGTGTACCCTACAAGTTATGGATCAAATTTGGAATTAACATGGTGGGAGTGGATGTAATAAGAACAGTGTTTACATTATTATATATCCCGGTTGTAGGTCAACACAACACCAAAAAAGAATCGTTTTTCGCGGTGTTCAAATCAATAGGTCGCAGTATCTCCATTTCTAAAAAAATTATTTCAATTAGATTTATAATCATGTAAAACTTGTAAATTCAACTTTGTGATTGGTATTTATTTTATGCATGTATTTGTTCGTAATTTTGCCTTTGACAACGACTGAATGAGAGTCAAAAGCGATGCGGTCAGTTAAGAAACTAGTTCTGCACTGTTCGTTTTTTTCTGTTTTTTTTTTTCTTTGTTATTTTTTTTTTTTTTTTTTTTTTTGGGGGGGGGGGGGCTGGTGTGCGGGATATTATATAAAGCCTGAACAAATATGAAAATTCGAGCTTTTTGTTTTATAGATTTGAAAGGCATCCAATGATTTATTGATCGGTTATGAAAAAAATATTTAATATAAACAAATAACAATGTGTACATTAATTGGATAAATCCGAAAGTCTTTGCAAATACAAATGCTATGTGATTTATGCTAGACATGTGAGTTGAATATATTATTAACCTTATAGGTCGAGGAAGAAAAAAAATGTTCGCAATGTCCACTGATTCTGATTCCAACCAGTCGGACCAGTCGGAGAAGAGTAGCAGTTGTAGTGAACATTTGCAAGACTTAGATTTTACAAAAAGATCTCGTTGGACTGACTTTGAGCTCGAGGTAGAAGGTAAAAACTTGTATGTCCCAAAGTCTCATCTAGCCATGGTATCACCTGTTTTTTGGCTGATGTTCCAGTCAGACTTTAAAGAGAAAGATGCTGACGTGTTACCTCTTCCTGGCAAGAAATATGAAGATGTTCTGACTTTCTTGAAGTGCACACATCCAGGAGCACTTGTAAAAGTTGCTTGTAAGTTATGCCAGAAACCAATGTTGAGGATAGCCTGGAAAATTTAAACATGTGTGTTATTGCTGCATATATTATGTGACCATGTGTCCAACCTTCAAAGTGTTCTTTCTGCATTCAAATTATATTTTTATTATTATTATTATTATTATTATTATTATTATTATTATTATTATTATTAGTATTGGAAGGTAAGCAGTGATTTTTGAATGTTCATTTATTTTATTATAAAAAACAAAATTAGTACCTGTTTTGTGTTCTTCTAATATTCATAACATTTTACAATATGTTTCATATCGTTTATAACATCTATGAATTTGATAGCATGTGTTAAAAGATTTTATCTTCCGCCCAAAAGAAGTTTCGCTTATCTCACAAGATGGAAAATAAGTAGAGCATACGTATTATAAGGGCTCAATGGTAATAGAGCCCACGCGGATTTAGTTTTATCGAGGTAGATTCAATTAGTAAAGCACTTTAATTATTGATGTAAAGAAGATATTTAGACTCACATCTTCATCGTTACAAAGTCTTTTAAAGGACTTAAGCTTTAATGGTACGAATTGTTTAGGGACAAGAATGTAAAAATGTACAAACTGTTTTAACGAATAACCCTTTAGTGGTACAAAGTATTGAAGGACTGTTGCTGTAATGGTACAAAGCATTTAAATACTTACACTTTCGTGGTGCGGAGTATTAAATGACTAACGCTTTAGTGGTACAACATATTAATCGACTGTCGCAGTTGTGTTGTAAAGTATTTAGGGACTGACGCTTTAGTGTTATAACATGACTGACGCTTTTCGCGACGACTTTTAAAATATTCGCAGAAAAACATAGCACTGTAAATAAAGGTCGTTATTTGCATGTTTGAGCGTTGTCACTGTTCTATTCATTTTTCAGATGATGTCGTACCAAAAGTGTTACCACTAGCACACGAATACCAAGTAAAATGGCTTCTTGATGACTGTACAGATATCATGATGAAGGAGCTGGATGTTTCTGGACATGCTATTAGTGCTGAGATCGTTAGAAAGTACTGTAGGATCTGTGTAATGGCAGAAAAGTATGATCTGAAATCTGTGATAAGCAAATTTATACAGCGTGTTTCCTCAATAGGCTATAAATATTACCGAGATCTGACCGAATTCGAGCAAGTATCAATACAAGTTCGATATAGTATCGTGTGTGGGAGGCTTCGTTCCATAGACAATAAGTGATGTATCAATTAAATAATTTCATATATCGTTGTTGCTTCGATGGTCATATGTTGAATAAGATCATTATATCAACTCAATGTTAAACAGCTATAACTGGTCTGTAAAATTAACAACAGATAGGAATATAAATATTGCGTTTCAAACCTTTCAAAATTAAAAATACAATCACTCAGTATGTTTCGTGTTGTCTGTTCCAGTGTTTAAAATTAGAGATTTGGCAATTCGAATAAAAAAAGAATCAGAGGTCTTTTTCTGTCTAGAGAAATGGAAATAACAATCAGTCAATGAATTATTCAATCAGTCAATCGACGATAATGATACTGATTGTCGTGGTGGTTAAAATGTTATTTTGGGTACATGATCCACCTCACCACTTATAGCAGCACTAGTGCCGTTATTAAATCAACGATTCTGTCATTATGTAGATGTAATAGCAATTGATTAGAAAGCTGTAATTACCATTTGATTCCAGGAATCACCTCGGGCGTGTGACAGCCGTTTTCAGATAAAATAATTTAATGACATCAGTACAATCCAGCGAGTTAGAGAGTTGTAATTCGTTCGAAGAAGAAATAGTAATGGCAACTATTGTCTAGTTTAGTTCTCATGTACCAGGACCTCTACCCACGCAAGCATGCAAATGCGTAATAACAAGGACAAGGATAATTACAGTAAATTATGTCTCGTTTAAATTTTAGACTGTTTTCTCAAAGAATGACTTTTATTTATAGTTTATTTGTTCTTGAAGATAATGAAGAAAATTACTATGTAGACAAATTAAAATTCAGTTTATAAATATGAAGTTCACGCATACTGCAACTATTTAAAGATATTCTGAATCAATTTAGCAAAATGCATTATCTTCAACACATTGGACACTGTGACGTATTATTTACACGACTGTATTTATCTACCCGTTCAAGGTATTCCATACATACTTTATATGTTTTGCCCATTGTAGCATTGTGTTTCGATCTAGGCATCAATGATATATTTTAAAGTTATATATGTCGTAGTGTGATTGTAAAGATGTATACACCTTATAACTTATATATGCATAAATAGAACCTTCACATTCGTTTTTGATACTTTATATTTGAAATCCTGCCTTGATGCCGAATTTTTAATTGCATAATAATAATAATAATAATAATAATAATAATAATAATAATAATAATAATTATTATTATTATTATTATTATTATTATTATTATTATTATTATTATTATTAACTTATAATCGACGTGTTTGCTAATTAAAATTCAAAACCTAAGCATTTTATAGTGTAACGACGATAGTCACATTTCCAGCGATGAAACTAGAAATCAATATACTGTGAGTGTTCTTTGAGATATGGCGATGATTAGCTCGTCGTCACTAGCCACGAACGAAATAATTTACATTCATTTTTTACCCTCTTCTGTCTGCAGTAAGATTTCTTAGTTTTTCATGAATATGCATAAATAAAAGTAGGTCTTCAAATAAGCTTTCAAACGTCAATGAAGTGATTTATTCGGTATCGATAAGTGTTTATATTTGGAAGAGGAAATTTGACTGGCGAGCTTTTTTTCAGCATGAAATGTCATCGTGTTTGAACCAACTTATATACAATTTTAATCTTATCGCAGGCAGCCACAGATTGAGAACCTTGGGTCGTGCTCCACCCCCGCCCCCATTTTCCTAGTCTCTGTGTTCATTATATGCCTAAAGTTACTTATATAACATCTATGATCATCGGATTGTCAATAACTCCGTGACAGACCATGACATTGTGTCCGCCCACAATAAGCATATCCCTACTGGCTCCAGAGCTGGAATTTTAAACTCCTATGCCAGAACTATGAGACCGTAGTCATATCCACTTCTTTTCATTATATAAGGTTGCATTTCTCCCAGTATATTGTTTGTCACGCATCCTTATCAAGATGCCAAGTTTGCGTAGGATAGGTCACTGTGGAATTTGCAACTGCACACAGGCTTTATATAATTAGCTCTAAGAAGAAAGTGTAGATAGCACCTGCTATCACGGCTTAGTTGTTGCTAATAGACAATTTGTGCCCGACCTAAACCTTCACCCGTATTCTCAACACCTTCTAAGCAAGAAACAAAATCTTAAGGTAACACTTGCAAAACTTTGTATGTCTGCGAAAATAAAAATGTTGGAGAACCTCAGATTTTGTCTTACTTAGAATGAAACTCAAATCACAGGACAGTTTGGTATTTATAGACTTGTGTCCCTACACTATAATGATAAATTTCAATGAAAATGAGCATCTAAATTATTACATAAAATTTTGGAGTTTTCATCTTGATATTGAATTTCTTTGCAGAGTTGCCAGAATATTGGATCTAGAATACAAATATCAATGTATAATATACCCACTCAAAAATCAAGAGAATTGTCTGAACACATTACATGTATACAATTTAGGGAACGCCTGTCTCGTTATCAGTACTGTTTGTTAACATCAACACAAGGCTACTCTGAAAGAAAATAAGCAAAAATGGAATATCGGGGTGAAATGTTTGGTAAGCTCATCGTCTTAAATTGTTATACGCCGTAAGAACATGCACACACTAATTGGTTAGAATTAGATTTGAATTAATGCCTTTAATACTAATAATTATATAACAATTCATCTCCATATAGATGGTTTAAAATTACCCTGAGAATGGGAACTCGTGGACATCTAAGTTATTCTGTTTCTTATTATGTGTTTTTTATAGTGGGTAGCAGCAGAGAGGGCGATCCAACCTCAATTTTAAGGTCACATTTGTTAAATTTAGGCTTCTTATAAAACATAAAAATAAAGTCAATAACGCCTAACCAAAGTCTCTAATTAACCGAGAGTCTCTCTTACGGGTTAAATAATTTTGTTAATGTACTGTTGTTTTGGTGTTTTTTGTTACCATTTGACTTCTTAAAGAGATCACACCCTCTCTGCTGCTGTAAATAAAGTAATTATCTTCAGGAAATATTGTATCAAGACCAAATCGGTATCTTGATCTTGGATCATGTAAATTTATTGTTATAAATCCATGTGGGGTTGACGGAGTCTGACTAAATAAAGTTTAAAACTTAATTATATCCATATCTCCGCTACACCAAGTCGGATGAATATTTCTAAATGTATGTGTATCAACTCCATTAAATACAGCTAAATTAATACAGTTATCACTTTTGGTATGTGTGTGTACCGCTGCGTAACATAAATCACATCAGTATTTTTTATGCCTACCAAGCGAAAATATCCGAGCTGCATTGGACTGTTGTTTCAGAATTACATCTTCGTACACAACTAAATTTTTAATAAACCCATCAAGGTCATCTGTGAACGGTGTTTAATTAAGATCAGCGACAAAATTAATAATATCATCGCCGTCTTCATTTATCGTCTTTGCATTTTCATTAAAGTCTTTAAACACTTCGTATCATCGCTGATTATCCACAGACGAGGCTATCAGATAAAATTTATTCCACTTGAGCCATCTCATTATTAAATTAAGTAACAATTTTGTTTTGCAACTTGAAGATGGACCTATGTTAATCATACTGATAGAATTTTGTAGCGTGCGATGATGTTTTATCGGTTCTCGTTTTCGTAAATATAATTACATCCATGATGTATATAATAAATAATATGGATCTATATTGTGTTAAATGCTGAGCGCGGACCCTCACAAATGAATTAACAACTATTACAACGAAAAATAACAGATCAGCACTTAAAGGCAAGTGAGAACAATGTGATACAAGAATTTCAAATTTATTCCCCTTTACAAGTCAAAGTCAAACATTATTAAAAGAACGAAGAGGTGATATTTAGGCAAAATTAGAAATATTTCCGGGCTCTCCGTGGGCTAAATAACCAGGAGAAAAACATCTATTATTATTATTATGGTCCTGGAACCAGACTTGATATCCGACTTGATAATCAGGATCAACCAAGACCTGGTGAATATTCAATAATTGATAAAGCGTGTCCTGCTGATGATGTAGCTTATAAAAGTAACAACCTGCAGAAAAGACATATCGCAGATGTAAAATTAATTCACGCTTGAAATTCCATAAAAACCTCGACTTCTATTACATTCAAGACATGTCATCATCATATTTTCACGTGTGTGATCAAGACTTCTATCTTTTCTATTAACGGTAAATTGTCTTGAATCATTACAAGAGTATTGCCACAAGATTACTGTGTTACAATTCGCACAATGATTATTCTGTTAATGTTTCAGTGTTCTGATAAATTCAGCATCAATATCAATGTTGCGATTATGTTTTTTGTCGCTTTGTTTATAACCAGCTAATTGGTGTTTTTACTATATCATCGCTAAAAAATTGTTGGTGGTGTCAGGACAATTTACAATAACCCTCCATAGCTGAGTTATGTTCCTATCTCGAGACATTGCGAGATTTACTAAGTTTGACCACTCGATACGATCACCAATGATCCAAACAACTGTATCATAAATAGTTAACTCCTAAGATGAGCGGATTGTCATTGCTTATCTCAGTGTCCAGATTTTGAGAGCGTAGTGCATCCTCAGCATCAGTGATATCAACTGTGACATCATTTAATACGAGATTCTGTTTCCTTGACTTTCCTGGTAAATCAACTTCGATATTCTGTCGTGCTTTGCGATCGGTATTGCTTTTGGGGCTATCCTTCTAAATAAACCCTGAACAATATCACCGAATGAATCTCCATTAGTTGCTTTTTAGGTTTACAATCGTTAATTTATCACCCTGACCATTTCAGGTCCGCGTTGAGCATTGATTATGATCATCTTATTTGTTATCCATTTATCTAATCATGGTGACAATTAGTCACAATGATAGCCATCAACAATTACATCGATAAGAGATCGATAAACGCTAATATCAATGATACAACCTATAGATAATCGCTGACAAATATCAGCTGCTTCATTAATTATTTCCGATAATTATTTCCAGCTCGTTTTCCTCCCATGAGATTTTTTTTTATCTTTGTACGTCATCGAGAATATTGTTAGGACAAGTAATAAGATCACTTCTCCCAGTGCTTTGAAAACTACTTCCAGTAGCACCAGGAGGTTCATAAGATCATAGTTAATCTACTTTTGCAGAAAACTTTAAAATATGTTGATCATCCCTACTAATACCACCCTAAATTGACGAAATCTAACGGTCATCTGACGATAATTATCTTTGTTAAAGTACATGATAGATTTGTAACATATCAGAAATTTTTTTGAATCATCTGCAGTATATTTAGGTAATTGATCACCATCCATATCTTTAATTTTTTCATAAATTCCTAGTTCAAATTTATCAATTAATTTTTGAACGAATTATTTATTTCGATTCGTAATGGTTAGCCCAACGAAAGGAATTTTTAAAATATGTTAATCCAGTACAAAGTACTCCAGTTTGGTACTCAACGCTACCAACACAGACCATAACTCAGCGATCAAAATGCAGCAGAGAAGTAATTGCTGTACTCGAGTCTGTATCAAAATCAAACAAACTACCTCATAAAACTTTCAACGATTATACAAGTCAGCGTTGGAAGTCTAAGATTTCGTCTACCAAAGACTTTAGTTAAAGAAATAATCTAATTAAAATGGTACATATTTACGTGAGATCTCTCTCGAGACAAAAACGTACTGAAGGAATATCAAAGGAGAGTATGAAAAAAATCATTAGCGATGAATTATCCGAATTGATAAGTCTTGCAAATGTGGATCCAAACGAAATTGTTATATTTTAAGACAAACAGGGAAAATTAACAACGAGTAATCTTTCATTGTATGATATTATTATTAGACTTAATGGCGTTACCAAAAACTCCATAGCCTTATTTTATTCCACTGGAAAGATTAGACCCGGAGTTCTTTTTCCAACTGTATTGATAATATTCTCGCTCGATTAAAACAAACATCTGGTGAGACAATGTCAGGTGAGCTCAACATGAACTGGAATAAAATAACGACACTTATGTAAGCGGGTTTGCAATCTGCATAGAAATTTTAGAAAAATGGATGACATAGCAGATAATTTATTTGGTACGCCGCTGACTGTCCCCATTAAACTTTCTGAAATCAAAACGAATATCGAGACGATTAAACGAACACAGGATAATATCGTTAGTGATTTTACTGCTATCGCTGAGCAGCTTGATAAGATTAAATACCGTATAAACAAAATAGTAATACGGTGTATTCAATACAACATGGGTCTTTCACCTGGACACCTCAAAATAACACCGTTACGGTTACCTCATCTGTTCGAGGTATCTATAGATTAACTCTGATTTCACCGTTACAGTTTAATATATCCTCACGTACATCTACTGGTGTTAAAAATACAAGAGCAATAGTAGGAAATGGATCCACTGAAACATTTAGACTTGTCCCTGTCAGTGGTGGTTTCTGTATCTGCATCGCTCACATGTTATGTAGAATTTGTAAAGGATTTAATTAAATAATAAAATGAGCGTCCAACAGTATGGATACGATTAAGTGTAGCAATTACAAACTAAACTGAAAAATCTCATTGACGGGAACACATTAACAGTAAAATAATATCGTAGGTGCATTGTGATAGTTGATATAATTGTGTATTCGGTTTGATCTGTTATTGCTTGAACTAGTGTATTGCTATCAACCATTATACCGCTAGTGTGTACCCTAGCAGTGTTAACAATTTTTGTTTCAGCGACAAAAGCAACTAATATAATTGCAAAACTAATATCTACATGTGGTCAGATTAAACTAAACGAGCATATAATTATATTACATACCTCTACGGCTGCATATTACCAATTATTATCATTGTAGTCAAAGATTCTTAACGACAAAATAATATCCGATGACGAGTTCTCTGCGATGATTAAGATCTACGATGAGGCAATGATGTCTGACTCAAAAACACACTATTTGAAAGAAAATCAAGATAATAATGTCGCTGGAACTACAGCAACAGATAGCCGCGAAGACAACCCCGGCAAGAACAACAATGATATCAATAACCTCAGCCAACCCTAAATTGAGAGTGAATTTTCCATCTTCGTTTTCCGTAAGAGAAATTACGCTTGCCCAGTTACGAGTTTACTACATTTGGCCAAATATCCGATGAAAATCATTTGCGGATCAGCAGTCAAATAATTCACAAGTATTTACAAATAAAATAAACCAGATGGAACCCCCGATTGGATGTTTATTGGAATATCAAATGGAAGTTATGATATCGAGGGTATCAATGCTGAATCGCAGCGTAGAATAAAACCCGTAACAGGAAAAGAATCAAAGATAGCTATAACTGTTCACGAACCATCCTTGTCAGCCGCGATATAGATAAATTCGAAGGACTATGTCGTGGATATTTATTAGTCTTCGATCATGACAGTGCTAGGGTGGCCTGAAGTGCCACCTGAAGTTACCAAAACCAAAAACCAAATAAGTCTGATTATACAACAAATTCACAAGCATACCACGAAATTACTATTTCATACAAAGACCATTTACTTGGTATAACAGGTGCAATGTTGGGTAGTAATTTTGCATTCAGTAATAAGAATAATATGTGGTGGAAATATATTTAGATAAAATTATTGATTATTTTAAAGAAATTAATCAAGAACATAAAACATAACTAAAATGGCTTCCTAGAACATCTTTTTGATATAACAAGTTCACGCAGCGAATCATTAAACAAATTGAAATATTAAATCAGCTTGTATCCGACAACAATTCAGGCAACAATTGATTACACTGATAATATAAATAGATTTAATCAACAATTTTTAGATGCATATTCGATAACAGAAGTTGGTCTACCGAATTTTAAAGCGGGCGATTGTCATAATTTTGCTAGAAAATTGGACGATTTTCATTATTTTTAGTAGTGAATACCCTATCAGAATTAGCAAATCTTTTAGTGTGCACAAAATATATATAAATAAAATATTTTTTGTTCATCAGTCACATAATTGAATATTATTGTGAAATCAATCAATTTGCAATATTTTTAGTAATAAATGCCCTAACAGATATCACGTGCATTTATTGATTTTCTTGTTTCATATTGTTTTGATTATTCAGGTCTTATTTGTACAGTTCCGTTAAAAACAGGTGCAAATTTCTTTAATTCTATATCATCCGTTAATGATTCGTAAATTGTTTGTTGAATTAGCTTGATACTTTTGTACTCGGATGATAGAGTATATATTTTTTCGCATTTAAGTTCCATCAAATAATCGAAATAAGAAAAAACCTTTTCAGGATTTAGCTTACCCTGTTTAGTTGTATTTATTTTTCAAATTAATAATAGCAGAAATTACATCATTAACATTTTCATAGTTCATTATATAACAAATAATTAGTTAAATAGTAAAATAAACAGTAGCCATTACGACCGGTTATCATTCACTGGGTCCCTTTACAGCCATTTGTGTCTTTCGTAGGGTCTACTCTTTGAAAATTCTCTCTTTTTGTCTCTTTGAGACATTTTCGACCCTATGACTGTTTCTTTTGGCCGACATTCATTCTGAATGTCCTGTGGGGTTACCTTTTAGTGTAATTTAGAGCTTAATGCTTCCACGCTGTTTTTTTTTGGGGGGGGGCCACAAATTCCTTTCACCGGTGAATTTTCTGTGTTAGAATATTCGGGTGTTTCAAATTCAAGCCTCCCCTCCCCAGTTTAGACCCTCGTGACAGAATGCAAAACTCACTCATCACTTAGGTCTAAACGTGATGTGATGTGTACATGAAACGTTTTCGGGCTGGCGCCCCCACTTTATGTACAAAAACTGCTATTACCCAACCGTCAACAACATGCCTGTTACGGGATTTGAACCTCTGATCGTGAGCACCAGAATAAGACGCGTTAGCAATACACCATGGAGCCTTTTTATTTGATATATGTTTCAGAATTATTATATAGTTACCTTTGAAAAATAAAGCTACCTTTCAAACACATACAGTCACCTTTGAAACAAACAGTATTTTTAGTTTGCAAAACAATAATATTACTTGAATTTAGTTCTACCTAACAGGGCAGATTTGAAAGTTAGTTATTTCTGAAAAATATATATGTAACTGATACAGACATTCCAAAATATTACGCAATCTCTGAGATCATGGGAAGTAACTCTATTACAATATTACACATCCGCGGCGGAGTTACCTCCATTATCTATATCAACATTAGACAATGAAATCCTGTTTTTGAAATCATGTAAAAATGCAATTTTTGGTATTTTATCTGCAACACGCTGAACCAGAGGCGTAGCTATGATATATTGCGCCCGGGGACGAACTATAAAATTGGCGCCCCAGCGATCTTGTGACCGATTTATTACCCTTGTTTACTTATTGTAATGTAACGTTGTAAGCCTCATTTTAGCGCCCCTGTACCTTGGCGCCCGGGGACATATGTACCACCCTGCCCCCCCCCCTTAGCTACGTCTCTGCGCTGAACTGAAGGTTTGAAGGTTTGCGGATACTTAAATAATTGCCGGCTGCATTCAATAATTTAAATAACTATTCGCTAGTCTCTCTGCTGATAGATCTAACCGACCTCCTTGTAAATAGTTTGTTATATTTTTATACTCCCTTATACCAGTTTTCGCTCTGTATAACAGCTTGAAGGTTATGTAAAGAATTATCGAGTTTGTCATTGTTAATGTGATCAATCACAATATTGTCTTTGATTTCTCTAATATACAGTACGAAAACGAATCTTTGACAATGATATATTTTATTTCCAACATTAAACATGAGAATAATATATATATATATATATATATATATATATATATATATATATATATATATATATATATATATTATTCATTTGTTTAAATCAATATTTGTATAGATTGTCGAGCAATAATATAGTCTTCTGGGGTTCTTATCACTTTATCACTGACAGAGTCAAGGTCGTTATTTCTTTTATCATAATACCGTTTAAGCTATCGATATCTTTTACCTACACACCCCATTGTACACTGATATGTTTTTCCTCTCACTCGACGTCGCACAATTTGTGAATTATATCCGCAGAATTCATTTATATATGATTTATAACAATGAATTACAGACCCTACACTGATAGTTTTTGTTTTTGGCATTGTATATATAATATTTTTTTTTAATACTTGTCTTAATTATAGGATGGAAAATTTTGAGATATGATAGAAAATCAAGCCCTGGGAAACTTTGTTTCCTGAAACGAAATTAAATCGCTATAGAATATCTAAGGACTTACCAATACAAACTCTAGCGTGGAATAAAAGCGTGAATAATACAATTCATGATGCCAAGAAGGAGTTTGGCAGCGATGATGCATCTCACACGTGGTCAACATTCTGAATAGTGTCGATTCTATGATGCGCGAGTATAATCCCGTATCTTGATAATCGAAAGTATTTTTTCAGAGTAAAATTTATTATATGAGCAGAAACAGGAAAATGGATTATTCTTGATAATATTAGCCTATCCTTGCTAATCAACAAAACCGTCATTTTGAGAAAATGTTAACCGCACTATGGGCGTATGTATATTGTGACCGTGGTAATTTAAGGCATTAACCGAAAAACGAAAAACCCGGTATTGATAATTTAGCGCAGATGAACTTTTCATCTTTAATTGTGTCACTGAGCGAATAACAGAGCATTTTAAAAATGCGATGCGTCGAAACTGTGTGACAGAACTAAGACGTAGAAAGATAAACGAGTGGACTGAATCGGTAAAGAATATCGGTGCTACAATAAGGGATGTGTCAGGCTTAGAAAAACATCATTAAGATTCGTAATAAACGTAAAAACAATAAGAGGAGAAGTATTATACGAACAAAAATATAAATCGAATGGAGCTCCAATAAATACCATAATACCCACACGTGGACTACAGCAGTAAGAATATTTACACGAGATCGAATTGCAAGTTTTATGCCTCAGAAAACTCTGGGCGAAATGTGTTTGATCTTATTTACGAATTAAGTAAAAAGGATCCTGTGTCAGTGTGGTTATTTAAAAGTTCCGATGATGAAAAATTTGATCAATTTGTAAGACCTAATGGCTAGAAATATCGCACGGAATCTCTTCATGACACAATAAGAAAAGTCGAGCTGAATGTTTCAACAAAGAATACCGAGTAATTACTCACAAATTGTTTTACAGTTGCGTCAATTACAGCCGACGCTGCCAAAGAGAGAAATCTGTGGAAGCGAACACGGGATGAATGTCTCGGGGATGTTCAAGCTAATTGGATAGTAATCTTGGTCATACACGTGAAAAAACGATGCTGACCTGTCTTGAGTGTAATAGACGCAGAAATGCTAGTTAATTGATCGCGGTGGTAATTGTGTATCCTCGGGTATCACTTGCAACTGTTCACGTGATAATTCACGCTGAGGAGCAGTGAAATCTAATCTATAGATTGCAGGTCTACCCGTAGATCTTGTCATATTAGTTGTTTTGTGTGTGCTAACACTCCAAATAGGACCAGTAGCTCTTTTTCCACCTTTAAGATCACCCGGGTCATAAAAATATATTACAGTCACATTACCAAGGATGTGATGTTTAGAAAATTATACAAGATTTTTTTGTACAACATCGTTTACACTTGTCTGTAATTATGGGGAATTTCGTGCGGGTATATATTATTTTGGGATCGCGTTAATAGGTTTTATATTGATTGTTCGAGTAATTTCATTATTTAATGCATTGATCAAACTTTGTAATCTTACAAACCATTCACGAGATCTCTCATCTTGAATAAATTCGTTTGAGTATTCATATCCAAATAGCCCCTCAGAAAGTGTTCAATTAAATCGTTGAACAATTGCCTGATCACGGTTTATTGCAATATGTCATCGTCTGATGGTGACATCATTATCTTTCAGCAGCGATGATAATGCACCCTGAACTTCCTTGCCAAGATACACCTGTAGCAACTGCGGCCATCGCAGACCACCTTGTGGTCCAAGTCCTCGTTGATAACTTCGTTCAAATGCAGAAGCTATTTCTGCTGCTGTCTTTTTCCATAGTGGTTCTGATTATTGTATTTGGTCGCAACATCGGCTACAGTTAACGCGTATTTGTATGTCCGTCTTGTGACAGTATCATGTGGTTAGAATAAAAGATCAGCGTGATGAAATTCATTTTTAACACTGACATCAAAATACGTCTATTCGATTCTTTTAGGTGCTGGAAGATAAATTTGTCTTATTGCCTGTGTTGATCCCCAATCTGCTGCAATAACACGTTTGACTTTTGCTGCTTCAGCGAGTTTATTAATTGCTGATTTACCTCTCCAGTATTCTCATGGGGAATAATGCATATGTTTCATAATAATATTAATTACCAACCCATAATACAATCTTACCTGTCATTGCTGTTTTTATTAACCAGCTAGCTAATGATTCCTTGAAAAATTTATCAGTAATATAATTTAACGCTTGAATTAATTTTATATATGCGACATGTCTATGGTGCAGATTGTTACTTTCATAAGACACATCATGAGCATGACAAGATAGATCACTGACGTTAATCGGCTGCTAGCCAGGTTTTCGTTGATCCTGATTATCAAGTCTGATTCCAGGGCGCAGTAATTATTTGGCCCATGAAGTTCCTGGTAATTTTATTAATTTTGCTGTAATATCACCTCGGATGTTTTAAAATGCGATTTGTCACCTGGGATAAATCTAAATCTTTTTGTACAACATCGTTCACACATGTCTGTAAGTGCTGATCTATTAATTGTTGTTGAAATTGTTGTTAGTGTCTCTGTCGGGGTACGCGCTTTAAATTTAACACAATATAGATCCATATTATTTATTATACATCATGAATGTAATTCATTTTTCAGCGACAAGAAGACGGGAACCTATTAAACAGCATCCAACGCTATTAAATTCTATCAGCATGATTATCATAGATCCATCCGCAAGTGGAAACACGCAGTTGTTACTGAATTTGATAGTGAGATGGTTAAAGAGAGACAAGTTGTATTAGATAGCACCATCTGTAGACGATCAGCTGTGTTACGATTTGTGTTAAAAGATTTTAATGAAAACGCAGCGATGATAAATGAAGATGATATTATTAAATTTAGCACTGATACTGATGAAGCACCTAGTGTTAATGATATTGATGGAAGTATTAATTATTTTGTAATACATGATGATGTAATGCTGGATAAACAATCAAATACAGCTAGAATATTTGTTCGAGGTAGACATAAAAACACTGATTTTATATAAGTAACCCAGTGATATACACAAAGTCAAAAAGTGATCAGAAACAATTGTAATATTCTTGCTGCGTTTAATGGAATTGATACACACACGCTTATAAAAATTCATATGACCTGGTGTTACGGAGATTACGACTATACTTTTTTTTAGAAATCTCTTTAGTCATTGTCAGCGAAGCCAACTCGGTTTTTAACAATAAATTTACATCATACAAGATCAAGATATCGAATCGGTCTTGATACAAATATTTCGATAAAACCATGGCAGTGGAAGGAGTGTGACCACAATTAGAGGCTTCCATTTGTCAACCTAACGTTTTCTATAATATCAAAAATATAACGGCAAAAAAAACTAACAGAATTAACTAAACCCTAGGAGAAACTCTCGGTTAGTTAGAAGCTTTGGTTTTGTGCTTTTTGGGGATTTTTTTGTCATTTTCGCTTCAGTTTTCAGTGTGACAAATCGACACTTACAAAAGTTGTCGGAGACACCCCTTCTGTTGTTGCTGGACACCTCAAAATAAAACCGTTCATTTTACCGCATCTGCTCGAGGTATATAGAGACTAACGTTGATTGTACATAGACAGGTTAATGTATCATCACGTGTATCCACCGGCGTCAATAATGCATCAGAAAATGGATCCACTGAAACATTTATAATGGCCAACAGCAGTGGTAATTAGCATCAGCGTCACTCACATGGTATGGAGAATTTGTAATTAATTTACGATCATAATATAATGAGCTGTCCAATCAACGTACAACATTATAGATACAATCAAGTGCGTGAATCACTAGCTAAACTAAAATATATCATTGACGTGTACAAATTAAAGATAAACAATAGAGCAGACGTGTAGTCGTCGTTGATTTACCTGTGTATTAGACGACAGCTGTTATTGCTAGAACAGGTGTATTTGCTATCAGCAATACCACCATCACTTTTGATCGCACATGTAGTTGTCACAATTTGTGTTTCAGGGCGAAAAACAATGCTGGTCTTCTTGACATAATTACAATGAATATGCACGTGCATCCTAAATAAACTATACAAGCACATAATAAAGATAAATAGAGCGGCGGCCGCATAATCCAAATTATTATCCCTGATACCATCAGGCCTTAACCACAGAATAATATCAGATAGCGAGTTCACAGAAATGATAAAGATTTATGACGAGGCAGCAACGTCTGATTTAGAAAATAATATTAATAATAATGTGGAGATCTGATTTAGAAAAAAATATTAATAATAATGTCGAGATCTGATTTAGAAAATAATATTAATAATAATGTCGAGATCTGATTTAGAAAATAATATTAATAATACTGTCGAGATCTGATTTAGAAAATATTATTAATAATAATGTCGAGATCTGATTTAGAAAATAATACTAATAATAATGTCGAGATCTGATTAAGAAAAAAGCATAATAATAATAATAATAATAATAATAATAATAATAATAATAATAATGTCGCAAGAACTTCTGCAAAAGATCATATTTATTACAACTCTGCCAAAGACAGCAATGATATTAATAAACTCCACTAACCCTGAATTTAGCATAAACTTTCCAACTGTTTTCAGTATTAAAAAATTTCGCATTAGCACAATATCCGGGAAAAATCATTCGGGGGTCTAAAGTTAAATAATTTACTAAGAAAATGAAAATGAAAGTAAACCAGATGGAACACCTTAATGGATAGTTGTTAGAAAACCGAAAGGTTCTTATCAAATCGAACAAATAGGTAATGCATTTCAGCGCAGAAGTAAATATATTGCAGGAAAAGAATTATATGCAGCTATAACGGTTCACGAACCAACTTTGTCATCTGCGATTTAAATATATTCGCAAGATTATGCCGTTGATATCTATCAGTCAGCGGTTGCATCAGTGTTAGAATGGTCTGAAGCAGCATCAGAATATCATGGACCACCACAGTAATTGCGACGTTGTGATTTTATCACAAGCGAAAAGAAAGTTATAAAACTTCCAAAATATCGCAAAACTCATCCATGGAACATAACGGATATTTTGTATTATACCAGGTTTGTTGGCACAAGATATCCTAAGCTGTTAGATTTCGGAGATTTATAAAATATAGACTAGGAGTATAAACATTTCATCGATATAAAAAAATCAAATCATTTTCCGATATCGTTAAGTCTGAACATGAATCAGTAAGTAATAAATTAAACAATACAACGATGATACAAAGGCAACATACCACAGAGTCAACACAATATCTAAACCAGGATAAATTATTTATCAATAAACAGATCTTTGTGTATGCATTTGACTTTGGTGATGATATAATACATCTGATTCCTCCATTCCCAAACATAAGAACAATTAAACAGTTGTTTCTAAGTCACTACGCGATCACAGAAAACCAATTAACAACATTTGTAATACCAGAATTTGCCACTGATAGACTAAAAATATCACTCAATAATATGATTAAACTTTCCTAAAAGTTTCGAGTTATGGACAAAACCACTGCCGCCGGCAGCTGTTCTTCAATACAGTAATGATCTGTACGGTGTTGGTAGACATATATTACCTGGAAATGTAAATATAACCTCTGTGATCGCAGTCAATCTTGTATGTGATGTAATTGATGGAAATGTTCAGACAAACAATGTTATATCAAATTGGGCTCAACAAGGATACATTTTGTATATATTCACCCCTCATGTTTACCCTGGACATTTGATTGTACAAGAACCCCTTAACTTGGATTATCTCCCATGTCATACTTTATTATTGACTAGAATAAATCTCAAACTTACTGACCAAATCGGTAACTAAGTCGATTTAATGGGATATGCTCTACAAATTAATGTCTACATACAATCTTAATAACACCCTTAGTCGGGTAACTCAACTCCTACATTTACTTACTTTCAAAAAAGTCACTGACCTGACAAAAAAATAATATTTTATATTTTTTTCTTTTCTGATAAGATTTTCGTGATTTTTACTAGTAAACACCTCATCGGAATGTGCATTTTGTGAGGAATAATACTATTTATATGCAAAATTATCGCGCTGACAAAAATATAATATTATTTTTTCTGTTTTTGACAAGATTTTCGCGCTGAAAAAAATATATTTATTTATTTTTCTGTTTCTGATTTTTTTCTCGCAGACAAAAAAATATTCTCTCAGTCAAAAATCGAAGTATAATTAAAATCCTACTTTTACTTACTATCTTTACTTTCTATATAACTTTTCAGTTGTCTAACAGGCGTAGTTATATTCTGAGCAACTATTTGACCGTTACGTCAGTTGCAAGTCACTTTGCAAGAGAGAAAAATGCGTGGAAACAACGCGATTCGAAATTCCTGAAGTTGTGCAGCTAAGCTGCTGTGCATACGGACACAATGGATTGTGGAATACTGAATATGACCGCAACGATGTTCACAAGGTCGCGTGTTATCCCGGAAATGTTCTTGGTTACGATACATTTCTGGGTATTTTTTTAAAAGTTATGGACGTCACGAAATGACCAGATTATCGATAAATATACTACCTGATTTGATCTAACGGGATTCGCTCGTATTATATCATAAAAGGTTACTAAGGGTCTCCATCCGATCAGTTATATTTGGTTTGGTATACACTTGTCAGGAAAACTTTGGTCACCAATAGTTTTATTACGATATATGCTTGATTGTGATATATTGAGATCGTTGGTTGTAAGAGAGGCAATTATATCATACCATCTTCAGCCTGGTTACAAAACGATGATGATAAAAACCGCAAAGGATCCAGGTAGAAGAATAATTGGTACATTTACTCCGATCATAAACGACATTATGCACGATACATTTTAGATAATGCTGCCTACTTGTCTTACGGGACACGATTAAGTACAATTGTTGGCTATATCGATCACGTCTCTGCGCAATGTACACGTCTAATATCATATTTTCTCGCTTATGTTTCTATAAATTTGCTATTGATGATAAATAGATTCCATGACACTGCAGAGTTGCAACGGATTAATTTTATAGCAAAAGAAATATACAAAATTAGTGACTTAATTTACTGCTCATGATGCACTGTGTGGTAGTACAGAATAAAACAGGAAATGTTATCTAATTGTACTTAATCCGCTGATGTTGAAATCAAAGATATTTATCGTACAAAAAATCAAATATCAAAATTATCGTCTGCGGCATCTAAATCTGATCCAGTATCAAGATATAATACTGTTTATCTAAATGGAACTAGTGGTTGCGGTAAAAAAAACTTGAGTGATCGAATTATTTAGACAGAATTAGGAATTGATTGTGTTGATTCCTACCCACACACTTCCGAATGAAATGAAATGGAGAGGTGTGCGATCATGCATTTATCACAGCTTTTCTCAATAGAAGGGCTATGAATGGACTATTGATCGAATGGTGGAGAACTATACACCTGGAATAATAATTTGGGATGAAATATTCATCGTGTCACTAAATATATTTAAAACGTTTCTATTTTCAATTTATCTCAATCCCGAGTCGAGATCCCAATTTCTATGTTACGTGCTTAGGCTCGAATAAGCAGCAACAGAGAAAGAAGTGAAAATAACAAGCTTGCAAAATTTAACAAACGATTTATTAAGTACAAATATTTTCATAAAAGAAAATAGATAAACTTATAGTTTTAGAGAATCAAGTCCAAAAATTAATCTAAAATAGAATTCACAAAAATAATCCACTAATGGAATTGCAAGAGTCCTGATAAATAAATGTCCTAATAGTTACCGGTTCGAATCTTGACGATGTAATCCAATATGGACGACGATGTCACGTGATTAAGTCAATTGTAATTTTATAATAGTAATCCAAATAAAAATCTATGAGCACATGTTCTTTTCCAGATAAATAAAATAATTCCTCTTGTTCCAAACGATTTGACACAATTTCCAGTACACAGTAATTAAAAATAACTCAAAAAGATGACACAACTTAATATTCCAAAGCCCAGACTAACTACTGAACTGTTCTCTCCCAAACAATAATTTAAATACCTGTTGTTTTTACGTAAACAAGGGATCCCGTGATTTTCTGGAAGGTCATAGAACAAACGTACGATCATTTAAACACGTACGCATGGAATGATCCAGATAAGAATCAGCCACTTCTCTTCCCCCAGAACTAAAAAAATAAAATGATGTCCTTGGAAAACTACCAATCATTTCAGAAGCTTGTTTATCACCTTGAAACAAGGCCAGAAAGGAGGTTAACAAGCAAGGTCAACACCTGTGTTTACAGATAAAGTATAGATCAACCTAAATTTCCAGAAAACACTTCCCAATTTAATGAATTATAAACCCCAAAATGAAAAATTTGAATTTGACAATTATAAATAAATTATTTAAGTCAAATATACGTAACACGTACACAGTGAAATTTCCTTTCCTTCGGAATACACGTGGTCTTAGAATTAACTTTAACCGAATTACAAATAAATGGCATATAAGAATTATACAAATTTGGCTGTTCTATTACTGATAGCTAATTTCATCATAAGAATCGAGTGTTCAATAAAATTCGTCCACGTTGTTCGTTTTTTTTTCATGACCTGTTTCGTCGAACTGCGTTCTCTGCTCACTCAAATGTTGATCCTGAGGTTCCTTGCATCCTGTGTATGCTATTTGACTTGTGCAAGGAACCCCTAGCCAGGGTTGACAATGTAAAATATAAGAGAAAGGAGACTCAAGATGGGAAATTAAAACACAACTTGAGGAAACTGTCTCATAGAAAACACTAAGGACTAAAATACCTCATATTTTATATATAATCACAATGGGAAAAATTAAAGAATATATCCTGAAAGAACACATAACAACACATCAGGGGGAACACATTCACACATAAACACACCTTTTTCTATTTTTTTAAATAGTGGGAGGGGCATCTGTCTGGTGCCCGCCCCCCCCCCCCCCCAAAAAAAAGAACATTCCACCCCAATCATCATTTCAAGGCAACATTTCTTTAATTATGTTATATATCCACTGAAAATCCTTCTGCGGTATACAAACGGTATTCATATTTGCTTCTTATCCACAAATATAAACTTTATTTTGCATCTATATTAAACCTAATTGTACTCGCATATGTGGAACCACTGTAACATTCATGCTCTATATAGAATCTAGCAGTACTAATTCAGCATCCACAAAAACCTATACAAACATTATAATATTAAAAATTCGATAACTTAAAACTTCAAAATGCTCATGATCAAGCCAATATGTTCACCGTAGAGACACATCCGTAATGAAAGCTTCTATGTCGAGAAGACAATCTTGGTACATCATCGGAATGCTAAGAAGCTATGACATGATTTAGGTATAGACCTAGCAACATCGATAATAATGACCGTCAAAGAATTCGTCGGATTCTGGCTCAGCAGCTTTTTCGTCAAACGGATTGAAGACGTTGAGGCTGCGGTAGCTTAGCGCTCTTTGCAGTGCAACTTTGTTGGTTAGCTTTGGCCTTCTTGCATAACGCTGGAATAGCGAGTTCACATTTACAGACTAACTGTAGTCAGTATGTCAGTATTTAGGTGAATACGTTTAGGCTGCAGTAGCTTGGATTAAATATTTGGGCTCGTTACCCTGCCACTCGTGCCCTGGATGGCATCAGTTGGCGAAAAACAAGAATAACAATGTTTTATCCTTTTAGCTGGAAAGAGGCCACGCTTCTATTTTATTGCTCTCTCTTGGATGTAGAACTCAATACATACTCCTTTGCCGGCATATAGCTGTTATAAGCGCACCATTCTTGATTTAACACCTTTAGCCAGAATGGCCAATACTGTTTTGACATTTTCGTTATACTGTCTTAGCATGAAGAGGAAAACATTAAAGTGAATGTCAGTCGCGATACTAGAAGGCCCCACTGTCTAAGCCACACCTCGGCGTTATCATAGAACATTTCCCAGGATGATTTAAACCGATGTGTGGGACGGACCAGCTGCAATTGACCTGCATAGGCTAGGCCTGAATTGGGCGTTGTAGCATCTGAACTAGAATGTGAATTTTTCTGGTGAATTGGTTCCAAGTAAACTGACGTAATGTATCTATTCTTCTACTTATGAAATAACATAATTTAAATATTAAAGAATACGTTAAATGAAAACTAAGATTTTTTTTACTTTTACCTTATAGAGGTTCTCGCATGTTAGACCTATGGAAAAATGTAACATAAATATTCAAACAATTACTAAAGGTATGGGTATTGAGGTCAACTCGAAGACTGTTACTAAGTCAAAGCCCCAACTGAGATAAGCTATTTGAAGTTCTGCTCCTATTCCCTCTTCCCCTCGCATTCCGTGTCGTCTTAATGTTAATTACAAATTTGACTCGTACACTGTAGGGTACACTTCGCTATCGAGGCCTATTTGACCTGCAAGTAGCACATATAAGTAGTCACATTTCTCAGCAGTGGTACGGAAACTTTGACACAAAGAATAATCTGTACAGTAAATGAAATGCTTAAAGCAAGCGTCATCCGGCCCGGACTAAAAGCAAGGGATGACCTAAAGCATGACCAATGTATTATCCCACTGGTACAACAGGGTCTAATGGTTTCATTTAACCTCATGTAGCAGTTTTATATGCTAGTTGAGTTGAATGGTTGCTTACGCTGACTGTAACCTCAGACTCCAAGAAAGATCTCTCTTGGTCTTGTAACCAGTGCAGTTTTCCCATCACGATAAATATCTCGGTAACAATCTAGTCATCCATAGCGTATGTATTATACTGAGCTCTTGGTTCTCTTTTTGAGAAAGTTTGCACATGAGCAAAGTCATTGAAACAGAAAACCAGTCTTAAATTCCATTATGCCATTTAAAATTTCTCGTGATTGACCGAGTTATAGTTGAGCTTAACTGCATTTTATTCTTCAGCAAACACCTCTCACTCTACCACAGTTCAGGTTTTGGGAAGAGAGACGCGGGTGAAATATAATGAAAGGGAAATAAATAATTGTTTCCTTCTGACAGTACACGTTCTCATTTTTGATGAATATAGCAAGGAAGTGTTACAAAGAAAAACCAGGTTAAGGTTGTATGAAGCCTGATAAAATTTTTTTCAAGAAAACACCTTCCGCCTCAAATAAATCTAATTTCACTGTGTTAATAAACATCTTCCATTAGATTGATAGCAGACTATATTCTGTCCATTTTACTGGGGTGATCGTCAACCTGACATTTTACCAAAACGGTGAAAATTGACTAATATAATGTTACCAAATTTTGGAAAGTACACCGAAGCAAAGCTTACACTTAAATTGTACTATCGTTATATATATGAAGGGCTGCAATATATTGCTTCAGCTTATGGATGTTTTCCAATAGTTTAGTTCTATTCAAATAGTCTTTTTCCTTTTTCACTTTCTAAACACTACTTGAACGCATGCCTTTCAGCACATTACCGAAATGATTGACTTGACGTCATAACAGAAGAATGTATACAAATGGAAGCTGAAGATAAAGAACCAATTTTATTGACGCAAGTGACCTGGATGCGTAATGGACAATCTTTGTATAAAATTTGCAGCGTTTACCTGACTACTGCAAAAATTCATTGAAGCAGATGATAAAAAAGTTCCTTTAAATGGACAGCTATAATAGATCAAGAAAGAAAAATATTTACTTGATTGGCAAATTAATGAAAGGTCATTGCAGAAAAGCACATTTATAGCTCATAGTAAAGCAAGATGTTGATGTATGAGACCCCAATGTGTACATGAATTTTACAAACCGGAAGGTCAGTATTAACACAAAGAGATTTTCAAAGTTCAAATGCAACCTCTTTCTCTCAGAGACAGTTTTAAACGAAAAACATGATGTGTTAAACAGCTTGATGCAATAGAAAATAGTTTCCATTCACCTCTTTTGAAATATTTTACTTGCCTTGAACCCACGTACCTGTTCGTATGGGTTGATAGCTCTGATTGCTAAGCCGAATATGATAGCTCATTGTCTGGATACTTTGAAGTGACTATTGGAGATGCACATGCCTCACATTAATATCGAGAACACATGCCCGAACTACCTAATTGACTAATATATCCATATCCTTATCTATTAAAAGTTAGCAGCTGAGGAAAAAACATGCAGCCTTAAATTAAAAACATTTACATAGGCCACGTTACTAAATTTTTCATTGCCAGCTTACGCGCATATATTGTACTCTATAATATACTTTATACTGTAGAAGCTACGTAGGTACGTGGTTGTCCATGAGCCATTATATGTATAGTTCATTTGGTAGCTCGTAGGATTTGTACACGAAGAGTGGCAGATTTTGATACCCATCCAGGTCAGTCCCGATCGGCTGCCTCTGTTGTTTGTACTTGCGAAACGTTCTTTGTTCCCATTTGTTTGGGCATAATCAAGCCAGTAATGTGTTAAAATTGTTGTTAAAAGCAATACAACAAAAAATGAGTTTGACCTTGTAGTTGTGCCAATCAATAATGTCTAGTTCATTCTGTGCTATTATGCGTTTCTTATATAGTTGTGCACCCGAACGAACAAAACACACCTTGAATAAAGTTGAGTGGAAATAGGCACCGTGATAAATAGTAGAGGATTCCTAACGTTGTAGGCAGGTATATATCTATATTCAGCCTTTGGCGACATTGTGCGCTCCTACTGACGTAAGGAAAAGAAATGTTTCAAAAGAGGTAAGTGAAATCCATAATACAGGCAATTGTTTATGCTGTAACTTGCAATATAATTATGAAATCTGTGCAAGTATGCCTTACGCATTCATTGAAAATAGTTGCAGTTTTAACTTCGGTCATTACACGTACCGTATATTCAAAGGTCAAGGGGAACCTTTATCTTTCTTAAACGGACCAAGAAGATCCTCAGCGGTGCAATTTAAATAATATTTAAATATTTTGAGTTAGACTGCTAAACAAGAAAGAAGGATGAGAGATATCTTCAGGAACATAGCACAGACAGTTGTTATATATTTATTAGACAATCGAACAGGATGTATGAAAGGAGATTAGTTATAACGTTTTGGTACCCGACCACCAACACTTTCTTGGTTTCCTTGTTTTCCTACTTTATGTGTCTCTAATAATCTTTTCTTTGACATAACTTAACCCTTATCCCGTCATCATACCCTCATTTGGATCATCCGCGCGTTGTACTATAATAATTGGAAATAAGAGTAAAGTATTTGCTGAAAATATGCGATGGCGGGAAATAAGTTCAAGCCCAGACAGGTATTGGTTTTTGACCAGGTATAATGTTGACGTGTTGATACAAGAGACACAAGTATTGCTAGGTCTTTTATCTTTCATTGTCGTCGCACATTACCTATCGTGGTGAACATCTCCTAGCAAAATAGTAAAGAAAGGTGTAATAAATAAATAAATAAATCTCTAAAGGAATGAAAGAGCAAATAAATACCACATAAACATTTGCAAATATATTGCAATCTTTGTAAGCACTTGCTATATTTATCTGATTCAAACGAAAAACACGTCAACATTAACCTTGATCTTTGAATGCGAACACATGTCCGGGATGCAAGACCTGATGTCAACCTATTTAACTTAAAGCAACCAAGAAAAAGCTTTAATCGCTATTATATGCATTCGTTCAACAACTTACGAATGGCCAGTTAGCATGTGACAGAACCATTCTAGAATGCAAACTGAGAGAAACGATTTCATATCAATAACAGTAACTAAATTGCTAATAAGGGCTAGAGTTAAATATTTTAACAATATAAATTCATGTTATTCTTATTGCAGAAAAATGTTTAGAAAGATTTGGTTGTCAGCAGAAAGAGTGTCAATTTATTATGTTCGACAGCCCATATATCAGTTGCATCATTACATGTTCAGGTATGTGATATGATGACCTACATATGATTACGTCACTTCCTGTGTCATTGATTCGAAAGAGTGTCCTCAAAGTACCCTACACAAGTACGCAGCCATACGTCCATGAGGTAGAATGTCTGTCCTTGACTCATTGAATTAATAAGACTAGTCAACTTAAAAAGGAAATGTTTTGGAACTAAAAGCTTGAAGGAGGTATTACCTCAGACAAGAGTATATGATAATTACCTTGGATGAGAATAAAACGTGTCATAAATATTTTGGAAGCTTATCAAGTGATTTGCAATAATCAGATCCTCATAAAAACTTATATTGGCGATTTCTTCTGCTTGAATAATTGCCGATACACGCCTGTATCTCTCTCTCTCTCAACCCACCCACCTCTGCATGATGCAAGCCTATCCAGTTTTTATCATCTCCCCAGGTGTTTCCAGCACTCTAGATTTCTCATAGAACCAAATTTTATCGGTGAATAATCAGCTATTTTTGGTGGTTGTGTGGGTCAAACAGGATCTGGTGCTACGTTCATATTTCAATGGCAGAACTCAACGTTGGCTTATGTGCTTTGATAGCAATATGTGATTCTCTTCCTGTTGTAAATTTAATTCTGCGCTGAAGCTCATCATTGAATGGTTCAATTTGATATGACCCTGTTAGAATTCCAATGATTTCCGAATTGAAGACTCTCTGGCACTTTCCATCAGTGCTGGTATTATATACGAATAAATGAATTCTTAGTGCATAATTCAATAAATGATTTTTAAATGGGGAGTTGGCGACATTGTAGCCTCGCTGACACTATCTTCTGAAGGTGCTATCTAGTGATACCGATAGTAAATATCACGAATAGCAGAAAATTAACTGTCTTATATTACATCATCGTTTAATCCCGTTGACATTATCGACATTGCGAGGTATACACCAACTCGTCGACGCGTGCTCAATTACTCCTATATGTAGACAGTCGCTTTGGGATAATATTAAGGATACTAGCAACGCTGACAACAACAGCGACACTTATTTCTATCACTTGCGGTATTATATACGTCGTTGATAATGCGCCTATTAACATCGCTGTTCAATCGACCAGTGAGGACGACGCATTTACCATATTGTCGTGACGATGATTCGTCTGCGGTAATCGTCTAGTTGTGTCACATGCTCGTCGATTTTTTCAAACGATGCCTTCCACACATATGCTTGTTTATCTCTGTAAGATTGTGTAGGATTCATCGTTGTTCTCTCGCATATACTAAGTAATCAATTGCAGTGTTTTCAGACACCACCGGAATGTCGATAAGGCTAATATTTTGTCCAAGAATATTTTATCGGTATTTTAATTTGAAAAGACTTGCACAGTTCCGGAAAATCTCTCGGTGAAATGAAATCTTTGAAAGTTGTGATGTTTAATCGACGAGCAGCATCACTTAAAACAAAACTGGAAAACAAAGCAAAACATTCCTGAAAGTTCAAGTCCTGACCAAAACGCTTTCCTTGTAATCTTCGATCCCGTCACTTTTCTCAGATCTTTATACCTTGCCCCGCTGCTTTTTTCGATGCCGTGCCGGCAACTGCAACGACGGAAATTAGTGCTGATATTGCTGCTAGAATTGGAAATATTCAACAAGTCTGTACTTTATCGTTGATCTCAGTTTCACACCAGTCTTCGATTTTTTGGCGCTATTGAAGTGTCTGAGCAGACGTTCGGTCCACCAGCTTTTTGGAGCACTTTGAAAAAAAAACAAGAAAGTGTGCTAGTCACTATATGACTTCCCTCTCGCAGCATAATACATATTCATCATTTGGTGTGTGTGTGTGTGTGTGTGTGTGTGTGTGTGTGTGCGTGGTGCATGTGTATGTGTGTGTTCCAACTAGGGCAATGAATAGTAATATTTCAAACGAGGTCAATTGATGCCAGAAACGAGGAGTTTTTTTAGTCTATCACTTCCACTTTGTACGTTTATTTGATTTAAATAATTTATTTATAATTTTCAAATTCAAATTTGTCATTTTTGGGTTTATTATTCATTAATTGGGAGATTCTTCTAGAAAATCTCTATGACCTTTACTTTATCTGTAAACACCAAGTGTTGACCTTGCTTGTTAGCCTCATTTCTAGCATTGTTTCAAGGTGATAAACAAGCTTCTAAAATGATTGGTTGATTCTAAGGACATTAGAGATTTACTTAAAAATGATTAGTTGATTCCAAGGACATCTTTCTAGATCATGCTGTATACGTGATTTTGCGAGCATGGGTTATTTCTATTACCTTCTGGAAAATCACGTGACCCCTCTCTGTTTACGAGGGTATCATATATAGCTGTGTTTTAGAACCTAACTGTTTAGTAAAAAGATTGCACTTATAAAATAAAGATTGTGTGTTATAGTTTGAGTGTAAATTATTTCAATTCGTTTGGATAAAAAGGAATTTATTTTGTTATTACTTTATATTGGAAATTATTTCAATTCTTTAGGATCAAGAGGACTTATTGTGTTATTTATCTGGAGAAATTTGTGCTCATAAACTTTCATAAAATCAGAACTGCATCACGTGCTATCGTCAGCCATCTTGGATTACTTCGTCAAGATTCGAACCGGGAACTATTTGGACATTTTATTATCAGGACTTTTGCAATTCCATTAGTGGATTATATTGTGAATTCTTTTTGGATTTATTTTTGGATTTGATTCTCTAAAACTGTAAGTTTATTTATTTTCTTTTATGAAAATATTTGTACTCAATAAATTGTTTTTTTTAAATATTTACAAGTTTGTTAGTTTTCACTTCTTTCTATGTTGCTGCTTATTCGAGCCTAAGCACGTAATATAGAAATTGGGGGCTCGTCCGGGATTGAGATAAATTGGAATTTGGCTAGAATTTTTCTCAGAAAACGTTTGTTTTAAATTTGATTTCCCCTAGTTTTTGAAATATTTTAAATCTTTAGTGAGACTAACAGGCTTGTATTAAAATGACATCTAAAGTAGAAATATTTCTTTCT
Source organism: Unio pictorum (assembly GCA_030141615.1). Lineage (NCBI taxonomy): Eukaryota > Metazoa > Mollusca > Bivalvia > Unionida > Unionidae > Unio > Unio pictorum. The sequence continues at coordinate 1,008,782 of JARLTB010000080.1, forward strand.
AATCCTACCAAGGAGCAATTAGAACTTTTCAAAAAAGATGAGTTTATTCAGCTTGCCAGAAAATATGATCTTTCTGAAGTCAAGGCTTCTTTAACGAAACAAGATATCAAAAAGATTTTTGGTCCAGTATTTGATGGAAAAGGATGTTTTGGAACAAAGTGCTTTGATTTCGGTCAGTAAGTTTGCATCAGACTCTGACATAAAAGTAAAGGAATTAGAATTAAAATTCAAGATGGAATTAGAGTTGAAGAAGCTTGAAATTCAAGAAAGGGAGAACGAAAAGCAAATTGAATTACAAAAAGAGCAGATGCGGATTGATAGAGAGAGAGGAGAAAGAAAGGCAAATTGAATTACAAAAAGAGCAGATGCGGATTGATAGAGAGAAAGAAGAGAAAGAAAGGCAGATTGAATTACAAAAAGAGCAGATGCGGATTGATAGAGAGAAAGAAGAGAAAGAAAGGCAAATTGAATTACAAAAAGAACAGATGCGGATTGATAGAGAGAGAGGAGAAAGAAAGACAATTACAATATGACAAAGAAGAGAGAGAGACAAGAAAGAGAGAAAGAAAGGCAAATTGAATTACAAAAGAGCAGATGCGGATTGATAGAGAGAGAGAGAAGGAAGAAAGGGAACATCAAATTAAAATAAAAGAAATAGAGCTGGCAAGTTAAAATCATCATCACAATTCAAATCCAAATTTAAATTTTGATTTAGCAAGGAATATTAGATTAGTGCCCCCTTTCAGAGAATAAGAAGTAGACAAATACTTCATTCGTTCTGAGAACGTTGCATGAAATTTAAAGTGGTCAAGAGAAAATTGGACTCAGTTATTACAATGTGTACTCAGTGGTAGGGCTAGTGATATTTACTTTTCACTGTCCGTTCAGCAAAGTGGTGACTATGATGTGGTTAAAGAATGCATTTTAAAGGGTTATGAGTTAGTCCCTGAAGCTTATAGGCAGAAATTCAGAAACTACAGAAAATAAGTTAGACAATCTCATGTCGAATTTGCTAGAGAAAAAGAGCAGTTGTTTGATAGATGGTGCTTAGCCAAGAAAGTCGAACAAGATTATCAAAATCTCAAGCAAATGATATTAATTGAAGAGTTCAAAAACTGTGTCCATAGTGATGTAAAGTCTTATCTTGATGAGCATAGGATTGAAACTTTAGAGCAGCTGACGAATATTCCTTGATACATAAGGTTCCTTTTGTTAACAAGACTTCTACTCAACAGTCTTCTAGCAGAAAAGTATTTCCGCCTAATAAAAGCCCTTCTAAAACTCAAACTAGCACAACTTTCAAAAATCAAACTTCAGAGAAGCTTGATTTTAGATCTTTGTCTCTTCCGACGTGTACGTATTGCAAGAAAAATGGACACGTCATTTCTGATTGCTACAAATTGAAAAATAGGCATCAGAATCAAGACAGACCTGTTCCAAATGCTCTTATTTTCAAGAGGTCAATGTCACGGTCATGTATTGAAAGCAATACATTTGTTGGGTCTAATAAATCTCAGTCTGATTTTATTATGGAGAATTATGAACCTTTCATATCGAAGGGTTCTATATCACTCTTGGGTGATTCAGCCAATCCCACCCCTATTAAAATTTTAAGGGAGACAGGAGCTTCTCAGAGTCTTTTATTGTCAGGTACTTTGCCTTTTTCTGAGAAGTCTTCTTCTAATGAAAGTGTTCTTATTCAGGGAGTAGAGTGCGGCTTTGTTAATGTTCCTCTCCATTGTGTAAATTTGTCATCAGACTTAGTGTCAGGACCTGTGACAATCGGAACAGTCTCGGTTTTACCCGTAGAGGGCATTCATTTATTGCTAGGCAACGACTTAGCTGAGGCCAAGGCTGTGGTTAATACACTTGTAACTGATAAGCCTAATTTGGATCAGAAAGTTGATACAATTGAAAAAGAATTCCCTGATATATTTCAAGCTTGTACAGTTACCAGAGTTATGGCATAGAAAGTTCTTGAGAAATGTGTTGATGACGGCAGAATGTCTTTAGCTGACCCATGCATAGATCAGGCTTATGTTTATGAAGCCAGTATTCCTTTAGCTGACATATGCATGGGTCAGGCTTATGTTGATTAAATCAGTATTCCTTTAAGTGACATATGCATAGGTCAGGCTTATGTTTATTGAATTCAGTATTCCTTTAGCTGACACGTGTATATGTCTGGCTTATGTTGATGAAGTCAGTATTCCTTTAGCTGACACGAGTATAGGTCAGGCTTTTGCTGAGGTCACTTTTACTCCTTGTTTGGATCAATCAGAAGGTATTGATCATTGTGATCCTCTTTTAACAACTCATTCTCTTTATTCTAATCAGAGTGAAAAACGACAGTCACTTGTCGTCGAACAGAAAAAAGATCACGAGATCTCCTGTTTGTTTCAAAAAGACATAAGTGAGACTGAAGCCACTGAAGTTTCTGTCTGTTATTGTATTAAAAAAATGGAGTTCTTATGAGAAAATGGAGACCTCCCGATGTACCTGCTGGTGATGAGTGGTCGGTGAACAATGAAATAGTAGTTCCAAAACCTTACAGACAGGAAATACTTAATCTGGCCCATGAAACTCCTTTGGCTGGTCATTTAGTGATTAATAAAACTGATCACAAGATCTTGATTCACTTCTATTGGCCAAAAATCAAAAGTGATGTTGTCAAAGATTGTAAATCTTGTCAAACTTGTCAAATGTTAGGAAAACCCAATCATAAGATACCTAAGGCTCATCTGCAACCTATTCCTGCCTTTGACGAACCATTTAGTAGAATTATGGTAGATTGTGTAGGTCCAATACCCAAGACCAAGTCAGATAACCAATACCTGTTGACCATTATGTGTGCGTCAACAAGGTTTCCAGAGGCAATTTCGTTGAGGAATATAAAATGTAAAACAATAGTAAAAGCTTTGATAAAGTTTTTTTTACTCAGTATGGCCTTCCCAAATCAGTTCAGTCTGATCAAGGTTCAAACTTCATGTCTGGAATTTTCCAGCAAGTTATGGATGAATTGGACATTCAGCAATTCAAGTTAAAAATAAAACTATGGTTTGAAAGAACTACAACTTAGTGAACTTTTGAGTCTGATAATGGAGTTGTGTTACTCTTGTTCATTCCTCCTACTTTTCTTCAGATTAGATATTACGGCCCTTACAAAGTTTAGAAGAAAATGAATTAGTTAAATTATAGTATTAGTGCTCCTGGGATCTAAATAAATTATAGTAGTACCAGTATATTGAAAGAGATAGGCATGTTAAATATGTAATTAATTCAGTTGTACCTGTCCCAGTCAGTGAAGGAATATCATCAGATTCTACTGATATTGAAATGAAGACTGATATTGAAATGACAAATCTTTGTAATTCAGAAAATTATGAAAAATCTAGACCAGAAATTTTCACATTTGCAAGTGCAAGAAAGAAATGAACTGAAACATTTATTTGAATATGAGCACTTATTTCCAGATATTCCTACAAAGACAAACAAAATTTTTCATGACGTTGAAATTGAAAATTTCAAACCTGTTAAACAACATCCATACAGGATGAATCCATTCAAACAGGAATACTTAGAAAAGGAAATTCAATATTTGCTGGAGACTGATTTTATTGAGCCCAGTAAAAGTGATTGGAGTTCACCATGCATACTTGTTCCAAAACCAGATAAAACTATCCGTATGTGTACTGATTATAGAAAGGTGAACAGTGTGACAAAAACAGATTCATTCCCATTACCAAGAATTGAGAATTGTATTGATAAAATCAGGAATGCCAAGCGTGTCACCAAATTTGACCTTCTGAAAGGATTTTTGGCAGATTCCACTAACGGAAAAAGCAAAGGAAATCTCAGCATTTGTGACTCCAGATGGACCTTACCAAGGGTCCCCAAGTACATCTTAACGTCTCATGAATATGATCACCTCTGGTCTAGAAAATTGTGATCCCTATATAGATGACGTCATCATCTACAACGACACCTGGAGAGAACATCTAGCAACAATTCGAAAAATTCTTTGACAGACTCACTGATGAATATTTGAAAATTAATTTATCTAAAAGTTAGTTCTGCCGTGCTAGTTTGACTTTCTTAGGACATATTGTGGGACATAGACAAGTTAAACCAATAGATGTTAAGGTTGCGGCTATTTCTAAATAATTTAATTGCAGACGCTCTTTCCCGTGTATAACAATATATTATGCTATATACTTTGTGAAATTTATATGAATTTTTTTTAACCTCAGATGTAAATTGGTTTGTGATAAAAAGAAAGTTTTATCATATAAACCTTTCTTTTTATTTTATGGTGGAAGGTGTTACGTATATTTGATTTAAATAATTATTTATAATTGTCAAGTTCAAATTTGTCATTTTTGGGTTTAAAATTCATTAATTGGGAGATTCTTCTAGAAAATCTCTATGACCTTTACTTTATCTGTAAACACCAAGTGTTGATCTTGCTTGATAACCTCATTTCTTGTTTCAAGGTGATAAACAAGCTTCTAAAATGATTTTTCATTCCAAGGACATTAGAGCTTTACTTTAAAAATGATTGATTGATTCCAAGGATATCTTTCTAGATCATGCTGTATACGTGATTTTGCGAGCATTGGTTATTGCTATTACCTGGAAAATTACGTGACCCCTTTCTGTTCATAGATTGAGTGTAAATTATTTCAATTCGTTTGGTTAAAAAGGAATTTATTGTGTTATTACCTTATATTGGAAATTATTTCAATTCTTTTGGATCAAAAGGACTTATTGTGTTATTTATCTGGAGAAATTATTTGTGCTCATAAACTTTCATAAAATCAGAACTGCATCACGTGACATCGTCAGCCATCTTGGATTACTTCTTCAAAATTCGAACCGGGAACATTTTATTATCAGGACTTTTGCAATTCCATTAGTGGATTATATTGTGAATTCTTTTTGGAATTATTTTTGGACTTAATTCTCTAAACTGTAAGTTTATTTATTTTCTTTTATGAAAATATTTGTACTCAATAAATTGTTTGTTAAATTTTTACAAGCTTGTTAGTTTTCAGTTCTTTCTATGTTGCTGCTTATTCGAGCCTAAGCACGTAACAATATATATATATATATATATATATATATATATATATATATATTTATATATGTGTGTGATTCTTTATTCTCTGAAATTCTAGTTTCTTTTATTTTGATTAAAGAACTATAATACACAGTTATGATTTTAAACATGAAAGATGGTTTAAATGAATAAAGTAGAGCACTAAAAACACAGATTAGTTAAGTACTTCGTATTCAAAAATAGTGTGTGTGCAGGGGCGAATTTCAGGCGATCTATTAATTAAATATTAGGTGAGGTCAGCTAATTGTTAGTTAGATTATGGAGACACGCCGTGTCAAAGGGGGTCTGTATAGTAGAGTGCGATCGTTGTACTAATTAAATCATGTTTACTCAGCAATCATACTGACTGCTAGTGACATTATTAACGCTTTATTTTTCAAGAAAAGTTTCAGACTTTAGAAAACGCTGGGATTCTGTTACTTAAAAAACAAGCATGTCATTCTGACCAGACGTAAGCGACTCTTAGAGAAAAGCGGTGGAAAATACATTTGATTCTGATTGGTCACGGTTAAAAAAGGGGTGTGTTTTCACACGAAGTTTCGTAGTACTTAATATCTCCTTATTGAAGACTATAAATAGTCTGAAAATTTCTCTGCAAGAGAGAACCAGAGGTAGATATGTTTAATAGGACTCCGGTTAAATTACACGCTGCATTCCTTGAACGTTTCATGTACATGGATAACTAATTCATGTGCGCGCATGCGCAACATATATGAATGTCAAAGTACTTTACCGTGTCATATGTATTACACGGTTTCGTTGTTTTCATTTTAGCTGACCGTATGTGTGGGCTTGTTTATGCTGACCGTGTGATGCCCGTGCGTGGTGCCTGTGTATGGTGCTTTTGTATGCTGCCTTTGGGTATGCTGCGTTATATATATATGTGTTATATATAATTGAGTGATGTGAAGTCGCAGAACGTTGGGATATCTTGTGACGTATACGTCGTGTTTTGGTGACGTTGGTTCGGAAGAGTGTACTGGTGTTCTCAAATCGAGAGACCAAGGCTTCGCGGCGATCGTGTCTGTATTGACTGTAAGGGCTCTCGAGGGATCCTTCAAACATATGGGGAGTGGATTATGCGTGTCGACTCCGCCACCATTGACTAGAGCGGGTGGAACCGGATGTACATCTTGAACGTCAAATGGACGCCACGATAGTTGTAAAATACGTGTTCCACATTATTGCTATTACCACCTGAGCAACTAGTTCACATCTATGTATCAAGTTTCATTATCTGAACGATAAACTCATAATTTCACTTTTTCATTTCAGTCTCGTTATATGAACGATAATATTCATAATTTCATATTTACATCTCAGTCTCGTTACGTGAACGATAACTTCATAAATTCATATTTACATCTTAGTTTCGTTACTTGAACGATAAAATCATTACATACTTGCCTTTGCTTTGGTAACTCGTTATATGAACGAATATAACTAGAATTACCGGTGTTTACATCTGTCTCGTTATACGAGCTCTATATATATTTGCAAATTCATACGTGTACTTGTATTTGTCTATCTGGTGATCAGACGTAATTTACATCAGTTTCAAATACCTTTCGTTGAATTCATCCTTTTAGGTTTTTTGTCATTGAGTTACTTATTATTGATAGTTCCATGTTAGGAACATTTTAATTTTCCTTATCTTTTGTTTATAATGGTGTCAGAATTGATTATATTTAAATTGCGTTTATAAATAAACATCTTTCGGTATCTTCACTAATCCAGTCCCACCCCGGCTTATCCTGTGACACAGTGGACAAGTCCGGAATCGAGCGGAAACATCCACGGGTGCAGATTATCTAGAGAGACAGTGTCTTCTAGAACCAACATTGAATTGAACAGTGAACGGGATCGAGGAATAGCAGGTTATGAAAATCGAACAAGGCATTGACTTCGATTGTACTACTCGATCCTATGATGATTTAAAGCTATCAGTAATAGATAGGCTAATTTGTTTAAATGTATTTCAAATTTTATTGTAATTTTGGTGAAAGTTTTTTTTCTAAACAGCGTGTATTCCTCATGACAGGAAATTTCATAATTGTGTATGCATTTGATTAAATTGTTTGTTTATCTTTACGGGGGCTCGTAGTTATTTGTTCAATATACCTGCTCAGTTTACTTTATCTATTGTCATAGTCGAACCGGGAAATTATATCGAGGGTGGTCATCTCTTTGATAGCGAATACCAAAATGGAGTGGGTTATTGTTATTGTTATTATTATTATTATTATTATTATTATTATTATTATTATTATATATATATTGTACCATAGCCCTTGACAAAGTGGGACTTAACACCTACCCTTTGACAAGTGGGGCTTATACAATACTATAAACGGATAACGCACCAACCCCCGCACTTGACAGTGGGAAATATAAACTAATGATTTGCGGGAGAAGCAAGAGGTACATTCCAACATATGAATGTATTGCAGTTGATATAAGTCATTATTATGACTTAGTTAACACTACTATCGAATATACAGTTGTTTCTATCCACCGTTTCTATTTCACCTATTTTTCGTTAGTTTGTGTGACTATATTTCATGATCATTTTCAGGCTCGGTAACTCTGGTTTTCTCACGGGATTTTGCTGGTACGATGGTTGGTACTGAATTTCAAGTAGCACGAGTATGCATTTCAATATTATTAAGTTTTTTAAAAACAACACAATGTTCAATGAAATCCATAGTGTCTACCAGTCATTTGCGTATTGTTTAAATGAATATTTAATCACTGAAAGGTGTTCTCTAATACCCCATGTGTTAACGCAAGTTCAGTTTTCTTATTCTCTCTCACTCCATTAACTTCCCCGTATTCTCTCAATTATGCATAATGAAAGAGAGAGTGAGAGAGAGAGAGAGAGGTTTTATTATAGATGAAGTAGGTTCCCATGTTGAAATCATTTAGTAGACATCGATTATTAATATTTGTTAACGTTATTTTATTACATCGCAAATGATTAATCAATGGAAAATCATCATAGAATTTGTTGCGTGTGTCGGGATTTTTATGGCGCCACTATGGTAGATGTGTTATGGTTGGGGTGGGGTGCTCCCAATATTTTATTTTAATTATTATAGAAGTCGCATCCTGGCTTGCTTTTGTAGGAAGTGAAATTAGTGATATATAGATAGAGGAAAGCTCCGAGTTCCCAATCAGCAATGCCAATAGTTTAATTACTGAATACACAAAAGTTGAAATTCAAATGAATAACAATTTAATACAAGTCTATAGTCAAATGATAATAATTCCACAACCACACTTCTTCTTCTTGACCAAGTGATAGCCTATTGAATCATTTGATTCATAGTTTATGATAGCTTTTCCACCTGTCCTTGTTTTCTACTCATCTGTATCTCTCCTATCCAGTTAATTCCTTCTCTCCTTCAGATTTTCCTTCTAATTCCTTCTCATCTTTGACTGGTCCTTCTCCAATTTCTCCTTGTTCGCTTCTTTTCCGACTAGCCTTCGATTCAGAGGCAATTTCTCCACAAGTCTTTATTCCGTCTCCCTCTTTTAATCTCGGCAGTAAACTATTCGTTCAGCGCCGGCGGAGTATTGCTTTGTAACTTTCCAGCACGTTGTTTGGGTAATTAATAAGTTCCTAGCTTGAAAATACTAACTTAAATTCGGACTGAAATGGTGACCACATCCTCTCTCAATTACGATTGGATGTCGATTCTACCCTGTTCTATTCAACTTAGTAGACAATGCCCGCAAACCGTCTGTAAACTTGGTGAGATTTGCGACGCCTATAAGGGTTCTTTGTTCTTGAACAGAGTTTGCAACGTCTATGTGCAATTTTTCACACCCAACGAAGCTGGATTATTGTACCTTTACGAAAAAGACCAACAATAACCGCGGTGTCTAACATATATACATGGCTTTAACCATTTTCATGTTCCCTCGCAGACGCAATCGTGGGCAGGGCAACGTGACAACCCCCCCACGCTTGATAATAAGATTGGAATTGTATTCCCACAAAATTGCTTCAAATGCAAATGCGCGTTACTAAACGCAATAAACGAACAAAATCATAGTGACGCTACACGCTGACTACAGACACCAATATTCCCACAACATACGGTTATCTACAGAACATTCTATGTCATTTCAACGCTCCTACAAATGAAAGCCGACCCGACGTTCTCTGTTCCCTTCACGTATCTGATCTGCATCTGGTAATGCTGTAAGAACAGCGACCATCGAATCAAGCGTCCATTCGAAAAAGTTCCCTGCGCGTGATAGCCGAGAAGTTGGTAGTCAGTTTCCAATATGAACGTCCATTCGTACAAGTGCCTTTCAAACCGTGATATCCTGAACACGATTTTGAACCATTCTCTCTCTGATACGGATTAGTTCTTCTCGCAGACAATTTCCGACTGCCGTACGCGACAGCAAAACGTACTGCTCCAAGTCACAAAACAAATGTGTCAGTGTTTCGCACTAAGTCTTTGGACAGATTCGGTAGACAGACAACCGCGTCGGGTGTAATCCTATCCTTCAGCGTTTGGAAGGCCTGCTCACACGCATCCGTCCAAATAACTTTATTCGGGGCCTGTTTCCTGGTCAGGTCAGATAACGGTCCCATAATCGCACTGAAATAGGTCACATACTTCTGATCATACCACTCCAGTCCCACCTCAGGTTTGCTGGTGCACCGTGCGGAGTTTCACAGCTGATCAACATTCGGCTTTTCGGGGGACAGCATATCTTTACGCAGGGTATGTCCCAAATAGTCACAAGTTTCAACACTTCATCTCAGTCTCTTTTGCCATGACGACTTGCTTGAAATGTTCGTTGCCTTTCCTTGCTTGGCGAACAAGATCATCTTCTTGTATGCAAATTTCACCGCGCTATTCAGAGTTTCTTTCTCCGTTCCTTCTGCAGCGTTTTTCTGCTACTGCGTCAAAGTTACGTCTTCCTGCTGCAGCTTCCTAAATTTGGCCGGAAAACCTTTACTGACCGGTGTCTACTTAACTTGTATCGGCGTCGCTTTCGTCTGTCAACTCTTGAACCTGGTTTCTACAGCAGTCACTGGCATCAGTGTGCAGGCTTCGGCGTTCGGTTGTGGAAACACAAAACACATCACAGTATGACGTCATGTGATAGTCCAGCCAAGCACTCAGCTTCAATTTTCCTCTTCACGTACGGTGACTCGATATCAATGACAGCTACTGGCAACGTGTCACGATCGCTGAATTTCAATTACCTACCCTGTGTAATTCTCAGGCTTCATATATTTCAAGGGTTGGAATGATACATCCAGTGTCATAATAGTTGCTGGCACATAATCGGTTGAGAGGTGGAGGCGCGAGGTTTACTGACTTCCTAGCGACGGCTTTTACCTGTGTCTGCCTGCCCGTCGAAGCTTGCAGTTGTAACACGTCGGTGGCCCTCACCTACCTGCAGGACCCGTTTTCGTGGGAGAGGCCTGTTTGAATATATGGGTGGCATCCTTACGTGTGGATCACCATTACACCTTTTCGTCGCCCTCACGGTTACGGACAACCAGCTCTCCATCACCCACACAGCGCGACTCAGTGGGTCCGGGTCGGTCCGTACCCCTGCGCCTCCACACTTCGAGTTTGCCTCTTCGTATCTCTCCGCCATTCTGGCGATCTCTTCGAGCGTCCGGTGTTTAGTCTCTGCTCGAAAGACTGTCAATTCGCGACGGTAAGTACTCAGGACATGCTCCTTGAGTTTGTCGTACCATCGTTCCACGTCGGCCATCTTTATCCACTTCTTAAATAACCCTCGAACAAAGATATGCAATTCAGAGTGGGTTTCCGTTGTCTTCTTCTTCGAGTCCTGAAAATAGTTTACGGTACATTTCGGTAGTCAGCCAGTAACGGCAAAGAAGGGCCTTCATGAGCGCGTAGTAGTTGTCAGCATCTCTACAGCTAAGTTGTGGTAAACTTTGCGGGCTTCACCTAGCAAAAATGCTGAGACGTTAATCGTTCAATGTTGCGACGGAATGTTACGAGCGCATGGGAGTTTCTCAAGTTGCAAATCGTCATTGGACTCTTCTTTGTCATTGAACAACGGAATACTTATTTGTACGATTAGGTTGTCGACAATCCGTTGTACGCTCCCTCCAGAACTCGTTCTGGAGTCGTCCATATCGGGAGCCTCTTTGTCCGCTGCTGTCTTGGTCGTCCGAGCCTCTTTGTCCGCTGTTATCTTAGCCAGCTCCACCTTTCTCGGTGTCTCATAAGCTGCTATTCTAACCCGCTCCATCTGTGTATCTCTGTCCACTGCTCTCTTGGCCAGCTCTAGCTCTTTCTCACTTTCGGCCGCTTTTTCGACCCTCCATTCTTAATTTCTCTCATCTATTGACGCTGGTAGGCGATCTTCCTCGTACCAATGATCTTCCTTGCCCATGGCGCGAAACTCTTTAACCATCTGTCATTCTGCAGAAATTTTATGATAATACTAGCAGTAAGTGATACCATGTCTTGACGTACTAAACGATTGATAAATATTATCAGTTCCTACCCAATACTAACATGTTGAAAACTAACTTCGCTTAGGTAAGATAATTTTGCCCGATATTTGCTTCACAGTTACTGCAAGTAACTGAAATCTACGAAGCACGTAAACACCAAAATATAACATATACAAGTTAAAAATTTAATAGCAAAATTAAAATACACACGATGGAAAATATCTCACGCCTGTTCACTAATAATTTCTAACTAAAAAATCCTTTAGGTCGTAAAGATACCATATATGTCTAATTCAGATCCCAGACGAACCCTCACTGTGGCATGTGGCGTGATTTGTTATGCCGCCACTATGTTATGTGTATTATGGTTGGGGTTTGGTGCTCCCAATATTGTATTTAAGTTATTATTGATGTTCCATCTAGTTCCGATTTTGTAGGAAGTGAAAGTAGTCAGATAAATATAGAGAGAGATAGGTAACGCTACGAGCCCCCAACCAGCAATGCCGACAGTTAATTTTTTTATATTCAAATGAATTACAATTTAATACAATTCAATAGTCAAATGATAATAATTCCCCAATCACTCTTCTTTCTGTCGATAGTGATTGCATATTGCATCATTTTGATTTATAGTGTGAGATAGTTTTGACAGATTTAGAAAACATACATCGATGGCCTACTGTTCAAACATAACTAAATATTGAAACATAGCTTTTAAAAACACCGATATATCAAATTGTTATTCTCCCCTAGGTTAGTTCATATTATTAGTCATCTAAATAAAAAAGACAAGTACATATTAATAGTCCCTGTTTTCTAAATGAGTAAATACCATCATAATAATAGATAGTATTCAGTGACGTCAGAATTTCACATTAGCACGCCGCCTAATGAATTACAAGCTGTTAAGCAGACGCGGAATACGCAAAAGTGTTGAAGCTTATGAAACACAAAGAAAAGTAAAGACATATTAGACAGTACATCGAAGTATATATATATATACCACAAACAAGTTCACCGTGGCTATTGTAGCTGTATGAAGCCTCACAGGCATAACTCGATGGGATGGGAAAGAAAAGAAGTGTATAGAGCACGTGCTATCTCTCTCTCTCTCTCTCTCTCTCTCTCTCTCTCTCTCTCTCTCTCTCTCTCTCTCTCCAAATTGAAACAATGGCTCCTGTGATCACGCCGTTTAGTCACGTTGCATATCCCGTTCACTAGAGATCCCTTGATCGCGAGCTTGAGATAATGTCATGCAAAACAGACATCGGAAATTAGCATTTGACACCGGCAGGCCAGACAAGTTCAAGAGTGGAAGGAAGGTCATTTTTAGCCGCTATATTTTGCCACTTGTTATATTAGTAATATCTGGTAGGCAATGAGTATAATAGTTCCATATTGTAAACTAATGAATTACAACTTGACAAATTGTTTCTCCTGAATCACTGAAATACATTTTGCCTTAGACGCAAGAGGGAACTATCTTGGACAAATTAAACAGTCATGAGGCCTAAAAGAAGGCACTTGACGCAGTTATGATACATTTCAATTGAGACGATCACAAATGCATTTCACTTATCATTGTTCTATGTTGTATGTGTGCCTAATTTAGTACCACGTTTGATGTCTCACCAGCAAAGTATATAAAAAAAAGACTTAGATGGCATTCTTCTATGATGATACCGTAGCCTTTAAGATAGTAAACTCGAGATTTCATGGTCAGTTGCGCGTCTTTTAGGTCATCATAAGTAAAATTATGAAGCTTCACTGTATTATGAGATATACATGTATATAAGTGACAGTCAGAGTGTGCCATGGTGACCAACTTTCTTTCTTTTTTTTGCAACTATTATTCAAGATTTAGAATCTTTTCCTTCCACCGCCTGTTGTCAGTAGTTTTGAAACTTTATTTCTGCACATATAATGTGATTTACCACGCCACCATACCGGCGGCGCAAATGTGTTGAATAGTACTTACCATTGGTTACTTGTTGATTCACTATGTTTACCTCAGGATTTTAGTCAATTTTGCGCTGTAAAGAGATGACATTCGTTATCGTTTGCATTTCTTTATGCTAGTTGGGAAAACACTTGGAGAACGCATACCCACTAAGGGGAATATTTTAATTTCATAATAACTGTGTAAATTACTAATTATAAGATCATGAAATGGGTTAAATGTCTTGACAATTGAAGTGCAGATTATTCATGCTGAAAGGTTCCATTTTGAACTGTAGGAGGGTCACTATATCAACGTCATCTGCCCATACATGAATGATACTCGTAGTATTGCTGTGGATAATGCTGATCAACAGACGATGAATTGCTCGGGCTATACTGCACAACGATATCACTTAATTCAGGAAATCTGTGTCGCTTTTGCTAGGTGTTTTCAAGCCAAATTGATTGCCGTGAAATCATCGGTGTTTAACCTATAGGCCGTGATATCCACTTGTTAAAAAGTACTTCTATTAGATTCATAATCATCTAATTCCAATGGTATAAAATGTCTGGGTTTTCGGCAATCTGATTTTACGTAAACGGTCACGTGATACGGATGGATTTTTTTTCTACTCATAGCTAAATTCTAAATTTTGGTTCTTTGTTTCCAGGTCATTTTATGTGAAGTTTTATCTATATCAACGCATTACACCATATTAATAACAACATCGAGCCCACACTCACCCACCCACGTGATTTCCAATCGAAATGTAAAAAAAAAAATCCTGACCTTTCAGCACTCCAATACTCTCTCCAGGCGTTACAAACCAGTCTTCATATTTTATTCCATTTCGCTTCGATAACATGTTCCAGCAGCTGTTAAAGTAGAGCAGAGGATATAACTAAAATGTACACGAGTTTCCTTTTGGACGATTGAAATGCGCAGAATGCAGGAACAACGAATGCTTTAAAAACTTGTGCCATTCGCAGCGTAATAAAAAAAAACAGGAATACCCTCATATAAACAGCATCAACCGTTTCTTTAAAATTAAAAAAAATAATTATGATAATTTAACCCTATAATAAAGTTTTGTACGTTCAATATTTTGGTTGGTGTTTATTTTTCGTCTTCTGTGTCTCTATTTAATAATTCTGCATTTAACAAGGACTTAATTAGAGGTCAAAGCGCTGACGCTAGTCAAAGCCTGGTTCTGCACTGATCGTGTGATTTGGATTTTAACGTACCTTTAACAATTTTTTAGTCATATCCATACGATGTCTGCAGTGTGACAGTTTATAGTGATGTCTAGCACTGGGGCATCATGCCGCAGACATGTAGCCTGATGTCCTTTTAATGCTGAGCGCCATACAAATGGTATGTTAGTACCATTTTTTTATGACTTTGGTATGACTCGACCAGGGACCTCCCGCATCCGTGACGGACGCTCTAACCACTAGGCTACCGGAGAGTCTGCACTGATCGTTGCTATCTTGTTTACAATTTATATATAAAGACTAAACATACGTACAAAGTTTTTATACTTTTATAGATTTTAAAAAGTATCCAAGAATTTACAGATCTGTCATGAAAATATTATTTCAATGTCAACAAGTCACTTTTTGTATCATAGCATTGTTTTTGAATATACATCAGGCAATATGATAAAGAATATAAATATGATTTGAATACATTATTAACTTTTCTAGTGCGATGACGAGTATAAAGATGACACCTACCAAGAAATTCAAACCTGATTCTGAACAGTCTGAGAAGAAAAACAGTTGTAGTGCAGATGTGCAAGTCGTAGATTTTATTGAAAAATCTCGCTGGACTGACTTTCAGCTCATGGTAGAGGGTAAATACTTTTACGTCCCAAAGTCATTTCTAACCCTCGTATCACCTGTTTTTCGTCTGATGTTCGAATCCGACTTTAAAGAGAAAAATCTTGATGCGTTACCCCTGCCTGGCAAGAAGTATGAAGATGTTCTGACTTTCCTGAAGTGCACACATCCAGGAAAACGTTTAAAGGTTACCTGTAAGTTTCTGGTAGTAAAGTGGAAATTGTAAATGTTTTGTGTTAGTGCTCCATGTATAATCTTACAAAGAGACTTTAACCTTCAACATTTTTCTTTCATTATTATTATTATTATTATTATTATTATTATTATTATTATTATTATTAGTATTATTATTGTTGTTGTCTTGAAGATTCGGCTAATGTAGTTATGTGAGAAAGCTTTTCGGCAGCTTCTTGTGGATCGATGGTACTTAACGGGGTTTTCAGGGTTCTTTCTCCATCAAATATACTGGCTGCCCTGTATGTTGAGAAATGGTGTTAAACCTTAAGCAACAACATCATCAATATTTCATAACAGCTAATGAGACTCCTCCTTTTAGTATCTAACCTATTCATTAATTTATAATATTTTATAAGGATGATGAAATTTGCAAGAAGACATACGGATCAAAGTATTAATAAGATTTCTTGAAATTTGTCTCAAACATTCAAAGGAAGTTTCGTTTGTTTCCTGCATAATACAGAAAACAAGGAGAGCATACATATAAGGGGTCAATGGTAAAACCCAAACACTGGTTCAGTTGAAATAGATGGAATTGGTAATATAACTTAAATTAAAAGAAATGGAAGAAAACGAAAATTTAGTCACAAATCTTTAATGATGAAAAGTATTAAAGGACTGACAATTTACGGTATGAGTTTAATATGTTCCCAAGTAAACATAAGAGTCTGAATACTTATCGAATGAGCATGCGTTGTCACGGTCATATTTTCTTTTTTAATAGATGATATTGTACCGCAAGTGTTACCTCTGGCGCATGAATACCAAGTAAAATGGCTTATTGACGACTGTTCCAGTTTAATGATGATGGAGATTAATTATCATTCCCGGATTTCTGTATATACTGGTGTTTGTACAAAGTACTGTAGTATCTGTATAATGGCAGAAAAGTACGACTTGAACTCTGTGGTAGAAAGATGCATATAAGTACTTTCCTTCACAAGCTATAAATTGTATAAAGATTTGCCCGAATTCAATGAAATATCTAGTGGAACAAGATACAGGATTCTGCATAAGAGACTTGACTCATTAGACCAAAAGTAATGAAGTTCACCCATGCTACAACTAATTAAAGACTTGTTGATTCACATTAGCACAGTGAGATAATTAAAATGCATTGGAGACTATGAGGTACTTTAAACGATTACATTGATTGACCCATCAAAGACTTTCAGTAGTCATTTTATGTATGGTTACACACACACACACACACACACACACACACACACACACACACACATATATATATATATATATATATATATATATATATATATATATATATATATATCATGATATATATATATATATATATATATATATATCATGATGTATGCTGGATTAATGATATACCATATATCACGAATTGTATAAATATTTAATTCAATTGCATTGAAAGGAAACAAGGCTTGCTATATATATTATTTATATCACATACAAATATACATATTTGCCCTTTGAACCTAGTTAAGATTTGCTCTCCGGACACTTGTGTATTGTTTGAGTGAATAAACTCTTCATGAACAACACTGCGAATGTATTGGTAGAAAATGTAATTCTATGACTTTTTCTTGTCGTTCTCAATCACATTTGTACATTCACAAATAAGTGGATTGTTTTGTAGTTTTATTCAGATTGATTAAAATTAAAGATTGTTTTTATGAAGAAACTAGATTACTGCCAAAACGTTAGCTTCTCTTACTCGGCGAACTCTCAGTCATTCACGTACTACAGTATGGAAATTAACGTGGAATATAAACTAAGTGAAGTGACGACCCAATAAGAGGTAATTAAACTATTTTAAATTGATCTCTCTCTCTCTCTCTCTCTCTCTCTCTCTCTCTCTCTCTCTCTCTCTAGATTAATCCATTGGAAAGTGTAAACATACCGTTGCGACGAATCACATTCTTGTAGATTTCTGGAGCAATTTCTGTTGTAAGCTTTTCACTCAACCCAAACTGTTTTTCACTCTCACTAAATATTTCTGTGTATGTTGCCCCATATGCATAATACCGGAGAGGGGAACAAGAAATTATTGCGATAAAATTGTGTACCATGTTAAATTCATTTAGAAAACAGGGACTATTAATACTTTTTATCATTATTTTCATGCGTCATTAATGATTCATGAGTGGAAATTCATCATTTATTGATAGGCCTGCAGTTGAAATACTGCTTATCTGTTTATATATTCGTACCAATGCGTCATGGTCGGATCTCAATTTGATATACCAATGGTATTGGTATATAAATTAGCCTTATTGCAACACCTTAAATACCATATTATATATATATAACTCTCACGTTCGTTGTTGTTTCTTTAGATGGGGGGAAGTTCCCTGATGCCTGCTTTCTGATAATTATTTTTTAAATTGTATTGATTCTTCTTAAAATTGATTTGCTTCATCATGAATGTTGAAAACTGTAGTAGTTTTTTTTATAGAGTAAAAGATATTCGCATGCGTGAATGTATACTGGAGTGCTATGTAATCCTGGGTCTTAAAGTTAGCGAATAAGTAAAACAAGACTCTGCTTCGAGATATTTTATATGTCTATTGGTGTTCTTTGCCGTTTATTAACATACATTTAATTTCCTATTTAAGTTAGATGATTGTGGGAAACGATCGATAAACATACGCCATGAAGAGTCCATGCAATACAAGGACAATATTTTGATTCGCGGTAATACCAACAAAGTATACTTTTACGATGGTATATACTTGACCTAATGTTAGGATCTTGGTGTATATCCTGTACAAATTGTATATCAGTTAAAAAATTGGATGATACTTCAATGGCTCACATTATGTTGCTTGTACCCTCCAACAACGTAAACTTATCTTAGTGAAGTAAAACAATGCATATTTTATGAGAATATTTTTTTCATAAACTCTTATTCATGATAAAAAGCAGAGAGAGAGAGAGAGAGAGAGAGAGAGAGAGAGAGAAGCTCTTTAAAAAGAGGGTGTCACTATGATGATGAAATACAGCTACATCTGGAGAATGAGGTACAAGAATCTATAATGAGAGATGTTTCAGAATGAATGAACTTTATTCAAGTAATTAATATACATATATTACTACATTCTAGAGACAAAGCTATAAAGCTATATATTCAAAATACATGAAATACATATAAAATTACATTTTCCCTACGAGCTTACCAACTTCATTCATTTGTACAATTTCTGCATTTTTAAAACAAGGATGAGGTTATATTGCAGCAAAATCGACAATATTACCAGGGACTCCATGGGGAAAAAATCCAGGAGAAAAACATCTTCCAGGATATAATTAATGCGGCCTTGGAACCAGACTTGATATCAGACTTGACAGCCAAGACCAATCAAAACCCGGCGAGTATCTGATAAACGCTATTGATTGAGCTTGTCACGCTCATGATGTGTCTTATAAAAGTAACAATCTGCAACATAGACATCTCGCTGATGTAAAATTAATTTACGCGTTAAATTCTATTACTGATAAATCCGTCGAGGAATCATTAGCTAGCTAGTTAATAAAAACCGCTATGAAAGGTAAGCTTGTATTAGGGGCTGGTAATTAATATTATTATGGAATATATTGTTTATTCTCCAAGAAGATACTGGAGAGGTAAATCAGCAATTAATAAACTCGCCGAAGAAGCAAACGTCAAACGTGTTACTGCAGCAGATTGGTTGGCAAGGCAGGCAATATGGCAAATTTATCTTCCACCGCCTAAAATATTCGAATACGCGCATTATGATGTCAGCGTTTAAAATGAAGTTAATCAGTCTGACATTTTATTCTAACCACATGATACTGTCGAAAGACAGACATACAAATACGCGTTAACTGTAGTTGATATGGCAAGCAGATGCAAAGAATCAGAGTCATTATCAAGAAAGACAGCAGCAGAAGTAGCCTCTTCATTTGAACAAAGTTGTCAACGAGGACTTCGACAACAAGGTGGTATGCGATGTCCACAGTTGCTACAGGTTGATCCTGGCAAAGAATTTCAGGGTGCAGTATTATCGTTGATGAAGCATCATATTATCACCATCAGACGAGGACATACCGCAATATACAGTGATTAGGCAATTGTTGAACAATTTAATCGAACACTTGTTCAGCGTTTATTTGGATATCAATATGCGAAAGAAATGATTCAAGATGCAATATCTCGAGAATGGGTTGTAAGATTACCAAGTGTGATAAATACATTAAATAATGAAATTGCTCGAATAATCAACATGAAACATATTAGAGCAACCACAAAAAATATATACCCACATATTTATTTAAATATAAAAAGTATATATATCATCACCATGTGTACCACTAAGTAGCCTTATGACATTTTAGAAGGTCTAAAGGTGTCGACAAAGTCATTGACGTTACAATCAACGATGAGCGAGCGAAAAAATATTAATTATCTCATGGATCAAAGATATATTTTCAGAATAAAATGTATTGTGCAATCAGAAACAGAATCCGATGTGTGGATTATTCGCAAACAACGTTAATCATGTTTTTCATAATAAAAAAACGCTGTGTTAAGTAAAAAATTCAAATCAGGAATGTTGACTGGGACTGGTGAACCATATTATATTCGAGCATACCATGTAACCGCTGTTGTTTATGGAATTTACTGATTAAATGATAAACCTAATATTAATGATCTTGCTCGAATGAAGTTTTAAAAAATAAACTGTACCGTAGCTGAGTGAGTAATCGAATATGTTACAAAAACGATACGTGGAAATGGGTTAACTAATCTACGACGTAAAGAAGAGTGGGCTGAATTAGTCAAAAATACTGGAGCTGCAATTAATGATGTATCTAAATTTGAAGAAATACTAAAATTTCCAATGATAGTAAAAACGATAACAGGAGAAAAAATATACGATTCAAGATATAACTATAGAGCAGCTTCAATAAATAGCGTTGATCATACTGTGCACGCGTGGACTAACACAGCAACAATATGTCCATCAGATCGAAAGGTAAGATTTTATCCCCCGAACTCAGGGGAAAATATGTTTGATTTTATTGACGAAATAATTAAAAGCGTTCCTATATCAGTATGGTTTTTTCTAAGTGATGAAAAATATGTTCAATTTCTACGACCTAACAATGAAATGTACCGTCAAGAATCTCTCCAAGAAGAAATACAAAATATTGCGCAAGAATTTTCAACTGACAATATTAACGAGTTGCTGAGTAACTATTTCACCGTTCCGTCAACTGCAGCTCCCTTTGCAAGAGAGAAACATTCGTGGGAACACATTGAAATTCCTGAAGATGTGCAACTAAGCAGCTGTGAATACGGACACAGTGGATTGTTGAATACTGAATATGACCACAACGAGGTTGATAAGGTCGCGTGTTATCCCGGAAATGTTCTTGGTTACGGTAAATTTCTGGATATTTTAAAAGATTTGGACATCCTCGTCACGAAATGATCAGAGTATCGATAAATGGACTTTTACCTGATTTTGATCTTACTGGATTCGCTCGTATTATATTATTCGAGTTTACTAAGAGTCTCCATCCGATCTGTTATGTTTGGCTTAGTAGACACTTTTCAGAAAAACGTTGGGCACCACTAGTTTTATTAAGTTATATGTTTGATTGTAAAATATTGATATCGTTGATTGTAAGTGAGGCAATTTTATCATATCGTCGTCAGACTGAAGTTTGGTTACCACACGATGATGCTAAAACCGCAAAGGATCCAGGTTGAATAATAATCGGTAAATTTACTCAAGGTGGAGGATATCATTAAAAAAAGACGATATGCACGATACATTTTAGATGATGCTACAACGTCTACTTGTCGAACGGAACACGATTAGGTACAATTGTTGGCTATATCGATGACGTCTCTCCGCAATTAAACATCTAAGATTATATATGCTCGCTTATGTTTCTATAAATTTGCTATTGATGATAAAAAGATTCCGTGACACTGCAGAGTTGCAACGTATTAATTTTATAGCAAAAGAAATATACAAAATTAGAAACTTAATTTACTGCTCATGATGCACTGTGGGGTTTATGGAGAATAGAATAGGAAATGTTATCTAATTATACTTAATCCGCAGATGTTGAAATCAAAGATATTTATCGTAAAAAAAATCAGATATCAGAATTATCGTCTGCGACATCTCTATCTGATCCATTATCCAGACATAAGACTGTTTATCTAAATGGACCTGGTGGTTTCTGTAAAACAGCTTGAGTAATCGAATTATTTTGATAGAATTCGGATTTAGTTCTGTTAACTCCTACCCACAGACGTGCGAGAGAAATGAAAGATAGAGGTGTGCAATCATGCACATATCACAGCTTTTCTCGATACAAGGATAATAAATGGACTCCTGATCGAATGGGGGAGAAATATATACCTGGAATAATAATCTGGGATCAAATATGCACCGGGTCACTAAATATATTAAAAATGTTTTTTCATTGGCGATTGTTAAAGAATACAGCAGTGCTACTGTGTGGGTATCACGGTCAACCACCACTATTTGTTGGTTGTAGATTATTACAAAGAGATAATTGATGATGATAGAGCGCTTGATCTACAATTAAGACAGTTTAAGAAATGAATCAGACTACAACTGAATAAAATACAATGTGAAAAATAATGCGTAAAATACTTTCAGAAACTTCCATAAGTGATGTTTTGGGATAAATGTAGTGCAAATGATTTAATAGTGGTAAGTAGAAAAATAGTTCGTGATACACTTCAGCATTTTTTTCAGTTACATAAGAAAAAGGTTTCAGAATTGCCTGTACCGTTATGTTATGGACCAGCTAATACACGACGATAGAATATTGAAGGTGATATACCAGGAGATTCAAAGATGCAGAATCTCGTATTATATACTGTTGTCGCAATTGATATCAGTGCTGTTGAGGATGCAGTATAATATACATTCATCTCAGGGGTTAACTATTTATGATACAGTTGTTTGGGTCATTGGTGATCGTATAGAGCGATCAAACTTAGTCTATCTCGCAACGTTGATATTGATGCTGAATTTATCAACGCGCTGACACAAAAACAGAATAATTATTGTTCCAACTGTAACACAGTAATGTTGTGCCAGTATTCAAAAAATTATCCAAGACAATTTACCATAGATATAAAAGATAATGGTCTTGTTCATTTGTTTGGAAATACGATGTTGACCTGTCTTGAATGTAACAGAAGTTGAGGTGCTAGTTAAGTGATCGTGGTGGTGATTGTGTATCCTCGGGTATTATTTGTAATTGTTCTCGTGCAAATCCACGTTGCGGAGCAGTTTAATCTCATCTGTATATTGCAGTTTTACCCGTAGATCTTACTACATTAGAAATTGTGTGTGTGGTAATACTCCAGATAGGATCAGTCACTTTTGTACCTCCTTCAAGTTCACCCGGTTCATATAAACATCTATCACACTTGGAATTCTTGTAACCCATTCTTGAGATCTTATATTATTTTGAATTATTTCCTTCTCATACTAATTATCCAAATAACCGCTCAGCAAGAGTTTAATTGAATCGTCCAACGACTGCCTGATCACAACAAATTGCGGTATGTCCTCGTCGCATATTTACATTATGTGCTCCATCAGCGATGATACTACATCCTGATTTTTGTTGTTGTCGCCAGGAGCAACCTGTAGCAGCTGTGGCCATCGTGGATCACCGCCTTGATAAATAAGTTCGAACTCAGAAGCAACCTCCGCTGCTGTATTTGTCAATAATGGCTCTTCCACTTTTTCCTACCTACAACATCAACTACAGATTGTATGTATAAAAGTGTATTCGTATTTTGATAGTATCATTTGGTAAATACCAAATATCAGTTTGATGAACTTCATTATCAACATTGATATCAAAATATGCATAATGCATTCTTTTAAGCGGTGGTAGATAAATTTGCCATATTGCCTGTCGTGATAATCAATCTGCAGCAGTACAACCATTGACACCTGCTGCATCGGCGAGTTTTCTAAACGCTGCTCTGTCTCTCCAATATCCTCTTGGTCTATGAGAAATTAATTCCATAATATTAATGACCAGCCCCTAATACTAGTTTACCTTTCATCGCAAATATTACTAACCAGTTAGCCAATGATTCCTTGAAAAATTAATTTTTTTATGGAATTTAACGTATGATATATAACTTATAAGGTAAATGATGAGCATGATACCCTTTATCAATTTCATTTATCGGATATTCACCTGGTTTTGGTTGATCCTGATTATCCTGATTATCATGTCGGATATCAAGTCAGGATCCAGGACCTCAATAATTATATCCTGAAAGTTGTTTTTATCCCGTTTATTTAGCCCAAGAAGTCCCTTGCCATTTTTGGTATTTGTGCTGCAATATCACCTTCTAAATTTTTAAATACTGTTTGGACCAGGGATAAATTTAAATTTCTTTGTACCACTTTCTTCAAACTTACCTGTGAGTACTGATATGTTAGTTTATGTCGTAAGAGTTGTTAATTCATTTTGAGGGTCCGCATCCTGCATTTAACACATTTCAAAGCCAGTTTATGTATTGTTCTTAGATAATATGGTTGTTATTGATTTTCAGTGACAAGAAATAAGGAACCTTTAGATCATCAATCAGCGCTACTTAATGTAATAATGAGATGGTTGAATGGTATATCACTGATCCAGAGTACATACTATACATATATTTTATTTATATCACATACAAATATACATATTTGCCCTTTGAACCTTGTTAAGATTTGCTCCGGACACTTGTGTATTGTTTGAGTGAATAAACTCTTCATGAACAACACTGCAAATGTATTGGTAGAAAATGTAGTTCTATGACTTTGTCTTGTTGTTCTCAATCACATTTGTACATTCACAAAAAAGTGGATTGTTTTCTAGTTTTATTCACATTGATTAAAATTAAAGATTGTTTTGATGAAGAAACTAGATTACTGCCAAAACGTTAGCTTCTTTTACTCGGCGAACTCTCAGTCATTCAGACTTAATATCAGACTTGACAGCCAAGACCAATCAAAACCCGGCGAGTATCCGATAAACGCTATTGATTGAGCTTGTCACTCTCATGACGTGTCTTATAAAAGTAACAAGACTTGGTGCAGCGGAGACATGGACATTATTAAGTATAAAAACGTTTTCTCACGTGCACTACCTACAACATCAACCACAGATTGTATGTATAAAAGTGTATTCGTATTTTGATAGTATCATGTGGTAAAGACCAAATATCAGTCTGATGAACTTCAAAAGTAACATTGATATCAAAATATGCATAATGGATTCTTTTAAGCGGTGGTAGATAAATTTGCCATATTGCCTGTCGTGATAATCAATCTGCAGCAGTACAACCATTGACACCTGCTGCATCGGCGAGTTTTCTAAACGCTGCTCTGTCTCTCCAATATCCTCTTGGTCTATGAGAAATTAATTCCATAATATTAATGACCAGCCCCTAATACTAGTTTACCTTTCATCGCAAATCTTACTAACCAGTTAGCCAATGATTCCTTGAGAAAGTTATTTTTTATGGAATTTAACGTATGATATATAACTGTTATAAGGTAAATGATGAGCATGATACGCTTTATCAATTTCATTTATCGGATATTCACCTGGTTTTGGTTGATCCTGATTATCAAGTCGAATATCAAGTCAGGATCCTGGACATCAATAATTATATCCTGAAAGTTGTTTTTCTCCTGTTTATTTAGACCAAGAAGTCCCTTGTCATTTTTGGTATTTTGCTGCAATATCACCTTCTAAATTTTTAAATACTGTTCGGACCAGGGATAAATTAAAATTTCCTTGTACCACTTTGTTCAAACTTACCTGTAAGTGCTGATATGTTATTTTATGTCGTAAGAGTTGTTAAGTCATTTTGGGGGTCCGCGCCCTGCATTTAACACATGTCAAAGCCATTTTATTTATTGTTCTTAGATCATATGGCTGTTATTGATTTTCAGCGACAAGAAATCAAGAACCTTTAGATCATCACGCAACGCTACTTAATGTAATAATGAGATGGTTGAAATGGGATAAACTGTATTTAGTTGCTCCGTCGGTGGATGTTCAACGATGCTACGAAGTGTTAAAAAAGACTTTATTACACAAATACTGATGTGATTTATGTTACTATGCGGAACACACAAATACCTAAAGTGATTAGATACAACTGTACTATTTTAGCTGTATTTAATGGTGTTAACACACACACGTTCAGAAATATTCGTCAGACTTGGTGCAGGTTACATGACCAAAGATCGCGATATCGAGTCGGTCTTGATACAATTGTTGGATAGCAACAGCGAGGGCGTGACCTCGATAAGGGGTCAACGGGTACACATCACGCGCATACTTTATTTTTTAGAAAAACACCGAACCAACAGTAGAGTAACAAAATTAACTAACTTGAATGAGTTTCTCTCGAAAGTTACAGACAGTTATTTAGCGAACATTTTTGCTTGTTTTCTTTTTTCTTCCTTTTCCCAAGAAGCTTTAGTTTAGTAACGGACACTTCTAAAAATTTGTATGTTCGCTTTCTCTCTTTCTGTTTGCTTTTATTCTTTCCTGACGTTAAAAACTGAAATACCGGTTGAGTGAAAAGGTATCGTGGCATTTTCACATGAAGAAAATAGACATACCGGTAATACAACGCAATGTTAGAACAAGCAGACGAATCGATATGATCGTATTTAATCACATCATGTGTATTACTTGTTTCACTGTAAAAGGTAGTTTCATACGAGATTATCGAGGAACCGCGTTGGTACAGTCTAAACCTGCAATAAGTTGACATTTAATAGACACGTTGTGCTAGTTACTATAGGATTATATTCATAGCTTAGGCTTATAAATATATTCAGCATTTGGCGATTGGTGTAGAAGAAGAATATTTTAAACAGGTAAGCGAATATATAACTGGCTATCGTTTAGTCTAGCACTTTCACTATGAATATCATTTCATTGAAAGTATACATGTCGCTTTCGTTAAGACAACAGATTTTATGTCAGACAGTTAGACAAGGAGGGTGGGTTAGATATCTCTTCAGGAGGCAGACTAGTAATTTTTAAATGATTAATTAGATATTTGAACAAGAAAGGTAGATGGCGGATCGGATAGAATGTTTTAATTAATACCCTTCCCTTAAAATTCTCTCTAGGTGTTCTTGTTTTCCAACGTTATGTTACTCTGATCAAAGTTTCTTGGGCCTAACATGGACCTTATCCCGTCATCATGTGCTCGTTTTGATCATCTTTTATCTATACCATTGTCTAAACATTTGTATTGGCGACAAACAAATGTTGAGTCTTGACAGGTAACGGTTTTGGACAAATTATAATGACGTTTAGATACTAGTGGCCCAGGTATCGATTGATCCTTTTCTTTAATCGAAAACACACATTATCTACTGTGGTAAACATCTGCTGTCAAAATAGTAGAAACTTATGAAATAAAAAAATATTTAAAAAATAAAATAAATCTTTAGATGATGAATACATGAATGAATAAATACACGAACAAATGAATAACACTTAAACATTCACAAATTTATTGTCCTCTATGCATGCAATAGATATATTCATTCCTAAAATTATCTGATTTCCACTAAAATGTATATTAACTTATTGGTTGACATTAATATTGACCTTTAAAAGCGAAATCTGTTTCATGCACACATATAAAGTGGAATGCAAAGCCTGATGTAAACTATCTAATATCAGGTTTACGACGAACATATTTAACCTATTGGCAATCGTTACCTTAATTGTTGATCCCCGACCGCTTCTCTGCCTCTCAAAGATACTATTGGGTTATAATCAATCGATTTAATTATATTTTACTAGTTTACCTTTCATCGCAGATCTTACTAACCAGTTAGCCAATGATTCCTTGAAATATTTATTTTTTATGGAATTTAACGCGAAGTCCGATGGTTTCTTCTAATCTCATTTAGCAGTTTTATCTGCCAGTTGAGTGATTGTGTAAGCTGGCTGTCCTTTTAATATTTTATGACTGTAGCCACAGACTCCAAGATTGATCTATCTTGGACTTAAAGCCAGTTCAGTTTGCCCATCGCAATCATAACAATCTAGTCATCAATGGTGTTTGAATTATACTGTGCTCTTGGTTCTCTTTTTGAGAAAGCTTGCCGTTCAGCAAAGTCATTAAAATAGAAAACAAGACTAAAATTTCGACATGACAATTACGATTTCTAGTGATTTAGATGAGTTAAACCAGTCTTAAATTCCGACATGACAATTACGATTTTTAGTGATTGAGATGAGTTAAACCAGTCTTAAATTCCAACGTGACACTTACAATTTCTAGTGATTTAGATGAGTTAAACCAGTCTTAAATTCCAACGTGACAATTACAATTTCTAGTGATTTAGATGAGTTATAGCTGAGTTTAACTGCATATTATTCTTCAGCAAACACCTCTCACTCTATCCCAGTTCAGGTTTTGGGAAGAGAAACGCGGGTGAAATATAATGAAAGGGAAATAAATAATTGTTTCATTCTGTCAGTACATTTTCATTTGCGATGAATATAGCAAGGAGGTGTTACCTTAGAAAAACTAGATTAAGGTTGTAAGAGGCCTGATAAAAATTCTAAAAACACCTTCCCCCTCAAATAAATATAAGTTCACTGTGTTAATTAACATCTCCCATCAAGTTGATAGCAGACAATATTCTGCCTATTTTACTGGGGTGGTCGACAATCTAACATTTTACCAAAACGGTGAAAAGTTGCAAATATTATGTTACCAAATTTTGCAAGGTAGACCGAATTCAGACTGGCACTAAAATTGTATTATCGTTATGTGAACGACTGGGATATGTTACTTCAACTTATGTGTGTTTTGCAATATCTTAGTCATATTCAAATAATCTATTACCTTCTAAACAATACTTGAACGTAAGCTGTTCAGCATACTAAAAAAAAAGATTGACTTGACGTCATAAAGGGAGGATGTACAAAATGGCAGCTGAATATCAAGAATCGATTTATTGATGCGAATGATCTTGTGGCTTTAAGGTCAGTCTTTGTATTAAATTTGATACAACGTTTACCTACCTACTACAAAATATTCATTGAAAGAACAGAATAAAGTCGATGATAAAAGGTTCCTTTTTATGGTCAGCTATAAAAAAAAATAGATCAAAACAGAGAAAAATCATTCATTTGATTGGCAAATCAATGAAAAGTCATTGCAGAAAAGCACATCTATAGCTCATATTCAAGCAAGATGTTGATGCATCCGACCCCAATTTTGTTATGCATTTTACATACCGAAAGGTCAGTATTGACACAAAGATATGGTTAAAGCACAAATTCAATCACCTTCTCTCTGCAAAAGATTTGAATTTGTTTTATACAAATCATTATATATTAAACAGCTTGATGCTATTCAAATAGTTGCCATCCACGCCGTTCGAAATATTTTCCTTGCCTTGAACCCACGTATCTGCTCGTATGGGTTGATAGGTCTGCTTCCCAAGCCAAATATGAAATCTCACTGTCTTGATACTTTGAAGTGACTTTGGGAGATGTACATGCCTCACATTAATTTCGTGAACACATGCCCTAAATACTCTTAAATGACTAATAAATCCATATCTTTATTTATGAAACAATTATCAGCTGAGGAAAAAATCACGCCGCCTTGAATTAAAAATATGTACATAGGCTACATTACACAATTTTCCATTGCCAGCTTACCCGCATATATTATACTGCGCATTCTATTTTTTTTCTACTGTATAAGCTACGTAGGTACGTGATTGTCTATCAGCCGTTATAGTTCATTTGGTAGCTCGTAGGACTTGTAGTAAACGAAGAATGGCAGATTTTGATACTCAGCCAGGTAAGCCCTGATTGGAAATCAATAAGTAGATAAATAAGTTTCTAAAGGAATGAACGAGCCAATGCATGAATGTGCAAATAAATAAGACATACACATGTGCAAATCTATCGTAATCCTTGTACGCACTTCCTACATTTATCTAATTCAATTGAAAAACACGTCGATATTAGCCTTGATCTTTGAATGCAAAATCATATCCTGGATACAAGGTCTGATATCAACGTATTAATCTTAAAAAATACGTTTCTTCCAATGTCTTTTAATCGCTAATATATGTATTCGTTTAGACAACTTAATAATGGCCATGTGTTAGCATGTGTGACTGAAAACTTAGAGAATGCAAACTGAGAGAAACGTGTTTTGTATCAATATCAGTGGTTACATTGCTAATAGGGTCTAGGGGTAAATAATTTTAACAATAGAAATTCATATTATGCTTCTTGAAGAAAAATGTTTTAGAAAGGTTTGGTTGTCAGATGAGGGAGTGTCACTTTATCCATTTTATCAGTTGCATCATTACATATTCAGGTATGTGACATGATGACCTACATATGATTACGTCACTTCCTGTTTCATTGACGCTAAAAAGTGCCCTCAACGTACCCTACACATGAGCTGCTGCCACCAGGGGCCATTCCAACACAGTTCTGATCGACGATACATATATATATATATATATATATATATATATATATATATATATATATATATACACGGCGCAATCTTCGTTCATATTTCAATGGCGGAACTCAACGTTGGCTCATGTACATTTATAGCGATTTGTGATTCTCTTCCTGTCGTAGATTTATTTATGTGCTGAAGCTCATCATTGATTGGTTATATTTGATATGATCCTGTTGGAATGCCGACGATGTCCGAATGGGAGACTGTCTGGCCCCTTCCATCAGTGCTGATTTTATACGCGAATACCCATGAATTCTTAGCGTGTAATTCAATAAATGATTTTGTTCTGATATTTTATCCAACTTTAATAAAGTTGTAGTTGTGCCCGTGGGATCTCAGGTTACCGATCATTAGGTGCATTTACAGGAGTTGGAAAACCAAGATCTAATTCCGTCTGTGCAGATGCCGCTGATATCATTATGGTCGTCTTCAACGTTGTGTTAGCCATAATCTGTTCCAGACATGTAGTTATTTATATGGTCATTATTAAAACGTTCTCGATTCTAAATGGGGCGTTGGCAATGTTGTAGCCCCGCTTTCGTATTTCCTGAAGGTGCTATCTAGTGATACCGATAGTAAAAATCACTGATTGCAGACGATTAACTATCTTATATTACATCGTCCTTTAATCCCGTTGACATTATCGACAGTGTGAAGTATACATGAACTCGTCGCCGCGTACTCTTTTACCCGGAGATGTAGATAGTCGTTTTACGATATTATTAAGGATACCCACCGCGCCGACAATAACAGCGACACTTATTTCTATCACTTGCGGTATTATATACGTCGGTGATAATGCGCCCATTAATGTCATTGTTAAATCAACCAGTGAGGACATCGCAGATACAGTATTGTCGTGACGATGATTCGTCTGTGGTATACGTTTTGGTTTGTTATATGCTCGTCGATTTTTCAAGCGATGCGTTCCAGACACATGCTTGGTTATATATCTAAGACTGTGTGGGATTCATCTTTGCTCTATCGTATATACTAAATAGGCAGTTAATGTGTTTTCACACACCACCGTAATGTCGCTGAGTTTTGTCTTCTAGATCCGATATGAATATTTATCGGTATTTTGATATTTTAGAAAGACTTACACAATTTCGAAAAATCTGTCGGTGCAATGAAACCTTTGAATGTTTTGATGTTTAATCGCCGAGCAGCATCAATTATGGATAGATTCAGCGAAACGTTCCTAGCAGTCCCTGTCCTTGACCGTGCCACATTCCTAGTAATCTTCAACCCCGTTCCTTTTTCAGGTCTTGAGGCCCTGCCCCACTGCTTTTTTCAATGCTATGACGGCAGCTTGAGCAGGGTCAGTGCTATTATCGTTGCTATAAGTGGCAAAAAAACACCAGTCTTTGCTGTATCGTTAACAGCATTCGCGAAAGGATCAAGTTGCATGTCAGTCTTTGATTTCTTGGCGTTATTGAAGTGTCTGAAGTGTCTGAGCAGACGTTCAGTCAGAGATGATGTATTTAGGCCTTGCAAATTGATACCGGTTGCATCATTTTAAGCTGACCGGGTGTCAGGGTGACATTGACGTGTTGATATGATATTATAATATTTTTGAATGATTTAATTATTTTTCCACTGGTGCATCAATGACCTCATTTGTTATCCAGCACCTTCGAGCAGCTTTGTTTTGTCTGACAGTATAATTTCAATTGCCATGTAACCTGCAGCTGACGCATGATAACAGTAGCC
Organism: Unio pictorum; assembly: GCA_030141615.1. Taxonomy (NCBI): domain Eukaryota; kingdom Metazoa; phylum Mollusca; class Bivalvia; order Unionida; family Unionidae; genus Unio; species Unio pictorum. The sequence continues at coordinate 1,040,663 of JARLTB010000080.1, forward strand.
CTAACATGTACATCAACGAATGACTGTTTGAATAAATCCAGTTTGTCCAATGATAAATAATAGATGGTATGCAACGTCGATAAATCCGGCCGTGATATACGCACACCGGAGTCGACATTTTGATCATACCCAATGAATCTCATCAAACTATGACACACCCGAGCAATGTCGTTTTTATCTAATTCAGTATTATGTTTTCAAATGGTTTTTAATGTATATTTATCCTCAGCGAAATCGTAGACACTGTTACTTTTTGAAACACCATTGGGTTGGCTGATTCATGTAAACGGTGGCACATTGAAATGCCATGAATATATATATATATATATATATATATATATATATATATATATATATATATATATATATATATGTCGTGGTGATGACATTCATTGCTGTAATGCGATCTGCCATGAAAATGATCCTGTTGAGCCCAGAGCTGTGAGTGTGATAGACAGCCACGATAACATTGATTCACCATCACTGTCTATGAAAGATAAAACCGCGTTTTTTCTGCCGTTGATGGAGTCATCGTTGGAATCCATAATGCCAGTTTTGTTATTGCTATTTTAACATCACCCCAACCACCACCACCAATCCCATATATGTAACAGCGGTAATCCACACATGAAACTTAACCTTACATCGTGGTGTTGCGAATCCTAAGTTGAATTCTGAAATGGTACTCTGCAGTTTCACAAAATCAGCAACATGTCGTGGTATCGTCGTTTTCAGCAAAAATAGAGCTAGCCTGTACTTTGAGATACTGCATATCGTCAGGGTGGTCAGCATTGTCCTTCACAAACATCATGGACGGACCGGCGGACCGTGAATAGTTATCGCTGTATCTGGCTGGTCTGATAACTGTTGTAACAAGGTCAACGATATCAAGGCATGCCTCAATTTTTCTACCTTAGATGATATATCTGGCACTGTTAAATAACGCCATAATACGACTGTTAACGAATCCATATCGATAATTTACAGCATAAGCGTTATCACCATATTTCACAAGTTTGCCCTGAATCCACGCTGGTTTGGTTCTCGTGCTTCATGAGAAAAATAGTAATAATCACGCAAAAACCCACCCCTGCGTCCTGGTGCGTCCATGTCAAATGAGAGATCAGATACACGATTGTATTATATTCCTTTTTATAATATTCGTTGTCGTCTTAAACAATGCGCTAGCACCGATCAATAAGTGGCTGATCAGCGGCGACGACGGGCCAAACCACTACTCCGCTATTTGATTTGCTGTTGTGTTTTTTTTTTCTATCGTAGCTGCTTGTTGTTTTGTAAGCTAAATGTTAGTCGTTCATTTGCAGCTTGGTTTATTATTTTACTGTCACTTCCTAGTATCACTTCGTTACTGGACAGTTCTACTGGCTGAGATTAAATTTTTAGTCGTACTAATCGCGCGAGCCCGTCTTTGACCGCTGAGAATGCTTTAACAGCGGTATCATCTAGAGCGTGAATATCCTCATCATGAACACTTTCGATGGCTTTCATTCGCAGTTGTTTTGCCATTGGGATCACATTTCTGTTGGTAATTTTATATGCTGGTAATTGTGAATTTATCACCCTGACCATTTCAGGTCCATGTTGGGCATTGTGTATAATAATACGTCTTTCACCGATCTAATTGATCAGTCGTTGTAGCAATCGTCGGTATTTTCATCGAAAAGTGCCAGACAGATGTCAATGTCCATAACGCTGCCCTAAACGCTGTCAAATCCCATCTTTCTCATGGATGTTTTCGGGGGAATTATTGCCGGCTCTTCATCCACCAATCAAAAGTACTAGTCAATTAACATCAGCCAGAACGTTATTGGGACAATGTTTCTCTTAAATTTTCCGTAGATTCAGCGATTATATTTCTTTTGAACGACGAAAATGTGCTTGCGTATCATGAGTGGCAAGTCCACTGCCAGTGGCTTCTTATTCCTCATTACGAGCTAGCCTGAATGGTGATTATGTAGGCCGATAATAAATGTTTGCAAGTAATGGCGTTTCTTAACTTCTTTGACTTGTTTTCTATATTTTTGACTTCATTCTTATGTTTACCACTGATTAAATCTATACCAGGGTACATTCGATACACAAAACGAGCCCAGTTGATTCTTTAATATCATCGGTATCTAGATCAAACAATGTAATAGAAACTAAATATACTGTAGAAGCAATCGCTTTGGGATTCTCGCGAAGGTTTCTAAAACCTTCAGTAAATTGGTTAGGTATTTGTTTAAAAACGTTTTGGTCCTGGTTCTACCGCAGCGAGATCCCTAACATATTTAATTGCAGCATGAGCTCGAACGATAGTCTCACATACTTGATGTAATTGTGGTTCAACAGCAGCTATTTCAGCTGGGAGTTGTTGGATAACCTCTTGGGGCTTTTTCATAGTTCTTTATTATGCTATTATATTTGCTTTAGCACCTTGTTTCAGAGACAGAATAAGACCAAAAGCTGCTTCGGTAAAATCAGCTTGAGCTTCCTGAAATTGCCCGGGCGATATATTTATTACAGTAAACACCTATGACTGGATTAGCAAAGAATGTATAGGTACATAAATATATTTATATTTATAATATTTAAAATTACTTAGTGACAAACATAACTATTTTGTAAAAATATTCATACTCTTTTGTATTATTTATTGATGAAAAATGTAAATATGCTTTTAGTATATTTAAATTCGAAAGACGATCAGTCGTTCATTTTCTTACCAACGTTAACTATCGAAACACCTGCACAGTGGAAATGTACATTCTTACGTACAACGCACTTATAGAAATAACAGACTAAGCCATACAATAGCAGGTAACCATACATCATCCCGTGTATTATCTGCTACAATTTAAAGGGTGGTTTTATACAAATTTTGTCCAGCAGCCGATTTGGTAGAATCGGGCTTGTAATCCAAAATAAAGTTGACTGAAAACACAAGAAAGTGTGCTAGTTACTATAGGACTTTCCTCTCGCAGTATGAAACATATTCAGCATTTGGCGCGCGTGTGTGTGTTGCAACTAGAGCAATTAATAGTAATATTTCAAACGAGGTCCATCAATGCCAGAAACGAGCAATTATTGAGTCTACCACTTCCATTATCACTATTATTTTAGGGAAAGTAAACCTTAATCAAATGTTAGAAATAGGTAGCATCTTTAGATTTAGTTATTTGACGTTCAGAAAAACAATGTTGGATCAAGTTGAAGGTTTGTTTTCAGACGGACACTCAGTCTTGTCATATATATATATATATATATATATATATATATATATATATATATATATATATATATATATATATATATATATATATATGGTTCTTTATTTTCTGAAATTCTATTTTCTTTTATTTTGATTAAATAACTATAAACCACAGTTATGATTTAAAGATGGTTTAAATGAATAGAGTTGAGCACTAGAACAGTTAAATACTTCGTATTCAAAATAGTGAGACATATAAGCGAAGTGAACTGAGGGAGAAGCAAGAGGTCCATTCCAACATACCAATGTATTGCAGTTGATATACGTTATTATTATGACTTAATTAACACTACTATCGAACATACAGTTGTTTGTATCCCCATTTCTATTTCACCCCATTTCGTTGGTTTGTGTGACTATATTTTACGATCATTTTGAGGCTCGTTAAGGCTCGTTTTTTCACGGGATTTTGCAAGTACGACGGTTGGTACTGAATTTCAGGTAGCACGAGTATGAATTTCAATATTATTTGTTAAAAAAAACAAACAAAAACATACACAATGTTCAATGTAATCCATCGTGTCTACCAAAGTCATTTGCGTATTTGCTTAAAGGAATATTTAATGACTAGAATGATTTCTCTAATACCCCATGTGTTACCGAAAGTTCAGTTTTATTATTCTCTCTCACTCCATAAACTTTATCGTATTCTCTCTATTATACAGAGAGAGAGAGAGAGAGAGAGAGAGAGAGAGAGAGAGAGAGAGAGAGAGAGAGAGAGAGAGGTTTTAAATGAAATTTGTTCCCATGTTTAAATCATTTAGGAGTCATGGATTAATAATATTTATTAATATTATTTTGTTACATCATAATTTATTAATCAATGTAAAATCATCATATATTTTGTGGCGTGTGTCTGGATTTGTTATGGCGCCACTCTGGTAGATGTGTTATTGTTGGGGTGGGGTGCTCCCAATATTTTATTTTAATTATATTATTAGTCCCACTCTGGCTTAATTTTTTAGGAATTGAAATTTGTGATATATAGATAGAGGAAAGTTCTGAGTTCCCAATCAGCAATGCCGATAGTTATAATTTCTGAAGACACAAAAGTTGAAATTAAAATGAATAACAATTTAAGACCTGTCTATAGTCAAATTATAATAATTCCTCAATCACTCTTCTTCCTCTAGACCAAGTGATATCCTATCGCATTATTTGATTCATAGTTTGAGATTTTCCACCTGTCCTTTTTTTCCTACTCATCTGTATCTCTCCTATCCAGCCATTTCCTTCCCTCCTTCAGACTTTCCTACTAATTCCTTCTCCTCTTTGACTGGTCCTTCTCCAATTGCTCCTTCTTGACTTCTTTTCCGACTAGCCTTTGATTCAAAATCCGAGGACCAACTATAGCCACGGTGTATAGCATATATACATAGCTTTAACCATTTTCATGTTCCCTTGACAGATGCAATCGTGGGTAGGGCAACGTGACAACCCCCCACGCCTGATAATAAAATCGAGATTTTATTCCCACAAAGCTGCTTCAAATGCAAATGCGCGATACTACACGCAATAAAAGAATAAAATCATAGCGACGCTACACGCGGATGTCAGACACGAATATAAACACAACATACGGTTGGTTATCTACAGAGCAGTCGATGTCATTTCAACGCTCCTACTCATGAAAACAGCTCCGACGTTCTCGGTTCCCTTCAAGTATCTGATATGCATCTGGTAATGTTTTAACAACAGCGATCATCGAATCAAGCGTCCACTCGACAATTTTCCTTGCGCGAGATAGGCGAGGGGTTTGTGGTCAGTTTTCAATATGAGCGTTCATTCGCACAAGAGCCTTTAGAACAGTGATATACCGAACACGATTCCGAGTCATTCCTTTTCTGATACGGAGTAGTTTTTCTCGCAGACAATTTCCGACTGCCGTCCGCGACATCAAAAAGAGTCCTATTGTGCTCTTGCAGTAGTAGTGCTCCAAGTCCCGAAACAAATGCGGCAGTCCGAAGCACGAAGCCTTTGGACATATTCGGTAGACAGACAACCTCGTCGGGTGTAATCCTAGACTACAGAGTTTGGTCAGGTCAGAGAACGGTCCCACAATTGCACTGAAATTGGCTACATATCTTCAATCATACCCCTCCAATCCTTCCTCCGGTTTCCTGGTGGACCGTGCGTTTCGCAGCTGATCAACCTTCGGCTTTTTGGGGAACAGCGTGTCTTGACTCAGGGTCTGTCCCAAATAGTCGCGAGCTTCAAAACTTCACTTTACGTCTCTTTTGCCACGACGACTTGCTTGAAGTGTTCGTTGCCTTTCCTGGCTTGTCGAACAAGTTCCTTTTCTTGTATGCAAACCTCACCGCTATTCAGAGTTTATTTCTCCGTTCCTTCTGCAACGTTTATCTGCAACTGCGTCAACGTTACGTCTTCCTGCTGAAGCTTCCTCAATTGGCCGGAAGAACGTTACAGACCTGTGTCTACATAACTTCTTTCGGCGTCGCTTTCGTCTGTCAACTCTTGGACCTGGTTTCCACAGCACTCACTTGCATCGGTGTGCTGGCTTCAGCGTTCAGTTGTGAAAACACATAAAACATCCCAGTGTGACGTCATGTGATAGTCCAGTCAAACACTCAGCTTCAATTTACCTCTTCACGTTCGGTGAATCGAGATAAATGACAGCCACTGTCAATGAGTCTCGCGCGTTGATCGCGTACTGGATTTCAATTACCTACCCTGTGTAATCCTCAATCTTCAAATATTTTAAGGGATGGAACGCTACATCCAGTGTCATACACGTTGCTGCCACATACTCGGTTGACAGGTGCAGGCGCGAGGCTTACTGACTTCCTTGCGACGGCTTTTACCTGTGTCTGCCTGCCCTTGGGACATTCCCTGTCAGAATTCCCCGGGCAGTTGCAGTTGTAACACGTCGATGGCCCTCACCGAGTTGCGTGACCAGTTTTCGTGAGCGAGGCCTACTTTAGTCTATGGGTAGCATCTTTACGTGTGGATCACCATTAGACCTTTTCGACGCTCTCACGGTTACGGACAGCCAGCTCTACATCACCTACACAGCGCGAATCAGTGGTTAGGGGTCGGTCCGTATCCCTGGCACCTTCACTCTTCGAGTTTGCCTGCTCGTATCTCTCAGCCATTCTGGCGATCTCTTCGAGCGTCCGGTGTACTGTCTCTACTACTGTAAGTACTCAAGATACGCTCCTTGAGTTTGATCTTGCGTAGCTTGTCGTACGATCGTTCCACGTCCGCAGTCTTTATCCGCTTCTTAAATAACCCTCGAGCACGGGTATAGAATTGAGAGTGGGTTTCGGTTGTCTTCTTCTTCGAGTCCTGATAAAGTTTACGGCAAACGAGGGCTTTCATGAGCTTGTCAGCATCGTTTGCAGTCAAGTTGTGGTAAACTTCGCGAGCTTCACCTAGCAAAAATGCTGAGACGTTAATCGTCCAGTGTTAATCGTCCAGTGTTGCAAGGGAAAGTTACGAGCGCAAGCGAGGTTCTCAATTTCACAAGAAAATTGTCAATGAACTCTTGTTTGTCATTGAACCACGGCATACTTATCTGTACCATTAGGTGGTCGATAATCGGTCGTACGCTCTCTGTCGCTGCTCCTAGCTTCTGCCCATAATTTCTCCTTTTCGAGAGCATGAGCGAGCTGTCTTACTTTTGTTGTTGCTGATATCCTGGACATCTTCGTCTTAGCCTCTTTGTCCGCTGCTATCTTGTCCAGCTCCACTTTTCTCTGTGTCTCGTGATCTGCTATCCTAAACAGCTCCATCTGTGTCTCTCTACCCGCTAATCTCTTGGCCAGATCCAGCTCTTTCTCTCTTTTCGGCCCTCCATTCATTGTTTCACGTATCTATTGACGCTGTTAGGCGATCTCCCTCGTACCAATGATCTTCCTTGCCCATGGCGCGAAACTCTTTAACCATCCGTCTTTCTGCAGCCATTTTATGATACTCGCTGTAAGTGATACCATGTCTTGACGTACTAAACGATTGACAGATATTATCAGTTCCTACCCAATACTAACCTGTTGAAAACTAACTTCGCTTAGGTAAGATATTTTTCCCGATATTTGCTTCACAATTATTGCAAGTAACTGAAATCTACTAAGTATGTAAATACCAAAATATAACATATACAAGTTGAAAAATCAAGTAGAAAAATACAATACACAAGATGGAAAATATCTCACACCTGTTCACTAACAATATCTAACAAAAAAATCCTTTAGGTCGTAAAGATAACATTTATATCTAATTCAGATCCCGGACAAACCCCCACTGTGGCATGTGGCGTGATTTGTTATGCCGCCACAATGGTATGTGTGTAATGGTTGGTGTCTTGTGCTCCCAATATTGTATTTCAGTTATTATAGAAGTCCCACCCAGACTCGATTTTGTGGGAAGTGAAAGGAGAGAGAGAGAGAGAGAGAGAGAGAGAGAGAGAGAGAGAGAGAGAGAGAGAGAGAAAGAGAGAGAGAGAATGAGAGAGAGAGAGGGAGAGAGAGAGAATTTTAAGCTACGAACCCCCAATCAGCAATGCCGACAGTTAAATTTTTGATATTCAAATGAATAACAATTTTATTCAATTCAAAAGTCAAATGATAATAATTCCCGTCACTCGTCTTCCTCTCGACAGTGTTTGCATATTGCATCATTTGATTTATACAACAAGAACAACAACAACAACAACAACAAACGTACCAAACCATTATCTGACTCTGATGAAGAACCTTGGGGCGTGGATTCATTTCTACGCTTCATGGTTATTCAGTCTAAGGAGGAGTCTAAACTACACTATCTCCATTTGTGATTGAGAAAACCATTTCGGGCTCTATTGGCACACCAAAAAGTGTCAAAAAGCTGAAATCGGGTTGCCTTCTTGTAGAATGTGAGCGAAAGGGTCAAACAGATATTATCATGTAAATGAAAACATTCTTTGATATTCCAGTGACCTCATTCGCTCACGCTACACCGAATACGTCCAAAGGTGTGATGCGGTATCGTGACTTGGCTGGAGTCACCGACACAAATATCATCGAGGGGACGAAACATGAAGGTGTCACTGTAGTGCGTACAATAGGTATTAAACGTAATAACAACCTGCAGGACACCAACACATATGTACTCACTTTCAACAAACCAACAGTACCCAAAGTGGTCAAAGTTGGGTTTTTGCAAGTTAAGGTTGAGATATACATACCAAACCCCAATCGATGATATAAGTGTCAGAAATACGGCCATCACGAAGACCGATGTTCCAAAGTCAAAGTATGTGGCCGATGTGGAGATCACTCTCATCAGGAAGCTTATTGTAGAGCGACTCCGCATTGTGTCAACTGTGGCAAGGAACATCTTGCCAATCCCAGGGATTGTGATACTTGGAAACAGGAGAAGGAAATTCAGAGGGTAAAGTTTATATCCAACATTCCCTACCCAGAGACCAGTAAACTTGTCCAGGCAAAAACATAACTTTCTGGCCCGTCCTTCTCCGCTGTCGTGAAACACAATCTAAAAATCACGATGGACGCACAAACACAAACGAATTAACCCGATTCAACAAGAATTAGTGCCAATATCCCTCATTAACAACCACAGAAACGCACAACATTAACCCAAACTACATTCAATAACACCATCAAAATCACCAAGAAATAAACAAAAAGCACAAAGAAATAAGCAGCAAAAGGGGACAGATGACCCCATTAAACTTTACAACATGTTCGGAGACTTTGAGAGCATGGTTGCATAAGAAATTGCTCCATGTACTCAAGGTTCCTCCAAACCTAGTAAAACCAAATATACTCCCGTACTTCCTCCAGACAAATAACAATACAAATTTTCTCCTCGAAAAGTCTATCCTAGTTCCAGAATCTCCAGCATAATTTTATAATGAAGAACACCATCATACAATGGAACTGTCGAAGACTTAAAGCTAACTACAATGATATTCTTCTGCGTTTAAATGAACACGATCCTGCTGTACTATGTTTACAGGAAACATTCCTGAAAGAGACAGAAAAAATTACATTTAAAGACTTTTTCCCTGTTCAACACGTACTTTCAAAACGCTGACAGGGCCTCAGGAGGAGTCTCTGTCGTTGTGAACAATAGAGCCTATCACAGAGTCATTCCGTTAAATACAAATCTACAAGCCATTGCTGTAAGGATCACTCTACAACGAGTGGTTACTTTTTGCTCCATTTACTTACCACCAAACACCAACCTAGTGCCAAACGAATTAGACAACCTTGTTCAACAACTTCCCTCGCCCTTCATTTTACTCGGGGATTTTAATGCCAATAACATTCTATCGGTATCGAATCACATAAACGACAGAGGCCATAAAGAAGAAGATTTCATTTCTAGACACGATGTGTGTCTATATAGCACTAACTCACCAACATATGTACACCCAGGAACGGGTACGTACACGTTCATACATTTGACAATTTGCCTTCCTTCGCTGCTTTTGGACTATAAATGGAAGGTCACTGATGACCTTCACAGCAGTGATCACTTTCCAATCACTCTTGAAAATAACTCTAAAATTGATGACGCAATTTCACAATGGAATATAAAGAAGGCCGACTGGTCTTCGTTTGAAACACTATGTATAACTAGACTAAATAATGATACAGTATTCAACGCTGTTAATCCTATACAGCATTTTATTTCAATTCTAATTGCAATTGCAGAGGAATCGAACAGTGAGAAACCGAAAAGACCTTGGGTAACAAAGGAATGCAAAGAAGCCATTAGACAATGCCGAGAAGCATTAAAACAATTCAACAATCGTCCAACGCCCGAATATTTAAGCAAATATCGTATTATCCGTGCTAAAATCCGACGCACAATCAAAGATCGTAAGCGTGCATCCTGGAAGAAATATATTTTTTTCTTTATACTCTCGTTCCTCAATGCAACAAGTTTGGGATACTATTTGAAAAATAAATGGAAAGAGGAAACACAATTCTATTCGACACCTGAAAACAAACAATAGCAATTTTAGTTCAAAACGTGACATAGCAAACATTCTGGCAGATAGTTTCTCAAACAACTCCTCATCATCTAATTATTCAGAAGCCTTTCGAAGATTAAAATCTCAAAAAGAAAAGTCACGTTTAAATTTAACATCGAACAACTCTGAAAGCTATAACCAGCTGTATTCTTTATTTGAGCTTAGAAAGGCTTTAGACAAGGTGTATGGTACTTCCTCTGGGCCTGACAAAGTACTTTACCAGTTCTTCAAACACCTCCCAGAATCGTCTCTGACATTACTTTTGAAAATCTGTAATGATTTATGGGTTGCTCGTAATGTACCTAATAGCTGTAAAGAAGCAACAGTAATACCAATTACCAAACCAAGTAAAGATATCGAAGATCCTAACAGCTATCGGCCCATTGCACTGACAAGATGTGTATGATAATGCAAAACAATGGAACGAATTATAAATTCTCGGCTTGTATGGTACTTGGAAAGTAACAGTTAATATTTCCTTTCTAAAGTGTCTTCCGTTCTGGTCGTAGTACCAACGATCATCTGGTTAGACTGGAAGCATTTTTTCGCGATGCATTTAGCAAGAAGGAACATTTAGTAGCAGTCTTCTTTGATTTAAAAAAGGCCTATGACACAACATGGAAGTACGGGATACTAAACGACCTGCATGATCTAAGTCTTAAAGGCCGTCTGCCCTCTTTCATATAAAATTTTCTCTCCGACAGAGAATTCAAAGTACGATTGAGCTCTAATCTCTCACCAGCAAGAGATGGGTGTGCCCCAGGGCAGTATTTTATCTGTGACGTTATTTAATATAAAAATTAATAGCATCACCAAGTGTTTAGCTCCCGGTAAGGATTGCTCATTATAAGTTGACGATTTTTTAATTTGTTATTGATCAAAGCACATACAATTGAAAGACAACTGCAACAAAATATCAACAAGATACAACATTGGGCAATAACGGTTTCAAATTTTCAAAATCGAAAACGGTGCGCATGCTTTTGTCAGTTGCGAAGTTGCGATCCTCAACTCATGCCGGACGTAACACTTATTCCAGTTGTTGAGGAAATAAAGTTTTTGGGTTTTATCTTCGACAGAAAACTGATTTTTATTCCACACATCAAGAATTTGAAAGCTAAATGCTTCAAAGCTTTAAATTTACTTAAAGTAATTGGTCACACTGACTGGGGTGCTGCTAAAAAAGTCCTCCTCAATTTGTATAGATCATTTATCCGCTCCATACTAGACTATGGATGCGATGTTTATGCTTCAGCTAGGAAGTCCTATTTGAAATTTCTTGACCCAATTCATCATCAGGGAATAAGACTCTCTCGGGGAGCATTTAAAACATCTCGATCTTCTCTCGGAAGCGAATGAACCACCTTTATCGCATCGCAGACAAATGCTTTCTGCACAGTATGCTCTCAAATTACGATCAAATCCTATGAACCCTGCTTTTTTGGATGTTTTTCAACCAAAATACAAAACTTTATATGACAATAAACCAAATGCCATACCTTCATTTGGCATCAGAACATCTTCCAGCCTTGACAATATCAACATTAATCTCTCTACAGTTCTGAAAACGTTTGTCTCGAAAACATCACCTTGGCTCCTTAAACAACCCAAAGTGATTTGTACGTTACACGATGAGAAAAAATCTGAGGCAAACCCTGCCATCTTCCAGAACTCTTATCATGACCTTCTCAACAATTTTACAAATTACATTAAAATTTACACTGATGGATCAAAGGTTGATGAAAAGGCTGCTGCAGCCAAAGTTAGTGGCAAACACAGTAAAATAGAACGTTTGCCAAACGACGCGTCCATTTTTTCAGCGGAAATCAGAGCAATAGACCTTGCTCTGAAATTTATCGAACAAAAACGTATTTTATATAACATTATCTTCAGTGATTAACTTTCAGTGCTTCAGTCGCTACACTGTAGAAAACTGGATAATCCATTATTAGTCAATCTCTTCGTCAAAAATATGGAGTTTAGTACCACCTATAATATAGTATACTGTTAGTTACCTAGCCATATTGGTATTAGAGGTAATGAAGAAGCAGACCGTGCTGCTAGGATGGCTCCATCACAAGAACCATCGGATTTTAAATTACCGTTTACTGATTTTAAACCTTGTATCAAAAAGTACCTACGTCAAAAGTGGCAGACGTCATGGGATGATGCAGTCAATAACAAACTTCATGCCATCAGACCAACCCTGGGTGAATGGACTTCTTTCCACAGAACTATCCGTAGGAAGGAGGTTTTCGTTGCAAGAATCAGAATTGGTCATTCATACATAACCCACTCCCACATACTAAAAGATGAAGATCCACCAGAGTGCTTCTCTTGCAATGAACCATTCACTGTTAAGCACTTTATGACCGAGTGTACCGACCTGCAACCTACGCGTGATAAGTACTATGATGTACATGACATTAAGTAACTTTTTGATACTATACCTATCACTTGTATTTTAGACTTCATGAAGGAAGTAAATCTTTATTTTAAACTATAACTTGTATGTCTTTCCCTAAAGCATTTTTATCTATATTAAACCTTTGAGTATTTTTAAACATGTATAAGTGCAACCTTTTGTATGGCGCTAAATATCCTAAGTTTGCTGGTGCATTTAGAAAACATAGATCAATGACCTACTTTTGAAACATAACTATGTTGAAACATGGCTTGGAAAACGCCGATATATCAAATTGTTATTCTCCCCTAGTCTATTTCATCTTATTAGTGATTTAAAAAAAAAAGACAAGTACATTAACAAACCCTGTTTTCTAAATACTAGGTCTTTTAGCATGTCATGTGTACCTCATCTGAATTCTCACCCCGTCTCTGGATCAAGACGTTTGTCAGCCAGCAGTGAATAGAGACGATACAAACAATCTCTCTCTCTCTCTCTCTCTCTCTCTCTCTCTCTCTCTCTCTCTCTCTCTCTCTCTCTCTCTCTCTCTCTCTCTCTCTCTCTCTCTGCCCTTACCACTCCCCGCCACCAGAAATGTTTCGCATGTTGATATTTCAGTTGATGCACAATGACATGTTACGAGTGAAAGAAACGTACTAGTAGTGTTGCTACAAACTTCACGTTGTATACCAATATCTCTAATGCAAACTTACATGCATAAATGTGATTGTGTTTGTAATCATGCACCTCATACATTTATATATGCCCGCTATAATGCGGTGCTTGATGCGATGCCTGTCTGTTATAGATCTCATATTCACAGAACAAATCGAATATTCCAACATTTACTGGATTGCATATGGGGCACACACTTACCTTATTGGTTTAGTGGTTAAAAGGTTAAGGCCACTGTAACTCAAACAAGTCAAGTGGTTTATATCCAGAGATGTTAGTTATCGATATACTATGTTGTGTCGGGCATGTAAGATTCCGTTCAGGCTACTTTTGTTGTCTGTAATAAAACTCCATGAATAAAACAGTGTCTTTTCGACCATACATCGTCAGTACTGTACGTGGAATAAGGCATTGCTCTTTGTACAAATACTAGTTTGCATTTTTGTTTTCGCACCGATATGGCATTCCGCCAATGTCAGTAGCAAGTTGTATGACTTGAATGTAGCACTGCAAGCAAACTTGCTAGTTAAAATACAATATTTGCCCATGCAGGAATCATTCTTATATTACTGCCTTTTAAATGCCAGAGAAGCAAACTGACTATTGACAGCATTTGAAACAGCATGTATTAGACATTTACTTCTAAATGTTCGGTGCCTCATTTGTTATTTCCTAACTCCGTTACTGGTTGTGCACAAGACAAAGGGAGTATGCATGTGTTTATGACAGATTTTGGTATAGCACAAAACCAACAAAAGGTGTAAATGTGTATCCAGTTATATTAAACTAAGATAAATTCATTTGTAAAATCCGAGAAATATCATTGGGTGGTGGTACGGAGACACTAAAAGCCATATTCCTATTAATCAGATTTATACGAGCCTTTCTTATCGGGATCACTTCAACTGGAGCAGCCATTTATGCTGGCATGATTGAAAAGATGCAATAAGAGGGTATCATTCTTCAACACTTTCGTACATTTTACTCATTGTCTTGTTAATTGTACTGGGGCACTAAAAATTTCGAGCTGTCATTTGAAAAAAAAAAACACTAAAATCAAGGGATGTCTCACCGAGAATAATCGTGCAGGCAAATGCGAAGAATATGAAAATAGAGAATCGATATATTTATACAATAAAAATAAACATGATTTGCGGATTTGATAGCGGTGAACATTTGTTTTCTTCTAATTTAAACTGCAAATGTTTAACAAAAGGGTTATGTCTATTTCATCATCTATGGTAGTTCTTCAATTTCTGGGTCTTGGAATATATGTTTAGCACACACGGTCAAACAAAACACATATATACATACTCGTTTACTCTTTTTCTTTCTCTTTTTTTGTCTGACAAAGTTGAATTGTAAATAAGTTCATTTAGTCCTTTATGTTGACAATACTATTTACACAATGGGAAGAAAATAATCAGGTGTTCAATAACATTTCAAAGGAATAAATTAGCGAACAAAACAATTTCTGAGTAAAACAATAGCGTTACCAACATCCAGTTATGCCTCTTTACATTTAAATCAATTATCTTTCCCTCCATCCCACTCCCTGGCTCTCTCAGAAAGAGAATCAATCTTGTATAGACAACAGGAAAAGTACACTCAATCTTTTTGAGTTAAGTTATGTGTATGTGCCTAATTTCTGATTAAATATCCTGTTTACATCTTAGAGCCATGACAAAAATCAGGTAGGCATAACCGTCAATTTTGAACAAAATTAAGCACACAATATTGTTAGACATAACACAACTAGTAGAGAGAGAGAGAGAGAGAGAGAGAGAGAGAGAGAGAGAGAGAGAGAGAGAGAGAGAGAACTGTAAAAACCTTTAATGATTTAATTACTCGCGATCCTTAAACGTAATAGATTTGTAAAGTCAAACCATTATTTACTTTTTTTTTATTCAAGCCTGACTTTATTTTGTGTTCATATTGTACTAATTCAGCTGTATTTTCTGGTATATGAAAGGTTATGGATAATTATTCTTACGAGACTTATCCAGTAAGCGTCATTTTATTTTCCTGTTTCAGAATTCAGGGTTATCTCGTGGGTAATTGTAGTAAGTACAATGGCATTGGAGGTGTGGCGAATGTTCAATTTTGCCCTCATCATTGTGCTAGAGAATGTGTTTGATGACCAATCAAGTGAGCATACATTGTCCGAACAAAATATACAAAACTGGGAATGGAATTTGTTTCATTACTTGTAAGATTTTCTACCTCCAGCATTTCAGAGAAAACCCTGCGCATACGAGTATCTAATTCGATGGCAAAGAATATGGAAAGAAGTGCAGAGTCACAAAATTTCACTCCCCTTCCTCATCTTTCCAGTGATATAATACAAAATTTAATTGTACACAATCACAACTGGACTTACGAAACAAGGAGAGAAAAAAACTTACTGTATACGCCGCCTATGAACATTGGCGAGTGACCGAGTCCAAGATGACTCCAAGTGGGCAAATGAAGAAGCCCAAACATAAATCTGCTAATTAATCCGTTTTCAGAACTTATTTTCCAATGAAATCATTGAATTATTTAGCTGAATATTCTTTTCACTTACCTTCAATTACTACCATTAAGTTGTTTTGTTGGCATTAGTATTATTGTTATTGGTATTAATAATAAAGTGACAAATATCCGGGGTATAATCTAGGACTATATCACCTTATATTATGTACACCTGTTGTAGGTCAAAACCAAAATGATTGTCATTTTTGCAGTGATGAAATCAATAAGTCGCGATATCCTAATTATTTTATATAAAATATATTTCAATTAAATTTATAATCATGTACAACTTGCAAATTCAACGTTGTGATTGTTGTTTTGATCGTTATGTGTGTCTTTATTCTTACGTAATTCTGCCTTTGACAAAGACTACATGAGAGTTCAAAGCGCTTACACTAGTTAAGAAGCTGGTTCTGTACTGTTCATAATATTTTGGGAATACTGTAATATATAAAATCTGAACAAACATGGAAAGTCGAGCTTTTCATTTTATAGATTTGAAAGGTACAGATCGGTCATGAAAATATGATTTAATATTCACAAATCACAAGGTTTACCATAATTGGATAAACTCAAAAGTCTTTGAAATACAAATGCTATGTTGTTTATGCGATACATGTCAGATGAATATATTATTAACTTTTTAGGTTGAGGAACAAAGAAAAACGATGTCATTGCCCAAGAAATTAAAAACAGTTTCTCCACCGTCTGTGAAGAGCAGTAAGGGTATTTTACCTTCGCAAGACATAGATTTTACACGAAAATCTTGTTGGACGGACCTTCAGCTCAAGGTAGAGGGTAAAGATTTGTATGTCCCAAAGTCTCATCTAGCCATGGTATCACCTGTTTTTCGACTGATGTTCGAATCCGAATTTAAAGAGAAAAATCTGAATGTGTTACCACTTCCAGGCAAGAAATATGAAGATGTTCTGACTTTCTTGAAGTGCACCCATCCAGGAGCACTTCTAAAAGTTACTTGTAAGTGATGCCAAAAACCAATGTTTTTGATAGACTGGAAAACGTAAATGTGTGTTTTATTGCTTCCTATATTATGTTGCAATGTTTTCAACTTTCAAACTTGCTCTTTATACCTTCAAAGCTTTTTAAAATTATTATCATTATCATTATTATTATTATTATTATTATTATTATTATTATTATTATTATTATTGTAAGGTAAGTAGTCAGATGTTATGATTTATGAATTTTTATTTCTTTAATAAAACTAACAAAAGTATTGCCTAATTTGTTTACCACTACTATTCAGAACCTTTCACAGTATGTTTCATATTATGTTAACAGCTATTGATAATTCTTAATTTACTATCTAACACATGCAACAATTTATAAGATTTTCTTAGGCAAAGAAATTTTCAAGAAAATATACTGGTGGTTGTATTTATAAGATGTACTAAAAGATTTTATCTTCCGTCCAAAAGAAGATTCGTTTTTCTCACAAGATGGGAAATAAATAGAACGTGCGTATGATGGGACTCAATGGGAAAAAAGTTCACACGGATTTAGTTTTATCGAAGTAGTTCCTATTAGTAAAGCACTTGAAATATTTGGTGCAATGAAGATATTTAGACTCAAAAATCTTCATAGTTACAAAGTGTTTTAAGGGACTGACGCTTTAGTGGTACACAGATGGAAATGACTGTCGCCTTAGTGTAGCAATGTATTAAAGGACAAACGCTTTAGTGGTACAAAGTATTAAACGAGTAATACTTTAATGGTACAAAGTATTAACTGACTAACATTTTAATGATGGAAAGTATATAGAGATTGACATTTTATTGGTACAAAGTATTAAACGAATACCGTTTAAGTGGTACAAAATATTAAATGACTGACACCGTAGTTGGACAAAGTATTAAATCACAACGCTTTAGAGGCACAGAGTATTAAATGACTGACACTCTAGTGGTACAAAATAATGAATGACGGACACTAATGTGGTACAAAACTTTAAATGAATAACCCTTTAATGGTACAAAGTATTCAAGACTAACGTCTTAGTGATACAAAGTATTAAATAACTAACGTACGCTTTAGTGGTAAAAAAATATTTAAAGACTGACACTTTTTGTGGCGCAAAATATTAAAGGACTGACGCGTGATACAACTTACTCAGAGACCAACACTTTATTGATAGAAAACTATTAAAGAACTGACACTTAAGTGGTCCAAACTAAAGTAAGACTGAGACGTTAGTGTTACAAAGTTATAAATGATTTACGCCTTACGCTTGAGGGTACAAAGTATCATAGGAATGGCTCCTTTACGGTAAAAAGTAATATATGACTGACGTTGTATTTTTGCAAGGAATTAAATGACTCAAACTTTATTGGTACAAAGTATTAAAAGACTAACTCATTAGTGATAGAAAGTATTTAGAGACTGACGATTTAGTGGTTAAAAGTATTAAATGACTTACACGTTAGAGCTATTATGCATTAAACGACTAACCCTTTTGTGGTACCAATTATAGAAAATGACTACTGTTTTAGTGGGACAAACTTTTAAATGAGTAACGTTTTAGTGGTATAAAGTAACAAATGACTAATGCTTTAGTCACACAAGTATTAAACGACTACCGTTTTAGTGTTACAAAGAATTAAATGACTGACTCTGTAGTTGTACAAAGTATTCAATCACTATAGCTTTCGTGGCGCAAAGTATTAAACGACTGACATTTTAGTGGTACAACGACGGGAATGAATAATACTTTAGTACTTCAAAATATTAAGTTAAAAACGCTTAATTGAAGGAAAGGTTTAAGGAAATGATACTTTAGTGGTACAACATATTACATAACTATCGCATTAGTGGTACAAAGTAGTACATGACTAACGATTTAGTGATAGTAGTTGGGGACTGACATTTTAGTGATACAAGTATTAAAGGACTGATGCTTTGGTGATGCAAAGTAAAACTTGCAATCCAAGTAGCTGGTAGAGGAAAGTAATATTTCCATTGGCCAGAATGTTACCACGTGATCAAAATGAATTGAGTTTATTTCAGTATGAACTGTAAGGAGAACTACTTTTCTAAGAATACCCACGTCTATAAATAGAGTCACGTGTACAAAAGAAGATAAACAATTCTAGTGAAGGCAGAAACGAAGTGAACATTAGAAGAAACGAACAATATTACAATTTATTTTAAGAATATTTGAATTAATTTAATCTGAAAGATCAAAGCAACATATATTTCTCATCTTTTAAAGTGAATAAAATGTAATTTATCTTTAAGCTAATATTTGTGAAAGCTAAAAAATGTATCAAATTTGTTATATAAATACAAATTGAGGAAAATTGCATGAATGATTCTTCTCACAGATCTAAATATTTCAAATGTTAAAAATAGTTATTACCAAGCAAAAAAAAAACATTAATTTCAGAATGGTGCAAAGAAAAGAATATGGAGGTAGATATGAAGGAAGCTGAGTCTGCATATTTGGGCCAAATGTTAGCAATATTTTATTCCGAAAGCAGCCTTCAAGGTCACCACAGCACGAAAGAGGATGCTCCCAGAAGTCCGATCTGAGGAATACCACACAAACACTTTAAAAAATGTCAGGGCTGATATTAATCGCTACATTCAGGTTCAATGTGGTCGTTCAATATATATCGTTACAGACCCTGAGTTTAAAAAGCAAATAATACTAATGATAATGAGGACTTTGTATAGCGCCTAATATTTAGAAGCTATAAGCGCATTACAACATCTATAGTGATATGACTACACTACAGAAAATCAAAAAAACAAAATCCATGAAATTGGACTGACTGTGAATTTAAAGTTGGTGTTGCTGATATTTATTGTCTGTGGTAAAGGATGTGTGGTAGAAAATAATAACGGACTGACGCTTTAATGGTACAAAGTATTAAAAGACTGACACTTTAGGGACTGACAAATTGGGAAAGGGCGGACGCTTTACAGCATGACTTTTAAAATGTTTACAGATAAACAGAATACTCTTAAGATAGATATTTGAAGTTATAAGTGCCACTGACCTATTCTTTTTCAGATGATGTCGTACCAAAAGTGTTACCACTGGCGCATGAATACCAAGTAAAATGGATTCTTGATGACTGTACACAGATCATGATGATGGAGATGGATGCTTCCAGATTTGGCATGAATAGTTGTGGTTTTTCTGCTACCATGTCCTCGCCTCCCTTGTCCGTAAAAAAGTCTGATCTTTATACAAACTGCTGTAATATCTGTATAATGGCAGAAAGGTACGGTCTGAGTTGTGTAATAGAGAGATTTATAGAAAGATTTTCCACATTAAACTATAAATGTTACAAGGATCTGCCCGAATTCAAGCAAATATCAACTGAAGTTCGATATAGGATTGTATGTGGGAGGCTTGACTCCAAAGAAGACAACCGATATTAATACGATTGAAATATATATATTTCATCTATTAAACTTTTGATATAAATTCATTGTAAAAGAGCCACAGTTGACCTGAAACATGGATAAAAGATAGGTATAAAATGAGTTTCAACCTTGCACAGCTAACAAAATCTATCCTTTTATTTCGTATTGGTTGTTCCAGTGTTTTGAAATATATTTTCCCATCGGGGAAAAATGACTTGTGTCACTTTGAGCTTACAAAGATGTTAAATTATTTCATTAATCAATTAATGCATAAATCAATCAGATGACGACGACGATTACGATTGTGAAGGTGGTCTTCATGGTATTAAAAGTGCAAGAATAACCACCACCGCAATACAAGCAACACTACCAGTGTCAACAATATTAACGAGGATAGCACAAACGCTGTGATTTTACAGGTGTACCAGCAACTAATAAAATAACTCTGTAATCCCTTTCCATAAAAGCGTAATGTATAAGTAGTTGTTGCTGTTGGGCTTAACGCCACGTTTTCAACACAATATAGGCTATATATGGCTCGTGGAGGAAAAACCCTGGAAAACCCCAGAAAGAACTACAGATCCACAAGAAATTACTGACAAGGTTTCTCACGTACCCACATAGCTCGAGACTCGAACCCACATAGACAGAGGTGATATGGCAGTGATCTTTAACCGTGAGGGCTTTAGAATACTTAGGAATTAATAAACATTCCGCATATTTCAACTTTTCAACTTGTCAGCTTGTACAAATGCCATGACTATGGAGATGGATGCTTTTAGATTCTCAGACACATTTATATACAACCTGATAACCAGAAATACAATTCTACTACTGCTTGTGCTACAAAGTAATGTAATATCTGCATATTAGCTGAAAGATACAGTCTGAGTTGTGTGGTAAAGGGATTTATAGATATGTTATGTGCTTAGGCTCTCATAAACAGTAATAATTAAAAAGTGAAGACAACAAGCTTTATAAAATTTAACAAATACATTATTTCCCTAAAAAACAAGGGTAAAATCAGAAAAAGAACTCACGGTTTCAAGAATAAAATCCAAAAATAATGCATTAACAAGCTAAGAATTAAAGATTAGAAGTCCTAGTAATAAAATGTTATAATTAATCTGAGTTCGATTCCCAACGTCAGTGTAGTATTGACGTGTCCACAGGTCTTTTTCGAACCACATACAATATTATTCCGCTGTTTGAATTGAATTCTGAAAATTTTGATAATTGTCTTTGCACAAGAATTAATTTCGAGCACAAATATTTCGAGCGAAAAAATAAGCGTTTAGAATCCAAATTATTCGAAGAAAAATTACAATTAAACTCCAACTGTTCACAACAACAAAAACAATTTTGATGTTCAAGAGTTTAAAGCCTTTTTGAAATTATTTCACAATACATCTCTATTAAATGTGGCCACTGCATGAAACAGATCCTTGTTTTCCATGAATATAAATCAACAGAAAATCGTCATCAATGAGCCAATAAGCGTCAACCTACCGTTAAAACCAGAATTTCGAAATAATTGCTACATGTTTATAGAACGGCGTAGAAGTTATTTACACGTCTTAAGTCACGTACTCCCAATACAGCCTCGATTTCACTAGATGAATACCACGATAAGAAAGAATTTAAACAAGGATACAAATTTGTTTACATCAAATCAAGAATTAAGGTGATGAACTGGGTCAGCTTTAGATACAAATTTCTGATATTGGGTTTTCGAAAAACTGAAGTGAATTTCTGGAAAATATCAAATCCATTGAACAAAATTACAATGCAATATCATGTAATGGAATAATTTTATAGAAACTATTTAACACCAACCAACAAACAATTATATTAAACCATATATAAATTAAATCAACTATACATAACAGAAAGATTTTCCTCAATACATTATAAATTTGGCAAAGATCTTTCCGAATTCAAAGAAGTATCTACACATTATACATGCATACATATAACCTTGACATTATTGTTTAATTGTATTTATTACTTTCTAAATAGGTGTGTTTACTAATGTATATTTAAACGGTAGTGTTTAGTAGAATAACTAAGACAGTAGCCTGAGTTTTCAGCGCTAAAAGTAGAACATAATGCAGAATGAATGTACTTTGTGGTAGGGCATGGACTAGCTTGTCATTGCAAGGCTTCGATGAAAATTTTCTGCATTCTCGTTTCATCCTCAGCTGCTCGTAATAAGATTTCCTTGTTTTGCATGAATATAAATCAACAGAAAGTCGTCTTCAATGAGACAATCAAATAAGCTTTGATTTATCAACAAAGTGATCTCGTCCATCTTTTAGTAACTGTGTTTGGAAGACTTACTTAACAAGAACGATTAAGGTGTATGAACTTACTGAGAAAATTGTAATCAAGCCACGATACCAACGGTAAAGCCACAATGACATTTGCATCTTTACAAAACCTTCCACCTTATTAACTCAATGGGATGGAGAAGACGAAAGTGTAAACGGCACGTGCCCTGACTGTCCAATATGTGCTATTAGACGATTTGGTTTCAGACCTTATATTTCACTTATATTCTTGGAAACATTTTGAGCCAGAAACTCGCTATGATGCTCGCACTATCAAACTTTCACAAACTTTATATGAATAAAGCTAAAATCGTAGAACCCTCAGATGGTTCTAAATGGGGGTTCCTTTACTTTGCTGTGCCGTTTCAACGACGTATATGTACCCCATATGATCATTAGATTTGTGTGCTGAAACAGCTGTCAAAATATGGGGCCTGGTCTAATTATAAATATGTGTTACAGACCTATTCCCATTAACAAAACAAAACCTCAATGCATCTAAATAATACTAGTTTTCTTTTATACATCTCAAGCGTATTGGTAAAGTAATGAAGTCAACATGATTATATTTATTAACGTTGGTGGCAAACAGATTAATTTAAAGTATGCGCTGCAAAGAACACGCACATGATATTAGATACAAATATATTGTGGAAGGAATGCTCTAACGACCAAGTGTAAGAACGAGATATACAACGAAAACATGTATCCTTCTCCATTTTAACAACAAAGCGAATATTGAAATGTTAATGGAATAGGGCTGGTACAAACATTGTGGATAAACAAGTTAAAATAAATGGGGCAGATGTTACTGCCAAATATGAGGGTAAGATTATTGACAACTTTTCTTTGACGCTGCTTAATTGATGAGTATTGAACTGTGGAAGATTGATCAAACTTAGACTCTACGACATGTGATTGAGTTGTAGATTATATAGTTGTCATCTATTTGTGGTATTTTCATTATATATTTGTTTCCCTATCTGCAGGACTGAAACTTTGACCAACATGTTCTTTTCTGACCGTTGATGTTTCCTGACATTAATGGTGGGCGCCACCAATAATGTGTTATACAAGGGCGGAGAACAACGTGCTGGTCAATTTTGAGACACTTAAGATTCATTCGATCGTTTACCGTATTCTCTAGTTACTACATAAGAACCAAATTTGTAAGTAAAACAAACATCAATGTAATTAAAAAAGAATGTGGCCTAACGTATTTATTTCTCATCTCTCTCCAATCCACTGATAAGTAAATATTGTTAAATGATGCAAACTTTAAAAATAAAATAAAATCTCCAACGGAACATTTTGTCTCTACCTCGATGTAAAAGTGGTTCTTGAATTCGTGAGGGAAATGATGTATTCGCTATACGCGTGCTCAAGCAGATCAGGAAATGAAATACGATGTCACTAATAGCATACAAAAATGTCGTTCATAGAACACAACATGAAACTACTAATTTTAAACGCATTGATATATTTACAGTCGCTACTATGCTGTATAGTTTTCAATACAGCTGTTCTACAAAGAGAAAATGCTGCCCCCTGAAAACATTCTTATTTTACGTTTTCATATTTCTGTGTATTATTTTGAGTCTAGAGTAGTCAGTCACACATACAGATGCACAGACACAGATGCACACACACGTGCACACACACACACACACACATTCACACTAATAATTAGATGTTTGCATTTTATAGCTTCATTATTAAGATTATCTGGATCGGAATCCTTCGGCTCTTACAGACTTGTACTCTCATACACATTAATATGAATTTCAGCTAAAGGCTCCTGCTCTTATATCAATGTTTTATGGGGTGCTGTTTTGGGATTTTTTACAATATGGGTTTTTTTGTACAAAAACTACAAAACTTGCTTTTCCTTGGGAATTTTTTTATTTTCTTATTCCGATCTGTGATTGATGGTCTACTTGCACATATTTTATGGACGTACTATTGAAGGGATTGGATCCGTACTTTCCAAATACATCTACGATGCTTTTTTGAAACATCGTTTTAGATTTTCGTCAGTCCATAATTTATTTCCTTGTCAAGAATAAGATTTAATTGTGGATCTTTTATTCATTACATCTTTTTGAAATGTATTACATAATATGATGTACCTGCACAATTTCATGGCGGAACGACTTGATGGAGAAATCGGTGGGTGTTAAATCCGCACACTTGGGCTCATGTTTTTAGTCATGTTTCTGTCAGGAAGAAGACGTCGATATTCTGGTTGTTGATAAGATTAACTATTTATGTGCGATTTTCTGGTGGTCCAACTTATTGGAATTAAATAATGCAATACGAAATGGTATCTCTGGGACAGTTGACACAACTGTTGACGATTTAAGATGGATTTGCACCAGGTTATCTGAGTTAAAAGTATTACGTTTTTGTACAAATGTTTGATAATAACTTCATGCTACAAAATAATTTAGAAGAGAAAGAAAAACATTCGAATTATAATTTGCTTAGAATTGTATTGTTATGAATAATACAAACATGCATTTAATATCTTTAAATGTTTCACAAAGTCAATCGTGAAGTTCAGCAGCAGACAGCAGCAGACAGGGCGAACAGAAGAACTTTAAGAAGTGTCCATTTACAAAACTAAAGTCTAAAAGTATGTGCGCAATATTTACCAGTTGAGTCCTTATCGAAGTCACGCTCGCTTGGCTGCTGTGAAAATGAAATCATTGTTATGTCAGTAATGACTGTAGAAGCGTATACCACGCAGCTAACATGAGAGCGGCTAGAAGAAATTAAAACATTCAACCAATCCATGATTATGTCAGGTGAAAATTACAAGAACGTCAGGAATCTCAGTTTGATTATGCAGAAAGTTCTCAACATTTATTGAAACCTGTTACTGAAACAAATAAACCCGTTCTTCCCCAAATTGAAATATAGCTCAAAATACTCAAGAAACATCAAGAATTTTACACGAACTAGCAAAACATATTACTAAAGAGCGAAAAAACTGATGAAGACATCTTAATTTATCTAGACATATGTCGTTGAATTTCATTTTCGAGCTCGCGTAAATAGAGACGATGAAGCTGTTCGTAATTACAGATCAATTTCTGTTATACGATGCTACTTGAAGGTGCTGATGGACGAATGAGAGTCATTGATGCACCAGTAGAAAACATGTGATGTTTTCAAAATTAGAACATACGCAGATAGTATAAATGTCACATCATCCTGTAAATGTTACTCTGACTCTGAAGGTGCTAAGGACGAATGAGTCATTGATGCACCAGCGTTTTTTCCGACATAATCAAATCATGCAGTATCTGTCCACTCCTTGCTGAAATATAAGCATTAATCCCAACCGCGGCCCTTGCGATTACAAAAGCTCGCTGCGTTAGGAGCTGTCTTAACAGCGACAGGAATGGCACTAAAGAAAGCAACAGGGATATAAAGAAAGTGAAAAGTTCCGAGACGTCCAGGGACCCCATTGGTATGGAAAAGGTCACAGACTTCCAGGGACGGTTTAATATGACCGATATCAAATTTTGTTTTAATTGATGCAGCTAAAAATTCAACAACAAGAAGTTTAGAGGTGTTTTTATGCGAGATCAGTTACTTTTAAGACCAAACAGTACTGAAACCGGTATTATTAATCTCGATGACAGCGTTGGTCCAGGTATCCATCGGATCCCATACGCAATTGATTCACGTGTAATTGTTTATTTCGATTCGTACGGGTTAGCCCCGCCAAAAGAATTTATCGAGTAGTTCGATCCAAACAGAGTAGGTATCTTGTATTCAACATTACCAACGATGACAATAACCGACCCAACAATATGCGCCTGAGAGGTAATTGCTGTACGTGATCAAAATAAACCAAAACCACATACTAAAGTTATACCAGAACACAAGAGTAATCTCTTCGTACACAGACCTTAAAGTATAATAGTATCAATTTACGGGAGATGTTTCTCGAAACCAAAACCAGTTTCTTACAGTTAATATTAACAATCGCAAAATCGCCTTTGATTACTCCAAAATAAGACTCGTATATAAATTTTTGACAAAGACACTTTTTTTCCCAACAGTAAATCTGCGATAACCAGTATTACAGACCACACCGAATGTTTTTTTTTCAGTCGACACTTCATAATAATAACATCAGGAAATGCTTCATAAGTCTTGATGGGATATCTCACAAATCGTTTTTGTTAAATAAGATATAACATTATTTGTCTAAATTATAATTTACAAATTTATACAAATAATCCTCAGGAGTTCAGATTACTTTTTCATAATAGTTATCTTTTAAATCATAATATCGCTCAGCTCTCTGTATCTTCTGTAGGAGAGTTTGAGGGGTTATCCACAATCAAGCCTTGGAAAGTTCCATCGTCTGAATCAAGATTTGACCTTGACAGAATAACTCCTTCTTTCGAACGAGTGTTCTGGTTGAGAATTATAATATAATTAATATTACTCGGAATGCTTAAAAAGAATTTTTAGATGATGGGGAATATCACGTATGGTCCACATTCAAAATTATACTCGATGAATTTATCATTGACGTTACAATGAACGATGAACGAGCGAAAACAATTATTGACTATCTCAATTACGAATGATATTTTCTCAGAACAAAATGTATTGTGCAAACCGAAACAGTGTCCAATATATGGAGTATTCGCAACAAATGTGATTCTGTTTTATAAATAACAAAACAAGCCACCACTGTGTTAAAAAAATCCAAGTCAGGAAAGTTAACTGGGATTGATGAACTATATTATATACGAGCATAACCTGTAACCGCGGTTGTTTATGGAATTCACTCGTTAAAAAATAAACCTGATATTAATGACCTCGCTCCGATGAATTGTTGAAAAAAAACTGTAGCTGAGCGAGTAATTGAACATTTTACAAATGCGATAAGTGCGAATGGGTTAACTGATCTAAGACGCAAACAAATAAACGAGTGGGCTGAATTAGTACAACATATTAGAGCTTCAATTAATGATGTATATAAGTTAGAAAAAAAATACTAAAATTTCCAATAATAGTAAAAACGATAAAAGGAGAAATTTCATACGATTCGAAATTTTACTCGAGAGGAACTCCAATAAATATCATTGATCATAATGCGCACGCGTGGATTAACGCTGTAACAATATTTTCACGAGATCGAACCGTAAGATGTTACCAAGGAAATTTGTTTGATTTTATTCACGAAATAAGTAAAAACGATCATGAGTTAGTATGGCGTTTTCAAAGTGATGAAAAATATGTTCAGTTTGTACGACCTTATCGTGAAGAGTATCGTCTAGAATTTCTCCACGAAGAAAAGATAAATCTTACGCCGAAATTTCTAACTGACAATATTGACGAGTTGCTGCGCAACTGTTTTACCTTTCCGTCAGTTGCAGCTCAATTAGCAAAAGAGAAAAATTCGTGGAAACCAAAACGAATTTTTTGAAAATGTGCAGCTAAGCTGATTTGAATACGGACAGAGTGGATTGTGGAATACTAACTACGACCACAACGAAGTTTTATCCATGGATATGGTCGGGTGTTATCCAGGACGTTTTCTTGGTTATGGAATATGTTCTGGATATTGTAACCGATTGGAACATCCCCGTCACGAAATGACCAGAGAATCGATAAATGGACGACTACCTGATTTTTATCGAACTGGATTCGCTAGTATTGTATCATTCTAGATTTCGAGGGGTAGTCATCCCATCTGTTATGGTTTGGTAATTATTTCTCTGAAAAATACTGTGACCAATAGTCTTTTTTATATAAGCTCGATTATAAAATATTGATATCGTTGATTGTAAGTGAGGCAATTATATTATATCGGAAGCAAATTTATGTTTGGTTACCACACGATAACACCGCAAGGGATCTAGGTAGAAGAATAATCGGTAAAGTTACTCAGGGTGGAACATATGACCATAAACGACATTATTCACAATGAATTTTACATGATGCTGAATACGATTATATAATCTCAGATGCAGCAGAAGAAAATAAATATTTGGAAGTCGACAAAACGCCTACTTGTCTCACGGACCACGATTAGAGACAATTCTTGGTTACATCAATGACGTCTCTACGCAGTATAGACATCTAATATAATCTATGTACGCTTATGTTTCTATAAATTCGCTATCGATGATACATAGATTCGCCGACACTGCAGTCTGAGTTGCAACGGATTCAATATCTAAAAATATACAGAATTAGTGAATCTAATATAATCTATGTACGCTTATGTTTCTATAAATTCGCTATCGCTATCGATGATACATAGATTCGCCGACACTGCAGTCTGAGTTGCAACGGATTCAATATCTAAAAATATACAGAATTAGTGAATCGTTTAACAACTGATTGTAACAGAATTGTTACCGAGTGGATGGTGGATTAAATGAACAACACAAACACAATATGTGAAAGAAAATATAAAGTTATGAAATAAATTATTAATGAAAAATAATGATGTATCAACACAATAACTCATGCGTTCAACCCACAATTACACTCACAACCATTCACAATACATGAATAAATTAAATATTAATACAAAATAAAACACAGATACAAAGGAATCTCTTGGACTATACACAGATCCAAGGAACCTTTACAAAAGTTATATTACCGCAAGTATAAATTGCGATAACAAATACAAAACATCAAACTATGCTATCGCACGTATGGATTGCTTCCCCGAATACCTAGGGTTGACACAATACTTTTATCGGTCACTTGCCCTTC
The DNA here is from genome assembly GCA_030141615.1 of Unio pictorum. Taxonomy (NCBI): domain Eukaryota; kingdom Metazoa; phylum Mollusca; class Bivalvia; order Unionida; family Unionidae; genus Unio; species Unio pictorum. Next base: position 1,070,008 of record JARLTB010000080.1, read on the forward strand.
ACGGATCCACCACAGTTATATGTACAGACAGCATACAGCATCTACTAGAACCAACGTTCCCAAATAGCTAGATGCCACCCCGGATGTTTACAACTCTAGACAGCTCCGACACTCGGATTTCTAGATTTCCGGATATGTACACGTCACGACAGATGTAGACGGACAGACAATCCGACAAACAGACAGTCAGATACCTCAATTCGATCGCACAATTAAACAGCACAATCACGGCACAATCAATCACATTCAGCTACAATTCAGAGACATTCAGAGACGTTCAGCTACAATTCAGAGATGTTCCGCAACAAATCAGCTACGATATCAGCTACGATATCAGAGACGTTCCGCTACAATATCAGAGATGTTCCGCAACAAATCAGCTACAATTTCAGCTACGATATCAGCTACAATAAAGAAACCAGACTAATAACAGTTGTCTCAAAAAATAATCTAAACCTTAGATTACGCTATTGCATTTAAAGTCTAATAGTGACTAGTAATTCCAAATATGCCACGTTTAAAATCTGCATTGTAATAAAGGCATCATTATATGAAATGATAAACTGAATAAAATTCACAATAAAACGAAATATAAATTTAACACTCACCCCTTTGGCTGGAGATAGAATGACGAGCTATCTTTCCTATGATAAGATACTTTTGGTCCCGTAATATTTATCAAAAATATTCTGCCTTTTATATCCTCAAATAGGTGAGCAGAATTCACGGCAAAATTACCGTGCACCCCGTGAATCTAATGTTCCGGACTTCATGTGATTCGAAGTCAGGCACATGCAAATCGTTACACGCCGCTTACCTTGGAGAAAACCACTTATTCACCCCAGGTAACGCATGTACGACGAAACAAAAACAAATGGTGAAATTAGTTTGTAATTCAAGAAGAAAATAAATTCAATTTTCGCCTAATTCTGTTACAATACCTCCCCCCTAAGAATAGAAATGTACACATTTTTAAAACTAACACAGAATAGAAGAAAAATAACTACTGATGACATCTTACAACATTTACACTGGTTATACTACAATCTGGATTTTATTACAGGGCAAATTCATACAAATTTCCCATCATGCCCTGCTCAAGTAGTCTGCGTCTATATTTTCAACTCCCCTTATTGCTTCTACACGGAAGCGATAAGGTTGTAGTGTTAGCGCCCAACGCATCAACCGAGCGTTAGCGACCTTGGCCTTGTTTAAATACAGTAGGGGTTGGTGATCAGTCTCGAGAACGAAATCTCTCCCAAATAGATATGCATGATACTTCCCAATTCCCCATACTACGGCCAAACATTCCTTTTCTATAACGGAATAATTTTTCTCCCTGGGTAGCAATTTCCTACTCGAGTAAGCTACGGGTAACTTACTGTCGTCTTGCTCTTGCAGTAAAACTGCCCCCAACCCAGTTTCAGAAGCATCTGTTCTTAGAATAAAAGGTTTGCAATTCAAGAAGAAAATAAATTCAATTTTCGCCTAATTATGTGACACTGATGCATCGTGGGGATCGTAGAGAATAAAACTCGAATGTTATATAATTATGCTGATACCCCAGATGTTAACATCAAAGATATTTATCGTAAAAATAATCAGATATCAGATTTATCGTCTGCGGCATCTATAGCCGATACAGTGTCGCGACATACGATAGTTTTTTTAATGGACATGGTGGTTGCGGTAAAACAACTAGAGTAATTGAATTATTTAGACACAATTCAGTTTTAGTTGTGTTAACGCCTACCCACAGACTTGCGAGAGAAATGAAAGAGAAAGGTGTGCGATCATATACATATCACAGCTTTTTTTTCGATATAAGTTACATAAATGGAGTCCTAATTGAATGGGTGAGAAATATATACCTGGAATAATAATTTGGGATGAAATATGCACAGTCTCGCTAGATATATTTTTAAAAATTCTTGATTGGCTATTGTTAAAGAAGACAGCTGTAATAATGTGTGGCTCTCACGGTCAACCACCACAATTTGTTTTATTGTCCCCGCATGAATGGCTAAATAATTTTGTAGAATATTATGCACTTCTTCCAAAATTAGGAGAGTTTAAGAAATTAATAAAATGCCTAAAAGAATTTCAGAAACTTCTATACACGACGTTTGGGATCAATCTAGACAAAACGATTTGATAGTGGCATGTACAAGGATAGGTAGTAATATACTTCAGTAGCAATTATTTCAGTTAATTAAGGAAACGTTTTCAGATTTGCCCGTACCGTTATGTTATTGAAGAGCTGATACACGACGACATCCTATTGAAGATGATATACCAGGAGAGTCAAGGAAACAAAATCTTGTATTAAATGATGTCGCAGTTGATATCAGTGCTGTTGAGGATGCACTACGCGCTGAAAATCTCCATCGACACTGGGTTACGCAATGACGATGCATTTATCTAACGGGTTAACTATTTCTGATACAGTTATTTGGATTATTGATGATCGTATCGAGTATTAAAATTTACTCTTTCTCGCAGTATCACGAGTTAGAACAAATAACTCCACTGCGGATGGTTATTGTTTATTTTACTGACACCAACAACGAAATTGTTAGTGATTATACAGTAAGAAACAAATTAGCTGGTTATAAACAAAGTGATCAAAATAACTGCAATTTTGAATATGCTGTTGATATTATCATAGCACTCAAACTACAACAGAATAATCATTGTACGAATTGTAACACAGTACTGTTGTGGCAGTATTCAAATAATTTACCTAAGATATAAATGATAGTAGTCTTTATCATATATGTGAAAATACGTTTTTGACCTGTCTTGAATGTAATGGAGGTAGAGGTGCAAGTTAAGTGATCCTTGTTGTAATTGTGCATCCTCAGGTATTACTTCAGACGTAAATCCACGTTGCAGAGCAGTTGAATCTCATCTGTATATTGTAGGTTTACCTGTAGATCTTTCTACACTTGAAATGTTGTGTGTGGTAATACTTCAGATAGGACCAGTTGCTCTTTGTTACCCCCTTCAAGTTCTCCCGGCTCATATAAGCATCTATCACATTTGAAAGTCTTGTAACCCGTTCTCCAGATCTTATTATTTCTTAATTCTTTCCTTTGCATAGTGATATCCAAATAACCACTCAGCAAGAGTTTTCAAATTTTGCTGTTTTCTTTGTCAACAACGGTTCCACCTCTTTATACCTACCTACAACATCAACTACAGTTAACGCGTATTTTGTTATGGCGTCTTCGTATTTTGATAGTATCATGTGGTAAATCGCAGATCTTACTAACCAGTCAGCCAATGATTCATTGAACGACTTATTTTTAATTAATTTAACGCGTGATATATGACTGGTATACGGTACATCGTGAGCATGACTTGCTTTATCAATTTCATTTATCGGATATTTATCTGGTTTTATTTCATCCTGAGTATCAAGTCGGATATCAAGTCTGGTTCCAGTATCTCAATAATTATATTCTGGAAGGTGTTTTTCTCTTGGTTATTTAGCCCACGGAGTCCCTGGTAATTTTCCTAAATTTGCTGCAATATAACCTCCTATTTTTTTAATACTGTTTGGACCAGGGGTAAATTTATATTTCTTTATACCTCTTTGTTCACACTTACCTGTATGTGCTGATAAATTATTTTTGTTGTAATAGTTGTTCATTAATTTGTTGGGCTCTTCGTTAGACATTTAACACAATTTATATCCATATTATTTATTATATTTATAAAATATGGATGTAATTGATTTTGAGCGTCAAGAAAAAGAATACCGGTAAAACATCACGCAGCGCTACCATATTCTATCAGAATGATTATCATAGGTCCAACTGGAAGTGGTAAAACGCAACTGCTACTTAATTTAATAATGTGATGGTTGAAACGGGGTAAACTGTATATAGTTGCTCCGTCGGTGGATGTTCAGCGATGTTACGATGTGTTAAAATAATCTAATGAAAATGCAAAGACGATACATGAAGATGGTAATGATATTATTAATTTAATCACTGATATTGATGAAACACCGTCCGAGAATGACATCGATAGATTTATTACTAATTAAGATGTGTACGTTGATTTAGTGCTGGATAAACAATCAAATCCGGCAAGAATATTTTCTCGCGGCAGACATAATAAAAAATACTGATGTGATTTATGTTAATCAGTGGTACACACAAATAACTAGATTGATTAGATACAACTGTACTATTTTAGCTGTATTTAATGGTGTTCATACACACACTGTCAAAAATATTCATCAGACTAGGTGTAGTTAAGTTTCAAAACTTGTTTTCATGTGCACAAACTACTCACAACAGATTTATAATGATACATTTACATGACCCCAGATCACGATATCGAGTCGGTCTTGATAAAATGTTTCGATAAAAACAGAGATGTTGTGACCTTGATAAGAGGTCAACGGGTAAACATTACGCGCATATTTCCTTATATTATTTCCTGAAGGTAACCACTGAAGTACCAGTAGAGTGAAAAGGTATCGTGGCACATTTCATATGAGGTAAATGGGCATACCGGTAATACCGCGCACTATTAGAACAAGCAGTCGAATCGAAACAATTCATTTTATCACATCACATCATGTGTATTATCTGTGTCACTGTAAATGGTCTTTTGATACGAGGTTATCAGGGAGCCACGTTAGTACAATCCAAACTTCAATAAGTCGACATTTAATAGACACATTGTGCTAGTTACTATAGGATTATATCCCTATCTCAGGCATATACATATATTCAGCATTTGGCAATTGGTGTAAGGACGAATAATATTTCAAAAGAGGCAAGCGAATGTATGATAACAGGCAATCGTTTAGTCTAGCACTTCCATTACCACTATCATTTCAGTGAAAGCATACCTGTCGCATTCCTTAAGATAGCAGATTTTAAGTTGGGCAGCTAGACAATGAGGTATTTAAAGATCTATGTTTGAGGAATACTATGATGTTTTTTTAAAAAAAACGTATTAGATGTTTGAACAAGAAAGGTGGATGGGAGATCGGGTACAATGTTTAAGTACCCCCTCCTCTAACATTCTCTCTAGGTATTCTTATTTCCTGACGTTATGTCACTCTGATCGAGTTTCTTGGGCCTAAAATTGACCTTATCCCGGCATCATATGCTCACTTGGATCATCTTTTAGCTATATGATATTGCTTGGAAATTAGGAAACAGTATTTTCTGAACATCAGTATTGGCGGCAAACAACTGTTGAGTCTTGACAGATTCCGGCTTTGGACCAATTATATTAATGACGTTTAGATACTAGAGGTCCAGGTATCGATTGATCCTTCTTTTCTTTAATCGAAAACACACCGTATCTACTGTAGTAAACATCTGCTATAGTTTTGTGTCGTCAATATGTATGAAGGTCAATTCAGCGAACGAAAGATGTCCAGCCATTTAAATGACATAAACATAAAACTAATGACGCGCGCTTTATTTTTGTCAAAGCCAGTTACGTAACATTTTTCACGGGTAGGGAGCGAATTCCTCTGTTCTGATCAAGGTAGCATCAAGGGGGGAGGGTCGAAAAGCCATCCTTGACAGACTGTTGGGAGGGGGCAGTGTCTGATAATTATTTGAATCAACATCCACTAGGAAATTAGCAAGACTTATCTAACATTAGAATCGCAAGTTTAAATATATTATCTTGAGAACTAAACCTCTGCAGTTGCTTAAACCATCTTGCAGATGTATAAGGGAATATAAGCTATTGGCAGGAAATGTATATTCTGTGAATAACAAAAAGCTTCAGTACAAGTCAGTGACTATGTGATCGATTGTTGTAATATATTACTTCATAGTAAGTATACTTTAATTATTGCAGTATGTATACTTTAGTACGTAGAATTATCATTTACAAGGTGATTTCTTCGTTGTGTTTGATATGCATGCACATTTTAAGATATGAGCAATGCTTATGTAAATAATTAACATTGTAAATCGCTGTTTGGTTAATTTGTAGTAAACTTCTGCATTTAATCGCTTGAAATTATATATTTGTAAATGTTGAATTGAATTAGAAACTTTGTATAATGGTTGCAGTGTGCAACATTAGTGAATAGGGATTTGCCTATTTGTGTATACTTTGTTAGAGTATCATGTGTAAGGGTACATCAGCGCATAGATATGTGTATATCTATGTACACTTTGTAAATGTTCAATGCACAAAAATGCGTCTGATTATATATTGTTTTAAATAATAAGATTTGAGAATATATATATATATATATATATATATATATATATATATATATATATATATAGTTACGTATATTTGATTTAAGTCATTTATTTTTGTTTGTCAGATTCAAATTTGACATTTTAAGTTTAAAATTCATTAACTGGGAGATATTTGTTTTTAAAAGTGGGATGACCTTTACTCTACAAGTAAATACCAGATGTTGACCTTATTTCTGACCTTGCTTCAGAGTTTGTAAACAAGCTTTTAAAATGATTGGCTGATTCCAAGGACATTATGGAGCTTTGTTGAAAACATCGTTCTATTTTTAGTTCTTGAGAGTAAACATAACTGATTTTCATCTGATTGTGTATGTGTTTTTGTGAACGTAAATTTGTTCTAAAGATTATAGAAGACCATGTGACCCCTTCCCTCTTTACGTAAAAACAGGTATATGAATTGTATTTTGAGAACGAACTATTTAGTTGAGGTTGGGCTTTTAGAATACTAAGTTGTGTTTTGAATTATTTTAAATTATCTTGTACTGGAAATTCTTTCACTTCGTTTGGATCAAGAGGATTTATATTGTTATTTATCTGGAAAACATTTGTGCTCATTGAATTTTCATAAGAACAGAACTGACTTCATCACGTGACATTGTCTTCCGTCTTGGATACTTCACTAAGATTCGAACTGGAATTAGCAGGACATTTTATTACCAGGACTTTTGCAATTTCACTAGTTTATTATATTGTGAATTATTTTTGGATTAATTTTGGAATTGATTCTTAAAACCGTAAGTTTATGTTTCTTTTATGAAAAATATTTGTACTCAATAAATTGTTTATTAAGTTTTTACAAGCTTGTTATTTTCACTCTTTCTATGTTACTGTTTATTCTAGTCTAAGCACGTAACATAGCAATTGGGAGCTCGTCCAAGATTTGGATCAATTGGAATTTGGCTAGAATATTTTCAGAAAACTTTTGTTTTAAAATTTGAATTCCCCTAGTGTTTGGAATTTTTTACAAATCTTTAGTGAGATTCACAGGCTTGTATTAAAATTACATCTAAAGTAGAAATATTTATTTCTAATCCTACTCAGGAGCAATTAGATTTTTTCAAAACAGATGAGTTGATTCAACTTACTAGAAAATATTATCTTTCTTTAGTCAATGCTTCTTTAACGAAACAAGATATCAAAAAGATTTTGGTCTAATATTTGGTAGAAAAGAATGTTTTGGAAAAAAGTGCTTTGATTTCGGTCAGTAAGTCTGCATCAGACTCTGACAAAAAAATAAAGGAATTAGAATTAAAATTCAAGATGGAATTAGAGTTGAAGAAGTTGGAATTTCGAGAAAAGGAGAGAGAGACAAGAAAGGGAGAAAGAAAGACAATTACAATATGACAAAGAGGTGAGAGAGAGACATAATGCATAATGCATAATAAAATGAAGAAGCAGAATAATTTTGGCAATCCATATGCCTCGTTTCAGGTTTTGTGAGTGTTATTAAATTGTTTTATTTGTGCATGAAGATGACGAAGAAGAAATGTCTTAAATGGATACATTACTGCAGTAGTATTGAATTTAGAAATATGAAGTTCATGCATCCATAAATTTTTGAAGAATTTTTAGATTAAATTCGCAAAATGAAGTAACTTCATTATATTTTACACTTTGACGTACATTACACAATGTCTGCGGGTATTCGAGTCTAAGATTTGGCTAATGTAGTTAAGTGAGAAATCTTGCCAGTAGCTTCTCGTGGGTCGGTGGTTCTTTTCGAGTGTTTTCTCGGGTTCTTCCTCCACCAATAATACTGGCCGCCATGTATAGCCTATCGTGTGCTGAAAAATGGCGTTAAGCCCTAAAACAAACAAGCAAAATGATATTAATCTACCCTCTACACCTTATAAATTAATAAAAAGAACCAAGCATTAGTTTTAGAAACTTTACTCGATAAACCATTGCCCTGATGCCTAATTTCTCATTATTATTATTATTATTATTATTATTATTATTATTATTATCATCTGTCAACATGTATGTGCTTGTTAATGAATATTCAAAATGGTAGCATTTTTTTAGAATACAGATTGCTAGATGAATGATAGCCTCTTAAGCAATGAAATTGGAAAACAATGTATGGTAAATGTACTTTGTGCAAACATGGGTTAATTCACCATCGCATGCCACAGAAGAACTCCTCTGCATTATCAAATCACCACTGGTTGCATGCAGTAAGATTTCCTGAATATGCGTCAACAAAACTGCGTAATTAATGAGCAAATGGAATAAGCTTTCATAGGTCAACGAAGTGACCTCTTATTCATCGATTAGTGACCGCATTTGGAAGTAAAAATCTGACTGACTCAGTCAGCATGAAAGGTCATGGTTTATGATCCGATAGAGAAAATTGTAATCACGCTCGCAAAGATTGGTTTAGCAGGTGTATGCATAATCATGAAAAACGATAAAATCTTGTTGACGGCAATCACTGAATTACAACCTTGGGTCTCGCTTCCCTACTCTGTCTTCTCCTCTCTTTTATGTGGTAATTTTATCAAGAGTGACTTGCATATCATCAGCGATAATAAGATGGTATTAACTCCATTATAGAGCATGACATTGTTTCTGGCAGCTGTCAGCGTATCTATTTGGGTCGAGCGCTGGAGTCTTGAACTTGTAAGCCAGAATTATGAAACCGGTATCGTATAAATTACATTTCATTAAATAACGGTGAGTGTTTTCTGGTATATTATTTATCTAGCAATCGCATAGGTTTGACAGGAGACCACAAACAAGCTCACCGTGGCCTTTGTGGCTGTATGAAGCCTCACAGGCATAACTCGACGGGACGGGAAAGAAAAGAAGTGTAGAGAGCACGTGCTCTCTCTCCCTCTCTCTCTCTCTCTCTCTCAAATTTTCAAATTGAAACAGTGACCACGCCGTTTAGTCAGGTTGCATATCCCGTTCACTAGAGATCCCTTGATCGCGAATTTGAGATAATGTCATACAAAACAGACATCGGAAATTAGCATTTGACACCGGCAGGCCAGACAAGTTCAAGAGTGGAAGGAAAGTCATTTTTAGCCGCTATATTTTGCCACTTTTTATATTAGTAATATCTGGTAGGCATTGAGCATAATAGTTCCATATTGTAAACTAATGAATTACAACTTGACAAATTGATTCTCCTGAATCACTGAAATAAATTTTGCCTTAAACGCAAGAGGGAACTATCTTGGACAAATTAAACAGTCATTTGACCTAAAAGAAGGCACTTGACGCAGTTATGATACCTTTCAATTGAGACGATCGTAACAAATGCATTTCACTTATCATTGTTCTATGTTGTATGTGTGCCTAATTTAGTACAACGTTTGATGTCTCACCAGCAAAGTATATAAAAAAAAGACTTAGATGGCATTCTTCTATGATTATACCGTAGCCTTTAAGATAGTAAACTCTAGATTTCATGGTCAGTTGCGCGTCTTTTAGGTCATCATAAGTAAAATTATGAAGCTTCACTGTATCATGAGATATACATGTATATAAGTGACAGTCAGAGTTTGCCATGGAGACCAACTTTCTTTCTTCTTTTTGCAACTATTATTCAAGATTCAGAATCTTTTCCTTCCACCGCCTGTTGTCAGTAGTTTTGAAACTTTATTTCTGCACATATCATGTGATTTACCACGCCACCATATCGGCGGCGCAAATGTGTTGAATAGTACTTACCTTTGGTTACTTGTTGATTCTCTATGTTTACCTCAGGCTTTTAGTCAATTTTGCGCTATAAATAGATGTCATTCGTTATCGTTTGCATTTCTTTATGCTAGTTGGGAAAACACTTTGAGAATGCATGCGCACTAAGGGGAATATTTTAATTTCACTGTGTTAATTACTAATAAGATCACGAAATGGGTTAAATGTCTTGACAATTGAAGTTCAGATTATTGATACTGAAAGGTTTCGTTTCGAACGGAAGGAAGGTTACTATATCCACATCAACTGCCCATACATGAATGATACTCATAGTATTGCTGAGGATAATGCTGATTAACAGACGATGCATTGCTCGGGCTATACTGCACAACGATATCGCTTAATTCAGGAAATCTGTGTCGCTTTTGCTAGTTGTTTTAAATGTTCAAGCCAAATAGATTGCCATGAAATCATCGGTGTTTAACCTATAAGCCGTGATATCCTCTTGTTAAAAAGTACTTCTATTAGATTCATAATCATCTAATTCCAATTGTATAAAATGTCTTGGTTTTCGGCAATCTGATTGGATGTAAACGGTCACGTGATACTGATGGAATTTTTTTCTTTTACACATAGCTACATTCTGCGTACAACTTTTGGTTCTTTGTTTCCAGGTCATTGTATGTGAAGTTTTATCTATATCAATGCATTACACCATATTAATAACAACATCAAGCCCCCACTCACCCACCCATGTGATTTCCAATCAAAATGTAAAAAAAAAAATCTGACCTTTCAGCATTCCAATACTCTCTCCAGGCGTTACAAACCAGTCTTCATATTTTATTTCATTTCGCTTCGATAACATGTTCCAGCAGCTGTTAAAGTAGAGCAGATGATATCACTAAAATGTACACGAGTTTCGTTTTGTAAGATTGAAATGCGCAGAAAGCAAGAACATCGAATGCTATAAAAACTCGTGCCATTCGCAGCATAATAAATATAAAAAAAACAGGAATAACTTCATATAAACAGCATCAACCGTTTCTTTACAATTAAAAAAATAATCATGATAATTTAACTAATAAAGTTATGTACATTCAGTATTTTGTTTGGTGTTTATTTTTCGTCTTCTGTGTCTCTATTTAATAATTCTGCATTTAACAAAGACTTAATTAGAGGGCAAAAGCGCTGACGCTAGTCAAAACCTGGTTCTGCACTGATCGTGTGATTTGAATTTTAACATAGCTTTAACAATTTTTTAGTCATATCCATACGATGTCTGCAGTGTGACAGTTTATAGTGATGTCTAGCACTGGGGCATCATGCCGCAGACATGTAGCCTGATGTCCCATCACATCACTTTATCCTGATACCAGGCATACTAGTCTTAACAATATACCCTCTTAATGCTGAGCGCCAAGCGAATCAGCTGTTAGCATGTTAGTACCATTTTTTGTAAGACTTTGTTATGACTGGACCAGGGACCTCCCGCATCCGTGACGGACGCTCTAACCACTAGGCTACCGGAGCGTCTGCACTGATCGTTGCTATTTTGTTTACAATTTATATATAAAAATTAAACATACGTGCAAAGTTTTTATACTTTAATAGATTTAAAAGGCATCCAAGAATCTACAGATCTGTCATGAAAATATTATTTCAATGTCAACAAGTCACATTTTGTATCATAACTTGGTCAACCACATTGTTTTTGAATATACATCAGGCAATATGATAAAGAATATAAATATGATTTGAATACATTATTAACTTTTCTAGTGCGATGACGAGTGTAAAGATGACACCTACCAAGAAATTCAAACCTGATTCTGAACAGTCTGAGCAGAACAGCAGTTGTAGTGCAGATTTGCAAGTCGTAGATTTTATTGAAAAATCTCGCTGGACTGACTTTCAGCTCATGGTAGAGGGTAAATACTTTTACGTCTCAAAGTCTTTTCTAGCCCTCGTATCACCTGTTTTTCGTCTGATGTTCGAATCCGACTTTAAAGAGAAAAATCTTGATGTCTTACCCCTGCCTGGCAAGTAGTATGAAGATGTTCTGACTTTCCTGAAGTGCACACATCCAGGGAAACGTTTTAAGGTTACCTGTAAGTTTCTGGTAGTAAAGTGGAAAATGTAAATGTTTTGTGTAGTGTTCCATGTATAATCTAACAAAGAGACTCTAACCTTCAACAGTTTTCTTTTATTATTATTATTATTATTATTATTATTATTATTATTATTATTATTATTGTCTTGAAGATTAGGCTAATGTAGCTATGTGAGAAAGCTTGTCGGCAGGTGGTACTTAACGGGGTTTTCCAGGGTTCTTCCTCCATCAAATATACTGGCTGCCCTGTATGTTGAGAAATGGTGTTAAACCTTAAGCAACAGCATCATCAATATTTCATAACAGCTAATGAGACTCCTCCAGTTAGTATCTAACCTATTCATTAATTTATAATATTTTATAAGGATGATGAAATTTGCAAGAAAACGTACGGATCAAAGTGTTAATAAGATTTCTTGAAATTTGTCTCAAACATTCAAAGGAAGTTTCGTTTGTTTTCTTCATAATACAGAAAATAAGTAGAGCATACATATAAGGGGTCAATGGTAAAACCCAAACACTGGTTCAGTTAAGATAGATGGAATTGGTAATATAACTTAAATTAAAAGAAATGAAAGAAAACGAAAATTTAGTCACAAATCTTTAGTGATGAAAAGTATTAAAGGACTGGCACTTTACGTTATGAGTTTTAATATGTTCCCAAGTAAACGTAAGAGTCTGAATACTTATCGAATGAGTATTCTATGTCACTGTCATATTTTCTTTTTAATAGATGATATTGTACCGAAAGTGTTACCTCTGGCTCATGAATATCAAGTAAAATCGCCTATGGACGACTGTTCCAGTGAAATGATGATGCAGATGGGTGCTTATTCAAATACTACTGGTGCTTGTGGAAAGTACTGTAGTATCTGTATAATGGCAGAAAAGTACGACTTGATTTCTGTGGTAGAAAGATGCATAGAAGTAATTTCCTCAAAAAGCTATCAATTCTACAAATATTTGCCCGAATTCTATGAAATATCTAGTGGAACAAGATACAAGATTCTGCATACGAGACTTGACTCACTAGACTAAAACTAATTAAAGACTTGTTGATTCACATTTGCACAGTGAGGTAACTAAAATGCATTGGAGACTATGAAATACTTTACACGATTACATTGATTGACCCATCAAAGACATTCAGTAGGCATTTTATGTTTTGGTTTCATATATATATATATATATATATATATATATATATATATATATATATATATATATATAGAGAGAGAGAGAGAGAGAGAGAGAGAGAGCATGTACGCTGGATTAATGATATACCATATACCACGAATTGTATAAATATTTCATTCAATTTCATTCAAAGGAAACAAGGCTTGCCGAATTTCCTTTTAATCTATACTTGATACAGTGAGTGGTATATCACTGATCCAGCGTACATACTATACATATATTTTATTTATATCACATGCAAATATACATATTTCCCCTTTGAACCTAGATAAGATTTACTCCGGACACTTGTGTAATGTTTGAGTGAATAAACTCTTCATGAACAACACTCCGAATGTATTCGTAGAAAATGTAGTTCTATGACTTTTTCTTGTTGTTCTCATATACATTTGTACCTTCACAAATAAGTGGATTGTTTTCTAGTTTTATTCACATTGATTAAAATTAAAGATTGTTTTTATGAAGAAACTAGATTACTGCCAAAACGTTAGCTTCTCTTACTGGGCGAACTCTCAGTCATTCACGTACTACAGTATTGAAATTAACGTGGAATATAAACTAAGTGAAGTGACGACCCAACAAGAGGTAATTAAATTATTCTCTCTCTCTCTCTCTGTCTCTCTCTCTCTCTGTCTCTCTCTCTCTCTCTCTCTCTGTCTCTCTCTCTCTAGATTAATCCCAAGGAAAGTGTAAACATACCGTTGTGACGAATCACATTCTTGTAGCTCTCTGAAGCAAGTTCAGTTTTAAGATTTTCACCCAACCCAAACTGTTTTACACTCTCACTAAATATTTCTGTGTATGTTGCCCCATATGCATAATACCGGAGAGGGGAACAAAAACGTTTTTGCGATAAAATTGTGTACCATGTTAAATTCATTTAGAAAACAGGGACTATTAATACTTTTTATCATGCGTTATTAATGATTCATGAGTGGAAATTCATCATTTATTGATAGGCCTGCAGTTGAAAACTGCTTAACTGTTTATATATTCGTACCAATGCGTCATGGTTGGATTTCAATTTGATATGCCAATGGTATTGGTATATAAATTTGCCTTATTCCAACACCTTAAATACCACATATATATATATATATATATATATATATATATTTATTTATTTATTTATATAACTCTCACGTTCGTTGTTGTTTCTTTACATGGGGTGAAGTTCCCTGATGCCTGCTTTCTGATAATTAATTTTTAAATTGTATCGATACTTCTTAAAATTGATTTGCTTCATCATAAATGTTGAAAACTGTAGTAGCTTTTTTTTATAGAGTAACGAAGATAGTCGCATCCGTGAATGTATACTGGAGTGTTATGTAATCCTGGGTCTTAAAGTTAGCGAATAAGTAAAACAAGACTCTGCTTCGAGATATTTTATATGTCTATTGGTGTTCTTTGCCGTTTATTAACATACATTTAATTTCCTATTTAAGTTAGATGATTGTTGGAAATGATCGATAAACATACGCCATGAAGAGTCCATGCAATACAAGGACAATATTTTGATTTGCGTTAATACCAACAAAGTATATTTTTACGATGGTATATACTTGACCTAATGTTAGGATCTTGGTGTATATCCTGTACAAATTGTATATCAGTTTAAAAATTGGATGATACTTCAATGGCTCCCACTATGTTACTTGTACCCTCCAACAACGTAAACTTATCTGGGTGAAGTAAAACAATGCATATTTTATGAGAATATTTTTTTTTCATAGACTCTTATTCATGATGATAACCAGAGAGAGAGAGAGAGAGAGAGAGAGAGAGAGAGAGAGAGAGAGAGAGAAAGAGATAGAGAGGAGAAGAAGAAGAAGGAGAAGAAGAAGAAACTCTTTGAAAAGAGGGTGTAACTATGACGATGAAATACAGCTACATCTGGAGAATGAGGTACAAGAATCTATAATGAGAGATGTGAGTCCTTCAGACTTCAGAATGAATGAACTTTATTCAAGTAATTAATATACATATATTACTACATTCTAGAGACACAGCTATAAAGCTATATATTCAAAATACATGAAATACATATAAAATTACATTTTCCCTACGAGCTTACCAACTTCATTCATTTGTACAATTTCTGCATTTTTAATAAAAGGATGAGGTTATATTGCTGAGCAACTATATCACCGTTCCGTCAGCTGCAGCTCACTTTGCAAGAGAGAAAAATTCGTAGGAACACATTGAAATATACAAAATTAGTGACTTAATTTACTGCTCATGATGCAATGTGGGGTTTATGGAGAATAGAATAAGAAATGTTATCCAATTATACTTAATCCGCAGATGTTGAAATCAAAGATATTTATCGTAAAAATAATCAAATATCATAATTATCGTCTGTGACATCTATATCTGATCCATTATCCATACATAAAACTGTTTATCTAAATGGACCTGTTGTCTGCTGTAAAACAGCTTGAGTGATCGAATTATTTTGACAGGATTCGGATTTAGTTCTGTTAACTCCTACCCACAGACGTGCGAGATAAATGAAAGATAGAGGTGTGCAATCATGCACATATCACAGCTTTTCTCGATACAAGGATAATAAATGGACTCCTGATCAAATGAGGGAGAAATATATACCTGGAATAATAATCTGGGATCAAATATGCACAGGGTCAGAAAATATATTAAAAAAGTTTTTTGATTGGCGATTGTAAAAGAATACAGCAGTGATACTGTGTGGCTATCACGGTCAACCACCACTATTTGTTGGTTGTAGATTATTACAGAGATAATTGATGATGATAGAGCGCTTGATCCAAAATTAAGAGAGTTTAAGAAATGAATCAGACTACAACTGAATAAAATACAATGTGAAATAATGCATAAAATACTTTCAGAAACTTCCATAAGTGATGTTTTTGGATAAATTTAGTGCAAATGATTTAATAGTGGTAAGTAGAAAGATAGTTGTGATACACTTTAGCAGCAATTATTTCAGTTACGTAAGAAAAAGGTTTGAGAGTTGCCTGTACGGTTATGTTATGGACCAGCTAATAGACGACGATAGAATATTGAAGTTGATATACCAGGAGAGTCAAAAATACAGAATCTCGTATTATATACTGTTGTCGCAATTGACATCAGTGCTGTTGAGGATGCAGTATACGATACATTCATCTCAGGGGTTAACTATTTATGACACAGTTGTTTGTGGCATTGGTGATCTATCGAGTAATCATACTTAGTCTATCTCGCAACGTTGATAATCCTAAAATTATTTGCTTTCCACTAAAATGTATATTAATTTATTGGTTGACATTAATATTGACCTTTAAAAGCGAAATCTGTTTCATGCACACATATAAAGTGGAATGCAAAGCCTGATGTAAACTATCTAATATCAGGTTTACGACAAAAATATTTAACCTATTGGCAATCGTTACCTTAATTGTTGATCTCCGACCGCTTCTCTGCCTCTCAAAGATACTTTTGCGTTATACTAAGTCGATTTAATTATATTAATACTAGTTTACCTTTCATCGCAGATCTTACTAACCAATTAGCCAATGATTCCTTGAAATATTTATTTTTTATGGAATTTTACGCGAGGTCTGATGGTTGAGTGACTGTGTAAGCTGGCTGTCCTTTTTATATTTTATGAATGGTGTTTGTATTATGCTGTGCTCTTGGTACTCTTTATGAGAAAGCTTTGCCGTTTAGCATTATCATTAAAACAGAAAACAAGACTAAAATTCCGACATGACAATTACAATTTCTAGTGATTTAGATGAGTTAAACCAGTCTTAAATTCCAACATGACACTTACAATTTCTAGTGATTTAGATGAGTTAAACCAGTCTTAAATTCAAAAATGACACTTACAATTTCTAGTGATTGTTATGAGTTATAGCTGAGTTTAACTGCATATTATTCTTCAGCAAATACCTTCACACTCTACCCCAGTTCAGGTTTTTGGAAGAGAGACGCGGGTGAAATATAATGAAAGGGAAATAAATAATTGTTTCATACTGTCAGTACATTTTCATTTGCGATGAATATAGCCAGGAGGTGTTACCTTAGACAAACTAGATTAAGGTTGTAAGAGGCCTGATAAAAATTCTAAAAACACCTTCTCCTTCAAATAAATATAATTTCACTGTGTTAATTAACATCTCCCATCAAGTTGATAGCATACAATACTCTGCCTATTTTAATGGGGTGGTCGACAATCTAACATTTTACCAAAACGGTGAAAAGTTGCAAATATTATGTTACCAAATTTTGCAAGGTAGACCGAATCCAGGCTGGCACTAAAATTGTATGATCGTTATGTGAATCCAGACTGGCACTAAAATTGTATTATCGTTAAGTGAACGACTGCGATATGTTACTTCAACTTATGTGTGTTTTGCAATATCTTAGTCATATTCAAATAATCTATTTCACCTTCTAAACAATATTGGAACGTAAGCTGTTCAGCATATTGCCAAAAAGATTGACTTGACGTCATAAAGGGAGGATGTTCAAAATGGCAGCTGAATATCAAGAATCGATTTATTGATGCGAATGATCTTGAGGCGTTAAGGTCAGTCTTTGTATTAAATTTGATACAACGTTTACCTGCCTACTACAAAAAATTCATTGAAAGAACAGAATAAAGTGGATGATAAAAGGTTTCTTTTTATTGTCAGCTATAAAAAAAAATAGATCAAAACAGAGAAATATCATTCATTTGATTTTTCAAATCAATGAAAAGTCATTGCAGAATAGCACATTTATAGCTCATATTCAAGCAAGATGTTGATACATCCGACCCCAATTTTTTCATGCATTTTACATACCGAAAGGTCAGTATTGACAAAAAGATATGGTCAAAGCGCAAATTCAATCACCTTCTCTCTGCGATAAATTTGAATTGTTCTATACAAATCATTATATATTAAACAGCTTGATGCAAATCAAAATAGTTGCCATCCATGCCGTTCGAAATATTTTACATGCCTTGAACCCACGTACCTGCTCGTATGGGTTGATAGCTCTTCTTCCCTCGCCAAATATGATATATCACTGTCTTGATACTTTGAAGTGATATGGGAGATGTACATGCCTCACATTAACTTCGATAACACATGCCCGAAATACTTAATTGACTAATAAATCCATATCTTTTTTTATGAAACAATTATCAGCTGCTGAGGAAAAAAACACGCAGCCTTGAATTAAAAATATTTACATCGGCTACATTACACAATTTTCCATTGCCAGCTTACACGCATATATTATACTGTGCATTCTATATTTTCTACTGTATAAGCTACGTAGGTACGTGGTTGTCTATCAACCGTTATAGTTGATTTTGTAGCACGTATGATTTATAGTAAACGAAGAGTGGCAGATTTTGGTAATCATCCAGGTAATTCCTGATTGGAAAAGGACAGCGGGCTAAATAGTACAGGATTCCTAACGTTGTCGAAAGGAATATAAATATATCTAGCCTTGGTGACAGTCTGTGCTCCTACTGGTGGAAGGAAAAGTAATATTTAAATCCAGAACACAGGCAATTGTTTATGCTGCAACTTCCCACATAATTATCAAATCAGTCAAAGTATGCATTTCGCATTCGTCGAAAAATATTGCAGCTTTAGCTTTGGTTATAACTCGTACCGTGTATTCGAAAGTCGAGGGGAAGATGTTTCTTTCTTAAACGTATAGAGAAACTCTTCAGCAGTGCAAGTTAAAAAATATTTAAATATTTTGAGTTAGACTGCTAAACAAGAAAGAAAGATGAGAGATATCTTCAGGAATTGAACGCAGATAGTTGTAATATATTTTAATTGTACATTTGAACAGGATGTATTATAGGAGATTAGTTATAATGTTCTGGTATCCCACCCCCAACACTTTCTTGGTATTCTTAATTTCCTACTGTCTGTGTCTCTAATAGATTTTTCATTGGCCTAAGATGACCCTTATCCCGTCATCATACCTTCATTTGGATTATCCTCGCGTCGTATTATATTAATTGGAAATAAGGGTAAAGTATTTGCCGAAAATTTGCATTAGCGGGAAATAAGTTAAAACCCAGACAGGTACTGGTGTTTGGGTATAATGTTGACGTGTGGATACAAGAGGCATGAGTATTGCCAAGTCATTGTGGCCGCACATAACATATCGTGTTGAACATCTCATAGCAAAACTAGTAAAGAAAGGTGTAATCAATAAGTAGATAAATAAGTTTCTAAAGGAATGAACGAACCAATGCATGAATGTGCAAATAAATAAGACATACACATGTGCAAATCTATCGCAATCCTTGTACGCACTTCCTACATTTATCTGATTCAATTGAAAAACACGTCGATATTAGCCTTGATCTTTGAATGCAAAAACATATCCTGGATGCAAGGTCTGATATCAACGTATTTATCTTAAAAAATACGTTTCTTCCAATATCTTTTAATCGCTAATATATGCATTCGTTTAGACAACTTAATAATGGCCATGTGTTAGCATGTGTGACTGAAGACTTAGAGAATGCAAACTGAGAGAAACGTGTTTTGTATCAATATCAGTGGTTGAATTGCTAATAGGGGCTAGAGGTAAATAATTTAAACAATAGAAATTCATGTTATGCGTCTTGAAGAAAAATGTTTTCGAAAGGTTTGGTTGTCAGCTGTGGGAGTGTCACTTTATCCACTTTATCAGTTGCATCATTACATATTCAGGTATGTGACATGATGACCTACATATGATTACGTCACTTCCTGTGACATTGACGCGAAAAAGTGCCCTCAACGTACCCTACACAAGTACGCAGCCTTCCGTCCAAAGGTTAGAACGTGTGTCCTTGACTCACTGAATTAATCAGACTATCTGACGTCGAAAAGACATGTTTTGGAACAAAAAGGTATTAGGAGGTCTTACCTCGGTTCAGTGTATATGATAATTAACTTGGATGAGAAAAAAAAAACCGTATCATCATTTTGATCCCAAAAAACCCTCCAATATTGGTGATTTAACCTGCTTGAATAAATACCGATACACGCGCTATATCTCTCTCAACCCACCGCCCCTGTATAATGCGCACTTTCTGCTTGAATAAATACCGATACACGCGCTGTATCTCTCTCAACCCACCGCCCCTGTATAATGCGCACTTATCCAGCATCTACCATCGTCCGATGTATTTCCAGCACTCTGGAGTTCTCAAAGAACCGAATTTTCTCTATGAATAATCAGATCTTTGTGGCTGTGGTTGTGTGGGTCAAACAGGCAAACACCAGCGGCGATTCTAACACAGTTCTGATCGACGATATATATATATATATATATATATATATATATATATATATATATATATATATATATATATATATATATATATATATATATATATATATATATATATATATAGGCGTAATTTCAATGGCGGAGCTCAACGTTGGCTCATGTACATTGATAGCGATTTGTGATTCTCTTCCTGTCGTAGATTTATTTCTTTGCTGAAGCTCATCATTGATTGGTTCAATTTGATATGATCCTGTTGGAATGTCGACGATGTCCGAATGGTGGACTGTCTGGCCGGTTCCATCAGTGCTGGTTTTATACGCGAATACCAATGAATTCTTAGCGCGTAATTCAATAAATGAATTTGTTCTGATATTTGGCCAACTTTAATAAAATTGTAGTTGTGCCCGTGGGATCTCAAATTACCGATCATTAGGTGCATTTACAGGAGTTGGAAAACCAAGATCTAATTCCGTCTGTGCAGATGCCGCTGATATCATTGTGGTCGTCGTCAACGTTGTGTTAGCCATAATCTGTTCCAGTATTAATACTTTCTCGATTCTAAATGGGGCGTTGGCAATGTTGTGGACCCGCTTTCGCTATCTCATCAAAGTGCTATCTAGTGATACCGATAATAAAAATCACTAATTGCAGACGATTAACTGTCTTATATTACATCGTCCTTTAATCCCGTTGACATTATCGACATTGTGAAGTATACATGAACTCGTCGCCGCGTACTCTATTACCCGGAGATGTAGATAGTCGCTTTGCGATATTATTAAGGATACCCACCGCGCCGACAATAACAGCGACACTTATTTCTATCACTTGCGGTATTATATACGTCGGTGATAATGCGCCCATTAACCAGTGAGTGCATCGCAGATACAGTATTGTCGTGACGATGATTCGTCTGTGGTATACGTTTTGGTTTGTTATATGCTCGTTGATTTTTCAAGCGATGCGTTCCAGACACATGCTTGGTTATATATCTAAGACTGTGTGGGATTCATCTTTGCTCTATCTTATATACTAAATAGGCAGTTAATGTGTTTTCACACACCACCGTAATGTCGCTGAGTTTTGTCTTCTAGATCCGATATGAATATTTCTCGGTATTTTGATTTTAGAAAGACTGACACAATTTCAAAAAATCTGTCGGTGTAATGAAACCTTTGAATGTTTTGATGTTTAATCGCCGAGCAGCATCAATTATGGATAGTTTCAGCGAAACGTTCCTGGCAGTCCCTGTCCTTGACAGTGCCACATTCCTAGTAATCTTCAACCCCGTTCATTTTTTCAGGTCTTGAGGCCCTGCCCCACTGCTTTTTTCAATGCTATGACGGCAGCTTCAGCAGGGTCAGTGCTATTATCGCTGCTATAAGTGGCAAAAAACCACCAGTCTTTGCTGTATCGTTGACAGCATTCGCGAAAGGATTAAATTGCATGTCAGTCTTTGATTTATTGGCGTTATTGAAGTATCTGAAGTGTCTGAGCAGACGTTCAGTCAGAGATAATGTATTTGGGCCTTGCAAATTGATACCGATTGCATCATTTTAAGCTGACCGGGTGTCAGGGTGACAATGATGTGTTGATATGATATTATAATATTTTGAATGCTTTAATTATTTTTCCACTGGTGCATCAATGACCCTCATTTGTTATCCAGCACCTTTGAGCAGCTTTGTTTTGTCTGACAGTATAATTGCAATTGCTATGTAACCTGCAGCTGGCGCATGATCAACAGTAGCCCTAACATGTACATCAACGAATGACTGTTTGAATAAATCCAGATTGTCCAATGATAAATAATAGATGGTATGCAACGTCGATAAATCCCGCCGTGATATACACACAACGGAGTCGACATTTTGATCATACCCCATGAATCTCATCAAACTATGACACACCCGAGCAATGTCGTTTTTATCTAATTCAGTATTATGTCTTCAGATGGTTTTTAATGTATATTTATCCTCAGCGAAATCGTTGACACTGCTAAGTTTTAAACACCATTGGGTTGGCTGATCCATGTAAACGGTGGCACACTGAAATACCATGAATATATATATATATATGTCGTGGTGATGACATTCATTGCTGTAATGTGATCTGCCATGAAAGTGATCCTGTTGAGCCCAGAGCTGTGAGTGTAATAGACAGCCACGATAACATTGATTCACCACCACTGTCAATAAAAGATAAAATCCGCGTTTTTTCTGCCGTTGATGGAGTCATCGTTGGAATCCATAATGCCAGTTTTTTTTTTTTTTTTTTTTTTGTTTTTTCGGGTTTAACGCCATTTTTCAGCACAATATAGGCTATACATGGCGGCCAGTATTAATGGTGGAGGAAGAAACCGGATAACCCCCGGAAAGAACCACCGACCCTCGAAAAGCTACTGGCAAGCTTTCTCACATAACTACATTTTCCGAATCTTAGACTCGAACACAGGCAGACAGAGGTGAGATGGCAATGGTCCGTAACGGACAGCGCTTTAGACCACTCGGCCACTCGGGACCCCGCCAGTTTTGTTAGTGTTACTTTAACATCACCCCAACCACCACCACTTATCCCAGCGCGCCGGATTGCATTACTATCGGTGGCCTCTCGAACCAGTGCAACCGTATGTTCGGATTCGAAGATAACATTTCTCAAATGTCTGCATAATCCGAAGATATGTAAAAGCGGTAATCCACACATGAAACTTAACCTTACATCGTGGTGTTGCGAATCCTAAGTTGAATTCTGAAATGGTACTCTGCAGTGTCACAAAATCAGCAACATTTGGTGGTATCGTCGTTTTCAGCAAAATTAGAGCTTGCCTGTACTTTGAGATACTGCATATTGTCATTGTGGTCAGCATTCTCCTTCACAAACATCATGGACGGACCGGGGGACCGTGAATAGTCATCGCTGTATCGGGCTGGTTTTATAACTGCTGTAGCAAGGTCAACGATATCAAGGCATGCTTCAATTTTCCTACCTTAGATGATATATCTGGCACTGTTAAAAATACGACTGTTAACGAATCCACATCGTTAATTTACTGCATAAGCGTTATCACCATATTTCACAAGTTTGCCCTGAATCCACGCTGGTTTGGTTCTTGTACTTCATAAGAAAAATAGTAATAATCACGCACATAACCATCCCTGCGTCCTGGTGCGTCCATGTCAAATGAGAGATCAGATACACGATTGAACATTTGTATGATATTCCTTTTTATAATATTCGTTGTCTTCTAAAACAATGCGCTAACACCGATCAATAAGTGGCTGATCAGCGGCGACGACGGGCCAGACCACTACTCCGCTATTTGATTTGCTGTTATGTTTTTTTTCTATCGTAGCAGCTTGTTGTGTTGTAAGCTAAATATTAGTCGTTCATTTGCAGCTTGGTTTATTATTTTACTGTCACTTCCTAGTATCACTTCGTTACTGGACAGTTCTACTGGCTGAGATTAAATGTTTAGTCGTACTAATCGCACGAGCCCGTCCTTGACCGCTGAGAATGATTTATCAGCGGTGTCATCTAGAGCGTGAATATCCTTGTCATGAACACTTTCGATGGCTTTCATTCGCAGTTGTTTTGCCATTGGGATCACATTTGATTATATGCTTCTAATTAAAGATTGAACAACATCACCAATCCCATCTCTGTTGGTAATTTTATATGCTGGTAATTGTGAATTTATCACCCTGACCATCTCAGTTCCATGTTGGGCATTGTGTATAATCATACGTTTCTTTTTCACCGATCTAATTGATCAATCGTTGTAGCAATCGTCGGTAATTTCATCGAAAAGTGCCTGACAGATGTTAATGTTCATAAAGCTGCCCTAAATGCTGTCAAATCCCATCTTTCTCATGGATGTTTTCGGGGAAATTATTGCCTGCTCTTCATCCACCAGTCAAAAGTTCTAGTCAATCAACATCAGCGAAGACGTTATTGGGACAATGTTTCTTTTAAATTTTCCGTAGATTCAGCGATTATATTTCTTTTGAACGACGAAAATGTTTTTGCGCATCATGAGTGGCAAGTCCACTTCCAGTGGCTTCTTATTCCTCATTACGAGGTAGCCTGAATGGTGATTATGTAGGCCGATAATAAATGTTTGCAAGTAATGGCGTGTTCTTAACTTCTTTGACTTGTTTTCTAGATTTTTGATTTCATTCTTATGTTTACCACTGATTCAATCTATACCAGGGTACATTCGATACACAAAACGACCCCAGTTGATTCTTTAATATCATCGGTATCTAGATCAAACAATGTAATAGGAACTAAATATACGGTAGAAGCAATTGGTATTCTCGCGAAGGTTTCTTAAACCTTCAGTAAATTGGTTAGGTAGTGAGGTAGTGTTTTTTTTAAACGTTTTGGTCATGGTTCTGGCGCAGCGAGATCCCTAACATATTTAATTGCAGCACGAGCTCGAGCGATAGTCTCACATACTTGATGTAATTGTGGTTCAACAGCGACTATTTCAGCTGGGAGTTGTCGGATAATCTCTTGGGGCTTTTTCATAGTTCTTTATTATGCTATTATATTTGCTTCAGCACCTTGTTTCAGAGACAGAATAAGACCAATAGCTGCATCGGTAAAATCACCTTGAGCTTCCTGAAGTTGCCCGGGCGATATATTTATTACAGTAAACACCTATGACAGGATCAGCAAAGAATGTAAGTATAGGTAAATAAATATATGTATATTTATAATATTTAAAATTACTTAGTGACAAACATAACTATTTTGTAAAAATATTCATAGTTTTTTGTATTATTTATTGATGAAAAATGTAAATATGCTTTTAGTATATTTAAATTCGAAAGACGATCAGTCGTTAATTTTCTTACCAACGTTAACTATCGAAACACCTGCACAGTGGAAATGTACATTCTTAAGTACAACGCACTGATAGAAATAACAGACTAAGCCATACGATTACAGGTAACTATACATCATCCCGTGTATTATCTGCTACAATTTAAAGGGTGGTTTTATACAAATTTTGTCCAGCAGCCGCTTTGGTAGAGTCGGGATTGTAATCCAAAATAAAGTTGATTGAAAAAACAAGAAAGTGTGCTAGTCACTATAGGTCTTCCCCCTCGCAGTATGAAACATATTCAGCATTTGGCGCGCATGTGTGTCTGTGCGTGGTGCGTGTGTATGTGTGTTGCAACTAGAGCAATTACTAGTAATATTTCAAACGAGGTCAATTGATGCCAGAAACGAGCAGTTATTGAGTCTACCAATTCCACTATCACTATCATTTCAGGGAAAGTATACCTAACGCAATCGGTGTAAAAAGGTAGCACTTTTAGCTATCTCACGTTCAGAAAAACAATGTAGTATAAAGTTGAAGGTTGGTTTTAAGACGGACACTCAGTCTGGTCATATATATATATATATATATATATATATATATATATATATATATATATATATATATATATATGCTTCCTTATTTTCTGAAATTCTATTTTCTTTTATTTTGATTAAATAACTATAAACCACAGTTATGATTTAAAGATGGTTTAAATGAATAGAGTAGATAATAAAATCGAGATTTTATTCCCACAAAATTGCTTCAAATGCAAATGCGCGTTACTACACGCAATAAAAGAATACAATCATAGCGACGCTACACGCGGACGTTTGACACGAATATTCACACAACATACGGTTATCTACAGAGCAATATATGTCATTTCAATGCTCCTACTCATGAAAACAGCTCCGACGTTCTCGGTTCGCTTCAAGTATTTGATATGCATTTGGTAATGTTGTAAGAACAGCTACCATCGAATCAAGCGTTCACTCGACAATTTTCCCTGCGCGAGATAGGCGAGGAGTTTGTGGTCAGTTTCCAAAATAAAATTTGCCATAATCATTTGATGATTCAGAAGATAATTATTTATATATTTTTTTTATAAAACTTACTAAATTGTGCAAGGAAAATTACTGATATAACTGTTGACCAGACATCTGTTTGGGTGTTGTAGCCTGCGCTCGCGCCAATATGTATAACTGAGTTAGTTTTAAACGTATTATGGCCAGTATGCTTTTGGAAGCGAGTTGAATGGATACTGCAATCGTTAAAACACGTGCAAAATGCCATGCATGCTACACGCATGAAAAACCATGAATATCACTTGCCTTTAATTAGCTTGTCTCCCGTATTAAAGAGTGGTTATTTATGAATATAATGCATATGTGCCTCTTGTACAATACAAATATGATATATGCGAGAAAATGTTACGCATTATACGTGACAAGTTTATGAAAGTTTCATACAGTTGAAGGTGAGATAATACCCCAGCATGTCAGTCACTGACTGAGTAGCTTGTCCTGTGAATCCTGAGCAAAACAAAAAGGTCCAATATGCACGTGGAAGCTGCTCCATTAGACTTTTTCGATTGCTGCGCATTACATGTCATCGAAAAAGTCTAAAGGAGCAGCTTCCATGTGCCATTGGACCTATTTCTGCTCAGCATTCACAGGACATGTTACTCAGTCAAAGGATTACATGCTTGGGTATTATGTCACCTTCAACTAAACATCCCACATATTCAAGACAGTGGCTAGACGAAAACTTTATGGTTCTGGCATGTAATAGGCTCACTGTTGAGGGTGTGGTCTGCGGGTAATGGTTTCCTTGACGTAAGTCGAGTTCTTATTCTGGAGCAGTATTTGCAAGGATAATATGGGATGCTGGATACTGTCAGACATACATCCATATCTACCCGAACTTGTGTCCCATGTACATAAACACTTTATTGATGAGGACAAAATAGTATATGAAGATTTCGTTACGTATATATTCCTGCTTTTACTCAGCAATATCAAGGCGCGGACCGAAAAACCAGTGCAGTATGTCAAGGTCCTTCTTAATTATCTTGTTGAAGAGGGCATTTCATCATGAAACTAC
Source organism: Unio pictorum (assembly GCA_030141615.1). NCBI lineage: Eukaryota > Metazoa > Mollusca > Bivalvia > Unionida > Unionidae > Unio > Unio pictorum. The sequence continues at coordinate 1,097,414 of JARLTB010000080.1, forward strand.
TAAAACATACGCTTGCGGCAGTCAGGTTCCATCATGGGCGAAGGTCCATTTTCTGATCCCAGAATTGTTTCTAAGTGAGGATTGTGAACTTTTTGTATTGGATTAACTCGCCCCATTCTCCAAACAACTTGCCATGTAGTTCATCAAACTTTGGAAACTATGATTCGGCAATACTGTTTTGATACTGGAAAAGATTTTGACGAAAGTGTTTATTTACTGGTGTTTACTATTAGGTAATCTGTGTGATTCAGTCTCTTTTAACTAGTTTTTGGACATTTGATTAGAGCATTGAAGCTTTTAAAAGAGAAACATTCAAATTAAGATACAACTATTAATCATCCTGACTTTGTTTCTAATGTTGAATATAAGTTGTTAAAGGCTTGTGATATTGCAAGATCGAATCTACACTCTAATTAGTCAAAAAATAAAATTAAGGCATGACATAAATTCAAAGGAATATAGTTTCCCTCCTGATTATAAAGTTCTGGCTCTCTTGCCAATACTACACAATCTTACTCAAACCATCTACTGTAACCCTTACACGTTTGTGAAGAAAGTAAGTGATTTAACTTATATCATCAATAGTCCTGAGAGGCGAAAACAAAAACAATTTTGTAAAACAAATATGTTGATGGAATATGTTAATAGAGATATCAGGGTTAATCACGCAGTTAATTTAGTTCTACCTTTCCCACACAGTGAGGGCTTAAGTAAAGAATGCAGTCGAACTGTAATCATTTCGAAGTAGCCAATACAGAAATTATGAATAATCTGGACCAGAGAAACTGTTACATCCACAGGAACAAGATAATAATGAATTCAAAGAACTGAGTCTTGAATACAAGCACTTGTTTGCAGATATTCTTTCACGAAGAATACATTCTACCAAGACGGTGAAATTCTAGATTCCACTCTTTTGAAACAACATCCATACAGATTGAAATCTCTCAAGCATGACTGTTTGCAAAATAATTCAGTATTTATGTGAGAACTATTTCAAAGAACTGAGTAAAAGTAACTGGAGTTCATCATGTCTGCTTGCTCCGAAACAAGATAATACTTTCCACATGTGAAGGGACTATATAATGGTAAAGAGTCTGACCTATATAGATTTATCGCCGTCACCAAAACTCGATGACGGATTGACAAGATTGGAATTACGAAATATGTCACCAAATTTAACCTGAAAAGATTCTGGCAAATTCACCTGTTGGAAAAAGCAATGAACATTTCAGAATTTGGAACTCCAGATTGACTTTATCAATATAAACTAATGCCGTTTGAGATGAAATGTATATTTTATTAATAATAAAAAGACAGCTTTATTGCTAAATCTCTTATTCTTTATGAGGGGAAATGTAATATATAATTAGCTTGAATCGTTTGTTATTGTAATGTAACATTGTATGTTGATCCAAACCTTGCCTAAAATTTAGTTTATTTTCTACTTGACCTGAATAGTTGATATTTTATTCTATAATTTAATGTATGCTAAAATATTCTCTATATGTATGGGTTTAATACTTAGATTATTATTATTAAAAGTAAAAGTGTTTTTTGTTGTTGGTCGGGGTCCATGTTCTTGGTCATCTGGAGTACCGAACAAAGTCCAGGATCTATATGATAAGGTTAGTAACAGACCTACTAATTATAACTAGCATTTTATCTTGTAAACATGTTACTGCGAATTACAGCACTGTACATTAATAGGGGATATTTTCCATTTCAGAGATGATGCCGCATATTGTTTTAGGTAGCAAATAACATATTTTAATAAAAATGGTAATATTTGAGACAATTTTGTTTCATATCTTACGATTAAATCTTTATTAAAAATACAATACATTAAAATTCAATCTTCAGTGTATTCAGTAATATTCTTCATGCAGTTTCAATTGAAAGGTTACCTTACTATTTATGATCTGGCTGATACTTCGTACATGTTCTTCCCTTGAAATAAGTAAACAAATTTATCCCCAGTGCCGAATCTCCGTTGCATGTGCGTGATTGGTGAAGACAGCAATAATTCGTTTAAATTTTATATTTCCTGATTTTAGGTTTTATTCTCAGCAAAATAAAAATTGAGTACCGATTGACACTTTGTGTAGAAAATGCTGGGTTGTACATGGATCACATATGTAACACATATATGGGTTCTCACATACGATTTTGAAATGAATCATAAATGTGTCACCAATGTGGGTTATCATATAAGATTCCGATGTTTTCCAGGGTTGAGTGTGATTCTTAATTGGGAAAATCGCATTCGTATTATGTGTGGATCTCGTGTTAATTTTACGTGTTGAAATTTATGTATGTGACATTCACGAGTTTGATATAGGTCAACTGCAGACTGTCACCTATATAGGTCATGTGCGCCAGACGCCTATGATTATTACATGGCCAACTTGCATGTAAATCACGTTTCTCGGGTGATTTTCACATGCTGAAATTTGTATCTGTCACAGATAAATCTGTCGGGTTTCATACGTAGGAAGCCACAAAAGCGTCGCCTTAACTTTATGGCACTGCCAATTTTGACATTACCGTCAATAAAACATAAGCCACCTGACGGATGGAAACATACTAAAAGCCAGCGACGGGTGTGAAAGTAGTTGTTAAGACGATACACACACCAGCCGAATAAAATTCGAAACGGCAAAGGGCAAACGCATTCAAGAGCCCATGACGTAAGAGTCGCCACTTGCCCAGCAACGCAAGGCTTTGGAAATTGTCAGCCGCGAGGTACAGTGGAAAGCTTTCCGAAGGCAGCTATAAGCAACAGGATAGTCGACCTAATATACGTTAATTTAGATCCATAATAAATCTGTAGCAAATACATGATACTAAAAGGTCAGCAACTTTAAAGTTGTAAATACTCATGATTTCTCAGTATTGACCCATCCGTAAAGCAAGCTTCTCTAGAAAGTCATATGAGCAGCATTTTTGTCTACAAGTTTGTTAAGCACGTGTTTCAATTTCGCACCTAAATTATCTTGAGCTATGTGTAGTAATGATGAGTATTTAAATGTCAATTGCTTACAAGGACAAATGTTCATTAGAACAATGTCTACAAACAAATATTCAGTTACAAATAAGGTATCCTCTAAAGAGATTCTTTTTTTATGATTTTACATTTCATTATCAACAAACGATGTCCATCGAAACCTATATACTCTACTTTAGGTTCACCCATTACTAGACGTGTTCCGATTTTTCCAAATAAATAGTTCTGTGAGTAACCTTTGTCTTATTTGACACACCTTTCATTATTTGTAGAAGTAAACAGTTTGCATAGTTTCGCTTATGAAAGAGGACAGGGCGTGCATCGACTATGTAGCAATTTCACGGCGATTCCAAACCTCACTCCAAGACGTTCGAGCCATGCGTGGAGCGGATTGTGGGTCCGACCACCACATGGTCAGAATCAAGATTCGACTAAGATTGAAGCGTCCAGCAACCAATAACAAACGGGAGCAAAAACCGAACGTAGCACTCTTAAGAAACCCGGCGGTCTGGGAAAAATACCAGATCACCCTAAAGAATCGTTTTGAAGCCCTTACTACATCGAAGGCAGATGAATCGCAGGAGGGAGTTGATCGTCTTGCAAACGAGCTTGCGAATGCAATTACAGACAGTACCAAAGAGGTGTGTCCATCAACGAAGCGGCATGTTCAACCCTGGATATCCGAAAAGACCTTGTTTCTCATCGATAAACGGAAGAAATGCAAATTAAATAACCAACCGGAATATAGACGCCTCAACAAACTGGTCAGAGTTCATTTGAAGGAGGATAGAGCCGTGTATTGGGAAAATCTTGGAAAAGATATGGAAGGGGCAGCCAACCGGAACGAATTCCGAACCCTTTACTCAACCATTCGACGACTATCCGGGAAATTTCGGCCGCTTGAGAACAACATCAAAGACAAGACCGGAAAATTCATCAGCTCCAACACAGGTCGATGCACGCCCTGTCCGGTTTTCGACCTGGAAGAAGCTGCTGCGACCAGATCTTCACGCTCCGTCAAATCCTCGAGGAAAGAATTCGGTGTGGAAAACGCACAATCATGGTGTTCATTGATTTCTCCGCAGCGTTCGACAGCGTCCATCGCCCGGTCTTGTGGAAAGCCCTGGAAGCGGAAGGATACCCACCAAAATACATCCGGCTACTTATCAACACCTATGACGGGTCAACCAGTCAAGTTCGAGTCCAAGGAGCAAACACGAAGGATTTTGAAAACGGGCGTCCGTCAGGGATGCGTGCTCTCACCTAGCCTCTTTAACATCGTGGTCGATTGTGTCATGCGCAAGGTATTCCTGGGACGTAGAGGGATCCCTTTTGGTGCAGGGTTCGATGAACATGCCACAGATCTAATGTTCGCGGACGATAGTGCATTTCTCACTGAGGACGAAGCCGAAGGAACATAAATTCTGCAAGAAATCGCCGATGAAGCAGCTAGATTTGGGTTAAAGATCAACACCGCCAAAACAGTTGTCATGACATCGGACAACACCCCAGCGACCGTCTGCCTTAACGGAGTCTATCTTCAGCAAGTAGAGGAATTTAAATACCTGGGGTCCATAATCCGAAGCAGATCAATAGCGGCCTCCGCCGACATCTCGCATCGCCTGGGACTGGCAACGTCTGCGTTCGGGTCACTAGCTTGGTTCATATGGAGAAAAAAGGCCCTTTCGGTGGTGACCAAAGTGCGTCTATACCGCACTCTCATCCTCCCAATACTTCTATATGGAGCAGAGACGTGGGTCCTCCTAGACGCGGACCTCAAGAAGCTGGAGGTATTTCAAATGCGCTGCCTCAGACGAATACTGGGAGTAAACCTTCTGGACAGAATCTCAAATGTGGAAATCCGGGCCCGATGCTCTCACCAACCGACAGTGGAATCACTGATTAGACGTGCTAGGCTTCGCTGGTTTGGCCATGTCTGCCGAATGGAAGAGAGGCGTCTACCGTATCAAGCCCTGTGACGCACTAGACCGGGAACCTGGAAGGTCTCAAGAAATGCACCAAAGAAAACCTAGATCAAACAAGTGGAAAAAGACCTGGCGAACTATGGCATGACCTCGGCACATGCCAAAGAAAATGCCACACGGAACCGAAAATGGTGGAAGGAAATAATTGAATTCATCTGCACGGGCAATTTTCGAGCAGCACCCACAGTTTCCTATCAACTGCGACCACGCTGATTGGATGGAAACTACGGGACCAAATTGAAAATTGAATTGCTTATGAAAGATTACATTCGCAACGGAGGGTTCCGGCAACATTTAGAAGTTTAAGCTTCAATTGAGAAAAGAAAAAAAAACCCATTAAGGTCAGTTTTTCCAACCAAGTGATTATGATTAATGCTGTTATGATCATGTATATGTCTTCAATTTAAGACTAAAATATAGTGTCATACCTGTCATGTTATGAACTAAATGAACAACAGGTAAATGTGACCATCTATATGTGCATATAATTATTCAATACAGGAGATTTCAATGACAGAAACGACTTAAAATTCACTTAGAGCATATGTAATTTAAATTTAAACTAATGTAGACATAACAAATTTTAAAAACAAAATATTCGTTTCCAAAACATTAACGGGATAAAAAGTAGAGATCATCAGGATGAAGCATGTTTTGTTAGAGACTTAAGCGATCAAACGTGAAGAATTTAGTTTCAAAATATAGGCCAGAAATATCACATTGATGACCACAATTACCCTACGAATGTTAAACTGTCTAAAAGGTATACATTCGACTTCATAGATATTAATCAATATGGAAGAGACTCCACTCAGTATAGTCAAATCTGCACCAGCACCCTTATCCCCCATTCCGAGGCAGCATAGATGAAAGTATTTACTATCCCAATTGCAAAGCAATCATTACTCGGTAGACTAAAGGTGTTCATTTTTGTGTCTTATTCGCAAGTATAAACGGCATTTTGCATACATAGCAAACCTAATTGTACATGGTTATGTGGAACCACTGTAAGACCCATGTTATCAATATAATCTCGCGGGACTAAATCATAGCCGAGGTCAGAATTGGCCGTTGTCACATCCCGATTAGAGTTTAAATTCTTTTTCTGTTAGTGAAAATGGCACACACTGTGCACTGTCGCCGAAATACACACAGACAACGACTCTCAGAGCTCATATCCTCAGGAATGAACAATTACCTTTAAATCCCTACCAACAATGCATCAATATAACTCTTCTATCACCACCAAAATGAGACAGGAAAAATGTTCTAAAAATAGAATAGAACTATATTCGTGGCAACTAAACTGGGAGTATTAATTGTGATGCGATTCAACATAACCTTTGACCCGAAAGGTTTGTGTTTGTCCTTTTTGAGGAATATTTTTACAGTAAAAGAAACGTGCTCAAAGCAAGCTACAGCACAGGCTAAAGTGAGGGCTGACCCAGAGTGGGACCACATTGTTGACCCACTGGCACAACATGGTCCTTTGGTTTCTTCCAACCTTGCGAAGCAGTTATATGTGCCATTTGAGTGGCTGCCTATATATGTATATATATATATATATATATATATATATATATATATATATATATATATATATATATATATATGTACATACGTTGACGCATTCACACTTGACTATTAAGTGGTCAAAGATAAAGTAAAGACGGAAGTGATGGAAGTGTCACACGAGTAATTTTAGGAACAGCAACAATAAGTAAAAGTGTGTCAGTGTACATTTTAGTCCCTTCATATCCGTACCAATCCGGCTAATGTTGCGGCGATGAGACATGGAACCTCAATCCGCATAGCCCTGAGACAGTGTGTCCTCCAACTGGTGTAAGGAAGAGTAATATTTCAAACGAGGAGATTGAAAGCTAGAATACAGGTAATAGTTTATGCTACAACTTCCAACATCACTATCAAATCGGGGAAAAAGTGCCTTACGCATTCGTTGAGAAAGGTAAGAGCTTTATTTTCAATCATTGCATGTAACGGGTATTCGAAGGTCAAATGGAATTTTTTTTGAAATCTGACCCATAAACACTTCCTGATTACAACTTAAATAATATTTAAATATACCGATATCGACAGCTAGAACATAAATATTAATGTGAGATATCTTGGGAGTAAAACACAGTATTGTAAAATATTTCAATTAGACATCTGAACAGGAAGTGTGGATGGGAGATTAGTTATGTTTTTATACCACTCCCCCAACACTCTCGCTTGGTTATTGTGTTTTCCTACTATATTTGTCTTTGATCGACTTTTCTTTGGTCTTACATAGACCTTATCCAGTCATCACACCCTCATTTGGATCGTCCTCGCGCCGTACTACATTGATTGGAAATAAGGGTAGGCCTATGGCGATGGTGGGAAATAAGTTCAAGCCCAGACAGGTACTGGTTTTTGACTACGTATAATGATGGTGTGTGCATACAAGAGTCATGAGTATTGCTAGCTCTTTTATCTTTCATTGTAGCCGCACAGTATCTACCGTGGTTAACGTCTCTTGGCAAAATAGTAGAGAAAGGTGAAATAAATAAATAAATAAATAAATAAATAAATAAATAAATAAACAGGTTAATGAATGTGCAAATAAATAGTACTTAATAATTTGCAATTATATTTTAATCTCTGTAAACATATAAGCAGCATTATTGTCTACACGTGTTTTAAGCACGTGTTTCAATTTCGCACCTACATTATCAGGAGCTATGTTTAGCAATGATGAGTGTTTAAATGTCAATTGTGTACAACGAAAAATGTTCATTAGAACAATGTCTACAAACAAATATTCAGTTACAAATAAGTTATCCTCTACAGAGATTGTTTTTTTTATGATTTTAGTTTTCATTATCAACAAACTATGTCCATCGAAAGCTACATACTCTACTTTAGGTTCACCCATTTCTAGACGTGTTCCAATTTTTCTAAATAAATAGTTCCATGAGTTACAATTGACTTCAAAATATAGACAAGAAATATCACATTGATGACCACAATTACCCTATAGTTGGTAAACTGTCTATAAGCTATACATTCGGTTTCATAGATATTAATCAATATGGAATAGACTCCACTCAGTATAGTCAAATTTGCACCAGCACCCTTATCCCCCATTCCGAGGCAGCATAGATGAAAGTATTTACTATCCCATTTGCAAAGCAATCATTACGCGGTAGACTAAAGATGTTCATTTTTGCGTCTTATTCACAAGTAGAAAAGGAGTTTTGCATAAATAGCAAACGTAATTGTACATGGTTATGTGGAACCACTGTAAGGCCCATGTTCTCTATTGAATTGCGCGGGACTAAATCATAGGCAAGGTCACAATTGGACATTGTCTCATCCCGATTAGAGTTTAAATTCCTTTGATGTGAGTGAAAACGGCCCAATTAAACTGATACAATGTATATATTATCCTACTTATTAAATTACATATAGAACATATGCTATGTGACATCTAAATATAAAATAAAATTAAATATGAAAATTAAAATATTTTGACTTTTGGCCGCATAAAGGTTCCCGCATGTTATATCTATTTAACATTAGAATTATCCATACTTATCTAGTGTTTTGCATATCTAGGTCAACTCGGAGACTAATGCTAAGATACCACCCCATTGAGGTCAGCACTTTTAATACTCTTGATATTTATTCCCAGTGCTGTGGCATCACCCATATTAATTCCGTTTTCTTAACCCTATCAATTTTAGGGTACAATTCCCTATATAAGCTCATTCGACCCCTACGTGGCACAAATAACTACTAGCAGTGGCACATTGTTTTTCTCCTTATTTATTATGTTTTTGTGACCCATTTGTATGTTGTCTTAGTGTCAGTTTCCCATAATTCCCTAATGTCCATATATTTCTTTAATAATTCTTTTATCGATCCTAATTTTCGTGTCACCTCTATTAATTTTGTTAGTTTATTATCTTTATATTTCATTTCTCTGCTTCATAGAGAATCCAAAGTAATATATATATATATATATATATATATATATATATATATATATATATATATATATATATATATATATTTATATATATATATAGTCGTTGTCAAGGTAGTTTGAGCTCTGCTTTGATTTCCTTAAATCTGTTAAGTATGTTGGTGTTTTTAATAAGGACCGGAAGAGAGAGGCCTAGACCCTTTTCATTGTTTATGTAGTGCATTTTAAATCCCCATAAACATTTAATAATCTAGTTATCTATCGTTTTTAAATGTTAAATTTTTATGTCTAACGATTTTATTGTATAGTTTAGGTGCACATAGATATAATTTTTTGCGACTTCAGCCTGTTCTAATAGGCATAGTGGCGTTAGCGCTCAGATTTTGATATTTCCATTGATTTTTTCCCCCAGATATCCTTGAGGTTTTGTTTCTCCTTATCTTTCCCAAAGTATACCCCTAGGGTTTTAACATTTTCTTTAATTTAAAAGGGTGGTAGCACATGTTGCTTGCCTCCCCAGTTACCTATCAGTAATATGTCTGTTTTTTTTCGGGATTAATTTTAGATCCCGAAACCTTACCAAATTGTTCAAATTCCTTTATAAGTCCCATATAGGAATTTTCATCTTGTACAAAGATAGTGCAATCGTCTGCATGTTGTATCATTTTAACGTCCTCTCTGTTGATTGGAAATTTAACCACTTTTACATCTTTGTTCATGTTAACAAAAAATATATCGATTCAGTGTAAAACAGTTGCAGTTAGCCTGAAAAATTAAGCACAGGGATGTAGATAAATGGAAAGAGTTTGAAACATTGTTAAACTAAGGAAAACCAATCATTATACTTGTCTTGGCCTTTTATTTTTCTACCTCGTAAAGAAAAGACTCTGAGATAACCTTCCCTCTACAATTATGAAGATATCAATCGGTTAATTACTCATTCATTTGGCAATGATCATTGAGGTGGTGGTTTCACGCTATTACAGGTACTTGCATTACCAGCACCACTTGTAACAACACATCCTTCATCAACATCAATAACGATGCCAACGAAACTGGTCTCGTTTTTGTAGGTATATCAACAACTGATAAAAAAGATGTAATTGCCATTATTTGAAGAATTTATTCGTGTATTTTCAAACTGTTCAAATTGTTATAATAACATCAATATAATTTAACAGGGTAGAGAGTTATATCTGTTTCAAGCAGAAATACAACCCACGATTAATGGTAACTCTATTCTAGCTATGATGCAACAGTCTCCACCATTGATTCCAGACAAATGCATAATGCATAATAAAATGAAGGAGCAGAATAATTTAGGCAAACCATATGCCTCGTTTCAGGTTTTGTGAGTGTCATTAAATTGTTTTATTTGTGCATGAAGATGACGAAGAAGAAATGTTTTAAATGGATAAATTACAGCAGTAGTATTGAATTTAGAAATATAAAGTTCATGCATCCATAAATTATTTAAGAATTTTTAGATTAAATTCACACAATGAAGTAACTTCATTATATTTTACACTTTGATGCACATTAAAAAATGTATTCGGGGGTTTGAGTCTAATATTCGGCTAATGTAGTTAAGTGAGAAAGCTTGCCAGTAGCTTCTCGTGGGTCGGTGGTTCTTTCCGAGGGTTTTCTCGGGTTCTTCCTCCACCAATAATACTGGCCGCCATGTATAGCCTATCGTGTGCTGAAAAATGGCGTTAAGCCCTAAAACAAACACACAAAATGATATTAATCTACCCTCTACACCATACAAATTAATAAATGGAACCCTGCATTAGTTTTAGAAACTTTACTCGGAAACCATTGTCCTAATGCCTAATTTCTCGTTGTTATTATTATTATTATTATTATTATTATTATTATTACTGTCAACATGTATGCGTTTGTTAATGAATATTCAAAATGTTAGCATTTTTAGAGAATACAGATTGCTACATGAATGATAGCCTATCAACCAATGAAATTGGAAAACAATGTATAGTAAATGTACTTTGTGCAAACATGGGTTAATTCACCATCGCAAGCCACAGAAGAACTCCTCTGCATTATCAAATCACCACTGGCAGCATGCAATAAGATTTCCTGAATATGAGTCAACAAAACTGCGTAATTAATGAGCAAATGGAATAAGTTTTCATAGGTCAACGAAGTGACCTCTTATTCATCGATTAATGACCGCATTTGGAAGTGAAAATCTGACTGACTGACTTAGTCATCATGAAAGGTCATTGTTTATGATCCGATCGAGAAAATTGTAATCACGCTCGCAAAGATTGGTTAAGCATGTGTATGCATAATCATGAAAAACGATGAAATTTTGTCAAGGGCAATCACTGAATTACGACCTTGGGTCTCGCTTCCCTACTCCGTCTTCTCCTGTCTTTCTTGTATATGCTAATTTAATCCCAAGAGTGACTTGCATATTATTAGCGATAATTGGATTGCACTAACTCCATTATAGGGCATGACATTGTTTCTGGCCGCAGTCAGCGTATCTCCTTAGGTCGAGCGCTTGAGTCTTGAACTTGTAAGCCAGAATTATGAGACCGGAATAGTATAAATTACATTTCATTAAATAACAGTGAGTGTTTCCTGGTATATTATTTATCTAGCATTCGCATATGTTTGACAGGAGACCACAAACAAGCTCACTGTGGCATTTGTAGCTGTATGAAGCCTCACAGGCATAACTCGATGGGATGGGAAAGAAAAGAAGTGTAGAGAGCACGTGCTCTCTCTCTCTCTCTCTCTCTCTCTCTCTCTCTCTCTCTCTCTCTCTCTCAATTGAAACAATGGCTCCTGTGAGCACGCCGTTTAGACTGGTTGCATATCCCTTTTACTATAGATCCCTTGATCGCGAACTTGAGATATGTCATACAAAAACAGACATCGGAAATTAGCATTTGACACCGGCAGACCAGACAAGTTCGAGAGTGGAAGGAAAGTCATTTTTAGCCGCTATATTTTGCCACTTTTTATATTAGTAATATCTGGTAGGCATTGAGCATAATAGTTCCATATTGTAAACTAATGAATTACAACTTGACAAATTGTTTCTCCTGAATCATTGAAACAAATTTTGCCTTAAACGCAAGAGGGAACTATCTTGGACAAATTAAACAGTCATGAGGCGTAAGAGAAGGCACTTGACGCAGTTATGATACCTTTCAATTGAGACGTTCGTAAGAAATGAATTTCACTTATCATTGTTCTATGTTGTATTTGTGCCTAATTTAGTACAACGTTTGATGTCTCACCATCAAAGTATATTAAAAAAAAGAATTAGATTGCATTCTTCTATGATGATACCGTAGCCTTTAAGATAGTAAACTCTAGATTTCATGGTCAGTTGCGCGTCTTTTAGGTCATTATAAGTAAAATTATGAAGCTTCACTGTATCATGAGATATACATGTATATAAGTGAAGTCAGAGTTTGCCATGGTGACCAACTTTCTTTCTTCTTTTTGCAACTATTGTTCAAAATTTAGAATCTTTTCCTTCCACCACCTGTCAGTAGTTTTGAAACTTTATTTCTGCACATATCATGTGATTTACCACGCCACCATACCGGCGGCGCAACTGTGTTGAATAGTACTTACCATTGATTACTTGTTGATTCTCTATTTTTACCTCAGGCTTTTAGTCAATTTTGCGCTGTAAAGAGATGCCATTCGCTATCGTTTGCATTTCTTTATGCTAGTTGGGAATACACTTGGAGAATGGATACCCAATAAGGGGAATATTTTAGTTTCATACTAACTGTGTTAATTACTAATAGGATCATGAAATGGGTTAAATGTCTTGAAAGGTTCCGTTTTGAACAGTAGGACGGTCACTATATCAAGGTCAACTGCCCATACATGAATGATACTCGTAGTATTGCTGTGGATAATGCTGATTAACAGACGATGAATTGTTCGTTTTATACTGCACAACAATATCACTTAATTCAGGAAATCTGTGTCGCTTTTGCTAGTTGTTTTAAATGTTCAAGCCAAATAAATTGTCATGAAATCATCGGTGTTTAACCTATAAGCCGTGATATCCTCTTGTTAAAAAGTACTTCTATTAGATTCATTATCATCTAATTCCAATTGTATTAAATGTCTGGGTTTTCGGCAATCTGATTGGATGTAAACGATCACGTGATACTGATGTAATTTTTTTCTTTTACACATAGCTAAATTCTGCGGACAACGTTTGGAACTTTGTTTCCAGGTCATTGTATGTGAAGTTTTATCTATATCAACGCATTACCCCATATTAATAACAACATCAAGCCCCCACTCACCCACCCACGTAATTTCCAATCGAAATGTAAAAAAAAAAAACATGACCTTTCAGCGCTCCAATACTCTATCCAGGCGTAACAAACCAGTCTTCATTTTTTTTTGAATTTCGCTTCGATAACATGTTTCAGCAGCTGTTAAAGTAGAGCAGAGGATATCACTAAAATGTACACGAGTTTCCTTTTGGAAGATTGAAATGCGCACAAAGCAAGAACAACGAATGCTATAAAAACTCATGCCATTCGCAGCGTAATAAATATAAAAAACAGGAATAACTTCATATAAACAGCATCAACCGTTTCTTTACAATTAAAAAGATAATCATGATAATTTAACCCTATAATAAAGTTTGGTACATTCAATATTTTGTTTGGTGTTTATTTTTCGTCTTCTGTGTCACTATTTAAAGTTCTGCATTTAACAAAGACTTAATTAGAGGCCAAAGCGCTGACGCTAGTCAAAACCTGGTTCTGCACTGATCGTGTGATTTGGATTTTAACGTAGCTTTAACAATTTTTTAATCATATCCATACGATGTCTGTAGTGTGACAGTTTATAGTGATGTCTAGCAGTGGGGCATCATGCCGCAGACATGTAGCCTGATGTCCCACCCCGTCACTTTATCCTGATACCAGGCATACTAGTCTTAACAATATACCCTCTTAATGCTGAGCGCCAAGCGAATCAGCTGTTAGCATGTTAGTACCATTTTTTGTAAGATTTTGTTATGACTCGACCAGGGACCTCGTGCATCCGTGACGGACGCTCTAACCACTAGGCTACCGGAGCGTCTGCACAAATCGTTGCTATTTTGTTTACAATTTATATATAAAAACTAAACATACGTGCAAAGGTTTTATACTTTAATAGATTTAAAAGGTATCCAAGAATCTACAGATCTCTCATGAAAATATTATTTCAATGTCAACAAGTCACATTTTGTATCATAACTTGGTCAACCACATTGTTTTTGAATATACATCAGGCAATATGATAAACAACATAAATATAATTTTAATACATTATTAACTTTTCTAGTGCGATGAGGAGTATAAGGATGACACCTACCAAGAAATTCAAACCTGATTCTGAACAGTCTGAGAAGAACAGCAGTTGTAGTGCAGATTTGCAAGTCGTAGATTTTATTGAAAAATCTCGCTGGACCGACTTTCAGCTCGTGGTAGAGGGTAAATACCTTTACGTTCCGAAGTCTTTTCTAGCCTTCGTATCACCTGTTTTTCGTCTGATGTTCGAATCCGACTTTAAAGAGAAAAATCTTGATGCGTTACCCCTGCCTGGCAAGAAGTATGGAGATGTTCTGACTTTCTTGAAGTGCATACATCCAGGAAAACGTTTAAAGGTTACCTGTAAGTTTTTGATAATAAAGTGGAAAATGTAAATGTTTGTGCTAGTGCTCTATGTATAAACGAACAAAATGACTCTAACCTTCAACAGTGTTCTTTCATTATTATTATTATTATTATTATTATTATTATTATTATTATTATTATTTTTATTATTATTATTATTATTGTTGTTGTTGTTATTGTTGTTATTGTTGTCTTGAAAATGGAAAAATAGCTTCAATGTAGTAAACTTTTTGATTATTTCTTTCAGTCATTAAAACTTCAAACTTCGTTGATTATTTCGTATTTTTCAATATATTAAGAACAATTTACAACATTTAAATAGCTTTTAACCTGTCTTAACGGCCGCATGGCCAAGTGATCCAACGCGTTCTCCTTTACCGATCGCTGATCTCTCAACTCAGTCTGTATGGGATACAGTCTCGGTCAGGCCAAGGTGGGTATGTCAGAAAGCTTGTCGGCAGCTTCCAGTGGATCGGTGGTTCTTAACCGGATTTTCCCGGGTTCTTCCTCCACCAAATATACTGGCTGCCCTGTATGTTGAGAAATGGTGTTAAACCTTAAGCAACAACATCATCAATATTTCATAACAGCTAACGAGACTCCTCCATTTAGTATCTAACCTATTCATTAATTTATAATATTTTACAAGGATGATGAAATTTGCAAGAAAACATACGGATCAAAGTAAGATTAATAGGATATGTTGAAATTTGTCTCAAACATTCAAAGGAAGTTTCGTTTGTTTCCTTCATAATACAGAAAATAAGGAGAGCATACATATAAGGGGTCAATGGTAAAACCCAAACACTGGTTCAGTTAAGGTATTTAGTAATATATCTTATATTATAAGAAATGAAAGAAAACGAAAATTTAGTCACAAATCTTTAGTGATGAAAAGTTTTAAAGGACTGACACTTTACGGTATGAGTTTTAATATGTTCCCAAGTAAAAAGTAAGAGTCTGAAAATTTATTGAATGAGTAAGCATTGTCACTGTCATATTTTTTAAAATTATTTTATAGATGATATTATACCGAAAGTGTTACCTCTGGCGCATGAATATCAAGTTCAATGGCTTATGGACGACTGTTCCAGTCTCATGAAGATGGAGATGGATACTCCTTTTCAGCTTGGTGTTTGTACTAGGATCGTTGAAAAGTACTGTAGTATCTGTGCAATGGCAGAAACGTATGATCTGAAATCTGTGATAGAGAGATGCATAGAAGTAATTTCCTCAATAAGCTATAAATTCTTCAAAAATCGGCCCGAATTCAATGAAATATCTAGTGGAACTAGATACAGGATTCTGCATAAGAGACTTGATTCAATAGACATAAAGTAATGAAGTTCACCCATGCTACAACTAATTAAAGACTTGCTGAATCATATTAGCACAGTGAGGTAATTAAAATACATTGGAGACTATGAGGTACTTTACACGATTACATTGATCCACCCATCAAAGGCATTCAGTAGTCATTTTATATGTTTGGTTATATATATATATATATATATATATATATATATATATATATATATATATATATATATATATATATATATATATATATATCGTTTGACACAAGCCAAAATCCTCAACGCTCGCATTTTCATGGAATTTTGCCCGTTGCTACGATGGTTCAAAGAGAGAGAGAGAGAGAGAGAGAGAGAGAGAGAGAGAGAGAGAGAGAGAGAGAAGGGGTGCCGTTTGGACATTCTCATAGTTAATTAATAATAATCAATTTTTGGAACAGCATGATACGTTTAAGAAACAACAACAACGACGACAATAATAAAGTATTAAATACGTTACAGTATGTGTGCCTCGGAACCGATAAGTTTAACTTATTGATGACAGGTTATTGCAACTATGTACCATTGATATTATGAGCACTGTAGATAGATCCCAAGGAAAGTGTTAACATACCGTTGTGACGAATCATATTCTTGTAGATTTCTAAAGCGAGGTCACCCAACCCAAATTGTTTTTCTCTCTCACTCTATATTTCTGTGTATGTTGCCCCATATGCATACTACCGGAGAGGGAAACAAGAAAGTATTGCGATGAAATTGTGTACCATGTTAAATTCATTTAGAAAACAGGGACTTTTAATAGTTTTTATCGTTATTTTCTTGCGTCATTATTGATTCATGAGTGAAAATTCATCATCTTCGATAGGCCTGCAGTTGAAAAACTGCTTAACTGCTTATATATTCGTACCAATGCGTCATGGTCGGATCTCAATTTAATATACCAATGGCATTGGTATATAAATTTGCCTTATTCCAACACCTTAAATACCATATATATTTATATATATATATATATATATATATATATATATATATATATATATATATATATAAATCTCGCGTTCGTTGTTGTTTCTTTACATTGGATAAAGTTCCCTGATGCATGCTTTCTGCTTATTATATTTAAAATTGTATTGATTCTTTTTAAAATTTATTTGTTTCTTCATGAATGTTAAAGACTGTAGTAGTCTTTTATAGAGTAACGAAGATAGTCGCATGCGTGAATGTATACTGGAGTGGTATGTAATCCTGGGTTTTAAAGTTAGCGAATAAGTAAAACAAGACTCTGCTTCGAGATATTTTATATGTCTATTGGTGTTCTTTGCCGTTTATTAACATACATTTAATTTCTTATCTAAGTTAGATGATTGTGGGAAACGATCGATAAACATACGCCATGAAGAGTCCACGCAATACAAGGACAATATTTGGATTCGCGGTAATACCAACAAAGTATATTTTTACGATGGTAAATACTTGACCTAATGTTAGAATCTTGATGTATATCCGTTTAAATTGTATATCAGTTTAAAAATTGAATGATAGTTGAATGGCTCATATTCTGTTACTTGTACCCTCCAACAACGTAAACTTATCTGGGTGAATTAAAACAATACATATTTTATGAGAATTGTTTTTTCTCATAAGCTCTTAATCAATGCCGATTTCCTGAACGAGAGAGAGAGAGAGAGAGAGAGAGAGAGAGAGAGAGAGAGAATCTCTTTAAAAAGAGGGTGTCACTATGATGATGAAATACAGCTACATCTGGAGAATGAGGTACAAGAATCTATAATGAGAGGTGTGAGATAATTGCAGATAATTAATATACATATATTACTACATTCTAGAGATACATCTATAAAGCTTTATATTCAAAATACATGAAATACATATAAAATTACATTTTTCATACGACCTTACTAACTTCATTCACCATCCATTTAACAAACAATTGTACCAAATCGTGTTCCGTTAGACAAGTAAGCATTTTCTCGACTGACACATATTTTTCGCTGTTTATAAATTCGTATTCAGCATCATCTAGAATTAATAATCGTGCATACTGTCGCTTGTGATCATATGCTCCGCCTTGAGTAAATTTACCGATTATTCTTCTACCGGGATTTTTTGCGGCGCTATCACTGACTTCACACCTGAGCTCAGTGTTCTGCTTAGATTGTTTAACAATATAGTCTTCAGCGAGATCCTTGTAATAGTTTATAATTTTATAAAGATAAACATCATCAGTTTAGGGTAACCAAACCTCATTCTGCGCCCGATATTATATAATTGCCTCGCCGACAATCAGAGATATCACTATTTTACAATCAATCATATATCGTAATAACATTATTGGTGCCCCGTATTTTTCCGAGAAATGTAATACAACCAAACATAACAGACAGGATGAAGTCCTTTAGCAAACTCGAATGATATTGCACGAGCGAATCCGGTTAGAGAACAAAATTGGGTAGTGGTCCATTTATCGCAACTCGTGTCATCTTGTGCGTGGGATTTCCAAATCGTTTAAAATATTCAGCACACTGTCCGTACCCGAGAAAACGTCCCGAATAACAAGCAATCATATCACCCAACATAACATCTTTATAATCAAATTTAATAATCCACAATCGCCATGTCCGTATTCACAGCAGCCACCTTGAACATCTCCGACAAATTCAGCGCGTGATGGTTTCCACAGATTTCTCTATCTGGCAGCGTGGGCAGTAAATGACGTTACTGTAAAACAATTGTTTAGTAATTGCTCGGTATTCTCTGTTGAAACTTTCGGCACGAGTTTTCTCATCGTTTCATGAAGAGATTCTGTGCGATACATTTCACCTTTAGGTCTTACAAATTGATCACATTTTTCATCATCAACTCAAAAGAACCATACTGACACCGGATCGTTTTTACTTAACTCGTAAATAAATTCAAACATGTTTCGCCCAGAGTTCTCGGGGAGGGGGGAGCAGGGGGCGGATGTTAACTGTTTACAGTTCCATGTCGTGGAAATATTGTTACTGCGTTAGTCCACGAGTGGGCATTATGATCAATTATATATTTTGGAGCTCCTCCTTTTTTATAATGTTTCGATCCGTATAATACTTCTTCTGTTATTGTTTTTACGGTTATTTGGGAATATTAATGTTTTTTTTCTACGTCTGTTACATCCCTTAACCAGTATCATAAACCGATTCAACCCACTCGTTTATCTTTTTACATCTTAGATCTGTCAAACCGTTTCCACGCATCGGATTTTTAAAATGCTCTCTTATTCGCTCAGCGACACAATTTAAGAATGAAAATTTCATCGGCGCTAGATTATCATACTGGGTTTTCAATTATTGCATAAATTCCATATTTAACCTCGGTCACAGGATACGAACGCTCATAATACGGTTTGTCAAGACCGGACAACATTCCTGGTTTTGAACTTTTACTCACAATGACGGTTTTTATAAGGAAGGATAGGGTCATATTTAACACGAATAATCCAATTTCTTGTTTCTGATAATATAAGAAATTATACTCTGAAAAAATTCTTTCGATATCAAGATACGCGACTATATTAGCAGCTCGTTTGTCGTTCATTGTAGCATCAACACTATTATTGATTCAGAATGTTGACCATGTATGTGATGCGCCATCGCTGCTCAACTCCTACTTGGCATCATGGATTTTATTAATCACGCTTATATTCCGCGCAAGAGTTTTAATTGGTTAGTCAGTAGATATTCTATCGAGATTAAATTTCGTTTCCTTTTTCATTGTATCATTTAGTGCCATTCCTGCCGCTGTCCCGACTGCTCCGAGGGCGGCGGATGTCGCGACTGCATAAACGGCCGCGGAAAGCAATGCTGGTATAGCCGCGAGAAGTGGAAATGTACCACCTGATTTAACTATATCAGAAAGCAGCAGAGAGGGTGAACCCTACAACCTTTTGAGACAAAATAAGCCTTCCTACGAAATCTCATTTAACCAAAAAAAAAAATAAGTCTCCATTTAGCAAACGGAGACTTTACGATTTTTAATCAATTTTGGTCACAACGTTGTTGTCGTTCACCCTCTCTGCTGCTATGGGTTAATAATTCTTTTACGATTTCAACCAAATATTTGATCCAGTCTGATACGATATCGTGTCCGAGGATCATGTAAATTTATTGTTATAAATCCGTGCGGGGTCGACTGAGCGTTACTAAAGAAGTTTTTAAATTGATTGAAATCCATATCGGAACACCATGTCTGCCAAATATTTCGTAGCGTATGTGTATCAACGCCGTTAAACACAGCAAGAATATTACAGTTATCTCTGATCACTTTTGGAATCTGAGTGTAGCGTTGAGTTACATATATCACGTCAGTGTTTTTATGCCTGCCTCTGGAAAAGATCCTAGCTGGGTTTTTTGATTGTATAACATCACATCGTCGTATACGACTAAATTGTTAATGTTCCCATCAAGGTCATCCACGGATGGTGCCTCGTCAATATCAGTTATAAAATCAATGGCGTTCTCACCCTTAATTTCTGATGCATTCTCGTTATAATCCTTTAACACTTCATAACATCGTTGATCATCTACGCTAGGGGCAATTAAATACAACTTATCCCACTTCATCCATCTCATTATTAAATTGAGCAACAATTGAGTCTTGCCGGATCCAGATGGCCCGATTATAATTGCACGGATAGTGTTTGGTAGCGCTGCATGATGCTTAACTGGTTCTCTTGTTTTAGTTGCTGAAAAATCAATTATATTCATATCTCTATACATAAATTATGGATCTATATTGTGTGAAGTGTAAAACGCGTACTAGTACAAATGATGTGACGACGATTCCAACTAAAAATAACAGATCAGCACTTACTAGTAGATGTGCAACATGTGGTATAAAAAAGTTTAGATTTATTTCTACAAAATCAAAGATTTTACAATCCGGAGATGTTTTAAAAAAAAACGAGGAGGTGATATCGCAGCCAAATTTGCAAAACTCCCTGGAACCCCATGGGCAAAGTACCCCGGAGAAAAGCACCTTCCAGGATATAGCTACTGTGGTCCCGGAACACGATTAGATATCAGACTTGATGATCAAAATCAGCCCCGACCCAGCGAGTATCCGATAAACGCTATTGATAAGGCGTGTCATGCTCATGATGTTGCATATAAAAGCAGCAATGTGCAAAACAGGCATCTCGCGGATGTGAAATTAATTCATGCGTTAAATGCTATTCCTGATAAATCTTTGAAAGAAAAATTGGCTTCGTGGTTGGTAAAATCGGCTATGAAAGGCAAATTGATGATGGACGCTGGTAATTAATAATATGGAATCTATTTATTATTCTCCGAGAGGATACTGGAAGAGTAAAGCAGCAATCAGCAAGCTCGCCAGCGCCGCAAAAGTGAAAAAAGCCACTGCGGCTAATTGGTTATCCAAACAGGCTATATGGCAAATTTATCTACCGCGTCCTAAACAAATCAATTTCTCGCATTTTGATGTTACCGGACCCAATGAAGTTCATCAAGCTGATTTATTGTTTTTGCCACATGACAACGGTTACAAATACGCGCTAACCGTAGTTGATGTTGCGAGTCGATACAAACAAGCAGAGCCGTTAAAAACAAAGTCAGCTACTGAAGTAGCTTCTGCATTTGAAAGGATTTATCGAAAGGGTCCTCTGCGTTGGCCAAATCTATTACAGGTTGATCCTGGCAAGGAATTTCAAGGCGCTGTTTTATCAGCGATGAAAGATCACAATGTCACCATCAGACGGGTGCATACTGCACTACATCGCGATCAGGCAATTGTAGAACGATTTAATCGGACTCTTGCTGAGCGGTTATTTGGATATCAATACGCGAAGGAGTTTATTCAGGATAAAAGATCCCGTGAATGGGTTAAGAGATTACCAGCTGTGATTACCGCGCTCAATAACGAGATTACTCGAACAATTAACATGAAACCTGTCAACGCGATTAAGAAAGCGTCTATACCAAAAATGGAAATCCAAGGAATTTCACAAAAAGATTTCAAAGAACCAATTCTTGGTAGTAATGTCACTGTTATGTATTTATACGAACCAGGAGAGCTTGAAGGTGGCAGAAAAAGGGCTACTGATCCTATTTGGAGTGTTACTGCACACAAGCTATCTACTATAACACGATCAACTGGTAGACCTCCTATCTATAAATTGGATTCAACTGCCCCTCAGCGAGGATTTACTCGACAACAACTACAGGTAATTCCCGAGGATACTCAGTTACCACCGCGTGGTCTTAACTAGCACCCCTTCGTCTGTTGCACTCAAGACAAGTCAGCATAACGTTATCTCTGATATGACCAATGCTGCTATTCTTTCTGTCTACGGTAAATTGGCGAGGATCTTTATTCGACCAACTCCAACACATTATACAATTGTTGTTGCTTCAGCGTAATTATTAATTCAGCATCAATGTCAAATTTTCTATTATTTTTTTATCCTGTTGTTTATAACCAGAGAGTTTTTTTCTGATTATATCCTTGACTCTATCAACGCTGACAATATCACTTATTGAAGTGTCATTATCGTCACTGACTTCGTCAACAACAATTCTTCGGAGTTGATTTATACTTCGTACTCTGGATACTGCGAGATAAACTAAATTTGACCACTCAGTGCGATTATCTACTATCCAAACAATTGTGTCTGTGACAGTTAATCCCTGTGAAGAGTGTATTGTCGCTGCGTAACCTAACGTCCACGGGGATTTATCAGCACGCAATGCATCTTCGACGACGCTGATATCAACCAGCACAATATCATTTAATACTAAATTCTTTTTTTCACGTTGTCCAGGAATGTCAACGTCGATATTCTGCTTTCGTGTATCCGAAGGTCTATAACAGAGCGGTACTGGAAGTGTTGAAAATTTACATTTATGTAATTCAAATAATTTCATCTGAAGTTTGTCTCTGACTATTTTTCTACTTGCTACTATCAAATCGTTTGGTCTCCATGCTTCCCAAAAATTATTCATGGGAGTTTCTGAAATTATTTCACGCATTATTTCACATTGGATTCTATCCGGTTGTAATCTGATTAGTTGTTTAAACTCCTTTAATACTTCATCTAATGATCTAATGTCATCGTTCATCTCTGTGTAATAATCAACGTATTTTTTTAGCCATTCATGAGGAGATTCACCGAAAATTGGTGGTGGTTGGCCTTGATCACCACACATAATAATTTTTGTATTTTTCGTTGACAACCATTCAAGAAATGTTTTTAATACTTGTAACGGTACTGTACAAATTTCATCCCATAATATCACCGGTGGAATAAATTTCTGTCCCATTCTTTCAGGGGTCCACTTATCGCCTTTCCATCGAAAGAAGCTGTGATAAGTACCATAATTTTTTACATCTCGTTGTTTTATGTCTCTGGCAAGTTTATGAGTTGGCGTTAACGCATTCATGTTAACTTTATCTTTGAATAAATTAATTACTCGTGTTGTGTTTCCTGATCCTCCTAATCCGTTTATATAAACGATTTTATATCGCGTAATTGGATCTGATATCGATGGCGCGTTAGATAATTCTGATAATTGGTTGCTTTTCAAGTATTTATCGTCGTTGGTAACATCTGCCGATTCACACTACTCGTGTAGCGTCTCCTTTTTAAATCTCCAACATCCCCACGCTTCCTCCTGGGATGTGAATTTAGCTACATCTGATTTGTATTTCTCGTGGATATAAATAGAATCAGTGGCTACTCTAACTGCGGTATTAGGAAATCTATTTATCATCGAAAATAAATTGATAGAAGCATAAGCTAGCATAGAACTTCTCAAATGCGTATATTGTTTAATATATCCATCACAATAGGTAACAATTGTACCTAATCGTCTTCCATCGGATAGGAAAGCGTCTTTACGATTTACAAGTTTTCCCTGTTTCGTTAAATCCGTTACAATAAAATCGTATTCAGCGATGTCTATGATCAACCGCGAAGAATATTTTGCATTGTCGTATCTTCCACCCTGGGTAAATTTACCGATTATTCTTCGTCCAAAATCTTTTGCTTGTTCTTTTTTAATTTCAAATAACTTCTTAGACCAATTCATGATTTGTTCTTCATTGAAATCTGGAAACTGTTTTCGCTGTTCGCTAATTATACGATCTAGATCGGGTTGTAGTAGCCAAACTTTTTTCTGAGCTCGATAGCATATAATAGCTTCGGAAACAATAAGCGATATTAGCATACCACAATCAATCATATATCGTAGTAACACTATTGGCATCCAGGCCTTTTCAGATATATGTCTACCAAGCCAAACATAACTACACGGATGTAACACTGTAGCGAATTCGAATGATATCACACGAGCAAATCCAGTTAAATCAAAATCAGGCAATGGACCATTAATCGCCATGCGTGGGGTGTCCAAATCGTTTAAAACAGTTACTACATTCTCCATACCCGAGGAAACTTCCAGGATAACACGCGGATATATCAATTGAAATCATACCGCCACGATGGTATTTTGTATTCCACAGTCCTCCATGACCAAATTCGACGCAACTCAATTTAACGTCCTCGAGAAAATCACTTCGTGTTGGACGCCATGAGTTTTTTTCTCTTGCGAAGTGAGCTACCACTGATGGAATAGTAAAACTATCCGTTAATAGTTTTTCATGGAAACTCTCCGGTGAAAAATCACTAGCAATTTTTCTCATTCTGTTATCTAATTCTTCAACGCGATATAATTCACCATTTGGTCTTACAAATTGATCAAATCCTATTTCGGGATCTTCATCACTTCTAAGTAACCACACTGACACAGGATCATCTTTACACAACGCATGAACAGCATCGAATAATTTCTCATTATAAAAAACATCCCCGACGAATTCTGGGGGGATATATCTCACGGTTCGTTCTCGTGGAAATATTGTTACTGCAGGTGTCCACGCGTGTTTGTTATGATCAATAATTTCAATTGGCGCTCCATTTTTGTTATATTTCGGTTCGTATAATACTTCTCCGGTTATCGTCATAACGGTTATTGGGAATCTTAATGATGTTTCTAATTTAGCTATATCAGAAATCTTTGCACCGTGCTGTTTCACTGTCAGTTCCCATTCGGTTATTTTCCTACGTCGCAGATCAGTTAGTTTATTTCCTCGGGATGCATTTGTGAAGTGTTCCATTATCCGTGTTGCTACACAATTCAGTGAACTAGAATATTTCATAGGAGCTAGTTTTGCAATATCGGGTTTATCATTTAACGGATATATCCCATAAACAATGGCTGTTACAGGATAAGATCTTTCGTAGTATGGTTTGTCAATTCCAGTTAGAATTCCTGGTTTGGAATCTCTACTTACAATGACAGTTTTTTATCCTTGAGGATTGGTTCAAATTTATCCCTGATAATCCATTTGCCTTCGACTTCGATAATGAATTTTATTCTGAAAAAATACTTCTGTTGGGAATTGCTTTGTTGAAAATCTTTGATTGGAAATTGCTTGGATGAAAATCCTTGGATTTTCCATCTTCGATTTTGAATTTCACCTTTGGATTTCCAGCCCCTTGGCGGGCCAAGGTGTGAAATTATCTCAGCTGCTCTTTCATCGTTCATAGTAGCATCGATGATGGGTACATTGACATCTTCATCAATAGTTCGAAATGTCGACCAACAGTATACTGCACCGTCTCGGTAGAATTCATTAAAACACTCCCTGATTTTACTTAGTATAGTTCTATCACCGATTAGACGTTTTGGTGTATCAGAGACTCTATCGAGATTGAATTTAGTATTTCTCCAAGGCTTAATTTTTGATAATCTTTGGAACTCCTTATCAAGATTGAATTTAGTATTTCTCCAAGGCTTAATTTTTGATAATCTTCGGAACTCCTTATCAAGATTGAATTTAGTATTTTTCCAGGGTTTAATTTTTGATAATCTTTGGAACTCCCTATCAAGATTGAATTTAGTATTTTTCCAGGGTTTAATTTTCGATAATCTCTTGAACTCCTCCATGTTATAATTAAAACAAGTATTTAAATAGAAAAATATAGTATAATGAATCACTGCAAGTGGCTTATGATTGGATCAACAACCCCGTGTAACAAATCATGCAGGAGCGAATTCTGTGGGTATCATATGCAAAGCGTGAGAAACGGTTCAAAAGGTCCTCTCCCATGCCTCCGATGTGGGGTGGGCGTTAGAGGAAAATCACAATTATGCCTCAGTTGCGGCGGCAAACGATACAGAGAACTAAAACGCTATTATGACAAACGAACAAAAAATGCAGTCATTGATCCTACCGATGACTCCGTCAGCGACAAAATCATAAAAAAGCCTCAAGATTATATCAAGAGATTTATAATAAATTAGACAAGTAGTATTATTATACAAATGAGCCAAGATTTCAGACCTCACCCAGTGCTTGTTAATTACGAAGCATCCCTTGGTGGTGTTGTCAGGCACCGCAGACTAAAAAAACCGGTTGGATATCTGAATAATATGGGGTATTTGTTGTTTAGTGCTAGAAATAAAACATATCTCTGTCACAGAATTATTTTTGAATGTCATAACGGATTAATCGAAGACGGATTTGTGATTGATCACATAAATGGCGTGAAGACTGATAATTGTCTTGTGAATCTTCAAGCCGTCTCACAAAGTCTGAATGCAAAATTAGGTGGAACTGGCAAACATGCAAAACGCCCTAGGGGAGTTAAATCGTTTGATTTAGAAAATAATGAAGAGAGAAGCTTTCAGTCGATAAATGAAGCCAGTAGATACTTTGACATTTTTGGGACTTCAATAAGATTTGTTGCAGAAAATATAATTAAAACTGCTCTGTCTAAAAAAATGGTCATAAAATAAAATTCGTATACACCTGAAACTATTCAAGGGAGATAAATCCTTTATGGATAAATCCACCGCAATTCACACTCTACCTACTATGTTCCCTTGTATTATGACGTCAAAGGAATTTGTCGTATGCTATTACCTTTATACCTTGACTAGGCGCGCCCACGTGACTGTAATGGAGTATATAATACATGTGTTTTGTTAGAGTTGTATTTTTATAATTCTAAAATGTTTTATTGTCGCTTTGGCTAAAACTGCATTTATTTAAACAGTTGTATTTATTTAGACCATCTAAATTCAGCTATTAATACACTTTCAGTACAGACGTTCTTTATAATCCAGCGCATTTTACCTATGTTCGCTCAGCCGGAAAAGTGTTTCCCATTCATTGAAGTAGGTGGGCGTGGTTAAAATTCCTTGTATACAGCTCTTTGTGATTTAATTGATAATGTATTTTGTCTAGAGAATTAGAACAGGGAACATATACGCTGTTTTTTAATAACTGTATTATTTTGTTTAATGTTTCATTTAAAATATTTGTCTCATTTAAATGTTGTGAAACAGCATTAATAAGTAATAAGGAAATAAAATAACATACCCGTGAATCAACGCTGCTGTATTAGTCGCCTTATATAGCATATCAAAGGTATAAAGTTTGGGGCTTTCGAAGGCCAATGCGACCGATCAAAACTAACCAACGCCATTAACCCGGGCGTGTGGTTGTCTTTTGTTCACAATCATGCAACCGGGTTAATTTAATTGGGTTGCTTTTGATTGGTTGGTTGGCCGTAGAAAATCCGCCCCGTCGTTTCATGTTTGTGCTGTCTTGTGCCGTCCCACGTCCCCCAAGCATATCTTCTGGGCGGTCTAAGATGACGTTTGTCACCTTAGGCCTCCCGCCGGAGATGTATGTTTCGGGTCTCCTTGGGCTTACTTGGATGTGAAGGCAATCAAGGAGTTCTAAAGATGTGCTGTCCTAACCTCTGGGTCTCTTTCACGTTATTTGACGCGAAAGGGGTTTCCAAATGGGGTTTAACCTCTGGGTCTCTCTGACGTCATAGGGCGCCAGCGAGATTGCCAAATGAGTGTTATTTTTTTTTAATAATTAGAGATACAGTATACTATAAAAATATGGATATCAAAGATGTAAATTCTATAATTGCTGAAATCTCAGATTTAAAAAATCGAGGAATAGTATTATCTAAAGATCTCGACTGTGACAGGATTGCCTCGGAATATGAAGACATAGAGTATCAGTTTAGTAAGGGTCGTTATGTTTTACCTAAGATGTACAGGCTCGTGAAAGGAATTCTAAAGTCCATCAATGCCTGCTTGTACGGTAACGACATTAATGCATTTATAACGCTATTTAGCACCGTTGAAGCAATACGTGAAAAGCTCGGCCAAGAGTATCAAAAACGAGCTAAAATTAGTTCTAAGGTTCGTGATCTTAGAAAAATATTGAACGAGGAAAAACCAGTATCTTAACCACGTGAGCGTTAGGCTTTCGGTAAATTTTATTAAAAAATAATTATTTTTTTTAGCGTTTTTTGTAACACTCACATAGGATTTTCTCCTGAGAGAATACTCATCAGTTTGGACTTGCCCATGCAGTTATGTGCATAATGGATGATCTGGTTGTAGTAGCAAGTAATCACCGCGACGCCTCCATTTTCACGTAGTTGTTCTTGTTGCCGCGTCGTTAACACAAATTGTTCATCGCCGTTCTCAGATATTACAATTCTGAAACCCCCAGCGATGTTATTTCTGAAACACTCGCGGATAGCGTCGTACAGTTTAACCCTGTCGAAGATGGATACGTTAGCTTGATGGTACATTATTTAATAACTCATCTTTTAATTGTGATAGTTTCACATTTGAAAAATTAGTTCACAAACAATATATGGTAGGTGAATCGCTTACAACTAGATTAGCCCGAGAGCGGCTTGCAGCAATTAAAAAGTTTATACCGGTTCGAGACAGACTTCGTGAGAAACTTCAACAACGACAACAAGCGCAGACTGACTTTTCTGTGTCAAGAGAACAACTGTTTACTCCGATAGCAAGTGCGACCAAAGATGTGAAAAAGTTAACTGAAGCAGCGATATACGGAGATATTCCTGAACGAGAACGAGCAAAGAAGGCGCCGCTGCTTGATACGCTTGAAAAGATAGCAGCAGAGACCAAACAAACACGCGCAGGGATACAACGGCTATCCAGTGATATAAAAACCCAACACGAGTATGAACGATTAGCTGATATTGATGATTCTGCGCCTGAACCACAACCTGTTGATGTCGTCACCCCAAGAGGTGTTCCCTTTATAGACAAACTCACCGAACAAGCTATAATAGAAATCAAGCATCCTGAATTAATAAAACTCAAAGATTATACTACTTTTGGTGATTTTGCTGCCAAAAGCTTTCATTCTAGAAAGGACTTTTTAAAAGACGAGTATAAAAACAGTAGAATAAGCCGAGATGAATGGGTTAATTGGTTGTATAAAACGAATAAGGGGATTACTGGTAATTTGAAAAAGGATACAATTGAGTATAGATCTTTTAAAGTAGGAGTTGATAGTTATGGTATACAAAAACAACAAGAACGAGAAAAACAAAGTCGAGGCCGACAAAGGCAATTACTTGATGATAGTCAGGGCGCAACTGGTACAACTGAGGAAACAAGCGGAAAAGGATATTCAATTAAAAATCCAAAGGATTTCAACGCAACCGTGACATGCCCTGGTAACATTCTCAGTGATATATCACGGTTAGAGGTTCTCATCGGAGGGAAACGAGCCGGAAATAACTCACCGGAAGTAATAAATGAAGCAGCTGATATCTGCAGACGATTATTTGCCGGCGGTATCATCGACATTGATGTATATCGAGAACTCATTGCTGAATTAGTTGAAAATCACAGAGACGCCCATGGTTATGATGAAAATCCTATGGATTTTAGCGATTGATAACTAATTGAAAAACTACTAGTTTTATAACAAGATGATTATACACTACAACCATGATAAACCCGTAAGCGTCTACGTGGTGAACTCACGATTGCCTGTTTATAGAGCATATTACGGAGATGGTTTCGGCAGTACCATTGCGGGGTTATTTACAAGAATGTCCCCAAAAGTAGCACCGTTAGCTAAACAATTATCAATGAAGGCCATTGATATTATTCGTGATAAAGGAACCAGCAAAATCGGAGATTTCGTTGGAAATCTAGCCGGAAAGGCATTTTCTGCCGCGAAAGATAAAATAGCATCATTGGTACGAAAGAAACCAGGAATGACTTCGTCATTAGTGCTGCCATCAACTACAGTGATGCCTGCAAAAATCAGCAAAGCAATAAATAGCGCAGTGGAAGAAAAACTAGCGTCGTTGGCTGCTTCCGTGACTCCGTCGCCATTGACAGCTTCACCGGTAACAGATAGCGCTATCATGAACGCGATAGCAGGAAGTGGTTTGAAACGAAAACAAAAACAACGATAATTACAAAGAGTTTCACAATTGAAAACACTAGTATTTTAATAAAATGTTTAAACAACAGGCTGATCCTGCTCTTTATATAGAAGCCCCAGTACCCAAGGACAATTCCGTCCGCGATTATCAATTTTATTCCTATCATGCAATACAACCCGACCTACGATCGCGAATTGAACTTCAAGTTCAAGATACCAGTAAATACTTTTTGCCATGTGAAGCATTTATTGAAATCGAGGGAAAACTCGTAACAAACGATGTTGTTCATAATGATCCACCATATGCAGATGATCCAAATATCCGAGTTGGTTTTGTTAATAATGGCATAATGGCGTTATTTGAAAGTGCAAGATATCTCATTGATGGAAAAGAAATTGAATTAATAGACCGTGAAGTTGATGTTGCAACAACAATAATCGGGCTAGCAAGATACTCCGATGATTATACAAGGTCGGCTGGTCCGTCTATGATGTTTGCAAAAGATACTACTGATAACGCTGACCACCTTCAATACATTAAAGTTTTGACAGAAAGAGATAATGCAGAAGCCGATCAACAAGAAGCAGCTAATCCAGAACGTCGAGCTAGACCCGGAGCTGCGTTTGATATTCTCAGAGGCGTTAATGATAATTTCAATTTAGGATTTGCAACACGAAAATTAGCATTGCACGGACAGCAACGATATTTTTCATGTGCGATTCCACTACATCACATATTTGGATTCTGCAGAAATGTCAGAAAAGTCATCTATGGAGCCAAACACACAATCGCGTTAGTACAAAAAGGCAATGACAACGAGGCAATTTGGCGTACTGGTGCCGCTGATGGTAAAG
The DNA here is from genome assembly GCA_030141615.1 of Unio pictorum. Lineage (NCBI taxonomy): Eukaryota > Metazoa > Mollusca > Bivalvia > Unionida > Unionidae > Unio > Unio pictorum. Next base: position 1,128,547 of record JARLTB010000080.1, read on the forward strand.
TTGTTTTGAGTAAAATAGTATTGTGGATGCCAGTAATGACACCATCAATTACCAGAGAAGAGCGGCTACTTTCATTTATGGAAACAGGCGGTAAATCATTGCTAAGTTGGCTAACAACAACAACTGATGCCAAAGATGATAATGTCGCTGGTACATTTACATGGAATTTGGCATCAAAACAAGGCGTTTCAGCTCCACGCCACATATTTGTAGCTCTACAGAATCGGAATCGATTAGGTTCCCAAGAATGCAGTCATATATTTGATCGATTAGGGGTAAGTGAGGTTTCACTGAGAATAAACGGACAACAAGAACCATCTGAGGATATACAGCTTAATTACAAAAACAACCATATAGCACGTGTGTATCATCGGATGCTGTCATTTATGGGCCGTGATCAAAATGTTGATACTGGTTTACAAATATCGCAACTTGATTTTAAAAACCTATATCCGATTTATTACTTTTCGCTGGAGCATCTTGATTTAATAAGGCAATCCGTCGTTGACATACATTTTAGGGCTCGTATAGCTCCCGGTGGTGTTGATTATAGAGCGGTTGCTGTTATTCTCAGCGACAAATCAATGTTGTTAGAAGGAGCTGGCGGACGAATGAGACTTATTGATGCACCAGTGGAAAATCTATGATTTTCAAAAATATGTAAATGAAACTTAAAGAGTTTCCAATTAGATCAATTGAAAGCATAAATGTGTTTTACAATAAAATGACATATAGTGTTGTTAGTGTCAAGCTGACATGGGCAGGTCAAGAAATTGCGATCAAAATCCGCTAAAGTATGTGGAACAACAATAACGTTAAAACCAGCGCAGATGTCCGGCGGTTCACATAAAATATCACTGACGGATCGTCAAATAAAACATTTCAATGATGCAATGAAAAGTAAGCGAGGAGTTCAAATAGAATTTTCGAAAGCTGCAGTCGCCAACATGATAAAATCAGGTGGTATATTTCCATTGTTAGCTGCAATACCAGCATTGATTGCAGCGGCTGCCCCAGCGGTGGCGAAAGCGGCTGCGTTGGGACCCGTTGGGACCGCGGCAGGGATGGCGTTGAAAAAGGCAACTGGGAAAGGATATAAAAAAGGGAAAGGGTCTAAGACTACCAGGAACCCCGTATTCATGGTACAGCGGGAGATCCGTGAACGTATCGGGTCTAAGAATACCAGGAACGATTTATTAGTTGAAAACCCAATTCTCCCTATGTCCAATTTTGATTTAATTGATGCTGCTAAAAAACTAGCGATAAAAAACTTTAGAGGGGTTTTTATGAGAGATCAATTACCGAGAAAACCAAACAGCGTTGAAACCGGTATCGTCAATCTTGATAACAGCAGCGGATCGGGAACTCACTGGGCTGCATACGCGATTGATCCACGTGGGATTGTCTATTTCGATTCATATGGGTTAGCTCCGCCAAGCGAGTTTATGCGGTATATAAATTCTTCGATGAAACTCAAAGAGTTTCCGATTTTTTATTCCACGCTGCCAACACAACAATTAAATGATCCACCGATATGCGGCCGTGAAGTATTAAATGTCCTCGCGGAGATTTCATTAAAATCCTTTGGATCTCCTTGGAAACCACCTCATCTGGTTGTAAATAAATATACCAGTGGGAAATTACTAGGTAATTTTAGAGAATCAATAAATTGAAAATACTAGAGTCTTTACAATAATGATTGATATTTGGGGACGATCTCTGTCGATGTCGAAACCCACCGCGGAAACATCTGCGGGTTCTATCGAGGGTGTAAAAAAAATAATTAAAGATGAAATCGCTGAGACGTTAAATTTAGTTAATGTTGACCCGAACGAAATAGTTGTATTTCAAGACAAACAGGGTAAATTGAAAAGCAGTGATGTATCATTGGATGACATTTTAAAACGGCAGCACGACGCCGCTGAAAACTCTATTGCGCTGTATTGCAACGGTGGACAACTTAAACTAGGCGCACTTGTGTCTACGATCACCGACAAGATTGCCGCCCACGACAACATGATTGCCGCCCACGGCCGTGAGCTGGATGATCATATACGAGGTTATAATAGTTTTCGCAAAAATGTCGTACATAAATTCTTTGGAACCCCGCTTGTGGTTGGCATGACTCTCGCTGAAATTAAAAACTATCTATCGCTATTCTTTTTTAACAAGGACGCGGGAAGGGTGATGAATGAAAATGAAATCAAGGCAAATTATCTCGATATTTACAATGATATTTCTAAAATAATAGAAAATCTTGAAAAGGTACAAAAACCCACTAACGACGTCATTGTTAAGTTTTTTGGAACCCCGCTTGTGGCTGGCATGACTCTCACTGAAATTAGTGAGTTTATCTGCAAGCATACTCACAATGCCTACATCGCTAATAGTTTCTTTGGTGTCCCAGCTATATCTACGATGACTCTCAAAGATATTAATATGTTTATGGTGAGACAAACAACACTTAATACCATCGTGGATAAATTTTTGGGGAGAACACCTGTGTCTGAAACCATATCGTTGACAGGCCCAACCCTCGCTGAAGTTAAAAGCGCTATTGACGAAAAAAAGCTCACCAGCGAAATTGTTAATAAGTTCTTTGAGGGCAGTAAACCCCAAGATATCACGACAAAATTTTCTAACATCGACCGGTATATTAAAGACCAAGCACAGCTTAAAGCCGGAGACCTTCTGGCTTCATTCTTTTCTGACAGGAGGGTTGGGGGGACAATAGATCCTAGCAGAATCAGGGGAAATTATATCGAGATTTACAATGATGTTTTTAGACTAAAAGAAAATTTTGAGCGGGTGCGAAAACTCACCGACGACGTCGTTAGAAAGTTTTTTGGAACCCCACTTGTGGCAGTCATGACTCTCGCTGAAATTAGCGCGGCCATCAATAAAGTAAAAATTCCACATAGTGTAAACGCCGTTAAAAACATCGTGTACACGGTTGATAGTGGAACTTTTGATTGGATCCGGGGAAATGAAAATTATCTTCGTGTTGGCCACAGACATACTGGTGTACCAGGTTGCTACCGACTTACAATGATACATCACCGTAAATTTGATTTGGAATTCAGCAACACAGGTATCAGAGGTGTTAACACATTGATGTATATACTAGAGAAAATACCACCACCTCCACCCTCTATACCAATCCCGCTTACGATTACTATAAACAATTCCGACGAGTCTGTGATTAGGGAGTCACTACCCTGGATAATAGAATTTGTATCCGGTGTCCCCTCATCCAATCCTAAAACCGTTTCAATAATAGGATAATTGAAAACACTATCAGGTTTAAAATAACAACAATGACTTCGTCATCAACAATGATTCCGTCATCAATGATTCCATCATCAATGACGCCGTCATCGCAATATCGATTCGACACCGTGAAAGAATTTTCCGCGAACTTGAAATCACTTTCTGAGCGCTATAGTGAAAAAATGAAAAAGTACCGCAGAAGAATTACCGCCATCGATGTAACTGTGTACTCGGTATCCGGTGTGATGGCCAGCGCCGGGGTTATTTTGTCGACGGTGACCATGATGGCTCCGATTGCAGTTCCAATCGCTGTCTCCGCGGCAACAACAATAGCGGCAGTCGCCACCGCGATAAATAAAAAATTATCATCGTGTTCTCAGAAAAAGCTCAGTGATTATACACCTCGGTACCGGGTGGTATTTGACGCGTACTCGAAATTATCCGAGTTGATCTCGCTGTCGATAGATAATTCGTTCATATCCGATGTTGAATTTTCCACGATGACCCAGTTGTATAACTCCGCGATGTTGATATTGGAAATTGAAGACAGCGTTAACAATAATGTCACTCGAACTGCTTCAACGAATCGCGGAGAATACCACTCCGATACGAACAAGCATGATATCAATAACATCAACAACCCCACAATTTAGTGTGAACTTCCCTTCTCCGATTCCAGTGCGTGAGATCGCGCTGGCAAAATTACGAGTATATCATAGCTGGCCTAATATCAGATCGGTTGCATTTGGCGGTCAGCAACCCAATAACGCACTGGTGTTCTCGTATAAGAATAAACCCGATGGTACTCCAGCGTGGGAAACTGTTTCGTTACTAACTGGGTCGTACCAAATTGAGCAAATTGATGCTGAAATTCAGCGTAGAATAAAATCAATCACGGGAAAAGAATCAAAAATAGCTATTAAACTTCATGAACTGACGCTCTCGTCGTCGATCGAAATAAGCACAGAGGGATACATTGTAGATATCTATAACAGCTCGTTAAGAACAGTGTTAGGATGGCCTGAAAAATCACCGGAAAAATCCGCCACCGACTTAACCACGGACGTACAATCATATCATGAAATCAATCCCAGTTATCGAGATAATTTATCTGATATAAGAAAAGGAAAAATCGCCGATAGATTTATATTTACCAACAAAGACACATTGCAATGGGATTTTATCATTGAAAGAACAGCCGACTCATCTGTTACTATTTCATTTACGCTAACTGACGTCCGTGGTTATTTTAATGAAATTAAACAATTATATGAAACACAACTAGAACAACTACGGAAAACAAAATCGCAAAAACACGTTGAAATAATAAATTAACTTATATCTGACATGGAATATATCTATGAACTAATTATTTAAACAATAATTAATGACAACAGAGGCAGTAAACAACGATTCCTAACCGGTTACAATATCACAGAAGACAATCTGCGTAATTTCAAGTTTCCCAAATACAACGCTGATGAACTAGCAAGAATTCTTAGAACCGATATCAAGGCGCTACAAAATCCAGATTCAACTGTTCTCCTCAGGTATAATAATGACCCAGACGGTGGCGGTAGGCATATTGCCCCGCATAATGTAAATATTTCAACGGTGATTGCGCTCAATTTAGTATGTGATGCAATTGAAGGAAGCTATCAAATTAATCTAGAGCAATCAAATCAAGCTCAGCAGGGATATATTCTTTATTCGTTTGCACCAACAGCTCCTCCAGGATTCCTAATTATTGAAAACCCAATTAATCCTGTCTACATGCGATGCCATAATAATTCGTTAACGAGAATTAATTTCCGACTCACCGACCAGTCAAATAATTTAATTGATCTACAAGATGAGGTGTTAGCGATTAGTTTGTTTGTAAAGTCCTAAAGACCCGATCAAATATTTGGTTGAAATCGTAAAAGAATTATTAACCCATAGCAGCAGAGAGGGTGAACGACAACATAGTTGCGACCAAAATTGATTAAAAAATCGTAAAGTCTCCGTTTGCTAAATGGAGACTTATTTTTTTTGGGTTAAATGAGATTTCGTAGGAAGGCTTATTTTGTCTCAAAAGGTTGTAGGGTTCACCCTCTCTGCTGCTCAGAAATAGCACTCGCAAAGTTAGTAAACTGGACACCTGTGGTGTTTTGTTTGCATCATTAAAATGCTTAATCTGACGCGTTGTCAGTGATAGTTTATTCTCACCACCAGTGATCTGATCGTGTTTTAGCGATATTGTAGTTCCACTTTTTTTAGCCGAATCTGATTGTAGCTTTTTCATCTAACCAGGAGTTGGAGTAACATTAACGTGGCTATATGACATTTATAATAATACGAGTCATCAAATTGTGGTACATATTTGGAAAATATTTATAAGTTTTCTACTGTTGCATCAATGCCTATCATTCGTCCACGAACACCTTCGAGTAACATCGATTTGCCGTTGAGTATAACAGCTATCGCTCTGTACTCAGCGATATGAGCCGGAAGAGCTACACGAGCTTGGAAGTGTATATCAACAACACTTTGTCTGATTAAATCAAGATGTTCCAACGAAAAGTAATAAATCGGATATAGGTTTCTAAAATCTAATTGCTATATTTTCAGACCAGTATCTGTGATATCTACATTCAAAACACGTCCCATAAATGTGAGCAAACGATGATTTGCGCGTGCTATTTGGTTTTGTCCGTAATTAAGTAAAATATCTTTAGATGGTTCTTGTTGACCATATATTCTTAACAAGATTTCCAAAACACCCATTTCATCAAATATCAAATGACTCCGCTCAAAGAATTTAATCGCGTACAATCCTTTAGGGGAACAAATATATGTCGTTGCACAAAAGCACCTTGCTGTGATGCCATATGTCTAGAAAATATACCATTAATAGTACTCTGCATAATACCTGTAGTTGTTGTAAACCATCATAGCAATGATTTACAACCTGTATCCATAAATGATAGTAATGTTTCCTCTGCGGCGATCGCTGAAGTCATTACTGGCATCCACAATGTGAAATTTTGTTATATTTACTTTACCATCTGCAACACCAGCTCCTCGCCACATTGCATCCCTATCATCACCTTTTCGTACAAGCACTACCGAATGTCTAGCTCCAAAGATAACCTTCTAACATTTCTACAAAAACCAAATATATGAGACAGTGGAATTGCACATGAAAATAATCTACGCAGTCCGTCCTTGCAACATTGATACGCGTGTTGCAAATCCTAAATTCTAAGTAGTACTAACACCTCTTATAATAGCAAAAGCATCACCTGGTCTAGCTTCATATCCAGCTGGTTGTGGATCAGTTGCAAACGCTTGTGGTGTCCGTAATTTTACATATTGAACATTATGAGCGTTATCAGTAACATCCTTAAAAAACAGCATTGAAGGACCGGCTGAACCCAATATTGTGGCAACATCTACACCCTTCTGAATAGAGTCAGTCTCTCTTACATCAATAATATATCTAGCGGTACTAAAGAACGCCATAATCCCATTGTTAACAAAACCAACTCGCGCATTCTCTGCATACGGTGTATTAGCTTAAACATTTGTTACAAGTTCTCCTTCTACTTCAATAAATGCTTCAGCTGGTATTAAGAATCTACTTGTATCCTGAACTTTATGTCCCATTCTCCCTCGTTGATTTAGTTGTGCTGCGTTATAAGAATAAAATTGATAATCGCGTACGAATTCATCTTTGGGAACCGGTGCGTCTAAGTCACATGCTGTGTGAGGTAAATATTTGAACATTTTATTATATATTTCTCGATCTAAATCGCGATCTTGCCTGACCTTGTTAAACCACTTATTGCTATTAAATTTGCAGTAATATTTATGTGTACTTGATCAGATGATTGATTTATTAAGTCTGCTCATTTTGTATCCGCGGCTTGGTTTATTATTTTACTGACATTCGCGGGCATAATTTCCGTAGATGCCAGTTTCATTGGCTGCGGTTTTAGTCGTATTAATCGTGTTAGTCTTTCTTTGGTTGCAGAAAACGCCTTACTGGCAATATTACCAATAGAGCCAGTAGCGTTTTCACCAATAAAATTAATAGCTTTCGTCAATAATAGTTTTGCGATTTTTGCCCTTTAATAACATCACCATAACCATGACCATCTCCATAAATTATTTTATAAACGGGTGATCGCGAGTTTACTACTCTGACCATGACTGGTTTATGATGATGCAGATGTATTATCATCTTATTTATTATCGTTATATCTAATTGCTGTGATAACCACCAACGAGTTCATCTTAACCGTTAAAATCTCAAACATTAAAAAGTGCCTATTCTTTAAAGAAGTTTATAAACATAGATGATTCATACCTGTAATGAGAGATGTGAGTCCTTCTGACTTCATGATGAATGAACTGATGGTGCCCGGTTTATACATTTTTAATTGTAATTTGGAGGTAACCAAATGACCAAATATGGTTACTTGTCTAGATCCTAGTCTTCATTTCATTCTAGCAAGAAAGAAACTCTCATCTCCAACACACAGGATCGCCATGTTTTTACCTCTTTCGACAGAAAGTTTGCTACGTCACCAACACACTCATTAAATCGAAATTCTAAGAATGTGTAGTCCGTAACCTTTGTAGTTTCCCGAGTGTACCTTATTTGCTGACTTTACAATACGAAAGAAAAGTATAGTGCAAGTTACTTTAAGTGCGCAAACTTGATTAAAACAGTATATAGCTGTGCTATAGAAATAATTGAAATTAATCTCAATATATTTTATAAGAAAATTACTTTCAATATAAATTAGTCAACAATTACTTTTAATACAATTTAGAGAAAATGTTAATCTCAATGCTTATACTAAACATTCCATCCTAATACATATTTAACCACTTGAGACAGATGCTGAGCCAGGATTCAGTGAGAATGGACACACCAACATGTGCATGAAAGTATATGTCAACCACATACTGTTTGAACAAAGCTAGGAGTTACAATAAAAGTAATAAAGTGCGAGCTCATGTGACAACCGGTGAAAAGAGCTACGTTTACCGTGTTTTCGACTCTACGATACATGAATTCTTTAATTACAGAACAGTGGTAAATGCAAAAGTAAGTTTTTACTTAATATTAACTCGATTCAACTTTAGGAATCCTGTTCCAAGGAAGAATTAGACATTTTCTACTTTACTGCACATATCGTAAACAATCAGTTCAAAACACTTAAGCTTTTAGGCACACACGGTCAACGCCGAAATATGACTGGCTCTAAAGGTTATTCATAATACATGTAGCTCTTTTCACTGGTTGTCACATGAGCTCGCACTTGTCCCAAGATGAAAAATTCGCAAAAATCTCACGTTTCGGAAGCCGTAACTTCAGTTTGGTACAACGTAGAAACGTCAACGATGGCTTGATTAATAGAAAAATATCCCAGAAGTAAAACAAGCCATAGAGAATGGTCATGTGCTTTACAATACGGAAATAGCAGAACAAAATCGAGGGTCGAGGGTGGAACCATGTATTCGGAAGTTCCGAACCTTCTCTTTTTATACAGTATGATAGAGAGGGTCCTATGTCAAAATGGGTCATTGGGGTAATCTAAGGTATTTTTATCACTCTGCACGACTTTTTCCTTTAAATTATTGTTTCTTATTTCACATCAAGCTCGCGTCGAGCACCTGTGGCATGCACATGTTTGATTCAACTGGGGCACAATGGGATGTTTAACAAAATTTGAAGAAAGTATGCTTGACATAACACATTTCTGGCTGTTAGTAAGTTTTCTGTAGTTGTTGAGAGAGTTGGGATTTTTGTGACTAGTGATGTGTATAGCCTGAATATCTGGAACATTGTTTTCTATTAGTTTCGGACAGAGATAATTTCTCACGCTAGAGTTGGTAATGCGTTTAGAAGCCAGGTCTACTTTCATAACCGTTTTTTCATTAGCGAGTTAAGCTTTCGGGCACCAACTGGTGCACGTAAAAACCATTGCTAATTTGGCCCAGGTGCATGTACATATGTTACAGGGGCAAGGTAAAATGGATGGTCAGGGTTATAAAAATCACTTGGATGTTTGTTCATAAAACATTTGTAAATGGTTACTGGACATCTATCTGTAAATAGATGGTTAGCATACATCCTTGGTTTTTCATTTCTTGTGTTTTTTATGTCTTCCCCTTTCCTTGTCTTTGTCTGTCTTTCATTAAACTCTAAGTATTCTATTTTAAGTTCGCAATCTTGCTTTAATGATATGTCTCCCAAGGTTATGTTTCTGTGTTCTTCTCCCCCTCCCCGTACCCCAAAGTGCAAAGTATTGTTAAACCATAAAATATTCAGTAAGCTCGACGGACTGCTGGGGCCCAAAAGCGAGTGTTCTTATAATTTGTTTATGTCATCATCAGTTACAGCGTCAGCAGTTTTGGGTTTGTTTCCTTTTCCTATCTTCTTCAGATCTTTCTGTGTACTTTTTATGTTTGAACAAATTGAAAATATATCTCTTGCGCTATGTATCATTTTATTTGCTCACACATTATTCTTTAAATTCAATTGTGTCTTATCAATCAATATGTAGGCCCTTTTTTACCTGTCAATGTTGTCGGCTCGTATTCACTTCCATCATTCGGACGAATTGAAAAGAAAATCTTGAGAGAATGCTGTTCAGGGCAGGTGCCGGCAGTTCATGTATAGGGCGCGTTTCATTGTTTGTCTCAAGATATTCTTCTAGGAGTTTTAGGTGTCCCAATGTCTTGCGTTTGGTATTCACATTTTCACGTTCCAATACAAAATTTGTGACAAATTGTTCGTCCACTTCTGTAAATCTGCTCACTTTGACAGTTTCCTTTTTTTTAAATTTCCACTCCTGGTTTTGTTATTTTCTGCGACGAAAGTTAGTTCGCTTTCAGAGACACATTTAGTTCATTTGTTTCCCAGTCATCAAAAAGAAAGAAAAGATCATCTGACTCATGCTTTGGTGAATTTTCTGAAACTGCTAGTTCATGTTTAGCATAATTTGTGAAACTTCCATCGTCAAAAAAGCGTACTGTATACATTGAATAGGTACCCAGTGGATGGTAAACATTTACGATTTTTGCTCTCCTACCTTTAAGAGTCAATATGTTTCCTAGCCTGTAGTCTGTTTTCTTTTTGTCTTATCTTTATCGTTTTCTTTCTAACCCTTCTTTCTGGTAGTTATGTTTTTTATCCTCCCAAAAATTATTTTCTTAAATATCTGAAAGTGTTAGCGTTTGTTAGATCGGAAAATAACTCCATCCGGCCAAGCATAAGAGAACAATGGTTGCGTCCCTTGATAAAGTAGTCCTTAGCGCGTGGTCACCATGACTGAGACGATTGGTCTGAGATGACTAGACTGAGATAAGAAAAGTAAGGTTAGCAAAACAGCTAGATTTCTCTGTCGCTTGGGTGAGAAATTTTATTCCGGCACTTGTCATGTAATTTTCAACGCGACCATACCTTTGTCAGGGTTTGTCAGGTGTCGACTACATCTTTCGCTTTGATTACGAAGCTGGTTTTCTTTTTATCGCCCGTTTTTCTTCATTATTATCATGTTAAAGGTTGACACTCACTATTGAACAAATTGTTTTAGGCAAGCTGGTTGGTTGGGTTGGATCTATTGGCACGTGGCACAAAACATTTTGAGAAATCAGTTTGGAAAATGATTTTCATTCCGTTAAGTGTTATAATTGCTTATAACCTCAAGAAATTGGTTCAATGGTTTTGACCAAAGAAGTGCATATTATACCGTTTGAAGATGAACGTTCTAGAAAGGGTTTACTTTAAACAGTAGGAGGTTCACTTCATTCCTATTGACTGTACTTCTACGAATGCCTCGACATCGGAACCGGAAGCAATCGTAAAGTAAACTAGATCCGGATCAATTGACGTCAATAACCAAAATAAAACAACATATTTCATGGTTTTATCGATGAATGGAATTAACATGATTACAAGCATCGCAAGAAAATAAATATCAGCCACAAGAAAAATGCCACAATAGCTGGATGGAAGGGCGACAACACAGGCAACAACGAGGACGATTGGAGCAAGAACAGCATCAGCTTAATAAACAACAAAAACAATTAAATCTATCTTCTTTGATTAGAACAAGAACTCAATCGCGAGCATGAGGTACCAGTATGTTTATGTCAACAGATTTGTTAACACATTTGAAAAACTAGATAGTACATCGAACCTTGATGGATCAGGCTGTCTACAATTCATTGTGACGTTGAACATTTCATGAATAAATCGCAGATTTCTCTCATGACCAACACTTTGATCTGATAACAGTACTAATAGGTTGCGGTATAGAACATATGATAAATATATAAGGAAAACAGCCTACGGCACTATGGGGCAGTTATAGGGCATATGAGAACAAAGTAGGAAAAACAATCTGCGGCACTATGGGGCAGTGGACTGTTTGTACACCCTGGGTTCGTATAGGGACAAGGAAAAGTTAACATAGAAGCTATACATTATGTATATTGGGCCTGTATAGGGACAAGGGAAAGTATGACGTGACGGTACCCAATGTTGCAACAATGCTACAAGTGGCTGACCTCAATCGTGAGCCGAAGCCTAACAAGTTTGCACTAGACTGACCTGTCATAATCATTGGATACAAAAACAATTATAGGCAAGAAAGCAAATATCTTTTCGAGGCATATGTGTGGGCCTGAAAAGGGCCTTTGGGTTCTTCTTCTATTTTCTGCTGTTGTTCCACCACCTTTTGATTTTTGCATCGATTCCTTTCTTCATTTTCTTATTTTCTTCTTCTTCTTCTTTTCGTCATCCGGAATCCAGTCAGAATGTCCCAAAGCTCTAAATTTTTCCTGAACCTTAATCCATCTCTGATTTAGTTTATCAAAGTCTTCTTTCTTCTTTTTGTTGTCTTGTTCTTTTCTTTCCTTTGACCAGTTATCTTTAATCTTGATCACATCTTCTTCCATCACCTTTCTCATAATTGCTAACGCTTTCTTTAGCTGGTCTAGTCCCCGCTTCACATATGCCCACTCTATCCCATACAATGTGTCTTCTAGAAAGTACCTGACTTTGATGGCATTATCAAGTACCTCCTTCAAGCTCCCTACTCTTACAGATTTTGATGTAATAAATGTTCTTAATTTTTTTACTTTCTCCTCTAGCAGATCTCTTTCTAATTTCAAATTGGTTCCAAAGTCAAGGCTGCACTGAAATTCTTTCTCAAGCCTTTTCACCACATATTCTGCATCCATTATCCAAAACCAGCTGTGTCGGAATTGGTTAAACAAGTCGATGGCCATCTTGATGTGTTCAAGATTGAATGGCTCGGATGACGGACGATTGATTATATATCTCTCAAGCACTGATGTGAAGGAAAACATCCCTTGCACATTATATGTAATACATAAGAAAGATCAATAATGTAGATAAAACTGGGTGTAGTCCAATTAAATACTAAGTATTCATTTACTATCTTAGGTATAAATTCTTAGGGGTTGGGGGAAAATAATGTTTTTGTTTGTTCTTAAATTCCTTGATTTGTCATGAGGTCTTAAGCATTGTTAACATAGAGGAATCAAAATTATTTTACCTTTAACTTAGCATGCAAACACTGTAGGTAAGTTTTAAAAAAGCAAATTGTAAAACCTCAAACAATAATTATTGTTGGTGTAAACGTACATGTATGCTAATGTCATAAGGCAGCAAAAAATGCTGTTTTGTTTGTTCTCTTTTTTGGGGATAAATTATTGGGATCACAATTTGTGACATACACATACATGTATATATGTAACTGCAAGGTTTAAGTCTACTATTATGCTGATAGGGACAATAGCTCATCAAAAGATCACCAAGAATTTGGGTAGAGTCTTTTTCATCAGGACTCTACTAATGTTTACATCAAGCATGTGCAACCTATGGCATGAATACCAAGTAAAATGGCGTCTGGATGTCTGTACAAATATCATGATGATGGAGATAGATGCTTCTGAATCTGCGAAGAACTTTCTAAGGAAAGTGTTTCTTGTTAAAAAGTGTTGTAACATTTGTATATTGGCAGAACAGTACGTTCTAAGCTCTGTGATAGAGAAATTTATAGGAATATTTTCAACTATATGCTATCAAGTTTACAAAGATGTGTCCGAATTCAACAGAATATCTATTGGAATTCGATATAGTATTGTGTGCACAAGGCTTAACTTCCGTGACACATGAACCTTTGAACCTTTTGTCCTGTGATGCACCAACCTATAATCCTTTTGCCCTGTGAAACACCAACCTATGTACCTTTTGATATGTGAAGGAACAATGTTCCAGACATCATTTCTTGTTGAGATCGCTGAATTATGAATTAAATACTTGCATCTATTGTTAATGATGTACACATGGCAGTTGCTTTGATCCTCATTTTTGAATAATATTAAAAATATTTAATTTTTAAAACAACAACATATTGACATATTGATTCAGTGTAAAACAGCTACAGTTTTTACTCAATCGTTCATTTGGCAATGCTCATTGTGGTGTTGGTTTCAATGATATTATAGGTACTTGTAGGATAGAGGGGGGGGGGGAGAAAAATGCCCCATTTAACAATTGTTTGAATGCTTTACATGATTTAATTTGTAATTGGACAATTTATTTACATTATGCTTTACCTCTAACATAATGGAATTATGTTTGGTTTGATATTGCATATTGCCCCACAATGCATTCGATATCTGTAAAAGTATGTAAAACTACAGAGATACTATTGAACTGTATATCAAGTATTATTCCTATACGGACATTTTATATATGGCGAAATTCTAAAACTGCATGCTGTTGCATCATTCAAATTAACTCAGCAATGTGGATATGTCAGCAGCTAAAATAATGCTAAAATCTAAATATTCCCTAATTTCCATATGCAATGAAGAAAAAGACAAAGTCCCAAAGTCATAATTGCTTCTGGTAAAATCATGGTTACTCACACTTAGCACAGCAAATATGCATATTGAGGGTGGTGTCACAGGATTCATGGCACCATCTGCAACATTATTTACAATGCGACCAGGAATCTTCTATTAAAGGATCATCACTTCCTTCATATTCAAATTCGCAGTTTCCACAAATGTTGTCTTTAGTATATGTTGTGTATGCTGACAAGACATGATCATGTTTAGCAACTGACTTTGGACCAGAAGCCTTTTTTCCCTTTCCATGATAATCCATACAAATTGTCTTCATAGTCTTATATGGTTTCCAACCTGTCTTTTTGTCCTCACTACATGTCTGCTTCTGTTTCGTTTGCTTTTCTTTATGTTTTGAAAGTTTGGCGTCATTCCGTTGGCTCCCACTTCCCTGTACAGTCCTATCACATTCACCTTTTGTATCATCGTCTTTTGTTGTTGCTTTTTCAATAAGCATCTTTTTATTTGGTGATAATATTAAGTTCATGGCTGATTCTGCCTTTGGCTTTCTTGTGCGCTGACTGGATATTCTAGGCATAAATGCTGAATCGTCTGCACTTTTGCATTCATTATGAAATACTCACAAGGTAACACTTTCCGTTCTTCCAGCAAGAATAGCTTCGTCAAACATTTTCCGATTACCTGACTCTAAGACGGTTTGTTTGTTTTTGTTTTTTTATGGTTTAACGCCATTTTTCAGCACAATATAGGCTATACATGGCGGCCAGTATTAATTGTGGAGGAAGAACCCGGAAAGAACCACCAACCCATGAGAAGCTACTGGCAAGCTTTTTCACATACCCACACTGGCCGAATCCGAGACTGGAACCCACGCAGACAGAGGTGAGATGGCAGTGATCCGTAACGGACAGCGCTTTAGATCAATCGGCCACTCGGGGCCCCCTGAGACGGTTTTAGATTATCAGGTGACTGAGTATAAATTTTTTGGTGTGTCTCTGGATTACCCGACCCATCCACAGTGGCCGCTGAACTACCAGGTAGCAGAAATTCAACCGTTTTGCTTGGTTCAGTCAATCTTTGTGCATTGTCAGAAATGATTATAACGTTACTCGGCGATTGGTCATCAACTAACCTATTTCCCTCATTCGAGTTTTCTGTATCGTCTGTCACAGCTGCAATAACTATTGGAATACTAACTGATTATGTGTCAGCTGTCTTTTCCTCCTGAACAGATGTTTCTGCATCACTCGACCCCTCCGGCATGTCTTTGCAGCTAGTAACCGACAGGTGATCAGCTGTCTTACTTGATTCAATCAGTTGTGATGACGTAGGTAGTGATTGTTTGCACGCATTAGTCCTATCTGACACTGGCTGAGGTTCAACATTTACAATAGAAGGAGCAAAATCGTCATCTATGAACTTATTTGGATTAAAAAGCCAAATTCCTCGAGTTCACAGGCTTCAAAACCAGTGACAGCTTTCTGTAAACTGGTAGATCGGTCTTATGCTGCAGAAGAAAACACTTGCAACTTCAAATGCACTTATGCGTGTTCCTAGATTGCTTGTCGTCCAGTTACCAGACTCCAAATTGAAAGCATTTTTAGTACTTTAAGAAATGTTACATCAAGAGGCTGCAGGAAATATGTGCAATGGGGAGGAAAGGTTATCATCACAATTTATTTCTCGCGTGCACAACAAACAGCTTCCAACGTTTTTTTGCCTTGATGCCCATCAAGAAGAAGAATGTGTGGAGAGTCCTTCTTGGATTTCACAAAAGTAATAAAATGTTCCAGACATTGCAAGTATGACTGTCAACCCGCTTGGGCTACACGAGCCTAGTGACCCGGCTGCTGCACCATTCATCAGTGATGGAACCATTCATTTACGTGGGTAGATAAATGATGGCGGTGCAAAGGTACCGGCTCCATTCATTGCACATATTACAGTAATAGTTTGACCACGTTCACCGCTTGTAACTTTACCAACTGATCTAACACCTTTTGATGCAATGATGTTCACTGGCTTGTGGACAGTACTAAAGCCCGTTTCATCCATGTTCCATATTCTGTAACGTTATAAAACCAAAGGTACCGTAATTCTGCAAGTGTAGCAGCAACTGATCAAAAAGCTTTAATTACCATTTAACGTCAGAAATCTCCACGGATGTGCGCCAGCCGTTTTAAGTTAAAATAATAAAATGACATCATTATAATCCAGCGGGTTAGAGAGTTGTAATTCGTTCCAAGCAGAAATCGAGGCTACGTCTGAAATAATGGCAACTATTGTCTAGTTTAGCTCTCATGAGCCAGGACCTCTACCCACGCAAACATGCAAATGCGTTATAACAAAGACGAGGATACTTACAGTAAATCATATGTCTCATTTAATTTTTAGACTGTTTTCTCAAAGTATGACTTTTATTTATAATTTATTTGTGTTTTAAGATCAAGTAGAAACTTACTATGTGGACAAATTAATATTCAGTTTAAAATACGAAGTTCGCTTTAAAGTTATATATGTCGTAGTGTGATTGTAATGCTGTCTACACCATATAAAAACAAAAATAGAAAATGTAATATTCGTTTTTAATACTTTATATGGGAAATCGTGTCCTGAAGTCCGATTTATTATTAGTAGAAGGAGTAGCAGAACTATTATTAGTATTATTTGTATTATTAACTGAAAATTGACGTGTTTGCTTTTGACAATACAAAACCGGAAAGCAATATATGGCGAGTGTATTCTGTGGCATCGTGATGATCAGCTCGTTGTCGCAATAATTTGCATTTACATTTCACTCTCTGTTGTTAGCGATAAAATTTACTAGTTTTTCATGAGTATACATAAATAAAAATAAGTAATCAACGTGCCAATTGAATAACCTTTTAAACGTCAATGAAGCGATCTCTTAGGCATCGATTATTTACTATATTTTGATAAGGAAATTTGACTGGCTGGCTTATTCAGTATGAAAATTTTAATCTTATTGCAGGCAGATACATATTAGGGACCTTGGGTCTCTCTTTCCCTTTTTTTTCATTCACCTGTGATACGTGTACGCCTTAATCGGATTGTCACTCTCTCCGTGAGAGACAGTAGCATTTATTTCCGCCCACAGTAAGCATACGTAGACTGCTAAACCATAATTATGAGACAAGAATCATATCCACTTCTTTCCATTACATATGGTGGTGTTTCCCCCAGTTTATCATGTGTCTCTCATCCGTATCATGATGACAAGTTACTGTTGGCAAGTTCATTGTGGCTTTTGCAACCGCATGAAGCCTTCTAATAATTAACGCTAAGAAGAAAGTGTAGAGAGCACTTGTTTTCACGGTTGAGTTTTTGCTAATAAACGATTTGTTCCCGACCTAAGTCTTTTCCAGTTATTCTCAAATCTTAAAGGATAGAAACTAGCTCTTAAGCTCACACTTCCAAACCTAGTATATCAGAGGTTTTCAAACTTTAGTCCAAGCAATCCATTCAGGTTGTCAGAGGAATGGTTGTTGCACAATAGCTAACGGTGAAATCAACATGAGGAAAAATAATTAACAAGTTAGCTGAGATGTGGCCTGCAAAAAAAGAAATGTTGGAGAACCACCGGTTTTGTCTTACTTAGAACAAAGCTCAAATCACAACTGTTTTTGACGTCTAGAAACTTAGGTTCCTGTACTATACCGGTATATTACAATGCCATAAGCGCGTCTTAAGTATTGCATTAAAGTTTGGAGTTTTCATTATGATGTTGAATTTCTTGCTCAAACAGTTGCCAGAATATCGGATCTGGTCTACTTATAACGATGTATAACAAACCAAATAAAAAATTGATATAATGGTCTGAACACATTTAGAGAAAGCCTGTCTCCTTATCAAATCAAATATCATAGATAATACTATTGGTTTAAACACAAGGGTACTCTGACAGGTAAATAAGCCAAAATAGAGTTATCTAGTTGAATTTTGTTGGTAAGCACATCATTTTAATCTGTTCATCGCTGTAAAGAACATGCACAGACTATATTGGTTAAAATTTATTTGTAAATCACTGATTTAATTAGTATTTACTTGTATTAAAATCAGTAATTGTCTGATGATTTGTACATTATTAATGCTTTATATAATAATGATTCTCCCTATAGATTGTTTAAAATGGCACAACGAATGGTAACTACTTGGGATCTAAATTAAGGTGTTTGTTATTATGTGTATTAACCTTTGTGCTTGATTGATGGTTGTGGATGGAGTTTTTGCATACCCGACTTTTGTTATGCTGGTAAGGAGCAAACAGTAAGTGCACTGGAATTTGAGTTCAGGCTTTAGCGACTGAGATTGTCCATTATAATTTCAAAGTATTGTATTTTGTGTTAAGTCAAAACATATGATTAATTCGTATTTTAAGATCAGTCTCTGCAATACATGTGGTTTATAGTTGTGGTCTAGTATAATTTAAAAGGAATTTTTTTTTAAAAAAAGTATTCATTCATATTACAAACATTCATATCAGAAAGTGCTATTTGACATTAAGGCTAGCACATTACTTTGGGATTATTATGAACACATTAAAGACTATTGATACATCAGGACATTCAAGATTATTGGTACATCAGAACATTTACGACTATCGGAATTCATTCGATACAGTCTATACTTTTGGACTTGTGATACTACCGTTAGGATTAATTGGAATTTAATTAACAAAACTGGAAGTAGAGATTAAACATTTATATACAAACTTAGAGAAATGAGATATTGGTTTAATTTCTTGAACTTAAAGACTGCTTAGGAAGAAAAAAGGATGAGAGATATCTTCAGGAATAGAAGACATATAGTTGTAATATATTTTATTTATACATTTAAACTGGATGTATGAAAGGAGATTAGTTATAATGTTCTGGTACCACGCCCCCAACACTTTCTTGGTATTCTTGTTTTCCTACTGTATGTATCACTAATGGACTTTTCTTTGGCCTAACATAACCCTTATCCCGTCATAATACCCTCATTTGGATCATCCTCGCGTCGTACGATATTAATTGGAAATAAGAGTAAAGTATTTGCTGAAAATTTGCATTGGCGGTAAATAAATTCAAGCCCAGACAGGTATTGATTTTTGACCATGTATAATATTGACGTGTTGACACAATAGACACGAGTATTGCTAGTTCTTTTATGTTTCACTGTAGCCTCACATTACCTATCGTGGAGAACATATCATGGCAAAATAGTAAATAAAGGTGTAATCAGTAAATAAATAAATATCTAATAGAATTAACGAGCCAGTGAATAAATGTGCAAACAAAATAGGACATACACATATGCAGTTCTATTGCAATCCTTGTAAGCACCTGCTACATTTATCTGATTCAAACAAAAAACACGTCAACTTTAACCTTTGATACTGAATGCGAACACATGTCCGGGATACAGGGTCTGATATCAACATATTTGACTTAAAAATAAGTTTCTTCCAAAAGCTTTAATCGCTATTATTTGCATTCGGTTTAGACAACTTAAAAATGGCCATTTAGCATGTGTGACAGAACACTTAGAGAATGCAAACTGAGAGAAACGTGTTTTTTTTATCAATATCAGTGGTTGAATTGCTAATAGGGGCTAGGAGTAAATAATTTTAACAATATTAATTCATGTTATGCTTCTTGAAGAAAAATATTAAGAAAGGTTTGGTTGTCAGATGTGGGATTGTAACTTTATCCACTTTGACAGCCCAAATATCAGTTGCATCATTACATGTTAAGGTACATATGAGTACGCCACTTTCTGTGACGTTGATGAGAAAAAGTGCTCGCAACGTACCCTATACAAGTACGAAGCATTACGTCCAAAGGGTAGAATGTGTGTCCTTGATTCATTGAATTAAAATACTAGCTAACTTAAAAAGAAACGCTTTGGAACAAAAAGCTTGTAGGAGGTCTTACCCTGGTCTATTTGTATATGATAATTAACGTGACAGAGAAAAAACATCCGTGTCATCACAATTTTGATCCAAAGAAAAACTCTAATATTGGCGATTGATCCTGTTTGCATAAATGCCCATACATGCACTGTATCTCTCGCAACCCACCCATCCCTGCATGACGTGAGCCTATCCAGTTTTTAACATCTTGCCAGTTTTTCCAGCACGCAGGAATTCTCATAGAACCAAATGTTCTCGGTGAATAATCAGATCTTTGTGACTGTGATTGTGTGGGTGAAACAGGATCACACACACACACACACACACACACACACACACACATATATATATATATATATATATATATATATATATATATATATTGTTACGGCTATTGGATTTAATTTTATTTTTTTTTAATTATTAAATCTAAAATTGTCATTTAGGGTTATTATCCATTAATTGGGAAATTTTTCTAGAAAATTCAGTTGACCTGTACTTTACTGATAAACAGGCTGACCTTAGCTTGGATACTTCTTTATCTGACCTTGTTTTGGACATTGTCAACAGGTCTTCAATTCCATTGGTTAATTTCGGGGACAACATTTTATTAGTGGCTGATTTTTCCTTCTGGTTCATTCTGTTGTTACGTGACCTGGAGAAGGTAGCTTCTTTTCCATGACCTTCCAGACTCACATGATTCCTCTTGTTTACGAGGGAATTACAATATATATAGCTGTGTTTTAGAAACTAACTTTAGTAGATTTTGGGCTTATTGTAAGTTGTTATTGGTTGTGTATTATCTGTTTGAGTTTGAGTTTAATTATTTTAGACTTTGTGTCAATTCGTCGGAAAAGAAGAATTATTTGGAAAAAGGACATATGTTTATGATATTCATTTGGATGATTAAAAACAAGAACTGTACCACGTGACATTGTCAGCCATTTTGGATTACATCGTCAGGATTCGAACCTGGAACTATTAGAACATTTATTTATTAGGACTTGCAATTCCATTAGTGGATTATTTTTGTGAATTCCATATTGGATTAATGTTGGATTTGATTCTCTAAAACTGTAAGTTTATTTATTTTATGAAAATAATTGTACTTAATAAATTCATTGTTAAAGTTAAACAAGCTTGTTAGTTTTCACTCTTTCTGTGTTGCTGCTTATTCGAGCCTAAGCACGTAACATAGAAATTGGGGGCTCGTCCGGGATTGAGATTTGAGATAAATTTGAATTTAACTTTGAATTTCCCCTAGTTTTTGAAAATATATACATATACAAACGGAGTAATGTGCGATTATATTTCAATGGTGGAACTCAACCTTGCCTCAAGTACTTTGATAGCGATTTGTGATTCTTTTCCTGTTATTGATTTATTTCTGCACCGAAGCTCTTCATTGATTGCTTGAATTTGATATGATCCTGTTGGAATTCCAACGATATCCATATAGGGACTTTCTGGCCCGTTCCATCAGTGCTGATTTTATATGTGAATACCAATTAATTCTTAGCGCATAATTCAATATGTGATTTTGCTCTGATATTTGGCGAACTTTAATAAAGTTGTAATTGTGCCCGTGCGATCTCAAGTGACCGGTGCTTATACCGGAGTTGGACAACTAATATCTAATTCCGTCTGTGCAGATGCCGCTTATATCATTGTGGTTGTTGTCGACGTTGTGTTAGCCATAATCTGTTCCAGACGTGCACTTATTTATACGGTCATTATTAAAACGTTTTGGATTCTAAATGGGGCGTTGGCGACGCTCTAGCCCTGCTTACATTATCTTCTGAAGGAGCTATGTAGTGATATCGATAGTAAATATCACTAATTGAAGAAAATTAACTGTCTTATATTAAACGTCGTTTAATCCAGTTGACATTATCGACATTGCAAGGTATACACGAACTCGTCGCCGCGTACCCTATTATCCGGAGATGTAGATAGTCGCTTTGCCATAATATTAAGGATACAATCAGCTCCGACAATAACAGCGACATTTATTTCTATCTCTTTCGGTATTATATAGGTCGGTGATAATGCGCCCATTAACGTCGTTGTTCAATCAACCAGTGAGGACACCGCATATACAGTACTAAGTACTGCCGTTACGATGATTCGTCTGCGGTAATCATTTTGTTTTGTTATATGCTCGTCGAATTTGTCAAGCGATGCCTTTCACACACATACTTGATTATATATGTAAGACTGGGTGGGATTCATCATTGTTCCATCTTATATACTAAGTAAGCAGTTAAAGTGTTTTCAGACACCGTAATGTCGTTAATTTTTGTCTTCTGGATCCAATATGAATATGTATCGGTATTTTGATTTAAAAAGGCAAACAGTTTGAGAAAATCATTGAAAGTGTTGATATTGAATCGCTGAACAGCATCAATTATGGGGAGTTTCAGCGAGACGTTCCTAGCTGTCCCAGTCCTTGACCGTGCCACGTTCCTAGTAATCTTCGACCCCGTTACTAGTATATAATTAAGAGGTCTTTGTTAACAAATGATTCATTCCTATTTTAAGACCAGCCTGTGGAATCCTTTATACTTGTTGTCAGATATAATTGGATAGGAATTGTTTTATTTAAATCCTGGATTTGATTGGTCAAGTGTATATTAACATTAGAATTATAAAGTGTCCATTGACATTATAATTATAAAGTTTCCATTGACATTAGAATTATAAAGTGTCCATTGACATTAAAATTTTACAGTTTCCATTGACATTAGAATTATAAAGTGTTCATTGACATTAGGATTATGAAGTGTCCATTGACATTAGAATTATAAAGTGTCCATTGACATTAGAATTATAAAGTTATATGCAGTTGGACTAGAACATTACTTTGGGATTATTGTGAATACTATCAAAACTATTTATACATCAGGACATTCAAGATTATTGGAATTCATTAGAAACATTCAATACGTCTGGAATGTCTGGATTTGTGGTAGGACATTTAGGAATATGTTTGGGATTTAATTCACAATACTGAAAGTGCCTCTTAAATTGTCACTTTGTGGTGTAGAGAAATAAATTATTTGCTGATTTTACTGAACTTGGTTTCGCATCTTTCTGTTACATAGTAATTGACTCAGATTCGTAGTTTTTTTCAATTGTACTGAAAAGTAGATAATGAGAGCTCTTTGAACACATGCTATTATACGGTTATACAGTTACTTTCCCCGTAAGCACAAAAACCTATGCATTCAATTAACTGTCTAAATTTGAACAATTACATAATGTATATTTTATACTACCTTGAAAGGTTAATATAACTAAGCATAGATGACCTTTATTGCATCATGACGTCTTGTTCAAAATTTGCCATAATCATTTGATGATTCAGAATAGAATTTTTTTAAATAAGGCTTACTAAATTGTGCAATGAACATTACTGATATAACTATTGACCAGACATCTGTTTGGGTGTTGTAGCCTGCGCTCGCACCAATATGTATAAATGAGTAGTTAGTTTTAAACGAATTATGGCCAGTATGCTTTTGGAAGCGAGATGAATGGATACTGCAAGCGTTAAAACACGTGCAAAAATACCATGCATGCTACACGCATGAAAAACCATGAATATCACATGCCTTTAATTAGCTTGTGTCCCGTATTAAAGAGTGGTTTATTATGAATATAATCCATATGTGCCTCTTGTACAATACAAATATGATATATGCGAGAAAATGTTACGCATGACACGTGACACGTCTATGAAAGTTTCATACAGTTGAAGGTGAGATAATACCCCAGCATGTCAGTCACTGACTGAGTAGCTTGTCATGTAAATCCTGAGCAAAACAAAAAGGCCCAATAGGCACGTGGAAGCTGCTCCATTAGACTTTTCCGATTGCTGCGCATTACATGTCATCGAAAAAGTCTAAAGGAGCAGCTTCCAGGTGCCTTTAGACCTTTGTCTGCTCACAGGACATGTTATTCAGTCAAGGGCTGACATGCTTGGGTATTATATCACTTTCAACTAAACATCCCACATATTCCAATCTGATTAAAATCAGCTGTTACGTACTACGCCACTAATATCTGAACTAACTCGATATAGGGTCATGTCCAGGCGACCTTTGCATTGACCAATCAAAACGCGACTGGCAAACCAGTAACAGTATTTCGCAGACATCGTGTCGGATAGAAAGAAACCGAAAGATATCGAAAAACAATAGAAAATGGAAACCCCCTCGGTGCAAATCATAACACCAATAAAAACGTATTTTCTTGGAAATATTTGTGTTTGTTTTGTGCAGGTTTTCGTTCATCCAGATAGAAAGGCTTGAAGATGGCAGCAAGATTAAAAATAAATTTCTGGACAGAAAACTTAAGTTAAATTAGGAACGAGTGGAAAACATCGCGCGAGTTACTGAAGTAAGAATCGCTGCAGATGACGAAAGTGGAGTGTGCCAAAAATGTTACAGATCAGTTGAAAAAGTGTTAAGGTCAGAAAAGGAAGTTTTAGAGGTAAAGAAAAGGCTAAAAGAATCCGCAGAAACTGTTTCAAAAACTTTACTCTTAAATCTGCCTTCGCCGAAACAAAAATCCATCACAAAAAGAATGCTCAGAAGTCCAGTTTGCTTCGCTATCGAACTGATGTATGAAAGGTCCAATCCGATTGGTGGAAATTTTAATTAGTATGTATCATGCAAAGGTCGCCTGGACATGACCCCTTATCGAGTTAGTTCAAATGTTAGTGGCGTAGTACGTAACAGCTGATTTTAATCAGATTGCACATATTCAAGACAACGGCTAGACAAAAACATTTTGGTTCTGGCATGTAATAGGCTCAATGTTGAGGGTGTGGTCTGCGGGTAATGGTTTCCTTGACGTAAGTCGAGTTCTTATTCTAGAGCAGTATTTGCAAGGATAATATGGGATACTGGATACTGTCAGACATACATCCATATCTACCCGAACTTGTGTCCCCTGTACAAAAACACTTTATTGATGAGGACAAAATGGTATATGAAGATTTCGTGAGGTATATACGCCTGCTTTTACTCAGCAATATCAAGGCGCGGACCGAAAAACAAGTTCAGTATGTCAAGGTCCTTCTTAATCATCTTGTTGAAGAGGGCATTCCATCATGAAACTACTAAAACATACGCTTGTGGCAGTCAGGTCCCATCATGGGCGAAGGTCCATTTTCTGATCCCAAAATTAAATTGTTTCTAAATGAGGATTGTGACCTTTTTATAGTGGATTAACTCGCCCCATTCTCCAAGTAACTTGCCATGTAGATCATCAAACTTTGACAACTATGATTCGGCAATACTGTTTTGATACTGGACAAGATTTGGACGAAAGTGTTTATTTACTGATGTTTACTATTAGGTAATCTGTGTGATTCAGTCTCTTTTAACTAGTTTTTGGACATTTGATTAGAGCATTGAAGTTGTGAAAAGAGAAACATTCAAATTAAGATACAACTATTAATCATCCTGACTTTGTTTCTAATGTTGAATATAAGTTGTTAAAGGTTTGTGATATTGCAAGATCGAATCTGCACTCTAATTAGCCAAAAAGTAAAATTAAGGCATGATACAAATTCAAAGGAATAGTGTTTCCATCCTGGTTATAAAGTTCTGGCTCTCTTGCCAATACTACACAATCTTACTCAAGCCATCTACTATACACGTTTCTGAAGAAAGTAAGTTATTTAACTTATATCATCAATAGTCCTGGGAGGCGAAAACAAAAAGAATTTTGTAAAACGAATATGTTAATGGAGTATGTTGATAGCGATATCAGGGTTAATCACGCAGTTAACTTAGTTCCACCTTTCCCACACAGTGAGGGCTTAAGTAAAGAATGCAGTCGAACTGTAATCATTTCGAAGTAGCCAATACAGAAATTATGAATAATCTGGACCAGAGAAACTGTTACATCCACAGGAACAATATAATAATGAATTCAAAGAACTGAGACTTGAATACGAGCACTTGTGTGCAGATATTTTTTCACGAAGAATATATTCTACCAAGATGGTGAAATTCTAGATTCCACCCCTTTCAAACAACATCCATACAGATTGAAATCTCTCAAACATGACTGTTTGCAAAAAAATTCAGTATTTGTGTGAGAATGATTTAAAAGAACCGAGTAAAGGTGACTGTAGTTCATCATGTATGCTTGTTCCGAAACAATATAATACTTTCCACATGTGAAGGGACTATATAATGGTAAAGAGTCTGACCTATATATATTTATCGCCTTTGCCAAAACTCGATGACGGATTGACAAGATTGGAATTACGAAATATGTCACCAAATTTAACCTGGAAAGATTCTGGCAAATTCACCTGTTGGATAATGCAATGAACATTTCAGAATTTGGAACTCCAGAATGACTTTATCAATATAAACTAATGCCGTTTGGAATGAAATGCATATTTTATTAATAATAAAAAGACAGCATTATTGCTAAATCTGTCTTATTCTTTATGAGGGGAAATGTAATGTGTAATTAGCTTGAATCGTTTGTTATTGTAATGTAACATTGTATGTTGGGCCAAACCTTGCCTAAATTTTAGTTTATTTTCTACTTGACCTGAATAGTTGATATTTTATTCTGTAATCTAATGTATGCTAAAATATTGTCTATATGTATGGGTTTAATGCTTAGATTATTATTATTAAAAGTAAAAGTGTAGTGTTCTTGTTGTTGGTCGGGGTCCATGTTATTGGTCATCTGGAGTACCGAACAAAGTCCAGGATCTATATGATAAGGTTAGTAACAGACCTACTAATTATAACTAGCATTTTATCTTGTAAACATGTTACTGCGAATTACAGCACTGTACATTAATAGGGGATATGTTACATTTCAGAGATGATGCCGATGATTGTTTTAGGTAGCAAATAACATATTTTAATAAATATAGTAACATTTGAGACAATTTTGTTTCATATCTTACGATTAAATCTATAATAAAAAATACAATACGTTAAAATTCAATCTTCAGTGCATACAGTAATATTCTTAATTCGGTTTCAATTGAAAGGATACCCTACTATTTATGATATGGCTGATACTTCGTACATGTTCTTCCCTTGAAATTAGTAAACAAATTTATTCCCAATGCAGAATCTCCTGTGCATTTGCGTGATTGGTGAAAACAGCAATAATTCGTTTAAATTTTATATTTCCTGAATTAAGGTTTTATTCTCAGCAAAATAAAAATTGAGTAACGATTGACAATTTGTGTAGTAAATGCTGGGTTCTACATGGATCACATATGTAACACATATATGGGTTCTCACATTGAGAAAATCACAATCGTATTACGTGTGGTCCTCCTGTTAAGTTTACGTGTTGAAATTTATGTATGTGACATTCACGAGACTGATATCGGTCAACTGTAGACTGTCACCTATATAGGCCATGTGTGCCTGGCGCCTATGATTTGTACATGGCCAACTTGCATGTAAATCATACGTTTCTCGGGTGATTTTCACATGCTAAAATTTGTATCTGTCACAGATAAATCTGTCGGGTTTCATATGTAGGAAGCCACAATACCGTCGCCTTAACGTTCAGGCACTGCCAATTTTGACATTACCGTCAATAAAACATAAGCCACCTGACGGATGGAAACATACTAAAAGCCAGCGACGGGTATGAAAGCTGTTGTTAAGACGATACACACACCAGCCAAATAAAATTCGAAACGGCAAAGGCCAAACGCATTCAAGAGCCGACGACGTAAGAATCGTCACTTGCCCAGCAACACAAGGCTTTGGAAATTGTCATCCGCGAGGTACAGTGAAAAGCTTTCCGAAGACAGCTATAAGAAACAGGATAGTCGACCTAATATACGTTAATTTAGATCCATAATAAATCTGTAGCAAATACATGACACTAAAAGGTCAGCAACTTTAAAGTTGTAAATGCTCATGATTTCTCAGTATTGACCCATCCGTAAAGCAAGCTTCTCTAGAAAGTCATATGAGCCGCAATTTTGTCAACAAGTGTTTTATGCACGTGTTTCAATTTCGCACCTAAATTATCTGGAGCTATGTGTAGTGATGAGTGTTTAAATGTCAATTGTTTACAAGGACAAATGTTCATTAGAACAATGTCTACAAACAAATATTCAGTTACAAATAAGGTATCCTATCCTCTAAAGAGATTCTTTTTTATGATTTTACATTTCATTATCAACAAATGATGTCCATCGAAACCTATATAGTCTACTTTAGGTTCACCCATTTCCAGACGTGTTCCGATTTTTCCAAATAAATAGTTCCGTGAGTAACCCTTGACTTATTTGACACACCTTTCATTATTTGTAGAAGTAAACAGTTTGCATAGTTTCGCTTATGAAATATTAAATTTGCAATGAAGGGTTCCGGCAACATTTAGAAGTTTAAGCTTCAATTCAGAAAAGAAGAAGAAAATATTCAGGTCAATTTTTCCAACCAATTTATACCGTTATGATCATGTATATGTCTTCAATTTAAGACTAAAATATAGTGTCACACTTGTCATGTTATGAACTAAATGAGAAACGGGTAAATGTGACCTTCTATATGTGCATATAATTATTCAATACAGGAGATTTCAATCACAGAAACGACTTAAAATTCACTTAGAGCATATGTAATTTAAACATAACAAAATTTAAAAACAAAATATTCAGTCCCAAAACATTAACGGAATAAATTTGGTAGGTCATAAAATCAGTAGAGATCATCAGGATGAAGCATGTTTTGTTAGAGACTGAAGCGATCAAATGTGAAGAAGTTAGTTTCAAAATATAGGCAAGAAATATTACATTGATGACCACAATTACCCTATAAATGGTAAACTGTCTTAAAGGTATACATTCGACTTCACAGATGTTAATCAATATGGAATAGACTCCACCCAGTATAGTCAAATCTGCACCATCCTCCCTCATCCCCCATTCTGACACAACATAGATAAAAGTGTATTTAATATCACAATTGCAAAAAAATCATTCCGCGGTAGACTAAAGGTGTTCATTTTTGTGTCTTATTCACAAGTATAAACGGAATTTTGCATACATAGCAAACCTAATTGTACATGGTTTATATGGAACTACTGTAAGGCCCATGTTATCAATATAATCTCGCAGGACTAAATCATAGCCGAGGTCAGAATTGGCCGTTGTCACATCCCGATTAGAGTTTAAATTCTTTTTCTGTTAGTGAAAATGGCACACACTGTGCACTGTCGCCGAAATACACACAGACATCGACTCTCAGAGCTCATATCCTCAGGAATAAACAATTACCTTTAAATTCCTACCAACAATGCATTAATATAACTCTTCTATCACCACCAAAATGAGAGAGGAAAAATGTTTTAAAAATAGAATAGAACTATATTCGTGGCAACTAAACTGGAAGTATTAATTCTGATGTGATTCAATATAACCTTTGACCCGAAACTGTTTGTGTTGGTTCTTTTTGAGGAATATTTTTGCAGTAAAAGAAACGTCCTCAAAGCAAGCTACAGCACAGGCTAAAGTGAGGTCTGACCCAGAGTGGGACAAACTTGTTAACCCACTGTCACAACATGGTCCTATGGTTTCTTCCAACCTTGCGAAGCAGTTATATGTGCCATTTGAGTGGCTGCTGATATATCTGTACATACGTTGACGCAGTAACACTTGACTATTAAGTGGTCAAAGATAAAGTAAAGACGGAAGTGATGGGAGTGTCACACGAGTAATGTTAGGAACGGCAACAATATTTAAAAGAGTGTCAGTGTACATTTGTGTCCCTTCATATCCATACCAATCCGGCTAATGTCGCGGCGATGAGATATGGAACCTCAATCCGCATAGCCCTGTGACAGTGTGTCCTCCAACTGGCGTAAGGTAGAGTAATATTTCAAACGAGGATATTGAAAGCTAGAATACAGGTAATAGTTTATGCTACAACTTCCAACATCACTATCAAATCGGGGGAAAAGTGCCTTACGCATTCGTTGAGAAAGGTAAGAGCTTTATTTTCAATCATTATATGTAACGGGTATTCGAAGGTCAAATGGAATTTTTTTGGAAATCTGACCCATAAACACTTCCTGATTACAACTTAAATAATATTTAAATATACCGATATCAACAGCTAGAACATAAATATTAATGGGAGATATCTTGGGAGTAAACCACATAGTATTGTAAAATATTTCAATTAGACATCTGAACAGGAAGTGTGGATAGGAGATTAGTTACGTTTTTATACCACACCCCCAACACTCTCGTTTGGTTATTGTGTTTTCCTACTATATTTGTCTTTGATCGACTTTTCTTTGGTCTTACATAGACCTTATCCAGTCATCACATCCTCATTTGGATTATCCTCGCGCCGTACTACATTGATTGGAAAAAAGGGTTGCCCTAAAGCATTTGCTGAAAATTTGCGATGGCGGTAGATAAGTTCAATCCCAGACTAATACTGGTTTTTGACTACGTATAATGATGGCGTGTGGATACAAGAGGCATGAGTATTACTAGCTCTTTTATCTTTCATTGTAGCCAAACATTATCTACCGAGGTAAACGTCTCTTGGCAAAATAGTAGAGAAAGGTGAAATAAATAAATAAATAAACAGGTTAATGAATGTGCAAATACATAGGACTTAATAATTTGCAATTATATTTTAATTTCTGTAAAAATATGAGCAGCTTTTTTGTCTACATGTGTTTTAAGCACGTGTTTCAATTTCGCACCTAAATTATCAGGAGCCATGTTTAGCAATGATGAGTATTTAAATGTCAATTGTGTACAACGAAAAATATTCATTAGAACAATGTCTGCAAACAAATATTCAGTTCCAAATAAGTTATCCTCTACAGAGATTGTTTTTTCTATGAATTTACTTTTCATTATCAACAAACGATGTCCATCAAAAGTTGTATACTCTACTTTTGGTTCACCCATTTCTAGACGTGTTCCGATTTTTCCAAATAAATAGTTACATGAGTTACCATTGACTTCAAAATATAGACAAGAAATATCACATTGATGACCACAATTACCCTATAATTGGGAAACTGTATATAAAGTATACATTCGATTTCATAGATATTAATCAATATGGAATATACTCCACTCAGTATAGTCAAATTTGCACCATCCTCCCTAATCCCCCATTCCGAGGCAGCATAGATGAAAGTATTTAATATCCTAATTGAAAAGCAGTCATTATTCGGTGGACTATAGATGTTCATTTTTGCGTCTTATTCACAAGTAGAAACAAAGTTTTGCATAAATAGGAAACCTAATTGTACATGGTTATGTGGAACCACTGTAAGGCCCATGTTTTCTATTGAATTTCGCGGAACTAAATCATAATCAAGGTCACAATTGGACATTGTCTCATCCCGATTAGAGTTTAAATTCTTTTGCTGTGAGTGAAAACGGCCCAATTAAACTGATATAATGTATAAATTATCCTACTTATTAAAGTACACATAGTACATATGTTATTGACATCTAAATATAAAATAAAATTAAATATGAAAATTAAAATATTTTGACTTTTGTCCCATAAAGGTTCCCGCATGTTATATCTATTTAACATGAGTATTATCCATACTTATCTAGAGTTTTGCGTATCTAGGTCAACTCGGAAACTAATGTTAAGTCACCACCCCATTGAGGTCAGCAATATTAATACTCTTTATATTTATTCCCTTTTGCTGTGGCATCACCCATATTAATTCCTCTTTCTTGACTCTATCAGTTTTAGGGTACAATTCCCTATATAAGCTCATTTGACCCTACGTGACACATATAACTACTAGCAGTGGCACATTGTTTTTCTCCTTATTTATAATGTTTCTGTGACCCATTTGTATGTTGTCTTAGTGTCAGTTTCCCATAATTCCCTAATGTCCATATATTTCTTTAATAATTCTTTTATCGATCCTAATTTTCGTGGCACCTCTATTAATTTTGTTAGTTTATTATTTTTATATATATCATTTCTCTGCTTCATAGAGAATCCGAAGTAATGTATATATATAGTCCTTGCAAAGGTATGTTTGGTTCTGCTTTAATTTCCTTAAACCTGTTAAGTATATTGGTGTTTTAAATAGGGACCGAATGAGGGAGGCCTAGGCCTCTCCTTTTCCCGTCTCTATATAGGGTTTCTTTGTTTATATAGTGCATTTTAAATCCCCATAAGTATTTAATAATCTAGTTATCTATCGTTCTTAAATGTTGAAGTTTTATGTCTAGCGATTTTATTGTATAGTTTAGGTGCATATACATATAAGTTTTTGCGACTTGAGCCCGTTCCAATAGGCATAGTGGCGTTAGCGCCCAGAATTTGATATTTCCATTTATTTTTTCCCCTGATTTCCTTGAGGTTTTGTTTCTCCTCATCTTTCCCAAAGTATACCACTAGGGTTTTAACATTTTCTTTAATTGAAAAGGGTGGTGGCCTATGTTGCTTGCCTCCCCAGTTACCTATCAGTAATATTTCTGTTTTTTTCGAGATTTATTTTAGATCCCGAAACTTTACCAAATTTTTCAAATTCCTTTATAAGTCCCATATATGAATTTTTATCTTGTACAAAGTTAGTTCAATCGTCTGCATGTTGTATCATTTTAACCGCCTCTCTGTTGTTTAGAACCTTAATCCCTTTTATATCATGGTTCATTTTTTTATACTTAGTATTTATATAGCTTTTACATATAATAGCATGGATAGTGGACTTTCTGTCTCACTGATATTTTGATATCAAATGTATCCGTTTTCGCTCCATTTACCTGTACACATGAGTTTATAACCCTGTACAGGATTTTAGTCGAGTTTTGGAATTTTTTCCAAAACCAAATTTCTCTAGTGTCTAATATAGATAGTTTTGTTCAAGTCTATCAAAGACCTTTTCCTGGTCAATTAGTACGATAGCACTATTTTCCCCAGTAATATTTATATGTTCTAAAAAGTTCTGATATATAGCAAGTTCTTTTGTATTTCCCTTCTTTTCGGTCCACTTGTTTGGTTTATATTTATTATTTTATCAAGACACTTTTTCACTCTTTCTGCCAATAGTTTACTTAAGATTTCCTCCCTATCCCCTTTACTCTTATATATTATTGTTATCATTCTCTCCCTCATAGAGTTTGTCTTGTTTTGGTTCCTTAGTGTAATGTTATTATACAACCATTCTAATACTGGCGACAGCTCCACGCAGAACTTTTTATAGAATTCTGCTGATATTCCATCTCTTCCTGGTGATTTGTTTTTTGACAATTTCCCTATAGTTTCTACAATGTCTTCTTGCGAGATGAACTCCTTACATAAGATGATATGTTCTGTGGATATCATCTCGAACTTTGTCTCTTGTAAGTATTCGTCTATTGGTCCGTCTTCTATTTCATGTGATGTGTATAAGTCTTTGTATTAATTTTGTATATAATTTAGTATTTTTTGTTTTGTCTGTCGTGATCCCTTCCCTTCCTAAGTTAAGTGATTTTAATGTTAACCTCCTTCCTCTTCCTAATTCCTTCCTTTATACAGCCCCTCCGCATTTTATATATAGTTGTGTAAATTTCCTTGCTTTAATTTATGCCCTGTATTGTTGTTTTTATTGAATTTTCCAAAGATTCCTTTTCTGATGTAATTTTCCAAACCCTCAATTTTGAATAATATATAGCTATTGTTTGAAGACCCATTTTAATTTATCCCATTCTAAAATTTTATCCAAATTCCATTTTGTTTTAAATGTTTCAATTTCCGCTTTTATTTAGACAACAGGAAAAATGCACTCAATATTTTGGATTTGAGTATCGTGTATCTGCCTAATTTGTGATTAAATATAATGTTTCCATCTTAGAACCATGACGTAAATCAGGTAGGCATAACCCTCAATCCCGGGCAAAATTAAGCACACACTATTGTTAGACATAACACAACTATGAGAGAGAGAGAGAGAGAGAGAGAGAGAGAGAGAGAGAGAGAGAGAGAGAGAGAGAAAGAGAGAGAGAGAGAACTGTAAAAACCTTTAATGATTTAATTACCTGCGATCCTTAAACACAATAGAATGGTAAAGTCAAACCATTATTTACTTTTTTCATTCAGGCCTGACTTCCTCTTGTGTTCATATTGGTCTAATTCAGCTGTCTATTCTGGTATCTCAAAGATTATGGAAAATTGTTCATACGTGACTTATCCAGTAAGTGTTCTTTCAGAATTAAAAGTTCTCTCGTGGGAAATTGTAGCTAGCACAATGGCATTGGAGGTGTGGCGAGTGTTCAATTTTGCTCACGTCTTTGTGCTAGAAAATGTGTTTGACGAACGATCAAGTGAGCATACATTGACCGAACAAAATATACAAAACTGGGAATGGAGTTTTTCTCATCACTTGTAAGATTTGCCACCTCCAGCATATCAGAGAAAAACCTGCGCATAATAATCACGTATCTAATTGGATGGCACAGAATATGGAAAGAAGTGCAGAATCACAACACTTTTTACTCCCCTTCCACATCTTTCCAGTGATATAATACAAAAAAAGTCAATTGCACACAATCATAACTGGAGTTACGAAACAAGGACCACAAAAATAAAACTTACTGTATACGCCGCCTATAAACATTGGTGAGCGACCGAGTCCAAGATGACTCCAAGTGGGCAAATGGGCAAATGAAGAAGCCCAACAATAAATCTGCCAATATATAATTAATCCGTTTTCAGAACATATTTTCCAATGAAATCATTGGTTTATTTAGCTGATTATTCTTTTCACTTACCTTCAATTACTACCATTAAGTTGTTTTTTGTTGGCATCATTATTATTGTTATTGGTATTGATAATTGAGAGACAATTAAAAATTTCGGGGTATAATCTAGAACTATATCACTTTATATTATGTACACCTGATGTAGGTAAAAACCAAAATGATTGTCATTTTTTCGGTGATAAAATATATAAGTCGCGATATCCACATTATTACATATATACAAAATATTTCAATTTAATTCATAATCATGTACAACTTGTAAATTCAACGTTGTGATTGTTCTTTTGTTCGTTATATATGTCTTTTTTACGTAATTCTGCTTTTGACAAAGACTACATGAAAGTTCAAAGCACTTACACTAGTAAAGAAACGTGTTCTGTATATTTTGGGAATAATATATAAAATCTGAACAAACATCCAGTTGAACTTTTCATTTTATGGATTTGAAAGGTATACAAAAATTCACAAATTGGTCATGAACATATTATTTAATATTAACAAATCACAATGTTTACCATAACTGGACAAACCCAAAAGTCTTTGAAAATACAAATGCTATGTGACTTATGCGATACATGTTAGTTGAATATATTATTAACCTTTTAGGTTGAGGAACAAAGAAAAACGATGTCATTGCCCAAGAAATTAAAAAAAGATTCTCCATCGTTTGTCAAGAGCAGTAAGGGGTTTTTACCTTCGCAAGACATAGATTTTACAAGAAAATCTTTTTGGACGAACCTTCAGCTCCAGGTAGAGGATAAAGAATTGTATGTCCCAAAGTCTCATCTATCACCTGTGTTTCGACTGATGTTCGAATCCGACTTTAAAGAGAAAGATCTGAGTGTGTTGCCACTTCCAGGCAAGAAATATGAAGATGTTCTGACTCTCTTGAAGTGCACACATCCAGGAGCACTTCTAAAAGTTACTTGTAAGTGATGCCAAAAACCAATGTTTTTGATAGACTGGAAAATCTAAAAGTGTGTTCTATTCCGTCCTATATTATGTTGCAATGTTTTCAACTTTCAAAATTTTCTCTTTATGCCTTCAAAGTGTTTTTTAAAAAATGATCATTATTATTATTATTATTATTATTATTATTATTATTATTATTAGTATTAGTCTTGAAAGGTAAGTAGTAAAATGTT
Source organism: Unio pictorum (assembly GCA_030141615.1). NCBI lineage: Eukaryota > Metazoa > Mollusca > Bivalvia > Unionida > Unionidae > Unio > Unio pictorum. Next base: position 1,164,533 of record JARLTB010000080.1, read on the forward strand.
ATGATTTATGAATATTTATTTCTTTTATTAAAACTAAAAAAAGTATTGCCTATTTTGTTTTCCTCTAATGTTGAGAACATTTCATAATATGTTTCATATTGTTTATAACAGCGTATGATATTTCCTAATTTACTATCTAATAAATGCAAACAATTTTAAGATTTTCTTAGGCAAAGAAACTTTCAAGAAATATACCCGTGGTTGTATTGATAAGACGTGCTAGAAGATTTTATATTCCGTCGAAAATAAGTTGTTTTTTGTTTCTCACAAGATGGAAAATAAGTAGAGCAAATGTATCATAAGGACTCAATGGTAAAAGAGTTCACACGGATTCAGTTTGTCGAAGTAAATCCAATTATTAAAGCACTTGAAGTATTTGGTAAAACGAAGCTATTTAAACTCGCTCATCTTCATGGTTACAAAATGTTTTAAAGGACTTATGCTATAGTGGTACAAAATATTAAAATACTGACCCTTAAATATTACACATCATAAAACGAGTGACACTTTACTGGTACAAAATAATAACTGACTGAAACTTTAATGGTACAATATCTTAAATGACTAAATGTTATTGATATAAAATATATCGGGACTAACACTTTAGTGGTACAAAATATTAAATGACTGACACTGTAGTTGGACAAGGTATTAAATCACAAACGCTTTAAAGGCACAAAGTATTAAATGACTGACACTATAGTGGTACAACCAATCAAAGAACTGACACTTAAGTTGTACCAAGCAAAGGAAGATTGAGACGTAAGTGTTACAAAGTAATAAATGACTTACGCGTGGGGGTACAAAGTATCATAGGAGTGGCTCCTTTACGGTAAAAAGTAATATTTGACTCACGTTTTATTGCTACAAGGCATTAAATGACTGACACTTTATTGGTACAAAGTATTAAAAGGCTGACAATCTATTGGTACAAAGTATTAAAAGGCTGACACTCTATTGGTACAAAGTATTAAAAGGCTGACACTCTATTGGTACAAAGTATTAAAGGACTAACTTTTTTGGTACAAACTATTTAAAGACTGATTCTTTATTGGTACAAAGTATTAAAGGACTAACACTTTATTGGTACAAAGTATTAAAAGACTGACACTTTAGGGGCTGACAAATTGGGAAAGGACAGACGCTTTACAATGTTCACAGGTAAACGTAAGACCTTTAAGAGAGATATTTGAAGTTATAAGTGTCACTGACTTATTCTTGTTCAGATAATGTCGTACCGAAAGTGTTACCACTGGCGCATGAATACCAAGTAAAATGGATTCTTGATGACTGTATAACAGCCATGATGATGGAGATGGATGCTTCTAGATTGAGCATAAACAGTGGTCGTGGTATGAAAACGTTCTCGCCTGTAAAGTCTGATATTTATCCACACTGGTGCAATATCTGTATAATGGCAGTAAAGTATGACCTGCGTTGTGTGATAGAAAGATTTATATAAATATTTTCCACATTAAACTATAAATGTTACAAGGATCTGCCCGAATGCAAGGAAATATCTATTGAAGTTCGATATAGGATTGTATGTGGGAGGCTTGACTCCAAAGAAGACAATTTCTTTTAGTATGGTTGAAAGAAACACATTACCAAATATATTTTCTGGTCGAATATATATATATATATATATATATATATATATATATATATATATATATATATTGTTCATTTGACAGAGTGGTCCCATGTCAAAAAGGGTCTGGACCAGCTCGAGACAGCCGAAGAACTAATGAGAAAGTGAAGAAGATAAAAGATAAATGGAGTAAGGAAAGAAAGGACAATGGAGAAAAAAGAGGAATTGGAGAGATTAAATAAGAATTGGATGAAGATACAAGAGAAGTCTCGAGAGATGGGTCATCCAGACTGGATACCCGAAGACAAGAAGAAGAAGAAGGGATTCATTGGTAAAATCGAAAAGTGGTGAAACAACGGCAGAAGAAAAAAAGAAGAGGAAGACCCCAAAGGCCCTTTTAAGGGCTACTCATATACCTTGAAAAGATATTTGCTTTCTTTGCCTAAATTTCCCTTGTCGATAGACAGATCCGAATAATATTCCCCATATTAAATTCCCCTTGTCGCTAGATAGGCCCACCATGTTAAATTCCTCTTGTCACTTAATAGGCCCACCATGTTAAAATTCCCTTCTCGCTATACAGGCCCACGACCTTTTTGACTGGGATTTCCATTGTTGCCATATCACCACATATTACTAGTCTTATTGTTTTATTGTGTTTATTACTTTCAAAACTGCTCATGTATATTCAAACGGTAGCTTTTATTAGAACAACTTCGACAGTAACCTGAGTTTTTTCAGCGATAAAAGTAGAACATAATGCATTGTGAATCTGGTGTATGGTTTGGCATGGACTTGCTTGTCATTGTACGGTTTGGATGCAAATGTTCTGCATTCTCTTTTCATCCTTAGCTACTCGTAATAAGATGTCCTCGTTTTTCATGAATGACCAGAATGTCGTCATCAATGAGCCAATCAAATAAGCTTTGGTTTATCAATGAAGTGATATCTTATCCATCCGTTAGTAACTGTGTTTTGGAAGACTTACTTAACATGATCGGTTAAGGTGTATGAAACTACTGAGAAAATTGTAATCAAGCTCGGTTCAGCATTTTTATACATTTCATGAGAAACGGTGGAATCTTATAGCAGTTAACCACTGGTTGGGGACCTTGGATAATGTTCGCCCCTTTCCTTTCTCTATTTTAATTTTGGACCAGAGTCATATCCACTACTTTTCATTTAATAAGGTGAGTGTTTCCCAATATATTATTATTCTCACAATTGTATTTCTAAGCCTAGATACCAACGGTAAAGCCACAATGACATTTGCAACTTTACAACACCTTCCACCTTATTAACTCAATGGGATGGAGAAGTAGAAAGTGTAAACGGCACGTGCCCTGACTGTCCCATTTTTGCAATTAGACGATTTGTTTCAGACCTTATGTTTCACTCATATTCTTGGAAACAGTTTGAACAAGAAACTCGCTATTATGCTCACACTACGTAACTTTCAAACACTTTATATGAATAAAGCTAAAATCGTAGAACCTTCTAAATTGGGGTCCCTTTACTATGCTGTGCCATTTTAACGACATATATGTACCCCATATGATCATTAGATTTTTGCTGAAAAAGCTGTCAAAATATGGGGCTTGGTCTAATTATAAATATGTGTTACAGACCTATTCCCATTAATAAAACAAAACCTCAATGCATCTAAATAATACTAATTTTATTTTATACATCTCAAGCGTATTTGTAAAGTAATGAAGTCGAAATGAATATCTGTATGGACGTTGAAGACACAGATGATATTTACTATATATATATATATATATATATATATATATATATATATATATATATATATATATATATATATATATATATATATATATATATATATTGGAAGAAATTCTCTAGCGACCAAGTGTAAGAAAGTGATGGACAACAAAAACCTTATATCCTTCTCCATTTTAACAAAACACTGTATATAACAAAATGAATGGAATAGGTCTGGTACAAACATTGTGGATAAACAAATAAAAATCAATGGGGCAGATGTTACTGCTAAATATGTGTATAAGATTATTTACAACCTTTCTTTGACGCTGCTTAATTAATGAGTATTGAACTGTGGAAGATTGATCAAACATAGACTCTACAACGTGTGTTTGAGAAATCGATTATATAATTGTTATCTATGTATAGCATTTTCATTATATTTATTTCACTATCTGCAGGACTGAGACTTTGACCAACGAGTTCTTCTCTGCCCGTTGATGTTTCCTGACATTACGTTTTTATATTTCTGAGTATTATTTTGAGTCTAGAGTAATCAGTCACACACGCACTCACACACACACACACACACACACACACACACACACACACACACAACACACACACACACACACACACACACACAAGTTAATAATTAGCTGCTTGCAATTAACAACTTCAATATTAAGATTATCTGGATCGGAAGCCTTCGGCTCTGACAGAGATGTACTCTCATACACATTAATATGAATTTCAGCTAAAGGCTCCTGCACTTCTATAAATATTACATGGGATGACGTTTAGGGATTTTTCAAAATATGTTTTCTTTTTTGTACAAAAATTACAAACAGGATTTTCCTTGGGAAATTTTTTTTTCTTATTCCGATCAGTGATTGTTAATGCTACTTGCACATCTTTGATGGACGTGCCATTGAAGGGATTGGATCTGAACTTTCCACATGCATCAGGATGCTTTTGGAAACATCGTTTTACATTTTCGTCAGTCCATTTTTTCCTTCCTTGTTAAAAAAATATTTAGCTTTTTGAAATGTATTACATAATATAATGTACCTGCACATTTTCATGGATATGTTTTGCTATATCAGTAATTGTATCAGTAGAAACAGTTATAAAATATTGCAACATTCCGGGACGACGTTAAAGTTTTAATGCAACGATTCGTATTGTTTATATTGTTTGTGGCACCGAGAAAATGTAAACGTGGTCAGTCATGCAACAGTGATGGCTTGCATATGAACTCTGAACTCAGTGACATTTTATTATTCAACGAACCTGGACTTCATAATGCTTTCAGGGTAAGGTGTAAAGAATTTTTATTTGAAAGGGTGATTGTTCAGCACATGCTATGCTATGCATGACATGAAGCGTATTTGGTGGAGGATGATCCTATAAAGAACCACGGATCCATTAGAAGATATTGGCAAGATTTCTTTCATATCTACCGAAGCCAATATAAGGCTCGAACAAAAGCAGACAAAGGTGGAATATGTGTTTGATATGTAAAGGCGAGCTAATTCGACAATTCGGCCGTACGTGGCATCGGCTAAACGGAAACAGATATATTTGTGAACTTTCCACTTGTTGTTGTTGTAGGGTTTAATGTCATTTTTCAGTACACTATAGGCTATACATGGCGGCCAGTATTATTGGTGGAGGAAGAACCCAGGGAAAACCCCCGGAAAGAACCACTGACCCACGAGAAGCTACTGGCAAGCTTGTTCACATACCCACGTTGGCCGAATCCGAAACTCGAACCCTCGCAGAGGTGAGATGGCAGTGATTCGTAACGGAGAGCGCTTTAGACCACTCGGCCACACGGGGGCCCCACTATCAAATTGATTGATCATTTTGTTTATTTCCAGAAAAGGAAACAGTGTAGAAAAGGTTGCTAAAAGTTACAATAAAACACTTTATAATAAGCAATTCATCGTTATAAGCGATCACCAGATGATACTGTGATTTATTTACAACGGAAACATTCAATACTATGAAATTAGTAAATCCGTAAGAGAAACAACACATGTAAAGCGCCGTTGCAAAAATGTACCAAGAATGTATATGCTTATAAACCCCCACTTTCTTCACTCTACACATTAAAACATCATTGTTTTGAACCATTTTGTTGTCTCTCTTGCATGTGGTACTTCTGACATGTGGTCTACAAATCCTAATAGCACACATTGGCTATTTGGTTGGGGTGAACGAGGTATGATTTTATCGGTTCCCACGTTGATAGACAGCGAGAGGGACATTTTCCGCTAAGTTTAATTGGATCTGTCCATCACAATATCCAATCACAAACTGAGCTTGAGGACGTGATTACAATTCAGGGAGAAATATAACCATATTCCAGACATGTGTGCGCGTCATATATTGGGATGACTGCAGCTAGAAGAGCTATTGGATTGTTTTAATTTTCGTATTAAATTTACGGGGCAATTTAGAACTCTCACAATAAAGAAATAACACTATAACCAAGGACGGTCTCACTAACCAACTTCTTACTTTATATTTTTACATTGTATTTGTCTCGGTATCGTCGTTGCCACTCCAGTTTCATCTGTTTTCCTCTTTATTTTCTCTCCTCAATATAACTGTTTTGGAAGGCGGTGGCATAACGAGTCAATCGGGAAATATCTTTACCTGATGAGTATATCCCTGTGTATCCCTAACACTCGATAGGCGTTCCCTTGGTGGACTGTACAGTGAATGGGTGAGCACTGGTGATAAATACGTACATAATAGAAAATTAAACAAAAACTTCATTTGAGGATAACAAAACGTTTTATCTGATTCTGATGATGACCCAAGTGGTGTGGATTTATTGTCAAGGTTCATCGTCATCCAATCTACTCTAAGCATACATCATGACCGCTTCAAGGACTTCGAAACTTTGACATTGGAAAAGAACATTTAAATGGTAAAATACACCCCAAATATCCACTTCCAAGAGGCCAGAACAATTATAGAAATTTAAAACCTTCTAAATGACCTAACCTTCTCAGTAAAAGTAAATGCCAGTCATAACGAAGGATGGATATACCCAGACAAGTCTACCAGATGCAGTTGCCTCTTCTAATGTCCCACATTACTAGCCGCAAAAATACAATCCTGGCACAGACATCATTCAAAAACATCCCATCAACAAAATCACTGAACATAATGAACAGAACAAAAGATCTGATGACACGATATTGCTGCATAATAGGCTTGGCGACTTTGATGATATGGATGCAAAAAAAAAACTGCTCCATGTACGCATTTATAATGAGAAAAACCTTCGTACAATTGAATCGTATAGGACTTAAAACCAACTTAAGTTATATTATTCTGTTTTTAGTAAAATTTAACATGATCCCGCAGTGTTGTGTCTACATGAAACCTTTCAAAATATACGGTTGAAAATTACTCTTGTTAATGCCTATTCTAAAGATTTTGGCATGGTCACAGGAGAAAATGACTTTGTTGTGAATAATAAGTCCCACCATAAATCCATTCCTTTAAACAGATTTACGAGACATGTTCCATAACATTTTATGGGGATAGATGCAACTAAATAAGAAAAGCAAAATTGTCGATGATTTCATCTGCAGATACGATTAGTGTCTATTTAACTCCAAATAACCGACATAGTTGCATCTGAAAATGGGTACAAATATGTGCAACGATCAGACAATTTGTTCTCCTTTTCTGCATTTGAATTATGATTGAAAGGTCGTTGATGAACTTGACAGCTGTGACCATATCCCAATCTCTATTAAAAAAATATTTACTCTACTATGTAGAAGCCAAGTTTGAAACACTTTGCAAAGCTATACTAACCATAGATCAGTTTTCAAGCATCCTTGGTCAACATTTTACATCTTTTTTTCTGACCACAGATTGCGTAGAAATATATTCCTTAAACCCTCACCTCTAACAGAAACCACTAATCGTAGTTCACTAAAGACTTTAAAGAAGCTATTCGATTACAGAGCGACTCATTGAAATATTTATAAATCGTTCGACACCCGACAATGTATGTTGTACCGCATTTTCCTGACTCAAGCTCGCCGAACGAATAAACAATGTAAGAATGCATCATGAAAAAATATGTTCTTTTTAATCGCTCTTACCTGTATAGAGAATGTATGGGACACGATCCGCAAAATAAGCGGGGAGGGAAATAACTACTCTATTGGTCATTTAAAATTAAACCTTAAAGCTTAATTCCAAACGTTACATGGCAAATGTACTTGATGTTAGTTTTTCCATAAATTCACTAATATCAAAGTATTCAGATGCTTGTCGAGGGCTGATATGTCATAACGAGACAATACAGTCAAAATTCAAAACAAATAATTCAAAAATTATGTAACGTTTGAACAATGCCCATGATACATAGGATGGGCCTTATGAAATACATTACATTAATAGTCGTTATGAAATTTTCAATGATTTATGGACCCCAGGTAATATGCTAACAATTTACGAAGAGGCTACAGTAATAACTGTTCCCAAACCAAGTAAGGATATCACAGATCATGCCAACTATCGCCCCTGAAAAACGATAGAATGCATGATTGATGGAAGTGTTGTTTGATATTTTGAGACTTCCAATTGGTTAACACTTCCATGGCTCCTAGAACAACCAAAAGCACTTTTGTACGGTGGATGAAGCAAAAAAAGAATCCGAGACAAATCCATCGAATTTTCGAAGCTCTTATAACGAATTTCTCTCAGCACTACGCACGAATTTACATTGATGGCTCAAAGGATGACGAAATGGCTGCTCTATCCTTCATGTGTGGAAATCACACTACCAACGTTCGCTAACTAGAAGATCCATCGCTATTTTCGGCCTAAATCAGGGCATTATAGCTTTGTCCTAAAATATAGACACAACCAAACATCATCTCAGATTCGCCATAAGTCCTTCGATCACTTCAGTAGAGGTAGCTGGAATACCTATTACTAATGCCCAATAGTCTCATCAAATATACTAAGCAGTGTACCTCTAACTAAAACATACCATCGGTTAGCCAGCTGTAATGGTATTGAAGGTTATGAAAAAGCAGATCAAGCTGCTAAAATAGCCATATCACTAAAACCATCTGATTTTAAAATAGCATGACCTGAATTTAAACTAGGTTTCACAATATCCATATTTAGGATATTTCAGACATCATGAAATGACGCTGTCAATAACAAGCTTAGGCGAATGATATCCTTCCTACAGAGCCAGCTATAGTGACGAGGTAGTTATTTCAAAATACATTTATTACCCACTCAAACATATTAAAGGGCACACCTTCGTCACACAGCTCTTTTTTATAGATTTTTTCGATCTCCGACCTTCACAAGATTGTGGCTTCAATGTTTAATACATGAATACGTGAAAGAACTTTCTGATGCGGTACAATTGTCTTGTATTTTGCATTTCTTGAAGGAAGGTAAGATTTATTTAAACAATCAGCTTGGGTGCAACTCTATGTAAAAAAATTGTAACCATCATTTGTACTGTTAATCACACTAATTTATTTTTCATTATCTAATTAACCTTCTTGCATATCATTACTCATCCCTTTTAAAAGTGGCTTCTTCATTCAGATTCACCATATCATCGTTGTGCTTGCACCTTTTGGCGCTCGTTTGGTAATACAAGTTTTGATACATGCTTTTAAAGATATCACATTTTCGTGGTGCTAGAATGCCTTATAGTGATGGTGAGCCCTAAATTCACAATCAGCCAACCAAGCAGCCGGGTCGACGAATGGTCTAAGGTCTAAGGCACTCGTCTTTACAATTTACCGAGACATCGGTTCTACCAATGTGGGTATGTGTAAACCTTCCTGTAGTTTCTTTTGGGTTGGCAGTTTTCACGAGGTCTTCTCAGGTTCCACCATCAAATTTACTGGTCGCCGTGCACGTGCTGAAATAATGACGTTCAACTCCACTATCAAAACCATACTGCATCATGATTTCGATATCTTTCTCACACTAGAATGTGGATGGTCCAAAGCCTATGTACAATTGTTAAAATATAAATAATAATCAATATTTTCAGACAGATTTATCATCTGGATGATTTGACATCAGTATTAGAGAAACTTTGCGTTATAATTTGAGACATCGTGACTTCTTTGTATCCATGCCGAACAGAATAGTCTTGTACCAAAATTAATTCATCCCCTCGAACACTGCATTCTCGTCCTAACGTCGACTTCCTCAAATATCTTAAAGTTCTAAGATTGAGCCCATTGTAATACAAAAACTTAACTTCTACCGCGTGGAACAATTCTGAACAGTCAACTAGGAAATGGAATATTTACATTTCTATTTATAGGAATGTAATTTTAAAGTCGTGATATAAAGTATTTACCTTAAGTTTTATATGTCATTGTGGAGTGTAATCTTGTCTACGCTATATATATATATATATATATATATATATATATATATATATATATATATATATATATATATATATATATATATATAAAGAGAGAGAGAGAGAGAGAGAGAGAGAGAGAGAGAGAGAGAGAGATAAATAAATCGATAAATACTATGTATCCTGTATCAATGATATACCACGAGTTGTATAAATATTTCATTAAAATGAAACAAGGCTTACCCTCTGAACGTATTTAAGAATCGTTCCGGGCAACTGTGTATTAACCTAGTGAATGCACTCTTCACATCCCTGCGAGTGTGTCCGGTACAAAATGAAGCTCTATGCCTTTTTCTTGTTCTTCACAATCACATTTCCAAATTAATAAGTTAGTTATTTTCTTTTTAAGTTTCTATTTGGATTAATATTGATTAAATTATATTAAGACACACTTATAATATAAAATTGAAAGATTGTTTTATGAAGAAGTAGAACACTACAATAACGTTATCTTCTTGTACTCGCTGAACCCTCAGGTATTCACATAATGAAAGTATGGAAATTAGCGTGGAACAATAACTAAGCGAAATGATGAAACAACAAGATGTAATTAAAATATTTTAATATATTTACAGTTGATGTCATTATTCTGTTTTAATTAACATTATTACTGACAATAAAATTCTCTCTCTCTCTCTCGCAAACAAGCTTTTAAAATGATTGGTTGGTTCCAAGGACAAAATGGAGTTTCGTATAAACATCTTTCTATTTCAGTTGAGTCGTACGCCGTTTACGTGATTTCTTGAACGTAAAATTGTTCTGAGAGATTCTAGAAGATCGTGACCCCTTTCTTGTTTACGTAAAAACAGTTATATAAACTATGTTTTGGGGCGAGTTATTCAGTAGAAAATTGGGCTGTTAGAATATTAAGTTGTGTCTTTTTGAATTATTATAAATTATCTTGTACTGGAAATTGTGTCAATTCGTTTGGGTCAAGAGGAATTATTTTGTTATTTATCTGGAAAAGAATTGTGCTCATAGAGATTTTTTATTAACAAGAACTAATTTCATTAAGTGACATCGTCTTCCATATTGGATACAACGCTGGAATTCGAACTTAGAATTATTTGGACATTTTATTACCATGACATTTGCAATTTCTCTAGTGGATAATATTTTGAATTATTTTTGGATTAATTCTGGAATTGATTCTTTAAACCGTAAGTTTATTTTTCTTTTCTGAAAAATATTTGTACTCAATAAATTGTTTATTAAGTTTTACAAGCTTGTTTTCACTCTTTCTATGTTACTGTTTATTCGAGCCTAAGCACGTAACACATGATATCAATAAATTCCACTAATCCTGAATTTATCGGAAGCTCTCCAACTGCATTTCCAGTAAAAGAAATTGCACTAGTACAATTACGAGTATAAATATCCGTTCAAAATCATTCGGGGGTCAACAGTTAAATAATTCACTGGTATTTGCAAATATAAATAAATCAGAGGGAACACCTGAATGGCAATTCCTTGGGATACAAACAGGAAGCTATCAACTCGAACAGATTAATGACTAATTTCAGCGCAGAATTAAATCTATGGCGGGAAAAAATCAAACGTAGCTCTAACTGTTCACAAACCAACCTTATCAGCCGCGATAGAAAGATATCCGCATGATTATGCCGTTAATATTTATCAGTCATCAATCAAATCAGTGTTAGGATGGCCTGATGCTGCCCGGAGGCGCCTACACCAATATTAGAACCAAAACGGTCTTATTTTAATACGGATAAGCAATCATATTGGGAAATTACGCCACCATTCAAACATCATTTACTTGCAATAAAAAATGCAATGTTGGGTAGTGATTTTGGCTTCAGGAACATGTGTGGTGGAATTTGTTTTTTAAACGACTCGCTAGAGGAGGAGCTAACTCTATGGTTATTAACATAAAATAAATTATTAGATATTTTGAAATCATTAATCAAGAGCACAAAATTCAACGAGAATAACTACAGCAAAATTTCACTGAATATCTTTTTGATATAGCATGTTCGATCAATTAAAGCATTAAAGAAATTGAAATATTAAATCAGCTCGTATCTGATATGGAATATATTATCCAGCGAGTAATACAGGCAATAATTGATCAAACTGACAATATAAATCGTTATAAAACAAAACATATTAAATGCAAATTTGTTAACAGAAGATGATCCACCGAATTTTTAATTGCCCGGGTTTAACGCATCTGAGTTATAAAATATACACCAATGACAGCATGGATAAATTCTTTCCTCAAATACTTGCCAAGTGGAGAAAAATACTTCATCCGGCAGCTGTTCTCAGATACAACAATGATCCATACGAGGATGGGAGACATGTATCACCGGGGATTATACATATAACCTATGTGATCGCGGTCAATATTGCATGTGATGTAATTGATGAAAGTTATCAGACAAATACTGAAATAACAAACCAGGCTCAACAAAGATATATTTTCTAAACATTCACCCCTCAAGTACCCCTGGATATTTGATTGTACAAGGACCCATTAATCCGACTTATCTGCGATGTCATTTTTCATTGTTGACGAGAATTAATTGAATTTATAGGTTTAAAATCTGCATCTGAATATCCACATAAACTCTTAATGACACCCTCAGTCAAGTAACTAAACTCCTATTTTCATTTTCTACGCTTCATAAAAGTCACAGACCTGACAAGTTTATATTTTATTTATTTCTGATAAGATTTTCAAGACTTTTTTTACTAGTAATCACCCTATTAGAATGTGCAAATCGGACGATTTTCGTGAATTCTACTACCATTTACCCTATATGAATTTGCAAATCGTGAAGAATAAAATTATATTTTTTCTGATAAGATTTACGCGCTGACAAAGAAATTATATTTATTAAATATTTTGATAAGATTTTCGCGCTTTTAAAAAAATAATATTTTGTTATACTTTTCTGATAAGATTTTCGTGCTGACCCTTCCAACTTTCACTTTCTACACTTAGTAAAGGTTACTACTTTCACTTTCTATAATCTTTTTTAGTTGTCTTATACGTGAATTACAGTTTTTGTTCTTTGGTATTCGCGAGATAGGTCTAATCTAACATCTTCAACTGAATTAAAAAGAGGTACCATTCCCTTTAATTCTATGTCATCCTCTAATGAAGCAAAGATAGCTTGTTGCATCTGCTTTAAACATTAATAATTTGATGGTAATGTATATCAATCCGTGGATTTGAGCTCTTTCAAGTATTCGAAATCAGAAGATTTTTCAGGCTTTAGTTTATCCGATAATTGTAAATGTGTAATTGCAGAAAAAATATTAACGTTTTTATAATTTAATAAATAATAAATATATCATTAAGTTATAACAGTTAGCAAACAATAAACAGTAGCAAATGATTATCGGGTATCTCCATTGGTGAAGGATCCGTCACACAAGGTCTTTCTTATGACCCTATATTGTTTGTTATTTTTCTGATTATATATATTATTATATACTGAATGCTGTATGGGGCATCCTTTATAAAGATCCGTCACACAAGGCCTTTGTTGCGGGGAGGGGAGGGATGGGGGAGGGGGCTCACCAGTTATTATGTACTTTTCAGAGATTGACGTATGTAAGGTAAGGTGACGTTCTTTACATTTGCAGCATGCACAGTGGAGATAATGTTGGCATATCTCTATGCTACTTTGATATAATGTGGCTGTCATTTCTTTGATTACTATACTTGTGGAGACTGTACATGATCTAAACACATGGTATAACAAAATGGATGCTCCCATGTGCTTGACCAATTAACCAGAATTAATCAAAAGTACACTAACTTTAGCAGTTATTAAAATAGAGAAAACGACTTTTGCTAAAATGAGCAATAAGCAGCTTCTAAAATGCAATGATCGAATTACAAAATATCTGAAAAGTATAAAAGTTTTTGGATGGTTTTTCTACAATTTACCTCTAGGGGCCCTGAGTGGCCTAGTGGTCTAAAGCGCTGTCCGTTACGGACCACTGCCATCTCACCTCTATCTGTGTGTGTTCGAGTCTAAGATTCGGCAAATATAGTTATATGAGAAAGTTTGCCAGTATCTTCTCGTGGGTCGCTGGTTCTTTCCGGGAATTGTCCGGGTTCTTCCTCCACCATTAATACTGGTCGCCATGTATAACCTATATTGTGCTGAAAAATGGCGTTAAACCATAAAAAACAAAACAAACAAAACAATTTACCTCTTAAGTCCAGGACGTGAAAATGACAATGCGGAGCTAGCAGTTTTTTTAAATATAAATATGAGCACATTTTAAGTTGGCCAAAGCTGTATACTCTAGAACCTAAATTACACCTATCAATTATACATAAAAACAAAGGGAATTAAAAGTTATTCTAACAGCAACTAAGATATACAAAGTCTTTATTAAATAGCCAGTATAACCAGTGAAAAAATCCTGAGAAATTCTTTTCTTTAAAATTCTAACCCTATGCAAAACACGAAATTGTAGAGCGCCACCGTATGGCCAAACATTCTTTCTAAATGCTGTATTGGGGATACCTCCTCCATGACTCAGGAGATTGAGAGCTAATCATGCTGCTGTTTATTTTGAGGGCCCCACAGATTTTTTCATAAACATTACTCCAGCGAATTTTCTAAACGAAACGAAATTTTAGAATATTTAGAAGGTTGTGTAAGCATTTCAATTTATTTCATGCACACACCGCGGAGAGAGTGCAAAAATCCACCCACCACATGATATGTGGCGCCCCCACCTTTCATAGAAAAACCGCCATTTCGCAAATGTCGATATGTCCGCCACGAAGATTCGACCACTGACCTAGTCTGGGTCCCTGCTTAGTATGTTCCCATGCGTTGCACTCAGCTATACTAAGTCAGGCGAACGCCGACGCCATATTGTCACGTGATCAAAACGAATGGCCTCACCTAGAGAGATATCGGTAATCTAACCGTGGCACATTTATTGCTTTAATATTATGTTTGTTAGTGACACAATGCGAATTTTACTAATACTTTCGGTTTGAAATATAACAGGCTCTATTTTGTGTTAAAGCTTAACCAGCAAATCTGCTACGTAGGTATTTTTACAAATATTTATACAGTTAGGCGACGACGAAGTATAGGCATGCACACAACAATTTTTGTAAAATATTGCACCTTTCCCACTACATCATCTCAAAAATTATATTTCCAATCGATTCCTTGATAAATTTTACGCCGAAATTGTTATGAGGTTGCGTACGGCGGCTTCATTTTATCCTAAGATTGAGACGAAAATATCTTCCCCATTTTACCAGGGGTGAGGGTAACTATTGTTTCGCAAATAATGCACATTTTACACTGCGTCATCTAAAATATTTAAGTTGCAATTAATCCCTTGACCGAATTTATATAAATATGTATATATCGTTTTCCATGACAGCCCAAATTTGCTATCGATTACTTGATATTTATGTCGGACTTTGTATAAGGTGGTAGATGACACCCTTAATTGACCATAGGTTGATATCAATTCCCTTAAATGAAGCAAAAATGGGAGGGGGGGACAAATTTTGCCAAAGATGGAATATTTTAGACATCATCATCTCAATGTTCTTTTTTAAATCAATTGCTTGATCAATTTTAGATTGATATTGATGTATGGATGAACATGACAACCCACATTTTGTGAAAGATTAAGACCAAAATACCAAGATTTCTGTCAGTTCCATTTCAAATTGATTTCATGAAAGCATCCCCTACAACCTGGGGTGGTGGTAAAGAGGTCTAAAATACCATCAGACAGACTTTACTGGGAGTGTGCCCTATCAATAAATCTTTGAGAGAGTATGATCCAAATTTATTGCCACATCACTTACCTTGATACTGTATATCACATACAGTAAAACCTGTCTTGAGAGACCACAATCACCATGCACAGATTTATTCATTATACTGTATCGTGTTATGACCTGTTATGAAAGACCACTTGTCTTGACAGACTATTATTGTTTGGCAGAAGGGGTGGTCTTTCAAGACAGTTTCTTTATTATTACTGTAAATATATTATATTCATTAGCAAGGCACATTAATTGCCTCCACATGATACAAATTTAATGTGCTACTGTGTTGCAAGATTTCTAAAATAAACAATGAACTATATTCAGGCTTCATTTACATGCTTGGTAAGATTTACATTTTATTATCACTAATTTGATTTGCTTCCATAATGAATGCTATTTTCATTATTTAATTTATAAAATTCCAAAACTTAGTATAAACTTAATTTTAAGTATCAATGTAATGGAGATGCATTATTAAGGCTAACATTGTAGACAAGTTGAGACCAATGTTTCATATTTATTTTGTACTTTACATCATTACTGAAGTATGACTTGAAATTGAACAGTATTTTCATTTCTTATACTGTCACAATCACTCATCCAAATATATGTCCTAACAGTGATTTCTCGATTTAACCAAATGTGTTATTATATTTAAATATACAAACCAATAAAACACACTGACATGTTCATTAAAAGAATCACTGAGCCTTGTATGATTAAATATGAACAGTAATAACCCTCGAGTTACTTCGATTTAAATGGAACGGTATCAAATAAACACATGCACATGTGACTTTCTTAGTTTCTCTTTTTCATCTGTCATTGTCATGTTTTGATAACTGAATACATATAGATATATGCAAATGTGATATATATTTCAATTTATGCCATTGTGTATATATATGAAAAGAAAATAACTTGAATATGGCATGTATTAATATTGTTTTGTGTGTGTATATATCTCAAATGAGTTCATTAATAAGAAATAAGTTGTGTAACATTCCTATCAACTGATTCAAAAGGATCCGATAAGAAGTATCAATTATACTTGTGTTATGATTAACATCAACTTAAACACACATTCTGCATACACTTTGTACAGTATTAGTACTGAAACACATGTCAGCCTATCAAGATGCATGTAGTTTTCATGATAATTATTAAATATGCATCAACAGAATATTACTCAAACTTGGTAAGTCAAGTATATGTATGAGATACATGTATGTGCAGTCCTTTTGAAGCATGCAGGATTTCTACTTAAGATGTGCTAGAGAAAGAAAAACTAAAAAGGTAATAAGAATGAACATTTTTTAAGGATTTTTTCTCAACATCAGCATATTTCAACTAAATTGGATGGCACAAATACATTGTATGGTCTTTAATATCCTTTATGATTATTTTAAAAGGATGAGAATTTAATGTCTGTTTTAGTGTTGGTCTAAAGTAAGAGTTTCCTGTGACTTTACGGAAAGACGAACCATAGCTTAACAAAACGTGCAAGTAGCAAAAACATCTTCTGAAAATAACAATAATCATTCCATGATGCACTATTTGACTAAATAATATACTGAGTGCTAGCTTCCTATTAAAGTATTCAAGCACTGAAAAAATTGGGATACAATGTTTAAAACCTTGAAAATTCAGAACGTATGCCATGGATTGTCATTAAGTTAAACTGTTGGAATATTGAAATCATAACAATACATAACAAACTATAATAACTTAGCCCTTTTCATGAGTCTGTTCATTTTCATAGTGATAGCTATTATCTTCTGTAAAAGTGATAATTCCATAAACCTATTGTACATAAGGATTGAATATACAAGTCCTAACGTGGGCAGAAGTGACCTAATAGGTTGAACCATGCCAAGTTTGCCTGTTGGCAATGCTACTGCTAGTAATACTTCAGTCAATATAGGGTTATTCAGAAAAATTTCTGTGCATATATCATTCCATGAAAAGACAGTTAAATCGCGATTAGGCTATAATATGCTGCTTACATCCCTTATACATTTGAAAGATGCTTTTTGTTCAACTTCCCAAATAACTAAAATCTCTACAGCTTTTCTGTGTGACTCACTATTTAACACAGTCTCAGCAATTGTTTCAGTGGAAGTATATAGAGCAGCATCCGGCAATGTTGCTCTATTAGATAGAGTTACATCATCGAATAATGATAACCTTGTATTTGATAATTTCGTAACTAATGTTTCCACGTCATTTTTTGATGTTGGCAATTTATCACGTACAGAAATATAGCTCCACTCTCTTTCAGTTTCTCTGAAATAGAAATATGTAAAGATCAAATAATACATATATCATGTTTTTAAAAAAAAATAATATTAAGTGGAAGGATTAAATGTTGTGTGTAGTTAAAAGAGTGACGTTCCAATATAAGTATTTTGGCTACCACAAGGAATTGAGGTTAGTTTTTTGATTGTGTCAATGGACTATTGAGGTATAGCTTATGTAAAGCCATTTCTCCTGATTGATTGGCTGTAGCAATGCGTGTAAGATATTATTTGCTGAAACAAATGAAGATTATCGTCTAACAGCCTTTTCTGATTTTTGGGCTTCAGTGCCTGTCAATTTTTTATATCCACAGACTGCCATTAGGTGTAAAAGATTTTGAATTATTATATACAATTTATTGATATTTATCTATACTTAATTTAACTTACAATTCCAGTTCAATAACCTACTTTCTCAATTGTCTCTACCTCAAAATGTGTATTACAGTGTGATGTTTTTTAAACAAATGTATACCTCATGATTTAAACCTTATGTCTAAGACTGGTAATACTGGGTCTGTTTGAGTAGATATTGTACAAGTATAAATGTGATCGTACTGAGTCGATGCTTCATTTTTTCTTTAACTGTTGGACACGTCACTAATTGTGGTGCTTTCATCAGTGGCAGACATACAGAAGGGAACAAGCATTTCACCCTGACATGCTGTGATTTGCATGAAGCTCCTAAACAATCATGAAGAAAAAAATTCATATACCAGTAAAGATTTTTAAAACACACACCATACCCATTCAATGTAAAACATAAAAGGATTACACACACACACAAGCTATATTACTGTACATGCTACAACCAAATAATCAAAAACATTAGGCTAAATAGGTAAGTGGAGTTTCTCTAAAACGAATTCACTAAAAATATACACATCAATTTAGTTTCAGATCCTTATTTACATGAACATAGTAGACAAACACTTCCAGGTGGCCATATTGTTTGTTTGGGTGTATTTGATTTATTGTTGTTGCTGTGAACTTATTGCCATTTTTCAGTTAACCCAAGGAAACCCTGGGAAGAACCACCAATCCATGGGAAGCTACTGGCAAGCTTCCTCACCCACGTCGGACAAGACTTGAACTTAACACCAAATTCCATTATTTTTGTATAGTGTGGCCTTGGTTTTAATGACACGGCATGCACGAATAAAGTTTAATTACTTAATTATTAATATCAATTAATTAGTTCTAAATGTAAATCCTTAGTATGGCACTTATGCTTCAAAATCATTGACAACAAGAACTGAAAAAGGCTAATAATGCCTGACCTATGGCAAGTTGCTCATAATGCCTGACACATGACAAGTGGCTCATAATGCCTGTCCCATGATAAGTGGCTCTCAATGCCTGACTAATGGCAAGTGGCTAATAATGCCTACCTATCGCAAGTGGATATAAATGCCTGAACTATGGCAAGTGGCTAATAATGCTTGACCTATGACAAGTGACAAATAATGCCAAACATGATTCAAAGATAAGGAAAAATATTAAATGGGGTAATGCCACAACCATTTTCTTTGAACTATCAACCTTTGGATTTTTGATGATCTATCATATACTTTTTGCCAAACAAACTCCAGAAAATGAAGCCACGCCCATTATGATACACTGAACTAAGACTATTCACCAGTTCTATCAATTATAAATTTATGGGCCTTTAAAACAAAAGACCTGGACAAAGTGTGAAGTATACAACCAAACCAAGCTGACAATAAAAATTAATATTTCCTAATAAAAAACCATTAATAAAATATTTTAAAATCACAATATGCATCATAATTATCTGTCATGCTAGTTAATGGAATGCATTCAATTTAAATATACTGCTTCAGAGTTTGTGCCAGTACAGTTAAAAGGTAGGTAGTGTTAAGATCCAAAGAGATTCAGATTCTGTATATATTTTGTAGAATATCTGTTTCACTTTTGTAACATATTTGATTAAAAGTATCAACATAAAATGAGCATCTCTTTCAACAACATCTTGAATGTAAATCTTGAGGATAGACATTCAGAATTTTTGCAAAGTTAATCAGTACATAATATTGCCAACGGCAAATGTAAATAGATATTATAATATACCTCTAACTGTCCGCGCTTCTCTATCTGCACAAGAGTCTTTCCTGTTGGTGATGACCTCTGTCTTTTACAATAGGTGTGGAAGCTAGGATGACACTCCATTCTATAAGAAAAATTAGAACATTTCAAGAAACATGTTTTTCAATTTGTATTCTCATTTGGTATCAAAGAATCAATTCAGTGTATTTTTAAATGAAACAATAATTAATACTGGTATTATTTTGTAACAATTTTGTATTGTAAACGAAATATAGATATAATAAAGATATTTTTGAAAGCATCTTTTTATGATAAATGCTTCACATATCTTGTGTTATTGTCCGTCATTAAACATACAATTTTAAATATAAGTTCCCTTGAAAAAGGATATTTATTTAACTTAATTAATACCATGAAGATTTCATCATAAACTTTGGCATGTAAGTATGGTTTAATTTAAAAATTAATTTTTAAAAATAAAAAAATAAGCCCATGTAAACAAAGAACACCAGAGTAAATAGGATTTTACCAATTTGGTACATTTTGGTTGAATCAGTCAAAATGAGATAATTGAGATTTTTCATTCCATACTAAATCTCAATCCATGCCTCCAGCAAACACTCATAACTGAAGGCTAGTGTTTTGGTTTTAATAAGTGCAAGCTACACATGAACAGAGGAAACCTTTACCCCTCCCTATTCCCTTCTAAATGCCTCTACTTTGTCTCTCAACACAAGTCTTAAACAATTCCTTTAAACTGTTTTGTTTTATATTGACTCCTCTTATTTCAAATGTTTTTATAATCTAATATTAAATCATGAATGACGTTTTGTCTGTATTGTCTAAAAAGGTGATATCTAAAACATGATAAAGATGTATCAAATCATTTTATTGCAAAAAATATTCTACCCTCTTTGAGGAAATCCTAGCTAAATCATGATTAATCTTTGGCAAATGGCAAAACCTGTGCTGTTACATATACCAATATATTAATGTCAATGTAAAATTGATCAAGCAATTGATTTAAAAGGGAATATTGAAATGATGATGTCTAAAATATTCTATCTTTGGCAATATTCCCCCCCCCCTGCTTTTTGCATCATAAAAGGGAATTGATATCAACCTATGGCCAATTAAGGATGTCATCTACCACCTTATACAAAGTCCGACATAATAATTATCAAGTAATCGATAGCAAATGAAATGTACTTTATGCAGTCGAAATGTGCAATATTTGACAAAATCTCACTTTCGACCCTTCGTAGAAGAGGGTTGTTATATTGATCTTAATATTTGACGAAATTTGGGCTGTCATGGAAAACGATATATACATATTTATATAAATTTGGTCAAGGAATGAATTGCAACTTAAATAATTTAGATGACGCAGTGTAAAATGTGCATTATTTGCGAAACAATCGTTACCCTCACCCACGGTTAGATTACTGATATCTTTCTAGGTGAGGTCATTTGTTTTGATCACGTGACAATATAATGTTGGCGTTCGCCTGACTTTTAGCGGAGAGCAACGCATGGGAGCACACTAAGCAGGGAACCAGACTAAGTCCAAACCTGCAAAACTTGTGTTAATAGACACGTTTTGCTAGTTACTATATGATTCTATCACTATCTACGGCATATACATATATTCAGCATTTGGCGATTGGTGTAAGGAAGAATAATAATTCAAACGAGGTAATTGAATGTATGAAAACTGGCAATCGTTTAGTCTAGCACTTTCACTTTCACTATCATTTCAGTGAAAATATACCTGTCGCATTCGTTACGACAGATAGCAGATTTTAAGTTAGCTAGACAAGGAGGGTGGGTCAGATATCTCTTCAGGATTAACACTTGAATGTTTTAAAATGTTTTATTAAATATTTGAACAAGAAAGGTGAATGGGAGATCTGGAACAATGTTTCGGCCCCCTCCCCTAACATTCTCTCTAGGTATTCTGTGATTTTATTTTGCCTAACATGGACCTTATCCCGTCATCATATGCTCATTCTGACTATCTTTTAGCTATATGATATTAGTTAGACATAAGGAAACAGTATTTTCTGAACATTCGTATTGGCCACAAAAAAAAAACAAAATGGTGAGTCTTCACAGGTACCGGTTTTGGACCAATGGTAATAGTGACGTGAAGATAACAGAGGCCCATGTATCGATTGATCCTTTTTCTTATATCGAAAACACACATTATCTACTGCGGTAAACATCTGCTGTCAAAATAGTAGAAACATATGAAATCAAATAAACAAATAAAATAAATCACTAGATGAATACATGAATGAATGAATAAAAGGGGAAATGAATAATACTTAAACATTTACAAATGTATAGTCCTACATGCATGCATTAGATAAAACATTCCTAAAATTATCTGATTTCCACTAAAACTTATATTCACTTATTGGTTGACATTATTATTAACCTTTAAAAGCGACAACTTTTCCATACACACAGATAAAATGGAATGCAATGTCTGATTTAAGACTATCTAATATAAGGTTTACAACAAAAGATTTAACCTATTGACAATCATTACCTTAATTAAAACTTGAAAATATCATATTATTCATGGCAAATTTCCTCCACAAGAGAAAGTACATACAGCCAGGAAAAAAAAGCTGTATGTGGCTTCCAATCTGATTGGAACCTTGGCTCTTATGACCTGTTCTTAAACTTATAACCAGTATCTTCAGGTGATAATACTTGACCCAGGAGTTATAAATACAATCCTTTAAAGATCCAAACAGTAGATATTGGCCTTTAAAACAGCAAATTTTTAAATTAAAGTTGACGCCTAGCGGGCGGACATGCGAAAGAGTGAACGGAAGGCCATTTTGACTGCTCTATATCGCTATTTGCAATATTTGTTAAATCTTGCCGACACCGTATATTATTATATTTACAATTTCTGAATTGCAGATTGATGACTCGTAACAGTTGTTTTGCATGCATCCCTGAAATTATTTTGTGTCAAACTCTTAATCAAAGAAAACTTGAACCAATAACTCAATTATAAGACTTAAGTACTTGACATTATTTTGATACCTTTTAACTGAGACATTCGCAACTGTTGGTTGTCACTTACACAATGTTTAATGAGCGCCTAATTTATTTAAAAGCTTGTTGTCTCACCGGTAAATTATCAACAATACTTACATAGCAGTTTTATATGACATTGTCCTTGCCTTTAAGGAAGTAGAAACTAATTTCATGATCAGCACCGTGTCTTTTAATCGTCTTAAGTACAATTGCAAAACTACATTTTAACTATATGTTCATTGATGCATGTGATATTCTTTTGCCAATTACTATTCTAAATTTCATCTCAATTTCGTTTCGCGTGTTGATGTCTGTAGTCTTTCAACTTGATTCCTGCATGTCATGTGATTTTCAAGACGACCATACCTGAAGTTGGCAGGTGTCGACTGCTTCTTACGCTTTGATCACGAAGATGGTTTTCTGTTTACCTCCCGTTTATATTCATTATTACCATGTTAAAGGTTGACACTCACTATCGTATTAATTGCTTTAGGCAAGTTGGTGGATGGGGTAGGTCAATTGACACGTGGCACAGAACATTTCTAGACATCACACTAAGGGAAATTTTTTTCATTCCGATAAGTGTGTTTTAATTGCTAATAAGCTCAAGAAATTGGTTAAATGGTTTTGACCAAAAAAGTGCATATTATACCTTTTGAAGATGAACGTTTTAGAAAGGTTTCGCTTTAACAGTAGGAAGTTCGCTACAGCCCCATTGACTGCCCATGCACGAATGCCTGGTCATCGGGACCTGTATCAGTCGTTTAGTAAACTATATCATGATCTATCGACGACAAAAACCGGAATAAAACACAATGTAGTTCATAGTTTATCGAAGAAGGGAATGAAAATGATTACAAGCATCGCGAGAAAAGAAAGATCAGCCACAAGAAGAATGCCACAAAATGTCAGCAATATATCGCAGAGTTATCTCTGTTTTGATCTAATAACACAGAAATTTTCATATAAATGTCAACAAAGTATGACGTGATCCGTACAAACGAGGCAGACACATTTTCTGACTCTATAGCTCATGGGAGATAAAGTAGTGACAACAAATACAGCGAGTCGAGTTCATCTTGCATGTAAAATAAGAAACATACTGATGAAAAGCAAATCTACATAATGCAGTTCAAATAAGTTTCAGAACATGATTCCCGTCGTAGAGATAATAGCAAAAAATAATAGCAAAGACGTATCAAGACTTAGATCAAAAACACTTTACAGGTTGAGACTTAAAACATGGGCAACATAATTTTGTGCCTGTGGTATTATTTACCTTAATTATAGGGAAATTTCATTCCGGTTCAAAAGTACCAATTTAAATATGTAAACCTAATATCTAATCAGCAATGTTTAAGCATGTGCGAGTAAATGTTTTCATTAAGAGTTAACTTGGACTGAAAACAGTGTGTTCATCCCATTCACATACCAAAGTTTATTTTATCTTCAATAGTTATCTGCTTATTTGTGACTGCTCAGGTGGCATACGTAGTTAGAGCTACTACCTCCGATGAGGGAGGTCACGGGAACCCCGGCCAAAGACTTATAAAAAAATTAAAAGACAATACTAGCAGCTGCCTCGCATGACACGCACTATTAAAAGGTTATACTTAGGACTTGTCAGTCTGGTGTCAGAAAAATGTGACTGGGTGGGAAATCATGCTACATGTTGGTGGCATGATGCTCTAGTGCAAGACATCACTATAAACTGCCACACCGCAGACATCATAACGATGTGGGGGCCCTGAGTGGCTGAGTGGTCTAAAGTGCTCTCCTTTCCGGATCACTGCCATCTCACCTGTCTGAGTTGGTTCGAGTCTAAGATTCGGCTAATGTAGTTATGTGAGAAAGCTTGCCAGTAGCTTCTCGTTGGTCGGTGGTTCTTTCCGGGGGGTTTTCCGGGTTCTTCCTCCACCACTAATACTGGCTGCCATGTATAGCCTATCGCGTGCTGAAAAATGGCGTTAAACCCTACAACAACAACATAACGGTGAGACAAAATATTTTAAAGTTTAGCTAAATATCACACAAACACACACACGCGCGCGCGTAAACCATACTTGCTAGTATAATGACACTCGTGTGAGAAAAACGGTATCTTCAGTACTCAAAGCAATTCACGTGCTGTTTGAGTATATGTCATCAAGGCCATTATTTACACCGGCAGAAAAGCTCTCCATCTTTATTTCTTAGCAATAATACGTTTTATTCCTATTAATCTTTATGTTTTGACAGATATTTGTTTAATTCCGTGGAAAGCTACACCTGTGTATATTCCAGCATGTACGGGAAAGGTCAGTTTATTTACATTTTGTTTACACAATAAACGATCTTCGCTCGAACTCCATCATGCATACAATTAAAATTAAAGATAATGCAACGGATTACGAGGTGTCTTTAATCTCTTTTGTAATAAACTGTGAGCAGTACATACACCAGCATATATAAATGTTCAAATAATAAAACTATTTAAAATTATTATTTCTGGTGTGTTTATAAAATCATACTTTATTGGTGCACATTATACAGAATGATAATTAGGAAGACAGATCGATATGATAACGACAGTAGTTTTAGTGATAATGAAAAAAATATGAAACTTTTTGATAAAATTCGAAAGACGTAAAAATTGTAATGCTATTGTAAAACAAGGCTGCCACATATCAGTGGATATATATATATATATATATATATATATATATATATATATATATATATATATATAAAAATATATGAATCTACTTTTACTTACAGTGGCACAACAGTCTACATTTACGGAGTTACAATTTGATAAAAAAAACACGTGGTGATGGGAATTTCGAGGACTTTGATTTTGCGAAGAAGTCTGCCTGGACTGACCTTCAATTGAAAGTTGAGGGTAAAACCTTATGGGTACCTAAGTCATTCCTGATCGTAATATCACCTGTATTTCGACGGATATACGAGTCAGACTTTAAGGAGACGAATACTGATGTGTTACCTCTTCCTGGCAAGAATTATCAAGATGTCCTTGCATTTCTAAAGTGTACAATAACTGCAGCACTGACATGTAGGTTATTTATTGAAGTTATAACAATTATAACAAACTAATCAAACATAGTAACGTTTGATATTAACCAACGGCATTTCAGTGATTCTCTCTTTCAAAATAAACGTATTATTCATTTAATATATAGTGTTATTACCTTACCTATTCATATTTACTGAAAATACATCAGTGATTAGCTTTCCATTTTAAACAAATTAAATGTTCATCGATAGAAATTGGTATAAAATTATTCATTAATTCCTTCCAAACATGATAAAATATTTAATTGTAGACATTACTTCATATTTTCAGATGATATCGTGCTTCAAGTGTTACCTTTGGCACACGAGTACCAGGTAAAGCATCTTCTGATAGAATGTAAATATCTCCTATTGAGAGAGCTGAGTTCCATGCCTACTACCTGTTTCAAGGATTTATGGGAAACACGGAAATGTAAAGAGTATGTCATTAAATATAGCGCAATATGTGCTATAGCTGACAGATATGGATTCGCGGATTTGATAGAGAAATGTGTGGAAGCATTCTCTTTTGTCAACTGCAATTATTACAAAGATTTGCCCGACTTCCATAAAATATCTAAGGAAGTCCAGAATAAGATTCTTTTTGGTAGACTTACGCAAGTAGAGAAAAAGTTGTAATTTTTAAGAAGCATTGTAAAATTGTTCACGGTTGTTTGCTTTTGTAAGTTGGTCATAAATGATACAATCTTTAGTGCATGTGAAGCCTAAATATTCGATATATTCGAATTATAGAAGATATTTGACTTTCTATAATTTCCAGGGACTAAACGATACCACACAGTAATAATATCATTAATTCCACCTGCAAACACAACATTACAGTGATTTAATAACGATGATGCGTGTGGTCAACTCACAGAGAGAGAGAGAGAGAGAGAGAGAGAGAGAGAGAGAGAGAGAGAGAGAGAGAGAGAGAAAGAGAGAGAGATGATGATGATATTCTTTTATTCATCCAATTTCTGAAGATTTTATGACAAAAAAGAAATGCATTTATATGCATAGAATCACAAAAAATAGCGAATTCGTTAAATATTGAATTATTTCCAATAGCAAACGAATAAATAAATTAAAGTCATTACTAAACTAGATAGATATATATATACGATAGAATATTTGAAAATGTATCCTCACAACAAAAATAGTTAGATTCCTAATAGCTTTGCAATCCAGTACAATTATTTCTTTCCTTATAATCACGAGTGAGTTCTCTATTGAATCGAATATATAATATCCTTTATCTTAATGAACTACTTGGTAGATAGTCTGATCATATTTATCCATGCCTCAAATTCTAAACGTTCTGATATATCATTTAAACCACTAAGTAGTATAATTAGTATAACATCATCGATCTGATCACAAAAATCACGGTAAATCACTGGAGGCATATACGAAATTAGACTTTCCATCAAGTGGTTTCTGTCGTTTGGGGTTAAGGAACAATTCATCGAAATGTGCAAAATACGGTCATGACTCATTTTGCCACATAGAGGACACAGTCCAGGTCTTGCTTGCATTCCTCCAATACGAATTAAAGTCCCATATTCCATTTTTCTGCTTGAGTCAGTGTAAGCTATTTATCATAAATGATGCATTTTTAGTCCTGGATTAATTTTTAAAAATCTACCAAATCCCTCTGATGGATTTCTGATACTCATTTCATGTTTTCTCTCCTCAAATATCTGTATTCTTGTCCCAATTAAGTTATTCCATGTTATTTGTTTGGAAATTTTTCAGTGAAAATAAAGTCGTTGAGATAGTCTTCTAAATCATACGTTTTGAGTACAGTATTTATATCATATATAAAAGAGTTGTAGCTATGTTGGGGGTCAAAAATCAAATTTCCAACAGCTCAGAGGAAAACCTTTTTAGCAGTTAAGTTTGCTGATGTTCCACACATGCGACCAAAGAATACAAGTTTTTGCTTATCTATGCGAGCTTCCATTGATATCATCCCCAAGCATGATGTCGTAGATCCAATAGGCGATCTTTGAGGGAAACCTTGTACTCTCCGGGCGAAATATCGTTGTATTTTTCTCCATTGATTCAATCTCCTGATATGACATATTAAACCAGAGTTCTGAGCCATACAAAGCAGACGGTAATATAACTCTTTCCCAGACTTTCACAGAAACTATAGGATTCATCCCATTTGCATTTAATCCAATTGAGTATAGTGAGTTTGTTACACGTTTAGCTTTATCGTAGGAATAGACTATACGATCATTAGTTTTCATTGATTGTGAAAAGGTAACTCCTGCATATTTCACTCTTTTTGCTCTAGGAATATTCTGTGATCCCAGAGTAATTCCATTTGATGAGTACACTTCCTTTTTTATTACTAAATATCATCCAATTACTCTTGTTAGAGTTATATTTCAATTTCCACTTCTGTGCATATTGATAAGCTGTATTCACGAGTATTTGCAATCCATTCAGCGTAGAGCTTCGTAGAGTAGTGTTGTCTGCCAAAAGCATGCCAGGTATGTTCATCTGATTCACTGTTATCCCGCAATTAGTCATTACTAACTCATTCAATAGGTCATTTATGTACACGAGAAATTAAAAAGCCGACATTACACGCCCTTGTCCAACTTCTCTCCTTTATTTAAATGTGTTCGATATACATCCTCTACACGCTACACAGGCACTTGACTGTGTGTAGGAATGGGCGATTATTCTCCATATGTTTGCATTAATTCCTAATATTTTTAGTTTTTTTAGTAGTCCACAATGCCACAGTCTATCGAATGCCTTTTCGTTATCCAGAAAAACAGCATATACATTAGAGTTATGATTAGTAAAGTACATCAAACATTCTTGAAGAGTAAATGCAGCGGAGATAGCTCCAGCCTCCTTATGAAATCCAAATTGATAAGGATGTGGAAAGCTTATTTTGTCTAAATACTTTTGACTTCTGGTCATCAATATTTTTTTTCAAACAATTTTCCCAGACAAGATGTCAATGTTATACCACGATAATTCACCGGATCTTTTTTATCTTTACAATTTTGTTTGTATATCGGTATAATCATCCCACATCTATATACATTAGGTAAATACTCATACTGGATCATGTAAGTAAAAAGGGTAGATAAATGTCTGATTAAATATTTTCCAACATACTTTAAGTGTTCATTAGATATGCAATCAATGCCTGGTGATATTTTTGTTTTTAGAGACTTGATATGTTGCAACACTTCTTCTTCTGTAATATTATTGCATTTTATGTTATTAGTCTCTATTTTGCTATCTTCGTACATATTCTTCATTTTGACACAATCATCATGTTCCTCGTCTGTTGTACCACTTAATTCAGAAAAATATAGTTTCCATAGATTGACACGTTCATCTAAAGTACTAGATTCTACTCCTCGAAATGCAATATTACCAATGTCCGATTTATCTTTTCTATTTTCCCGTATGACTGCATAGAATTCGTCTATTCCCATTTCTGCACTCTTTTCTATCTCTTCAAATATACACTCTTTATATACCTTTTTCTCTAGGCTATGTTTCTTTCTAAACTGTTTTTTCACGTCCTTGTATCTTTTTTTGATGTTACACTCTGTGCTTCTAGTTTTTCCTGCTTTGATCCATTCTCCGCGTGCTTTTCTCATATTCTGATGTAATTTTTCAAGCCCACTTTTCTTCCAATATGGTTTCAAGTGCGATTTAAATCCAGACTTTGGAATATATCGGTCTGATGCAGTTATTACACTCTTAGTTATCAATTCATTATACTTCTCTATATCTTCTACCTTTTTACACTCATAGTTGAAATTCAAGAATGCACTAACAACAGATTTATACATGCTCATTTCTAATGGATTTGCCAAGTTCCATATCATTCTTGGAGATACACATGGCTTTTTATTTTCCTGCAAGTGCCGCTGTAATAGGTAGGTGATCCGATATTGAGAAATCAATTTTGTCATTTACTTTGTGTTTTTTTTACAGCACCTCTAATTATTTCAGGTATTAATATATAATCAAGTGTGGACGTTCTTGACATGTCTTTTGATCTATACGTGATATAATTTTTATGTGGTTTTATCATCAGCGTAGCAACTGTTTCTCTGTTCTATTCTTTGTTTGAGAACAAGATCTCTTCTTGATGGATTTTTACACACAATATCTGTATTCATGTCTCCTATAATTATGCTTATATTTCCAGCAGAATACCTATCATACATATCAAAAACATTTTCACAAATTTTGTCATATGCATCATCAGTTCTAGTTGTCCAGGGAAAGTAGGTTGCAATCAAAATTATAGGTTCCAAGTCTCTCACTAAGATTTTCACCGCCATAATATTTGGGAACTCATTTTATAAGGTGCTTACTTGGCATAGTGATGATCTATAAAATACAGCAACCCCACCACTACCTCTATAGCATTGTTGTATCTTTTAAGTAGGTAGCGCAACTACTTTGAAATCATCATGTCATTTATCTAAATACGTTAGATTATTTATACCAAGCCAATGTTCAGTGATAACAAATATATCTGTGTCTGGTAACAATTCAATTAGTTTCTGTGTGCTAGACATTATACCACGTACATTCAATGTTGAAATAATGAGCATAATTATAATTAACAAGCAATTACTAGTCATATGGCTATGCTCATTAGGAATATATTTAGTAATTCTCATGCGTTTCCTCAAGTGAGTAGCCTTCTCTCCATTTTCTGTTTGTTATCCATTCCCTACATTTTATTCCAGCACTCCAAAATCATTCATTATTCATCATAAGTTCAAAGTCTTTATCCAGTACATTTAGTCGAAATGTATATATATATTTGATCCATCCCAATGGGGTCGTTCCTTTATGAGGCGGACGAATGTTACTGTCACACCTTCCTCCTTGCATTGAGTTGCGATAGCTGTCCTTACTACATCTATATTTTTTCTCGATTTGACATTTGATAGCAGAATGCGTCTTATTTTGTTTCTTACAACTGGTTCAAACACATCTGATTCTATATTCCTTTGATTTGGTCTGGTAATAATTGTCTCAAAATGTCTATACGATGTATCTTTCTTTTTCTGTCTCTCCTCTTCATTGGGAAGCATTCTTTGATCATTTGGTGATTTGTTGTGTCCTATTTGATCTGTATTTAAGTTTTCATTTGTATTTATGTTTGCTCTATCTTCATATCTCAATTTCTTTTGCTGATTGTGAGTTGATGTATTTGTATTGCATTATTTTACTTCTGTGCGCTGATTATGACTCACATTTTCCGTTATGTTAGTCCGATTATCAGCATCTTTATCAGTTCTTTGTAAGGCGTTATCATTGACCGGAGCTTTCGGACTTTGTGATATACAATCACTGCGAATGAAGTTTAAACGCTGTGATGATCTTGTTTCATAATTATGTTTCAATGCCCATCTAGATATGCATGCTTTCATGTCACTGTAATTATTTTCTCCTTCAATGAAATGGAATATAATATAAATATCTTCCGATAGCTTATCCTCCACAGGAGCACTATTTGTTCTAGATAAACCTTCTACTAATCGACCATCAGGACAATCGTATATTCCTTTTTGCTAAATCAAAGAGAGCTTGCCTAGAATCCCTGAGACCTTTGACAGCAAGTGTTGATTTCAATCTTTTCTTGAAGGCACTTCTATTAAGATTTCCAAATTTGGTTTTGATTTGCTTGTATATGCCTTCATTAATTTCATCTACTTCTGAATCATGTTCTTCTTGCGACGTTTGTGAAACAAATAGAGCATCATTATCATTGGTATCATCTTTGGTATCATCATCAGTAATACTTTACATGCTTCTTACATTCCCCTTTGTTTTCCCCATATCACCCATCTCTGATAAATTAAATTCCGGCCTTGAATTGGTGTTGTCCTCATTTTCATTAATTAACATATCTTGAGCAACATCAAAACTATTTTGAGAATTTCTCTCAATGTCCACATCATCTATGATATCCTGCTGATAAAGCATTTTGGTTCTTTTCTAATGAAAATCTCCCAAACTTTAACCAAGAAACTCTGTAATTCCAAGTATGTTGATGTTTGTTCTATAATTTCCAGGGACTAAACGATACCACACAGTAATAATATCTTTAATTCCACCTGGAAACACAACATTACAGTGATTTAATAACGATGATGCGTGTGGTCAACTCAGAGAGAGAGAGAGAGAGAGAGAGAGAGAGAGAGAGAGAGAGAGAGAGAGAGAGAGAGAACAACTACTATATTGAATGACTTCATATTTCTAAAGTCATACTGAGCTGTCAGTTTACTCTTATACAGAATGCCAGAAAGGTGTACACTATGCAGGAAGCAAATATTTTATTGATTTCTAAATATATATTGAATCAACGGTTGGTAGATTATCCAATTAGTTCATTCCTTCAACACAATTACTGCACTACAAAAGTAATCCTAAAAATAAAATAAAAACTTAAACCTGATCTTAAATTCAGTAGGTAGTGAGGCACTTATCAAACTAAATATCATGTTATGTATATGTAATTAGTATTGTTCGATATTTAGTTTTTTTGTCTATTTAAAACTTATATTACATGTTATTGTACCATTGTATGTTGGACTTAACATTGTCCAAAATCAAGTTTATTTTCTACATGACCTGAATTAATAATTTGTTTAAAAACATTCTGTTCATAATTAATACAAATCTTAAATATTATCTGTGTATGTGTTTAATTTCATGCTCGATATTAATAGAAGTAACATTTTAATTTGGATCTGTGTCTAGGTTGATAGAATTAGAATTCCTCTACAATTTACCTGGCGTACCTGACATATTCCAGGCTCTGTATTATAATTATAGAGACAGATTTTCTAATTATTAACTGACATTTTACTTTGTAAATATTACTAAGTTTCTAGAATATTCTTTTCCATTATTTTATTCGTTTGAGAAAATATTAATCGTTACCTGTGGTCAGGTGGAAGAATATATTACCTTATCACAGGTAATATTATTCATTTGTGCTTTAAAATGTTGCACAAAACAAATGTATCATTGTTCTGTCTAAACATTTATTTGGTCTGGAAATTATTTAATTCAGTGACTTTTTCTGTGCAAATTCTGAGTGTTGAATTTATAAAAAAATAAAGAATATTCGTGGACAGAGGCATTCACTGAGATTTATAGTCAATTCAATACTTGAAATGTTATCATTGTGTTTCAATTAAAGACCGTTGTTACAATATCACGATAAGGCAGCATGAGGAATATCAGCATCTTGAAGGTTGGGTTTAATCTGGATTTCCACTGATGTTTATTCATAACTTTTATTAGTATTATTTGTGTCTGTAATTCTAGGATTATTTTGGGATTTGATGTGTAATACCGTAAGTTCTTGTTTCTCAATTTCACTTTGTATTTTAAGGAAAAAGATTTGTTTGCTGAATTAATCGTAAAAATAAACACACATTAAAAAAAAACAGCGTGACGTTCGTAAAATACAGAAACAGAAACATATTTGAGAACACAAATATAAGATGACGAACAGTTTAACAATGTAACAATTACATGTTAATCTTTCGCTGGTATCAGAAGAGCAAATTTATCAAAAACAATGCAAGGTGCATGATCCGCAAAATTATGTTTTTGTTAATATGAACAACCAACTTGCTTTAATTTAAACTCTTGCTAAAGACAAAGGACAGAAACCATGCGAAAAACAACGTTAGGATAAAAAATAACAGTATGTGCTAAAAAATTAAGTTTCAGTACAGGTATGCGCTGCAAAGGATGTAAATAAAATGAATCATGAAATTATTGGCAAAGGATATTTTAATAAAAGTAATAATATTCGTAATAACTTTAGTGGATGTGAAGCCTAAATATTCGTTATATTCGAATTGTAGGAGATATTTAACATTTTATAATTTTCAGGGACTATCGATACCACTCAGTAATAATATAATTTATTCCATCTGCAAACACGTAATAATAATAATAATAATAATAATAATAATAATAATAATAATAATGATACAAAAACATTAGATATAAATAACCCTGACCTCTCACCTAAATTGAATTTTGAAATACCAGAAGCAACAAGGTCAACAAATGAGTTATATGGTTCACATTATTTCAGCGATGAAATTTGCTTTGTTGGTATAACATAACGGATAATGTCATTTCTTTTCAATTTGGTAACTTTATTTTAAGAGATTGTGTCATGTTTAATTTCATTTTATACATATAATTGATTAAAGTGTTATATTTGAAGTAGTGGGCTTGTATTGTTCTATCATATATCTCTACTCAAATCTCTTTTATTCCATCCATTAATTTCATTTTTATATTAGTATTTACTCTCTCCGGGAAATAATACCCTGGTCGACCATGTCCTAGATAACGATAACCAAACCACATTACAGCAACGAAATAAGTGGAACCCAAAACATACTGTTATTAAAGATATACAAAAATATCTATCAATCTATCTAACTTAGATATAGGTATGAAATATTTCACATGATACACGTACCCCTATTACATGTGCTGTAGAAATTAAAAACTTAAAATTTATGATATTTATGTATTAAAATTGCAAGAAAAAAAAAAAGACTATAGATTTGAATGTATATCTTTTTCGACTGCATGAGCAAACTGAGAGACCTAATAATGTTTTGTATCTTATATGTTTTCAGCATGTTTTTATGTTTTCCAATTTCGTGGGTTTTGTTATTTGTTTTTCTGTGGTGTAGTCATATCATTATAGATGTTATAAAACGCTTAGAGCTTCTAAAGATTAGGCGCTATACAAAGTCCTCATTATTATTATTATTAGTATTAGTAGTAGTAGTAGTAGTAGTAGTATTATACTAACAGTTTGTTCATTATTCAACTCTACACGATTTTAAAATCTATAAATGTAGTCTGTAAAACTCAGCCTCTTGCAACTCTGCAGCAAGAATGCTTAGTTGTACAATTTCAACTCGTTACATGTAACGTACTTGCTAACCCTCGAGCTGCCTTGTTAGTCCCACAGGTCTTGAGATGTCACGCAGGGCACGATACCTCCAAAGGGTGTCTGTGTCACCAATGGGATGCCCTAACCATTTTTCTTCTCTGGTTTGAAGTAATTTTCTATAGCTGAATTTTGTATATAGGTTCTATTTTAAGATAATTAGAGTGCAAGAATGCGAATGACCTATAAATAGATGCATACTAAGGTGTTTAAAGTAACTAATAATAATAATAATAATAATAATAATAATAATAATAATATTAATAATAAACATGTTGACGAGTTTGTGGTCGTCTCCCAATGGATATATTGGTCTGTTGGGATCTTAGAAGAACTCCTAACTTATTCCAGATTGGACAGGTTAGGTCATGTGGATTTTATTCCGATGTTAGATATTTGCAAATTGTAACGCAAGAGTAGATTCAAGATGCCTTATTTACTTCTTACGACTGTATATAAGATCGTTTGCCTGGACAATTATGTCATTCTATTCATTGCGTTCTTGTTGAAACATCAGGTCCACACAAGTATTTTCTGTTGTATTTAGATATTATTTGAGAGGAAACATTTGTTTGAATTGTTTAGTGGAAAAATAAATTGCTCACTGAAGAACACTATTATTCTGGGAGATTTGTTAATTATTTAAATGAATTCTGGACAACGCCATTTTGACACATTAGGGCTGTTGCCGGACCAGTATATTTGACAATGTGAAATTTATTTGGAAGAGTAGAATCTTTAAGACCTGAATATAAAACAAATCTAGAATTATATTGGATTCAGTTCATAATATTGCAAATTCCTCTTAAATGTTCAATTTATAACCTAGATAATTAAATTTTTTGTTAGGTTTAACCAAACTTTATGGTTTTACACTCTTTCTGTTAATTATTTTATGACCATGAGGCCTAACACAGCCAGTCTGACGTGTCTAATGGAACTTAGGGGAACAGCTGACATTGACAAGGCATGTCTCGCTATTCTGCCAACCGTTTCTGGCAAGTACTGCATCGCAGCTCAAAACAGATTCATGCGTCAGAAGACTGAAGGATGCTGTCGAATGCAATCGACATGCATTACTATGATGACGTGCGTACGAACGTAAGCCTATAATGCATTGAGCGTCTTAACTGCAAAGCTGGCCTGGTTTACAAATAAATCCCCACCTGCGTGTTCCCACATCCATGGGGTTGGGGAAATTTAGAGGCCAAGCATAAACGTTAGCCCCATTGTTGGATGTTGAAATAAGCGGTCTCAGCGTCGAGGCGGGAGCCTACCACTCTGTGTTCCTTTGCAAACTTCTGGCACTTAGATGACCTATGGGAATTATTTCTTACCACTGACAAATGATCTAGAAAATTGAGACCTAGTCCTCCTCCACGTCCGAAAGCTTGAGACATAAATCCCGGGTAGAAGGCAGTAAACGAAGTCTAACACCTTAACAGTGGACCATGTATCTTCCTCCTTTTATATATATTAAAAGAAACCTGGCATTTAAAGTGTTGGTATATAGCATGTTGATTTACCGGTACTATTGGTATATCAAATTGTAAAACGCCCATGTCGCAGTAATACGAATATATCAGCAATCTTTCAACTGCAGGTCTATAGATCAATGACAAATTTCTAATCATTCATTGATCATAAATGACATATGAAAATAACTATTACAAGTATTTATAGTTCCTGTCTTCTAATGATAGTAAAATGGTACATAATTTTATCAGAATCCTTTTATTTCAGTTGCTCTTTCTCCTCTCGTGCGTAAGGGACAACATCAGCAAAATTCGGGAGAGTGAATGAAAAATATATTGCACTGGAGGAAAACATTAAAACTTGACTTGTACCAAGTGACCTACATTAATCGCCAGTCGACACAGCCTATACGTTAAATTTGTCGGTTACGAGACCAACCTACCGTAGAGTTATTTAATGCTTAGTTGGGTACTAAGTGGCGCCTTGTACAACAAGTTATATCTGCTACCGAGCATTTAAAATATCACTAGGCTCGAATGGATCACAAAAAGTATTATCCGTGACCTCACCTGGATTGCTGCGTGCTGTATTCTTATACTTGTTGTTGAGAAGTAAACTAAGCGTTTATAATTATAATCACAATAGCGCGTACGAAACAGACTTTAAATTGATTAATAATAGCGAAGACTACAAATACCGACCACCGAGTACGAAATGCCAGACAATTAATAAAGTCATTATACTAAACAGAATAATATCACTAAGAAGAGGAAGAAACATTGGAAGAAATGGATTGAAAAATAAGGGAGTGTACAATCACGAGAGTCACGGGGGAAAAATGGCGGGAATTAGGAAAAACACACGTGAGCTGGAAAAAGTTTCATAATAGGCAAGGTACAGACACATTGGGACAGTTACTTGAAGTGTGAATATAAGAAAGGAACACATAGTTGGACAAGTCAACTATCTTGATAAATGAACTACCGGGAATCACAAAGGGGTGATGATTACCTCCTTGAACATGATAAATGAAGACTACACAAATAAACTCTACTAAAAAAAAACAAAAGGCTATAAGGGATACAATATAAGACCTAAAGGAACAACACCAATATTACTACTGGAGAACACACAATCACTGTAAGAGAACATATACCAATACTTAGGAAAATAAAGAAACAAACCGGGGACCTACACATTTTTAGACATCCCGTTGGAAGTACCTATAGAGGCAATAGCTCAAACATTTGAAGATAAAGTCGGACTAAAAGTAATATCGTACGTATAGATTAGCGACGATTCCCAATACAACAGTCTACAACGGGACACGGATACTAGAAATAGAAAAGACAAAACTGAAAAAGATAAAGAAAGAATTATTTTCGATGGAAAATAATTACTCGATTTTAAACAATTTGAAGAAAATAATAATTCAACACAAACTGGTTACACTATAAGGACAACTTAATGTGTCAATTGTTTAAAGCCGGACATACAAACTTCTTTTCAAAAAACGTTGTACGATAAAAAGAAACTCAAATAATTAACGGATAAGGTTTAATATTCTTGAAAAAGAGAAGTTTCTAACACTTGATAGATGCTATCTGGCATGCAATCCAGATATGGCCATGGTTCTTACTTTGGGAAAGAATTAAAAATAATTCAAAATGTTGTTTACCAAACCTGTTACCTGATTGTAAAGTCAGCAACTAGATACAATGTTTCTATTATTAGTTATTTACATCAATTGAATGAAACGAAACACAGTCAGGTCAAACAGAAATGAACTCAATTTTGGATAAATTCAAGTCCAGTTATCAATATTACCATGTCAAAAACTTGTAATGGAATATTAAAAATATAAAACTAACCCCATTAAAAAATTAAATTAAATGAACATAACACATGTATGTATAGTTTTATTTAATACTTAAATGAGTAACTTAGTTTTCTTAAATGAAATGTCAACTCAAAATATTACAGCAAATAAAGCACAACCTACATTAGGAGGACCTTGTAAATCTACATACATTAGGAGTTCGACCTTATGGAAAACATTTATTTGCACCCTTTACAGAGGATTCTATTTGATTTTAAACAAATGTACGTCCTCCGGGTCTAGATGTTTTTAAGAAACTACATTTTTATTTGACTCATATGATGTGTTTTCCACTTGCATTGTGGGGAAGACACAAGTGCGGTAAATGGCATACACTATGGGGACACAGGATTACACACCTGTAGTACACTACTCCTTAAAGGACATCGCAGAATTACCTCCTCCTTGTCCAAGGGAAAATTTTAGAATTCTATCTGCTTCTTAACTTGTATTTATTTCATTGGTCAATGTTTCCATTTCTACTTGGTGAGGTATAAATAAAAACGAAGCAACAAAATATATAAGTATATATGTTTTCCCTGTAATTGTTTTACATTAGTATAAACCAATTCGATGACTACAAATAACCAGTATAAGCTAAACGCATTTGTCATTTTTTAATTTTATGAGACAATACTCCATTTTAGGGATTTTATAGATACAAAAAGGACACACAAAAACACATTCCAGTACACTACAATAAATTCTTATGGCAGCCTATTTTACAATTGTACAAATTTGTCAACTTAAGACTATACATAACCTAAGAAAAGTAAGCTCTAAATGTTACAAATAAATTAGCCAGAATCGTAACCAATACAACCAAATAGTAACTATTGCAGTTTTATGTCGAGAAGAATAAGATTGGAAAGTTACGGATCCAGACTATAAAAGCACCAACGTGCAGATAAGAACAACTGAATTTACATAAATTATTTAAATATCATTATGTTAATTCAGTTGATCTTATCTGCACGTTATGATGTTCATTATTTTGCATACCATTAAATATGGATGTATTAACATTTTTTTAGATACTTATATTACATTCTTATTTCAGCAACATATGAAAAAATATACTATGGAAAGGATTCGGCAGTTCATAACGTGTATATGCGAGACAAATAATTCACATTATTTATGAATATTTGGCTAAGTTTTCATACCGTTTTTGCTTCATTAGTAAACGTCGGTTGTATGAAACCTTGTTAACATTGTTCTCTAAAGTTTTACGAACATATTAAGAACTCTTCAAAAATTCAAATATTACTAAATATCCGAAAGCTAACCTTTCACAAAAATCATTAACACCAAAATGCTATGGCTAGAGAGTATATACTGAGATACCCTTTTTGAAAAAAGGAAATCAGTTAAAAAATTTATCAATCAGTATGAACACAGTATACTATTATTTAATACATATTTTTTAACGATCCTATTTCGCCAATAATATACTTGCCCCAATACGGTTGTTTGTGTTAACGTGCTTTAAAACTCATTACAACTACTACATTACCAAAGATGAACGGCTAATGAATTCCAAATTGATTAAGCGTATTTCCTGCTCAGAAACAAAGTAAGGAAAGGTTTTAGCAATAACAATTTTGAATGATAAAGAATTTGTGAGACTGATACAATTAAATAGACATTATGTATATGTTATTCATTTTGCAGAAATTATATGCACTAGTGATTTCAGAAATAATAATAATAATAATAATAATTCTAATAATAATAACAATATTAATGTGCTAGTCTTGCCATTCACAAAGTCTTATAATATTGTCCGTTTTTAACCTTGTAATGTTTCAATAACTGGACTGCAGTCGTTTTAGACGTTCTAACAATACAGCGAAAGGTCTCTTCTCGAATCTGTATCAATATAAGTGTGCATGACCCTCCAATTTCAATACAGGTCTAGGGTAATGTGTATGAAAAAGTCAAAGGTAATGTGTACAAGTTAAGGGTAATGTGTGTGAGAAAGTCAAGGGTAATGTGTATGAGAACGTCAAGGGTAATGTGTATGAGAAAGTCAATGTAATGTGTATGAGAAAGTCAAGGGTAATGTGAATGAGAAAGTCAATGTGTATAAGTCAAGGGTAATGTGTATGATAAAGTCAATGTGTATAAGTCAAGAAGACTACTGATAAGTCAAGGGTAATGTGTATGCAACAAAGTCGGATATATGCAATACTTCAATAACTGGACTCCATACGTCTTCAGTCTAGCCAGAATAACTGATGTCGGGACCACCCCGTAAGGAACATTAGTTTTAAACTTTACTCGGGGGCGTTAATAGAAGCTTATACCTCTGTTGAGCCTCTGTCCATTCACACTTATTTCCTTTTGGATGCCCCTCTGTTTGTTGTCATTAGCTTGGTATTTTCAGCTCTAATCTCCAACCTTATTTCTTAAACGGTTCACTAGAATTTCCAATTCTTCGATCATCTCCTGCTAGCCATCTATATTATAAGTAAAGTTCTTGTTGGAGAATATTCTGCCTCCAGCTTTAATTCTGCACACATGGTGTTCCAGGACATCAGGGATTCAAACACGATTCTTTCCAGGTAGATATTGAAGAGAGTGGGTGAGTAATGGCACCATTGTCACTCTCTGACCTTGGTTATGAGACAATATCTGGTGTTGTCAATGACGAGAACTGAGCTAATTGCCTTGTTATACATGTGTTCTAGGTGTTGATTGATTTTGCATTTATGTTGCGTTTATGTGGCCCATAAGGTTGCCTTACATACCGTGTCAAAAGGCTCCTGGAAGTCAGTAAATATATGATAGACGTCTTTTCGATGTTGCAGATTTTTTTCTTCACGTAAAACTCTATGAATCGGATAAGTATTATAAAGTGTTTTCTAAAACCTGTCTGTGCTTTAGGAATGGGGTTACGTTCTGTTGGTAATTTATTTAACGATAATCTTGCTTGGATGACGTATGATGCTGTGCGTTTTGGTACTTCTTTCACAGCTGCAGATTCCCTTTCTTAAAAAAAGTGACGATCAAGAATGGGTCCATGGTGGGTCATTATACTGCTTGCTGTTGCAGATTGTTGTGAGTAGATCACTTTCCAAGCATCACGCTGGCAATGCCTCTTACTGC
The DNA here is from genome assembly GCA_030141615.1 of Unio pictorum. Lineage (NCBI taxonomy): Eukaryota > Metazoa > Mollusca > Bivalvia > Unionida > Unionidae > Unio > Unio pictorum. Next base: position 1,206,042 of record JARLTB010000080.1, read on the forward strand.
CGTGGTGATCAAGAAGTCTAAATTGATTCCTCAGTATCAAGAATTGTGATCAGAGTAACATTTTGCCTATTGCTGCCTCAAGCGTTTGAGTAACCTTTGGATCTTTAAGATTTTTAAGTTCACAGTTGATCCTGACCTATCAGTCACCTTTAGTAGGTCATGATTACTGCCCATGGAAGCTGTGAGCAGCTATGTGTTATGGCAGTTTTAACACTAGACTGGACGCGATTCCTCAGCAAGCTGTACTCAATCCAGTCATGACGTGTTGCGTCAGAAGTATTGCTCTGGCTGATCATTAGCTCCGGTTTAGTATAGATGGTGAAGTCAAGGAGCTTGAGTCCCCTTTCATTCGTACACTCATTAAAATATGAATCGCAGACTTCCAGTTGCGTTTTCTGCAATATTAGCATCACAGTCTCCTTAAATAACAATGCTATTCTTCTTGGGTTTCGGTTTAAACGAATATTGAATCTGATCGTGAAACACATTCAATTGCTCATCATCAAATATGGTTAAGTCGAAGGGAGATACCCTCAATCGGATGGTAATTGTCTTTTTAGATATTGGTCGGCAACACAATATTGCACTGGAAATGTCAGTATGTACCATAAATTGTGTACACGTGGCACTATTATCACAATCATACGTACCAGCTTGTTCTAATACTACTATCATTGGAACGATCTCAAAGCCTACATACACACAGACTGTGTTTGTTTGCTTACAGTTATAAACCAAATTCATGGCAAGATTAGATGCTGTTTGGTCCAGTATTGGCTTCAAATATCAACATATATACGAACGGAAGACCTACAATATCATTATTATTGTCAAGAAAGAATACATTTTTATATAGTTCTAATACAAATTGGATTGGAATTTTGCGACATGTTTACACACCAACATTAATTAAGAGGACTGCACAAAACAGGTGTGTATTCACTCATTTGTAAAGCAATTAGCATTAATCGTTGAAAATTCATAATTACATGCGTATTGCTATTCAAGGTTTATTTAACTAGTCTCTTCAGTGACAGTTGGTACACATTTGACTCAGGTCCTCTCATGGTATGTCTTATAGCATAAGGAAATATTGTGTTATACACTTTCTTCGCTTGTTAACATATCCTTCTAAGATATGGCCCCTACCAGTATAACCATAATATATTACGATGTAACTTCACAACTCACACAAATTCCAATAGTAACATATTTTCACTTGTTACTCCACATACATTAGGAGGTAGCATTATGAAGATATCCCCTTTATGTCAAAGATCCTCCTAATGTTGGTCTGTGCTTAGTGCACACACACACACACACACACACACACACACACACACACACACTTGGTCTCAGCACCCCTTGAAAAATCAGGCTCGTCTGTTGGTTTAATCAGTTTTCTACCCGAAAATCGAATTATTTAAATTACATAGTCGGAAGTACAGTATTTGGCAAAATACAGTTACCTTCTCGGTTTTGATAACTGAGCTTTTTCCATATACGGTAATTTGTTTTGATGAAATGACACTAAGGAGTTAGTATTTATATGACGACGATAGCGAATTGTGAATACAGGGAGCATACAAAGAGAAATGGCTTATTCAAGCACAGGCCAAATTACGTCTGTATAAAGCGGATAGGATAATGACACATTGTGCTAGTTACTATAGACTCTCTTCCTGTTGAAGGTATACAAAAAAATTCACCATTTAGTCTGTCTGTGCGTTCCAGTTAGTGTAAGGAAAAGTAATATTTCTAACGAGGTAAGTTAATATCAGATAAAAGTCGTTTAGCTGACAACTTTCATGACCACATCAGCAAAAGTACACTTTATACATTCGTTAAAGCAGGTAGCTAATTTAGCTTTAGTCAACCCACGTTCTGTATACTGAGGGTCAAGTTGACATTGCTGTAAAACTGGCACAGGAAGTCTTCAGGAGTAGAACTTAATATAATATTTTATTGCTTTTTAAGTTACACAGCTAGGCATGCAAACGGATGCGAAATCTTTTAAGAGAACGTTCTTAATATTTCTAGGCATTAGAACAGTTAGGGTGGATAGAATATTGGTTATAATATGTTTGTACCTTTCTCACTTCACTCTCTCTGGGTTTACATGTTTCGTACTAAAAGTGTTTTGGTCAACTTTCTTTGTCCTAACAGTGATCTTAATCCCTCATGATACCTAAGGTTTGTTTTTATCAATCTCACGTGATACGTTATTGTTTGGAAGAAAGGAAAGAGTAATTGCAGATAATCAGTATTGAATTCAAAACAAAATCAAGTCCAGACAGGTGCCCGGTTGGACCAGGTATAATAGTGAGTTATAATTGTTAGAAGCCTAAATATTGATTCGTCTTTTTTCTAACATCGAATACATACATTATTGCCGTGCTAAATGTCTAATGACTAACATATGGAATAAAAGATTAAATAAATAAATAAATACATAATGAACTTGCAAATAAATGACGATTCAAATATCACTACAACCTCGGTAATATTAGGCAAACAACCTCTGTAGCTTTTTTATTTGCTCTTTTTTGACAATTTCTTTTCCAACGGTGTTCCATTTACACTTGTACATTCGTGTGCAATATCTGATAGACATAGATGGAATAATTAGACATAATCACTCCCTGAAATGATCTAATTTACAAAAAAAGTTAAAATAATTCACTTGCTAATGTTCATGTTGACCTCTTTAAGCTAAATTTGTTCAAAGTACTTGGTTTGAAATGGGATGCACAATCTGAAATATATAAATACAATTGCCAACAATGTATACTCTTCCTGCCTGTAATATTCCATCACTTTATACCGTCGATCTTTTTATTGTTCACATATTGGATAATCGCCAGAACATTATGTGCAGCCACGTCAAAACAGACATTGATTGGTAGAAATTGTTTATGGTTCTCGAACGGAAAAAATAACTTCTGTATAATAATAATATCTGTATTCATATCGCCTATAATTATGCATATATTTTCAGCAGAATACCTATCATACATATCAAAAACATTTTCACAAAATTTGTCATATGCATCATCAGTTCTAGTTGTCCAGGGAAAGTAGGTTGCAATCAAAATTATAGGTTCCAAGTCTCTCACAACGATTTTCACCACCATAATATTTGGGAACTCATTTTGTAAGGTGCTTACTTTGCATGGTGATGATCTATAAAATACAGCAACCCCGCCACTACCTCTATAGCATTGTTTTATCTCTTAAGTATGTAGCGCAACTACTTTGAAAGCATCATGTAATTTATCTAAATACGTTAGATTATTTATACTAAGCCAATGTTCAGTGATAACAAATATATCTGTGTCTGGTAACAATTCAATTAGTTTCTGTGTGCTAGACATTATACTACGTACATTCCATGTTGAAATAATGAGCATAATTATAATTAACAAGCAATTACTAGTCATATGGCTATGCTCATTAGGAATATATTTAGTAATTCTCATGCGTTTCATCAAGTGAGTAGCCTTCTCTCCATTTTCTGTTTGTTATCCATTCCCTACATTTTATTCCAGCACTCCAAAATCATTCATTATTCATCATCAGTTCAAAGTCTTTATCCAGTACATTAATCGAAATGTATATATATTTGATCCATCCCAATGGGGTCGTTCCTTTATGAGGCGGACGAATGTTACTGTCACACCTTCCACCTTGCATTGAGTTGCGATAGCTGTCCTTACTACATCTATATTTTTTCTCGATTTGACATTTGATAGCAGAATGCGTCTTATTTTGTTTCTTACAACTGGTTCAAACACATCTGATTCTATATTCCTTTGATTTGGTCTGGTAATAATTGACTCAATATGTCTATACGATGTATCTTTCTTTTTTTGTCTCTCCTCTTCATTCGGAAGCATTCTCTGATCATTTGGTGATTTGTTGTGTCCTATTTGATCTGTATTTAAGTTTTCATTTATATTTATGTTTGCTTTATCTTCATATCTCAATTTCTTTTGCTGATTGTGAGTTGATGTATTTGTATTGCATGATGTTACTTCTGTGCGCTGATTATGACTCACATTTTCCGTTATGTTAGTCCGATTATCAGCATCTTTATCAGTTCTTTGTAAGGCGTTATCATTGACCGGAGCTTTCGGACTTTGTGATATACAATCACTGCGAATGAAGTTTAAACGCTGTGATGATCTTGTTTCATAGTAATGTTTCAATGCCCATCTAGATATGCATGCTTTCATGTCACTGTAATTATTTTCTCCTTCAATGAAATGAAATATAATATAAATATCTTCCGATATCTTATCCTCCACAGGAGCACTATTTGTTCAAAGTAAACGTTCTACTAATCGACCATCAGGACAATCATATCTCTTCCTTTTTGCTAAATCAAAGAGAGCTTGCCTAGAATCCCTGAGACCTTTGACATCAAGTGTTGATTTCAATCTTTTTTTGAAGGCACTTCTATTAAGATTTCCAAATTTGGTTTTGATTTGCTTGTATATGCCTTCATTAATTTCATTTACTTCTGAATCATGTTCTGCTTGCGATGTTTGTGAAACAAATAGAGCATCATTATCATTGGTATCATCTTTGGTATCATCATCTGTAACACTTTCAATGCTTCTTACATTCCCCTTTGTTTTCCCCATATCATCCATCTCTGATAAATTAAATTCCGGCCTTGAATTGGTGTTGTCCTCATTTTCATTAATTAACATATCTTGAGCAACATCAAAACTATTTTGAGAATTTCTCTCAATGTCCACATCATCTATGATATCCTGCTGATAAAGCATTTTGGTTCTTTTCTAATGAAAATCTCCCAAACTTTAACCAAGAAACTCTGTAATTCCAAGTATGTTGATGTTTGTTCTATAATTTCCAGGGACTAAACGATACCACACAGTAATAATATCTTTAATTCCACCTGAAAACACAACATTACAGTGATTTAATAACGATGATGCGTGTGGTCAACTCAGAGAGAGAGAGAGAGAGAGAGAGAGAGAGAGAGAGAGAGAGAGAGAGAGAGGAGAGAGAGAGAGAGAGAGAGAGAAAACAACTACTATATTGAATGACTTCATATTTCTAAAGTCATACTGAGCTGTCAGTTTACTCTTATACAGAATGCCAGAAAGGTGTACACTATGCAGGAAGCAAATATTTTATTGATTTCTAAATATATATTGAATCAACGGTTGGTAGATTATCCAATTAGTTCATTCCTTCAACACAATTACTGCACTACAAAAGTAATCCTAAAAATAAAATAAAAACTTAAACCTGATCTTAAATTCAGTAGGTAGTGACCTAAATATCATGTTATGTATATGTAATTAGTATTGTTCGATATTTAGTTTTTTTGTCTATTTAAAACTTATAGTACATGTTATTGTTCCATTGTATGTTGGACTTATCATTGTCCAAAATCAAGTTTATTTTCTACATGACCTGAATTAATAATTTGTTTAAAAACATTCTGTTCATAATTAATACAAATCTTAAATATTATCTGTGTATGTGTTTAATTTCATGCTCGATATTAATAGAAGTAACATTTTAATTTGGATCTGTGTCTAGGTTGATAGAATTCCTCTACAATTTACCTGGCGTACCTGACATATTCCAGGCTCTGTATTATAATTATAGAGACAGATTTTCTAATTATTAACTGACATTTTACTTTCTAAATATTACTAAGTTTCTAGAATAGTCTTTTCCATTATTTTATTTGTTTGAGAAAATATTAATCGTTACCTGTGGTCAGGTTGAAGAATATATTACCTTATCACAGGTAATACTATTCATTTGTGCTTTAAAATGTTGCACAACACAAATGTATCATTGTTCTGTCTAAACATTTATTTGGTCTGGAAATTATTTAATTCAGTGACTTTTTTCTGTGCAAATTCTGAGTGTTGAATTTATAAAAAAAATAAAGAATATTCGTGGACAGAGGCATTCACTGAGATTTATAGTCAATTCAATACTTGAAATGTTATCATTGTGTTTCAATTAAAGACCGTTGGTACAATATCACGATAAGGCAGCCTCAGGAATATCAGCATCTTGAAGGTTGGGTTTAATCTTGATTTCCACTGATCTTTATTCATAACTTTTATTAGTATTACTTGTGTCTGTAATTCTAGGATTATTTTGGGATTTGATGTGTAATACCGTAAGTTCTTGTATCTCAATTTCACTCTGTATTTTAAGGAAAAAGATTTGTTTGCTGAATTAATCGTAAAAATAAACACACATTAAAAAAAAACAGCGTGACGGTCGTAAAATACGGAAACAGAAACATATTTAAGAACACAAATAAAAGATGACGAACAGTTTAACAATGTTACATGTTAATCTTTCGCTGGTATCAGAAGAGCAAATTTATCAAAAACAATGCAAGGTGCATGATCCGCAAAATTATGTTTTTGTTAATATGAACAACCAACTTGCTTTAATTTAAACTCTTGCTAAAGACAAAGGACAGAAACCATGCGAGAAACAACGTTAGGATAAAAAATTACAGTATGTGCTAAAAATTAAGTTTCAGTACAGGTATGCGCTGCAAAGGATGTAAATGAAATGAGTCATGAAATTAGTGGCAAAGGATATTTTAATAATAGTAATAATATTCGTAATAACTTTAGTAGATGTGAAGCCTAAATATTCGGTATATTCGAATTGTAGAAGATATTTGACATTCTATAATTTCCAGGGACTATCGATACCACTCAGTAATAATATCATTTATTCCATCTGCAAACACAACATTACAGTGATTTAATAACGATGATGCGTGTGGTCAACTCACAGAGAGAGAGAGAGAGAGAGAGAGAGAGAGAGAGAGAGAGAGAGAGAGAGAGAGAGAGAGAGAAAGAGAGAGAGATGATGATGATATTCAGTTATATGGTTCACATTATTTCAGTGATGAGAATTTGCTTTGTTGGTATAACATTACGGATAATGTCATTTCGTATCAATTTGGTAACTTTATTTTAAGAGATTGTGCCATGTTTAATTTCATTTTGTACATATAATTGATTAAATTGTTATATTTGCAGTAGTGGGCTTGTATTGTTCTATCATATATCTCTACTCAGATCTCTTTTATTCCATCCATTAATTTCATTTTTATATTAGTATTTACTCTATCCGGGTAATAATACCCTGGTCGACCATGTCCTAGACAACGATAACCAAACCACATTACCGCAACGTAATAAGAGGAACCCAAAACATACAGTTATTAGAGATATACAAAAATATCTATCAATCTAACTTAGATATAGGTATGAAATATTTCACATGATACACGTATCCCTATTACATGTGCTGTAGAAATTAAAAACTTAAAATTTATGATATTTATGTAATAAAATTGCAAGAAAAAAAAAACAGACAATAGATGTAAATGTATATCTTTTTCGACTGCATGAGCAAACTGAGAGACCTAATAATGTTTTGTATCTTAAATGTTTTCAGCTTGTTTTTATGTTTTCCTATTTTGTCGCTTAAGTGATTACTTAAGCATGGTTTATGCACAGCAATATATGACCCACTCACTACCTTTCTCGCAAATAGTCCGCATTGATATGCATGAGATGTATTAATACAGCACTTGCCGGCCAATCGGAACAGACCCAGCTGTCATGTACAGTGTCCTTTGTTCTCAGTTGTTTTGGTTTTAGAGTGATAGCGACAGCGCGCTTAATTCGGTTGGAAAAACCTTATTTCGTTTGGAAAAACTCTGTGCACTTTGATTCATTTCAGCAACATATACTTATTCGTACTTGAGATATAATTCCCAGTTTATATCTTCCTGTTTCGGGATTCAGCTAGTGTTTAATTGCCATTTCATTGGACCATCCGCCATTTTACTTTGTTTAGAAACAATGGCGTCACGCTCGTCAAAACAAAGGTCAGTCCCATACGATCTGGACAATCCGTGCAACTGGACAACACTTTATTTGAAGCGGAAACTGGAATCTATAGGTATTCAGGTGTCATCTGTTCTCCCGAAGCACGCCTTGCGACAATTATACATCGATAATGCGCCTTCCACGACTTCGAGGCCTGCTGATCATTGTACAGAGACAATCGAGGGACAGTCCCCCACCTCACGTTCACCTCAGCGTACGTCCTTTGGAAGAAGTAGCATCCCCCATTCCTCAGCCAACTAAACGTCGAAGTCGCCGTAGCGCGACAATTGTTCATGCTAATGCGGCAGAGGTTGCTCATGCAGCGGAAACAGCCGTACAATGTAGTATTCCGGAAGTAAGGGCTACATCAAATATGGCCGACGTTGCCGAAAACCAGTTATCTTCGGACAATATAATAACATCTATCCACTCCATGCGGCGTTCTATCGCTGACTTAACAAATTCGCATACCACCATTATGGCACGACAGCAGACGCCTTCTTCGGAGGTTTCCTTCAGCGCCTCCGCACATTTTACGACATTGCCAGCAGCCCAGCCTGTGACGGCGCTCGATCAGCTGATGCAATCCCACGGAGTTTCGCCAGAAATACCAGCCATCGACGTAGTGTCCGAAAGCAAGAGAAAACAGATTCTCGAGGGTAAGCACGTCAATCTTGCTACTCTTTTGATACCCCACTTTGAACTGGATATATCAAATCCGGACGACAAGGCCGCGAAGTATGATCCTAGATTACTTAAGCATCTCAGTTTAAGTGTGTTTATAACGGCTTTCGGGAAATATAAACGTATCATCTGTTCAGTTTACCCCAACAGACGACACGAATTGGATATGTACGAGGCCGACATTATAAAAATTTCAAATGTGTATGGGGACATTTTCTATGACTACCATAATGTCTACTCCAGTCAAGCTGCTATTGCACTTCGTGACTACAAACTAAAAGTCAACTGGGCTATTAGGGATCAGGCAACTCTTCAGCTGTTGATTGGCGGCCGAAAAACAAAGTCGTGTAACATCTGCAATTCTGTCGCTCACAATACCGATTTTTGTCCACAAACAACGCGCACTGCAATGCCCATGGTGAATCTTGGCAACAGGAGAAAAACAGATATTGACAAGTACGGTCGGCCTAGACAGATGATGGATGGGAAAGAACTTTGTAATAATTTTAATTCCATACGCGGTTGCCATCGTACTAATTGCCAGATCTTGCATACCTGCCATCAATGCAGGGCCGATTTGCATGGGGCAACTGCATGCCCAAACAATACACAAAAAGTTTTTCCTAGCACTGGTACACGCAATATCAATGCCCCTAGTAAATCAGCACCAGATAAGATGAAACAAATCTGACAGACTGTCATGCCATATGCTTCCACTCCCATTGATATTAACCGATTGCAACATTAACTACTTCATCATCCAGATCAGAACATCGTCCGATATTTATCTTCCGGTCTGAAACACGGTTTCGACACTTATGGTGAAAACAACTAGCTTGCCTACAAAAGAGTGCAAGAACTTGCTTTCTGCATGTAAACAACCATATATTGTGGATCAGTTATTGGCAAAGGTATGTGCCAAAGGTTTCATGCATGGCCCTTTTCCATATCAAGAATATAGAGTCAGTCCTATCGGCATCGCAGAAGGGAAATATTCAAAACAAAAAAAAAAAAAAAAAAACAAACAAACAAGCGACTTATCATTGACCTGTCCTTCCCCCATGGCAATAATGTGCATATCATCGACAAGGATAGATGCTCCTTAAGCTACGTAAAAATTGATGATGCTATTAGAATTATTCGGAGTTTGGGTCAGGGAGCAATCATGTGTAAAAACTGATATTTCAGACGCTTTCAAACAGATTCCCATTGCACCTTCCCATTGGCACTTGTTCTGTGTAAAATGGAGAGGAACTTATTATGTTTGTGTTCACCTCCCTTTTGGATCACGTTCAAGTCCACAATTATTTGATACTTTGTCTCAAGCGATTTGTTGGATAGCAGAGCATAATTATGGTATTGACAATATCTTGCACCTCCTTGACGATTTTTCTTACAATAGATCCTCCTTCTGCATGTGGCGAGAGGACGATGGCTTTGTTGACTCTCATTTTCAACAGATTGAAGATTCTTACAGCTCCAAGCAAGACCATTGGCCCCTGTACAGTTATAGAATATTTGGGAATAATTCTAGACTCTGAGCAAATGCAAGCACGTTTACCACATACTAAAGTGGAGCGCATTGTAAACTACATTAATCAATTTCTTAACAAACTCAGTGTCCGCAAGCGAGAATTGTTCCAGTTATTGGGCCATTTTAATTTTACTACTCGTGTTATCCTACCTGGGCGTGCGTTTGTATCATATCTCATACGACTGTCTACCAAAGTTAGGGAACTAGATCATTATATTCACTGGGATGCAAATTGCAGAGAAGAGCTATACATGTGGCACTATTTTTTAGCGTCATGGAATGGGGTTTCTTTGTTTCTTGACAATCAGTCCACTACAGCAGATGATTTTGAATTGTGCACTGATGCTTCATCCAAAATAGGGTATGGTGGTTATTTCAAAACTCACTGGTTTGCAGCTGCATGGTCGGATGATCTTCAAATGATTTTTTCTGTGGAGGATGATTTCTCTATGGCCTTCAGAGACTTGTATCCTATTGTTGTGGCTGCCATTATATGGGGTGCAGAATGGACAGGCAAACGCATAATATTTACATGTGATAATATGGCCACAGTGAATATACTTCAAAAGGGGAGATCAAAATGTATGCATATAATGAAATTAATGCATAAACTTACATGGTGTGATGCTACTTGCATCTTTCATAGTTCTGCCAAACACATTCCGGGAATTGTCAATACTAAAGCTGATGCCTTGCCCAGGTTCAAATTAAAGAATTTTCATGCACTGGCTCCGGATGCAAATCGACAACCCTGCAAATGCCCCCTACCCTCGGAGGTCTTATGGACCTGGATGAAGAGGTAAACTTGTTATGGAACCAGGCTTTAGCCCTGCGACACAAATCGCCTACAACTCGGCATTCAATGTGTTTAGGACCTTCATGCTGATGTGTGGCTTTGCCTCGCACATGCAACTATTGCCAGATATTACGGAGAACACCTTAATATACTTCGTTACACATTGTGCAAGAGCCCTCAACTTGAAGCATTCTACAATAAAATTATACTTATGTGGCATTAGGTTCAAGTACATGCAGGCTGGTGTTCAATCACCATTCACGACAGACAAAAATAATATGCCACGTCTTGCCACCATCCTAAAGGCCATCAAAAAAACCCAAGGTACATCGGCAAAACTAAGGAAGCCTATTACATACAATATTCTGACAAACATTTATACTGTGTTGCGAGGAGGAGTGTTTGACGCACACACAGATTTGTTGTTGTTGACTGTCTGCATATTTGCTTTCTTCGGATTTCTCAGATGTGGGGGAATTCACTATTAGGGATTTCTTCAGCTACTTCAGCAGCAGCTGCCCATCTGGAAGATCATATGATTAAAGTTCTCGGCCGGTGGTCTTTCAAATTGTTACTCTAGATACATACGCACACCCCCGGGTACTATTAGGTCAGTGCAGAGGGCCATGGCAATGGATGCGGAGAGTACTACACATTGATCAGGATCATGCTGCATTCAACAGAGATCATGTTTTTGGATCTAGTTCAACGCTACTGTACCAGGGAAGTATTTCCTGGGGTTCCAGTTTCCATAGTCGTGCATTGTGTTTCTATATTCATTGTGTTCGGAGTTTCTGCACGCGTGTGATACCAGTGTTATTTGTGTGGCACTTGTGCCTATCAATTGTGTGGTGTGATATAGTCGTGCATTGTGTTTCTATATTCATTGTGTTCGGAGTGTCTGCACGCGTGTGCTACCAGTGTTATTTGTGTGGCACTTGTGCCTATCAATTGTGTGGTGTGATACCAGTGTTATTTGGATGTCACTTGTGCATGTCCATTATATGGGAGTTCTGCACGCGTGTGTTGCTAGTGTTCTTCGTGTGGCACTTGTGCATTTCCATCATTTCATAGCCATACATGCATTCAGTGGTTTATTCCTGGAAATTCTCAGGTTATTCTTCTCACCAATTTCATGGATGTGATCATCTAGCTTCTCTCCGAATTGGATGGAATAACTTCGTCATTCTCATTCTCAAGTTTATCTTTGCTGTATTCCAAGATGTACTCGGCACCACTCTGGGACATTCTGGACTTTTGATCATAGTTCATTGACTTTTCTATATGCAGGTGTCCGTTTCTATACATTATTGTTGCTATGCTGATTGTGTAATATATATATATATATATATATATATATATATATATATATATATATATATATATATATATATATATATATCAATTTTTTTTTTCTTTTCATGGAACACTGAAGGCTTCCCCACTATTTACATTCTTGGGGGACAACATCTGCTGCGCATATGTTTTCTTTGGGCATTCACTTCATTCCATTTCGTTATTCACCCAAGAATCTAATGTCAGCACTATATGGTGTATTCATACTAAACCATTGAGTGAAGTCCACACAGCTGCCGCTGTCATCCCAACCTACGTTGGACAGCCCAGTCTTCGCTGGGCTCCTTCAGTTTCCGCTGAAGGAACTTTACTCAAGGGTTATCCATAACATTCTGTCAGGGAGTTTCACAGACCACCTGTGACTTCTGTACAACCACGTTGTGCCATTCAGTAGCCACTGAATCACTCACTGACAGAATGAACCAAAACGGCTTTATAAGTAGCAGCAGATAGTCCTCCTAGCCAAAGAGTATAATTATCAATAAAAACTTAACTGAACATGTGTTTTGTTGTGTATAAATTGTCGCTTAAGTGCTTACTTAAGCATGGTTTATGCACAGCAATATATGACCCACTCACTACCTTTCTCGCAAATAGTCCGCATTGATATGCATGAGATGTATTAATACAGCACTTGCCGGCCAATCGGAACAGACCCAGCTGTCATGTACAGTGTCCTTTGTTCTCAGTTGTTTTGGTTTTAGAGCGATAGCGACAGCGCGCTTAATTCGGTTGGACAAACCCGCCGCCATCCCCACCTCAACGCCTACAGTGTTCCATGGACAAGGGAATGTCTGCTGCTGCATGTTGCTTACCCTAAAAGGGCATTCACTTCATTCCATTTCGTTATTCACCCAAGAATCTAATGTCAGCACTTTATGGTGTATTCATACTAAACCATTGAGTGAAGTCCACACAGCTGCCGCTGTCATCCCAACCTACGTTGGACAGCCCAGTCTTCGCTGGGCTCCTTCAGTTTCCGCTGAAGGAACTTTACTCAAGGGTTATCCATAACATTCTGTCAGGGAGTTTCGCAGACCACCTGTGACTTATGTACAACCACGTTGTGCCATTCAGTAGCCACTGAATCACTCACTGACAGAATGAACCAAAACGGCTTCATAAGTAGCAGCAGATAGTCCTCCTAGCCAAAGAGTATAATTATCAATAAAAACTTAACTGAACATGTGTTTTGTTGTGTATAAATCGTGGGTTTTGTTATTTGTTTTTCTGTAGTGTAGTCATATCGTTATAGATGTTATAAAACGCTTAGAGCTTCTAAAGATTAGGCGCTATACAAAGTCCTCATTATTATTATTATTATTATTATTATTATTATTATTATTATTATTATTATTATTATACTAACAGTTTGTTCAATATTCAACTCTACACGATTTTAAAATCTATAAATGTAGTCTGTAAAACTCAGCCTCTTGCAACTCTGCAGCAAGAATGCTTAGTTGTACAATTTCAACTCGTTACATGTAACGTACTTGCTAACCCTCGAGCTGCCTTGTTAGTCCCACAGGTCTTGAGATGTCACGCACGGCACGAGACCTCCAAAGGGTGTCTGTGTCACCAATGGGATGCCCTAATCATTTTTCTTCTCTGGTTTGAAGTAATTTTCTATAGCTGAATTTTGTGTATAGGTTCTATTTTAAGATAATTAGAGTGCAAGAATGCGAATGACCTATAAATAGATGCATACTAAGGTGTTTACAGTAACTAATAATAATAATAATAATAATAATAATAATAATAATAATAATAATAATAAACATGTTGACGAGTTTGTGGTCGTCTCCCAATGAATATATTGGTTTGTTGGGTTCTTAGAAGAACTCCTAACTTATTCCAGATTGGACAGGTTAGGTCATGTGGATTTTATTCCGATGTTAGATATTTGCAAATTGTAACGCAAGAGTAGATTCAAGATGCCTTATTTACTTCTTACGACTGTACATAAGATCGTTTGCCTGGACAATTATGTCATTCTATTCATTGCGTTCTTGTTGAAACATCAGGTCCACACAAGTATTTTCTGTTGTATTTAGATATTATTTGAGAGGAAACATTTGTTTGAATTGTTTAGTGGAAAAATAAATTGCTCACTGAAGAACACTATTATTCTGGGAGATTTGTTAATTATTTAAATGAATTCTGGACAACGCCATTTTGACACATTAGGGCTGTTGCCGGACCAGTATATTTGAGGGTGTGAAATTTATTTGGAAGAGTAGAATCTTTAAGACCTGAATATAAAACAAATCTAGAATTATATTGGATTCAGTTCATAATATTGCAAATTCCTCTTAAATGTTCAATTTATAACCTGGATAATTTAATTGTTTGTTAGGTTTAACCAAACTTTATGGTTTTACACTCTTTCTGTTAATTATTTTATGACCATGAGGCCTAACACAGCCAGACTGACGTGTCTAATGGAACTTAGGGGAACAGCTGACATTGACAAGGCATGTCTCGATATTCTGGCAACCGTTTCTGGCAAGTACTGCATCGCAGCTCAAAACAGATTAATGCGTCAGAAGACTGAAGGATGCTGTCGAATGCAATCGGCATGCATTACTATGGTGACGTGCGTACGAACGTAAGCCTATAATGCATTGAGCGTCTTAACTGCAAAGCTGGCCTGGTTTACAAATAAATCCCGACCTGCGTGTTCCCACATCCATGGGGTTGGGGAAATTAAGAGTCCAAGCATAAAGATTAGCCCCATTGTTGGATGTTGAAACAAGCGGTCTTAGTGTCGAGGCGGGAGACAACCACTCTGTGTTCCTTTGCAAACTTCTGGCACTTAGATGACCTATGGGAATTATTTCTTACCACTGACAAATGATCTAGAAAATTGAGACCTAGTCCTCCTCCACGTCCGAAAGCTTGAGACATAAATCCCGGGTAGAAGGCAGTAAACGAAGTCTAACACCTTAACAGTGGACCATGTATCTTCCTCCTTTTATATATATTAAAAGAAACCTGGCATTTAAAGTGTTGGTATATAGCATGTTGATTTACCGGTACTATTGGTATATCAAATTGTAAAACGCCCATGTCGCAGTAATACGAATATATCAGCAATCTTTCAACTGCATGTCTATAGATCAATGACGAATTTCTAATCATTCATTGATCATAAATGACATATGAAAAAAACTATTACAAGTATTTATAGTTCCTGTCTTCTAATGATAGTAAAATGGTACATAATGTTATCAGAATCCTTTTATTTCAGTTGCTCTTTCTCCTCTTGTGCGTAAGGGACAACATCAGCAAAATTCGGGAGAGTGAATGAAAAACATATTGCACTGGAGGAAAACATTAAAACTTGACATGTACCAAGTGACCTACATTAATCGCCAGTCGACACAGCCTATACGTTAAATTTGTCGGTTACGAGACCAACCTACCGTAGAGTTATTTAATGCTTAGTTCGGTACTAAGTGGCGCCTTGTACAACAATATATATCTGCTACCGAGCATTTAAAGTATCACTAGGCTCGAATGGATCAAAAAAAGTATTATCCGTGACCTCACCTGGATTGCTTCGTGCTGTATTATTATACTTGTTGTTGAGAAGTAAACTAAGCGTTTATAATTATAATTACAATAGCGCGTACGAAACAGACTTTAAAGTGACTAATAATAGCGAAGACTACAAATACCGACTATCGACTACGAAATGCCAGACAATTAATAGAGTCACTATACTAAAAAGAATAATATCACTAAGAAGAGGAAGAAACATTGGAAGAAATGGATTGAAAAAAAAGAGAGTGTACAACCACGAGAGTCACGGGGGAAAAATGGCGGCTATTAGGAAAAACATACGTGAGCTGGAAAAAGTTTCATAATAGGCAAGGTACAGATACAGTGGGACAGTTACCTGAAGTGTGAATATGAGAAAGGAACACATGAGTTGGACATGTCAACTATCTTGATAAATGAACTACCGGGAACCACAAAGGGGTGATGATTATCGCCTTGAACATGATAAATGAAGTCTTCACAAATAAACTCTACTCAATAAAACCAAAAGGCTATAAGGGATACAATATAAGACCTAAAGGAACAACACCAATATTACTACTGGAGAACAACACACAATCACTGTAAGAGAACATATACCAATACTTAGGAAAAAAAAGAAACAAACCGGGGACCTACACATTTTAGACATCCCGTTGGAAGTACCTATAGAGTCAATAGCTCAAACATTTGAAGATAAAGTCGGACTAAAAGTAATATCGTACGTATAGATTAGCGACGATTCCCAATACAACAATCTACAACGGGACACGGATACTACAAATAGAGAAGACAAAACTGAAAAAGATAAAGAAAGAATTATTTTCGATGGAAAATAATTACTCGATTTTAAACAATTTGAAGAAAATAATAATTCAACCCAAACTGGTTACACTATAAGGACAACTTAATGTGTCAATTGTTTAAAGCCGGACATACAAACTTCTTTTCAAAAACGTTGTACGATAAAAAAGAAACTCAAACAATTAACGGATAAGGTTTAATGTTCTTGAAAAAGAGATGTTTCTAACACTTGATAGATGCTATCTGACATGCAATACAGATATGACCATGATTATTACTTTGGGAAAGAATTAAAAATAATTCAAAATGTTGTTTACCAAACCTATTACCTGATTGTAAAGTCAGCAACTAGATACAATGTTTCTATTATTAGTTATTTACATCAATTCAATGAAACGAAACACAGTCAGGTCAAACAGAACTGAACTCAATTGTGGATAAAATCAAGTCCGGTTATCAATATTACCATGTCAAAAACTTGTAATGGAATATTAAAAAAATAAAACTAACCGCACAAAAAATTAAAGTAAATGTACATAACACATGTACGTATAGTTTTATTTAATACTTAAAGGAGTAACTTAGTTTTCTTAAATGAAATGTCAACTTAAAATATTACAGCAAATAAAGCACTATCTACATTAGGAGGATCTTGTAAATCTACATACATTAGGAGTTCGACCTTATGGAAAAGCATTTATTCGCACCTTTTATAGAGGATTGTATTTGATTTTAGACGAATGTACGTCCTCGGGGTCTAGATGTTTTTAAGAAACTACATTTTTATTTGATTCATATGATGTGTTTTCCACTTGCATTGTGGGGATAACACAAGTGTAGTAAATGTCAAACACTATGGGGACACAGGATTACACACCTGTAGTACACTACTCCTTAGATGACATCGTAGAATTACCTCCTACTTGTCCAAGGGAAAATGTTAGAATTCCATCTGCTTCTTAACTTGTATTTATTTCATTGGTCAATGTTTCCATTTATACTTGGTGAGGTATAAATAAAAACGAAGCAACAAAATATATAAGTATATATGTTTTCCCTGTAATTGTTTTACATTAGTATAAACCATTTCGATGACTACAAATAAACCAGTATAAGCTAAGTGCATTTGTCATTTTTTAATTTTATGAGACAATACTCCATTTTAGGGATTT
Organism: Unio pictorum; assembly: GCA_030141615.1. Classification (NCBI taxonomy): domain Eukaryota; kingdom Metazoa; phylum Mollusca; class Bivalvia; order Unionida; family Unionidae; genus Unio; species Unio pictorum. The sequence continues at coordinate 1,223,853 of JARLTB010000080.1, forward strand.
ATAGATACAAAAAGGACACACACAAAAACACATTCCAGTACACTACAATAAATTCTTTTGGCAGCCTATTTTACAATTGTACAAATTTGTCAACTTAAGACTATACATAACCTAAGAAAAGTAAGCTCTACAAATAAATTAGCCAGAATCGTAATCAATACAAACAAATAGTAACTATTGAAGTTTTATGTCGAGAAGAATAAGATTGGAAAGTTATGGATCCAGACTATAAAAACACCAACATGCAGATAAAAACAACTGAATTTACATAAATTGTTTAAATAGCATTATGTTCATTCAGTTGTTCTTATCTGCACGTTATGATGTTCATTATTTTGCATACCATTAAATATGGATGTATTAACATTTTTTTAGATACTTATATTACATTCTTATTTCAGCAACATATGAAAAAATATACTATGGAAAGGATTCGGCAGTTCATAACGTGTATATGCGAGACAAATAATTCACATTATTTATGAATATTTGGCTAAGTTTTCATACCGTTTTTGCTTCATTAGTAAACGTCGGTTGTATGAAACCTTGTAAACATTGTTCTCTAACGTTTTACGAACATATTAAGAACTCTTCGAAAATTCAAATATTACTAAATATCCGAAAGCTAACCTTTCACAAAAATCATTAACACCAAAATGCTACGGCTAGAGAGTATATACTGAGATACCCTTTTTGAAAAAAGAAAATCAGTTAAAAAATTTATCAATCAGTATGAACACAGTATACTATTATTTAATACATATTTTTTAACGATCCTATTTCTCCAATAATATACTTGCCTCATTACGGTTGTTTGTGTTAACGTGCTTTTAAACTCATTACAACTACTACATTACCAAAGATGAACGGCTAATGAATTCCAAATTGATTAAGCGTATTTCCTGCTCAGAAAAAAAAGTAAGGAAAGGTTTTAGCAATCACAATTTTGAATGATAAAGCATTTGTGAGACTGATACAATTAAACAGACATTATGTATATGTTATTCATTTTGCAGAAATTATATGCACTAGTGATTTAAGAAATAATAATAATAATAATATAATAATAACAATATTATTGTGCTAGTCTTGCCATTCACAAAGTCTTATAATATTGTCCGTTTTTAACCTTGCAATGTTTCAATAACTGGACTGCAGTCGTTTTAGACGTTCTAACAATACAGTGAAAGGTCTCTTCTCGAATCTGTATCAATATAAGTGTGCATGACCCTCCAATTTCAATACAGGTCAAGGGTAATGTGTATGAAAAAGTCAAAGGTAATGTGTACAAGTCAAGGGTAATGTGTGTGAGAAAGTCAAGGGTAATGTGTATGAGAAAGTCAAGGGTAATGTGAATGAGAAAGTCAATGTGTATAAGTCAAGGGTAATGTGTATGAGAAATTCAATGTGTATAAGTCAAGGGGAATGTGTATGATAAAGTCAATGTGTATAAGTCAAGGGTAATGTGTATGAGAAAGTTAAGAAGACTACTGATAAGTCAAGGGTAATGTGTATGCAAAAAAGTCGGATATATGCAATACTTCAATAACTGGACTCCATACGTCTTCAGTCTAGCCAGAATAACTGCTGTCGGGACCACCCCGTAAGGAATATTAGTTTTAAACCTTACTCGGGGGCGTTAATAGAAGCTTATACCTCTGTTGAGCCTCTGTCCATTCACACTTATTTCCTTTTGGATGCCCCTCTGTTTGTTGTCATTAGCTTGGTATTTTCAGCTCTAATCTCCAACCTTATTTCTTAAACGGTTCACTAGACTTTCCAGTTCTTCGATCATCTCCTGCTAGCCATCTGTATCATAAGTAAAGTTCTTATTGGAGAATATTCTGCCTCCAGCTCTAATTCTGCACACATGGTGTTCCAGGACATCAGGGATTCAAACACGATTCTTTCCAGGTAGATATTGAAGAGAGTGGGTGAGTAATGGCACCATTGTCAGTCTCCGACCTTGGTTATAAGCCAATATCTGGTGTTGTCAATGACGAGAACTGAGCTAATTGCCTTGTTATACATGTATTCTAGGTGTTGATTGATTTTGCATTTATGTTGCGTTTATGTGGCCAATAAGGTTGCCTTACATACCGTGTCAAAAGGCTTCTGGAAGTCAGTAAATATATGATAGACGTCTCTTCGATGTTGCAGATTTTTTTCTTCACGTAAGACTCTATGAATCGGATAAGTATTATACAGTGTTTTCTAAAACCTGTCTGTGCTTTATGAATGGGGTTACCTTCTGTTGGTAATTTATTTAACGATAATCTTGCTTGGATGACGTATGATGCTGTGCGTTTTGGTACTTCTTTCACAGCTGCAGATTCCCTTTCTTAAAAAAAGTGACGATCAAGAATGGGTCCATGGTGGGTCATTCTACTGCTTGCTGTTGCAGATTGTTGTGAGTAGATCACTTTCCAAGCATCACGCTGGCAATGCCTCTTACTGCCGTGGTGATCAAGAAGTCTAAATTGATTCCTCAGTATCAAGAATTGTGATCAGAGTAACATTTTGCCTATTGCTGCCTCAAGCGTTTGAGTAACCTTTGGATCTTTAAGATTTTTAAGTTCAAAGTTGATCCTGACCTATCAGTCACCTTTAGTAGGTCATGATTACTGCCCATGGAAGCTGTGAGCAGCTATGTTATGGCAGTTTTAACACTAGACTGGACGCGATTCCTCAGCAAACTGTACTCAATCCAGTCATGACGTGTTGCGTCAGAAGTATTGCTCTGGCTGATCATTAGCTCAGGTTTAGTATAGATGGTGAAGTCAAGGAGCTTGAGTCCCCTTTCATTCGTATATTCATTAAAATATGAATCGCAGACTTCCAGTTTGTGCGTTTTCTGCAATATTAGCATCACAGTCTCCTTAAATAACAATGCTATTCTTCTTCGGTTTCGGTTTAAACGAATGTTGAATCTGGTCGTGAAACACATCCAATTGCTCATCATCAAATACGGTTAAATTGAAGGGAGATACCATCAATCGGATGGTAATTGTCTTGTTAGACATTGGTCGGCAACACAATATTGCACTGGAAATGTCAGTATGTACCATAAATTGTGTACACGTGGCACTATTATCACAATCATACGTACCAGCTTGTTCTAATACAACTATCATTGGAACGATCTAAAAATCTACATACACACAGACTGTGTTTGTTTGCTTACAGTTATAAACCAAATTCATGGCAAGATTAGATGCTGTTTGGTCCAGTATTGGCTTCAAATATCAACATATATGCGAACGGAAGACCTACAATATCATTATTATTGTCAAGAAAGAATACATTTTTATATGGTTCTAATACATTTGTAAAGCAATTAGCATTAATCGTTGAAAATTCATAATTACATGCGTATTGCTATTCAAGGTTTATTTAACTAGTTTCTCCAGTGACAGTTGGTACACATTTGACTCAGGTCCTCTCATGGTATGTCTTATAACATAAGGAAATATTGTTTTATACACTTTCTTCGCTTGTTATCATATCCTTCTAAGATTTTGGCCCTACCAATATAACCATAATATATTACGATGTAACTTCACAAATCACACAAATTCCAATATTAACTTATTTTCACATGTTACTCCACATACATTAGGAGGTAGCATTATGAAGATAACCCCTTTATGTCAAAGGTCCTCCTAATGTTGGTGTGTGCTTAGTGTACACACACACACACACACACACACACACTTGGTCTAAGCACCCTTGAAAAATCAGGCTCGTCTGTTGGTTTAATCAGTTTTCTACCCGAAAATCGAATTATTTAAATTACATAGTCGGAAGTGCAGTATTTGGCAAAATACAGTTACCTTCTCGGTTTTGATAACTGAGCTTTTTCCATATACGGTAATTTGTTTTGATGAAATGACACTAAGGAGTTAGTATTTATATGACGACGATAGCGAATTGTGAATACAGGGAGCATACAAAGAGAAATGGCTTATTCAAGCACCGGCCAAATTACGCCTGTATAAAGCGGATAGGATAATGACACATTGTGCTAGTTGCTATAGACTCTCTTCCTGTTGAAGGTATACAAATAGTTAATCGATTGGTCTGTGTGTGCGTTCCAGTTAGTGTAAGGAAGCGTAATATTTCTAACGAGGTAAGTTAATATCAGATAACTAAAAGTCGTTTAGCTGACAACTTTCCTAAACACATCAGCAAAAGCTCACGTTACACATTCATTAAAACAGGTAGCTAATTTAGCTTTAGTCAACCCACGTTCTGTATACTGAAGGTCAAGTTGACATAGCTGTAAGACTGACATAGGAAGTCTTAAGGAGTACCACTTCATATAATATTTCATTGATTTTTAAGTTACACAGCTCTCATGTAAAATGGATGCGAAATCTTTCAAGAGAAATTTTATAATATTTCTAGGCATTAGAACAGTTAGGGTGGATATAATATTGGTTAAAATATTGTAGTACCTTTCCCACTTCACCCTCTATGGGTATACATGTTTCGCGCCAAAAGTGTTTTGGTAAACATTCTTTGTCCTAATAGTGACCTTAATTACTCACGATATCTAAGGTGTTTTTATCAATCTCACGTGATACGTTATTGTTTGGAAGAAAGGAACTAGTAATTGCAGATAGTCAGTATTGAAGGCAAAACAAAATCAAGTCCAGACAGGTGCCCGGTTGGACCAGGTATAATAGGGAGTTATAATTGTTAGAAGCCTAAATATTGATCCGTCTTTTTTCTAACATCGAATACATACATTATTGCCGTGCTAAATGACTAATGACTAACATATGGAATAAATAAATACATAATGAACTTGCAAATAAATGACGATTCGAATATCACTACAACCTCGGTAATATTAGGCAAACAACCTCTGTAGCTTTTTTATTTGCTCTTTTTTGACAATTTCTTTTCCAACGGTGTTCCATTTACACTTGTACATTCGTGTGCAATATCTGATAGACATAGACGGAATAATTAGACATAATCACTCCCTGAAATGATCTAATTTACAAAAAAAGTTAAAATAATTCACTTTTAATGTTCATGTTGACCTCTTTAAGCTAAATTTGTTCAAAGTACTTGGTTTGAAATGGATTGCACAATCTGAAATACATAAATACAATTGCCAATAATGTATACTCTTCCTGCCTGTAATATTCCATCACTTATACCGTCGATCTTTCTATTGTTCACATATTGGATAATCGCCAGAACATTATGTGCAGCCACGTCAAAACAGACATTGATTAGTAGAAATTGTTTATGGTTATCGAACGGAAAAAATAACTGCTGTCAACGAAACCTTTTTCACTTGAAAACAAGACTTTTGTATCAGGTTGTGTAATTGTCTTTTGTAAAACACATCAATATTGGGCCACTCTGGACAAGTTCAGTATATCAAATTAAGTTAATCTAATATCTTTCTATATATCTATTGATTAAAGTTTGAAAAAAAAAATTCTAATAAAGGTGAATTATATATAAACTAACAATTGTAGATTCGTGGTACTTGATTTCTTCCTAGCGATCAATCTGAGGCATGTTTCATGATCACTTATCATTTTAATCGAGACGATTTTCGATTCAAATGATACACTTTAATAGCTACCAGAATGACGTCTTCATCTTGATATGTTCACTCTATCTAGTCCGACTATATTGGATGAAAGGACGGCGAACAATATAGTCTTTATAAATGGAGAGTAGCTTTGTCTTGAATGCAGATTCATACCCTCGATGTTTGCAGTTGCCTTAGGATATAGACCGCTCATGTGGCCTAGTGGTTAGAGCGTCTGCCGCAGGAAGCGGGAGGTCGTGGGTTCGATCTACGACTGAGTCCTACCAAAGACTTACACACATGGAACTAACAGCTGCCTCGCTTGACGCTCAGCATTAAGAGGTTAGTGTTAGGACTGGTCGGCCTGGTGTCAGGATAATGTGACTGGGTGGGTCATCATGCTACATGTCTGCAGCATGATACCCCAGTCTCAGACATCACTATAACTATCTCACTGCAGACATCGTAGCGATATGACTGCGAAATTGTTAAAGCTACGTTAAAAATCCTAATCAATCAATTAAAACCTACGGATATATAATTTAATTTGACTCTGATAGTCTACAGGATCGCCCATGTGTCACGACTCAGACGTTAATATCAGTAAATTTGATTTTGATTGAATGCGGTTGCTTGCCGGTGCATCATCATATGAAATTCACAGATCCGAAACACTGAAACATCTGATCGATCTGCCAAGGTGTGGATATGTTAAGATATCGTATTTTTATGTAACGACGATGGACGCAATTACTTTATTGAGATACTGAGATGCTCGAATGACATTTATTCAGATTGTGTGTTCTTATCATGATAGGTTTCAAAAATGTAATTGAGTTTCTTTATCTTTTAAAGAACACATCACTGCCTCATTGCGAAAAAACTAATATCAGATATGGATGAATTCATATTATGTTTATTTTGTGAATACTTCAGACTGCATCAATACCCTTCAGTATTCAAGTGTATTTCCTTTGCTTGTACTTTTAAAACAGCCTGGGCCCCGCGTCAGCGATGTACTTAAAGTGCAGACTTGAGATTACCCTCATTTTTAAATTATATATCCAGATACATGATGTATTTTCATTCTATAGTAGTATTTGCATCGAGGACACAATACAAATATAACAGGGAAGTGTTGTATACCTTTTTGCATTTATTGTCACATTTTCATCGCTTTCAGAACGTGTTCATACTTGCGACCATACATTAATAGTAGGTATCTAAAGGGTTAAATTTTAAAAGAAGACATGCTGAAGTCTCTTTTGCAAATAATGAAAGCAAGAGAAAATGAATAGTGTTTTAAAGGAATCGAGCAAACATGGATGTCTCATTTCCCACCATGACATTAGTATCATGCCTGTTGTGCCAACGTAATTAACCGTTCTGTATCTTAAAACGTTAGTACAATTGGTTTTTATTCTTTCCTGGACAGATAAGAGATGTCATCGTCCCAAGACATAACATCTGATACATCGAAATCTGATGAAAATGTTAATGATGATCCTGACTTGAACGAGTTTGATTTCACGATAAATTCCACGTGGTCTGACCTTCAGTTGGAGGTAGAAGGTAAAACCCTGTATGCTACACGGAGTTTCCTGGCCATGATCTCTCCCGTTTTCCGAAGAATGTTTAAATCCGAATTCAAAGAGAAAGAAGCAATAATTATTAATTTACCAGGTAAAAAATATGAAGATGTTTTGATCTTTCTCCAATGCACGATGCCGTGGCCGTCAGTGAACGTAACCAGTAAGTGGATCTTGAATGAATTCGATAACAATTTCTCTTGACCTTTCGATTTAGTTTTAAATATTTTTTCCTAAAATAACTACAGTTATAGTGTTTTATTTTACAGATATATTTCCACCAATGTTGTTATGATAAACTATGACTTTTCATTGCGATACGAAGTGAGGAGAATGCGGTTCAGAACAGTGTCATCGTGTAGATGGGAATTGTATTCAATTACGCTATTAAACCAAATAAGGCATCTTTATCAATAACAAAAGTCGCAATATAGGCATTTTGAAACTTCCCGAGCAAACGTAAAGATGTTAAAATTGTGTGGGGAAAAAAACGTCCTTAAACATTGACCTTGCATATTCAAACAGTGTCTGGATTTCTCAAAGTACAATTTTGTAAAACAAAGGGGACACAAATATTAATAATTATGCAGAGTCTAGCTAGCCCCCGTAACCTACCCAACTATATAGTTTCTGGTAAAGAGAGGTTTCAAAATCAGTGTGAATAATTTATTTATGACTGACAATGTAATTCTATGCATATTTCCCAGTGACTGTGTGTATACGACGAAAAGGAATGTTGCATATCACAGTCACAGTCTACATTGAATTCAAACAGGTAACACATGCAACTGTTATATTTTGCAGTGTTCTTGGTCCTAGATACCTTTGGTTTTATGCCAAGGAAGATTTACCCCTTTAAACATAACCGACAAATCTCTCAATGAAATGAGTGCAATCTATCAATGTTTTGTTTTCTTCTGTACATCATCTAATTCTGCATTCTAGTATTATGAAATGAAGGATAAGTGTCATCTTCAACGTATACCTTCTGGCAATACTATCTTTGTATCAGTCTGCGCGATTTATATTTTTCTGTAGGAGTTTATTCCTGATCGGTTTATCCATGATGCTTGAAGGAGAAGGAGTGTTATAGTTTTAATCAGGTTTTCCTTCAATTCATCCTGGGTCAATATCGTATCCTTGGATCCGAGGACATGACCAGTCGTGTACTGTTTCTTCTACCACAATTGTCTTGGTGGTAATCGAAGTTGGGATCTTTTAATGCCAGATCCATCACTTTAACCAGTAAACTATACTACGCCGCCAACATTATTTTGATTATTTATATTTACGTTCCGTCATAGTTATGAGGACTTCATACGGTTTTAAAAGGGTTTCTCAGTGGCGTTTGTACCATTACGCTAGCTTCATCACTGCCAGAGCTTTATGATACGAATGCATCTTTGCAACCGTTATATCGCTGGTGGGTTGGCTAATAATATCCACAATTAGTCTCGATTATCAGACTCGTATCCAGGAATAACTATTTCATTTTCATTTTGCGTAAATACAGGAAAATTAGTGTTATAAGCGCCTGAACATAATCCTTGATTGTCCCGACTTATGCATGATGCAATCCTTCATTGCACTACAAGATCCTTCTATGTTAATCCACAGAGACTGGACTCGGATCATCATACTTTTTTAAAGTAATAATTCCTCTTTTTTCATCTCAACACACAAAAAAGCTTCACTCATATTTGTATGCAATTAACCCACTCATTCACTTGATTTTAATAATTCATTATGTGCATTACACATTTTGTCAAATTGACTATAGGTATTCACCACGAAACTGACAGTGTAATATATATTCGGAATAACTTCAGTACCGTATCGAATGTAATCCTATGCTCTCTTTCATTGAGGGCATCGATACTTTCATACGTTACTTTTGTCACGCCAAGCTTCTGTGATAAAGATTAGGTATAATGTAGTATTCAAAGTAAAGTAATTTGCATGGTGGATCACTATTTTCTAACAATGGCAAATGACACAGTCTGGCATGCAGGGCTGCTAGACAGTACAGACAATTAAACTGTTCCTTAGCAACAGGTGCTTTAGAGTGCACATCAGAGAGAGAACTGCAGCTCGTGGAGGCGTTAGACTAATAGACTCCCACAAGGGTTTGTTCTTTCGCCAAATTTATTCATTGTCTATATCAATGCCTTACCTTTAACACAGTCGCGCAAGTTCATGTATGCAGATGTGCAAGCTTTCGGGACCCAAATAAGCTAATTTCCTGATATAGGAGGTACTGAACAAGGACCTAGAGGATATGACGGACTTCTATAAGAAATGGCGTCTTTAGCCAAGCGCAACAAAGACAGTTTCCAGAGTCTTCCGCCTTAACAACGCAAGAGCAAACAGTGAGATTCATGACATTTTGTAATCACCTGAAGAAAACTGCAGCAAACAGCAAAACTTACCACTCGAAACAACCTACTTCGCAAACGGGCTGCTTCAACCTGGGTGCCCGTGCACATACATTTAATACATCAGAAGTGGTATTCTGTTATTCCACATATGAGTATTGCGCTACTGTCTTGGCTTCATAATCCCATACTAAGTTAATTGATGTTCAACTCAACACAAGAATGCGCATAATCTCTGACACACGAAGTCCTACTCCTTTACCATGGCTGACAGTATCAGCAATATTTCTCCTCCACATCTCCTCCACATATGCCAGTTAGACACTTCCACTGTACATGGACATCACCTCACACCGAACAGTCCACTTGACTTTGAGACATCCAATCTGTTAGATCCGTTGCTGGAGAATATGATAGCTCTTTCGGCATGGAGCGTTGAGTGGTCTTCAAGATATGTTGTAAACCACTCCTTCGTAGCTACGTCATTTGTCTGTCCTCCTGGTTTCAACCTTCCATGTCATCTGTCGACCACGATGAATCACTTTCAGACATGACAGAGTCATTGTGCAGTCAATGTTTTCCGATGGGGCCAATCTGCTAACTCTTCCTGTGTTGTTGCTGTGTGAGCTCTTCAGACTATATCACACATTGAGAACAACTATCCACTGCAAAGTTCCTCGGTGGAGTGCTGGATCTGTATGCTACTGGAGATGACGTTGTTAAATGGCTAAGCATGCACTGTACACGATAATAATAATAATAATAATAATAATAATAATAATAACTATAATAATAATAATAATAATGTTTTCCTTATTGTCGATTACCAAGCATATGTATTATCCATTGGTTTAAGAATAGATATCAATCAATTAACAAACTATTTATTTAATTATTCGTTCATTTCTTATTCAATGGTGGAAAATCCAACATAATAGTAAAGAACTGCGACCTTTCATTAAACGTTTGCATCATATGCGTCATATTTTATTGTGAATGAAGATACACAGGAATTTACATCTCTTTGAAACATTTTGAATATTATAGATTGTGTGGAACATATGGTTATTGTTATTGTTCAAAAAATGAAACCAAAGTAAGATTCATTTGTACATATTGCTTGAAATTAGCGGGAGGGGGATCATTAGTTGTTTTTTGCAACCTGTCCGTCAATCCATCCGTCCTAAACTGAAATCTTGGGTGCCATGATTATGCTAATCCCATTTGATATAAACTTTGAAACATAACATTAACTAGGCATGATTATACCAAATATGAATGATTATTCCAAATAGACATGATTATACCAATTAGGCATAATTATACCAATTAGGCATTATTATAACTAATAGGCATGATTATACTAATTTGGCATGTTTATACCAATTAGGCATGATTATACCAATTAGGCATTATTATAACAAATAGGCATGATTATACTAATTTGGCATGATTATACCAATTAAGCATGATTATACCAAATAGGCATTAGTATACCAAATACAGATGATTATACCAAATATGCTAACATTTCAAGCTAATAAACTGGCTTTTAAAATATCGGCACTTATTGGAGAGAAAACTTCTTTGAGGATAAACTTGCCATCACTGTCATGTAAAACCAATTGACAAAAGCAAGGAAAATTAATGGTTTTTTTTAATTATTATTTCAATATATAGTCCACCTCATTAGACATTACATGGACTTCTACGATTTCAAGAAACCTTTCTAAAAAAGAAAACAATTACGAAACCTTTCGAGAACTGTCTTCCAAAAACTTCTTAACTTAATAACTATTATCAAGTTAGGTTTGAAATATGTATTTTATATACAAATGTAGATGCAATGATTATACTGATATGCCATTACAATGATATTCTTGAGCATTATCATATTTATAGATTTTCTGGACTAGTTCAAAAAGGGATATATTTATGTTTTGTAGAAAATAGTTCTGATTTATTGTAGCTATTTGCAGTCATAAAATTCTAACCTTGTTGTCCAGAGGCAACATAATTTTGTTTTCTTACATTATGTAAGGTAAGTTTTGTTTAAAACCGTCTGGAAGTACCATATTTAACGATTTTTCCATTCCTTTTCAGATGAGAACATTTTACAAATCTTACCTTTGGCTCATGAATACCGTATAGCGGGCCTCCTGGAAGACTGTTGCGTTTGCCTCATGCAGCAGCTCGATCAGCTTCGTAATGCCGTAAGAATATGCGAAATATGTCTCCTGGCGGATAAATACGGCTTAACAAAAGTCATTGAGAAATGCATCGAGGAGTTCTCGAAAATATCATCTGCTCAATACAGGAACCTGGAGCTATTCAACACGATACCATCAGATATTCGATACAGAGTTATGTATGCTAGATTACAAGCCATAGATCCACAGCCTGTATATAGATTTGGGTATAATTAATCAGTGTATCAATCAAATCAACATGCATCAACTCCAGCATTCACGAAAACAAACAGATCAAGAAAAATGTTCAAATACTAGTGTGTACATACCAGGTTCAATGGAATCTCTACTTTTCTGTGATCTTGTTTTATTTGTATTGATTTAATCCGGATACAGATATTGGGAAGAAAATATTCAGCATTGTTAGTAAAAGTCTCAAGAATGGATATGTCCTTATATAGCTATGTTCAACAGGGTAATAACAATGAACGCACCAGAACGGGACTTTAACAATAGACTCCTGTTAAAATATTTCGGGAAAACATTGTCTAAAATTTTCAACATACGTTTTTCACATGATGATTATATGCATCTTTCTAACATTAAAGCATGTTAAGTGTGTTGGCCCTACACCTGTAATGAATAATATGTCGTACATTTATAATGTGCGGGGTGCAAACTTTATTTAGTTTTGGGAGCATTTGAATAAATTTAAAACAAATATAAGGTAATTATCGTTTTGTGAATTTATAGTAACACGTGTAAATTATTTTTAGAAATGTGCATTGGTTTTCTCTTGTATAAATGCTACATGCAGTCTTAGAAGCGTACTTTTTATAAATTGAAACTATCCTAAATTTTGCTTTTTAGCACTGGTAACCAGTTGTACTTTATCCATACGGTAAGCAAATGTTTCTTTTATCTGTACACTATCGCTATTTAATGTCTATACAAATGTATTTGCCTGTACTATTCATCCACGGGTTAGAACAAATTGCAGGTTAGAGACATCCCCCCCCCCAAAAAAAAAAAAAAACCAAAATGACTAACCCTGCGACACGTTCAAAATTCAAAGGAAGGGTGTAATCCTGTCGAAAGAAAATGTTTGTAACATTGCCTATGACTAAATTACATATCTACTATAATCTTATTTTACTCCATTAAAGATCAGTTGTTCTCACAAAAGAACATCGCTACTTGCTTTCACTCCGTTCGGTTTTGCTTAAGTCTGCCACATTTATTATTCGTCATATTATTTCAGTATATCAGTAGCTACATGTTTGTAAACAAACTGTTCATCTTTCACATATTTAGTTCTGAAGCTGTTGCATATCATATTACAACGAAACGGGGCACATATTTTGAGAGACATATGTTTCCATAAATTCAAGCCACTTGTTACAAAAATCGTTCTTTGAATTAGATTTCAGAAACAATATTCAAAAATATAGAATCAATTTTCTTCTTGTCTTTCTTACTTCCTTTCTCGTATCATTATCGTTCCGTTGTAAAGTATATGAATAAGAATAATTTTTTGCCTTTTATGTTTTGGATCCTTCGTTTGCACAGTCTAAATTTATACAATAACATATAATGATGAAAAGCGAAATATTCCAACCTATTAAATTGATAGCATACGCATGCATATTGATTAAATTCCAAGGGAAACTATACGAAACATGTGAAACTAATCTATTTCTGAAACATATTGATGAAATCTGTATGGAAAGTCTTCCTATGCAAACTCTAAGACTTAGAAAATATATGATTTTTTGCGCAAATGGTGGAATAATATTATAACTTACCAGCCACGGCTAGTATGCCATTGTGTTGTTTGTTGTTATTGTTCGTCCTTCGAAGATGACCATGCCATCTCTAACTGGTTTGGTTTCCGTGACAATGTGAGTCTCTGATCAGGCCAATATGTGTTCTGAATTCTTTATTTCACCCATGAAAGGAGATGTCATTTGGGTTTCATAGATCAATAGAGAATGTGGTGCTTTCTGAGATTTACGCTGCTCCTTTCTCTGCACTGTCTTTGCTGTTGTCCTCCATTTAAAATCTTTTGCACCAGCATGAATGAGATTCCGCCAGGTGGAGCGATCCTGTGTGAGATCTTCATAAAACTCTGTGTGAATCTTGAAATGCTTAATTGGTGGCTTGCAAGAATATATAAGGCGTTTATATTGAACACCGTGAATAACTTTTGTTCCTTCCGTTCACCGTAGAAGATGTTTGGTTGTCACTCTTCTGACATCCTGGTGATGTGATTTTTTCATCTCAACTGTGATTTCATCAGCAGAATGTGAATGCATGGAACATCTGGTTGTGTAAGTACCTCAATGAGTTTCATTTGGTATCTGATATGAAATGGTTTGCAAGAATACATCGATCCTTTGAAAGAAGCCTGCACCATCGCCAAAGTGTGCTCTTTCGTGTACCGCCAACAATTTCTGCCCGAAAACACCCTGGCAGTCATAATCCCTCAAAGGACCAATTTTGTCAAATGTCAATGCTCCGTCAAAGCCCTGCACTGGCTACATTACACGTGCGACAAGGAAGACAAATGGATCCAACATGCCACTAACGGAGGAAGCTTAAAGACCATCGGAAGATATTAGGTGCATGGGTGGGACTTAAGAAACCCCAAGATTATGTGCGAGTTTCACAGTTACTTACTTCACGGATGACTCATCTTCTATCCTCAACGTGACACTAAAATTATGTTTTTACATCGTTCAAAGGAAGACTTCAACGAGGCCACTTGTCAGCGGCGCTTCAAGTTAGAACAGCAAGGATACCAACTGATGTAAATGTGGGAACACCGTTTGAAAACCGATACCGAGTTTAAACGTATTGTGAGCAGTTTCAAGTTGGTGGACTCTCTGAACCTACTTGACAGCTCGCACAGAGGAAGATGAATGCCACATGATTGCTGTACCAAGTTGATGAGGAAATTTGGGAAGAAATAAAATACTTGGACGTGTATTCGTTGTATCCATACGTGTGTAAATATTGTCACTTTCGCGCAGGACACCCGTAATTGCTGACGAAACACAACGATCAGGACAACATTCGACAATACGAATGATTGATCAAGTGCAAAGTCTTGTCTCCCACGGACATGTACCATCCCGTTTTACCTCACCATTGCCAATATGTTTCCCTTATGCCGAACTTGTACCAAGACCGACCTTGTTATCACATCCAGAAAGAACGCGCCTTCGTGGGAACTTGGGGCAGCGTGGAATTGTTCAAATTCTGGACCTGAAATTCCAACTGCTAGAAGTATACGAAATTCATCACATTCCCAATGCAAACAGTATCACAAGGGCAACGAGACTCCGAAAGGATGCCTTTTTGAAACTGAAACAGGACGTGAGCAGCTATCATTCCTAGTGCCATACTCCCGAAGACCAACATAAATTCAAAATGAAATATTCAATGCAGGAAGGCATCATTTTCGACCACAATGTGAAAAACGAAGGAATTTTATATTTTGCCAAAGTGATGATAAATTGCTTCTGAGGTAAAATGGCACAACGACCGGGTTTACCAAAGACGGATTATTCGGGAGAACATTCCCATTACTTCCAGATGATTCACAACAAAACCAATTACATGAAACACATGGACTTCGTTCGTGAGGACTTTATCTTAGACAATTCAAATTATTAACTGGACTTTGTAGAAGCCGACGAATTTGTAAATGTCATCATTGCGACTTACTAGAAGAGTGATTTCAACACAGCAAGAATTGAGTGAGAGACTCAAGTCCTATGAGAACCTCGAGTGCGATGCACTGCGACATCACCAATTCAGTACCACATCTTTGTTATTTTTTTTACTAACGCCATGGAAAACTATAGGCAACCAGTGCAACTTCCAGACTAAAAGACTTTACCTTATACACACGCTGATATCACATATAGTACAATTGGGTCTACTTCCAAAATCGGCACTTTATTGCGAGGACAAGCGGCGAGAAAGATAAATCACACTACGAAGATGAAAAAAGGAAATTAACAAACATCATCGGCCTCTTTCACCACCACCATACGGTCACAGCAAAGAAGCATGAAGCGTCCAAGAAGAAACGGATTCAGTAGCCCTAATAGAGTAGGTAAGTATCCAAATGACTCAGGCTGTGATTTGGTGAAATTAAAGGGCTTAAACTTACACCTACACTTTGAAATTTAAAGACTTTGCGCCTGACATTCCAGTCGCGGAAGCAGCACGTTTCATTACGAACTAATTTGACTCACTGTAAGAGGAACTCAAGCGTCAGTGCCAATTCAAAGATGGAGATTGTTCGAACCTATCTATGTATGACGACAGTTTGAACTCTCATGTATGTCTCGGGTTTAGTACACCATGATGATTAACTACTTCCGAACCTTGAGGGCTATTGAAGATGTGCAGACAATGAGAGAAAAATTTTTCATCACCGGTATAAAAGTGACCATTATTATGTCATACGTTTTATCTGCATGGGAATAAGACGAAGACTGCACTTGATCTGCTTACCGATATGTGTACCTAGCACTATGGACATAACAGCAGATTTACGAATGGAAGAGAGTACGTGATGGTAAATTCAAGGACACAAGTAGTAGCTGACCAGATTGTACAATTCAATTGGACATTTGATGTAGCGTAAAGGAAAATGATAATATATATTTTAAATGCAAATACGTTGTATATGAAGTTTTTTAAGTCATAAAATTTAATTGTAAAATTTAGTTTACATGAATCAAGAACTAAATAACTTGTAAATATGTTTCTTTCATGTCCACATGCTTATGTACTAAATGTATAGTACTTTGACCATACAACAAGCCAGAGAGCCCATGTATATAATTGACGAAATATTGTGTAACCATTAAATAGACCTTTCTTATTTGAGTCTATATACTATATGTGCGTCTTTCTTTGGAATATTTCTGTCCATTTTTGGTGTGTTTGGATGTGTATTTCTTTCTTTTTGTATGCCAATGTTTGTGCCTATCAACTATTTGTCCTCACAAACACATTTCACAGTATAAATTGTTTTGAACCTATAAACCCCATGATGCCAAAATGTTCAGTTTCTATTGATATCCAGGTGACATTCCCATGTTAAAATCCGACTAACGACAGTTTTGATACACCCATTTAACGTTAGGGTCCCATTGACGCTAAAATGCCCCAATCCTTTATCGCTATGTTCATTTCCCGTTCACTCCATGTTAAATTTCCCATGCCGAATTCTCTGTGACGCCAAAGTGTCCAACTACTTTTTTGGCTGAAATTTCCATTGATGCCAAATTATCCCCTATAACTGCTAATATAGCTCATACAATGCTGCATTAAATAATGAGATCTGGCATGCATAATACAGCTGTCTGTGAGCCAAAGGTAGATCACGAACAACATTTTGAGCGGCTTTCAATCCTCACAGAAGACATTATTAATTACGGCAGAGAACATCGTGCTAATGATGGATTGGATCAAAACACAGTTTTAATTGATTCCATTGGTGAGTGTCATTAGTCCAGATAAGTCATGGCAATCAACAACGTACTCAAGCATGTCATTATGAAATTGCCGAACCTATCCTTCGAATTACTCTGGGTAAACAAATGTTGCCATGATTTTATATTGGCCTTGATGTCTGACTAGTTGAAGTTCTGATCATGGAGTTGATGAGCTTTAAACAGCATGTCTTAGGTCCCTCGTCCTTTCCTGAAGCCACACATTGTATCCATCAGGAGTCCTTTATCGAAGTAATACATAAGACTATTCAGCACAATTCTGGCAAGGATTATGCTATCTATCAACAGCAAGGTGATGCCATGATGGTTGCCTCAGTATTGTATTTTGCCATTCCTCTTGTAAACGTTGACGATGTTACCCTTGTACTCCTGGGATATAGTTCCTCGAGTCCACATTGGCACGAATAATCCAGTAACTTTCTGTATCATGTGCGCGAGCCTCCGTTTGTGTTCAATTCTGCTTGTACATCAACCGCTGCAGCTGCTTTGCCATTTGACAGTTGGATCGCTTTCATAGTTTCAATCAGCTGTAAAAGATCAGAACGTACTATTCTGATTTCCAGATTGGGAAGTCGATCACTTGCCTCCTTGACAGATGACTATTGCCTAAGGAGCTTGTTGAAGTGTTTTCCACATCTTTTAGGTATCTTTTCTTTGTCGGTGAGCAGCACGGCGCTGTCGACATTAAATATTGCAAATGTTTCTAATGACTCTGGCCATGCGAGAATATTTAAAGCATTATATAAGTTCGTTATATCATTTGTATATGCGTAGTAGTGAATCTCGTCTGCCTTATTGCTCAATCTTGACACTACTAACTCTCCTAGTTTTTGTTGGACTTTACTCTTGATAGTATTGATCAATACGTTCTCAGAGGCTAAACTGCGATCCTCCAGTTCTTTCTCATTCTGACGTATGACATGTTCGTATTCTATGAATACGTTTTATTCACCATGTTCAGCGTTTGCTATTTACAAAATAATCGAACACAATATTGCATCCCTTATTTCTGACAAGCAATGTCCATGCTACTTTGATACTATATTTTGTATTTGTTATGTATGTAGCATTTGCATCACCCAGCTAACAGAACGCATTAATACACTGTATTAAAACAAATAAGATTGAAGTACGATTTTGTGAACTTTATGTCAATAGTGGGAGTTTCAAAGAAGGATAAGAGTCCTTACACATAACGATACTTATATCTTGTTGAAACTCCATGATTGGATTCTCTTTGGGATGTCCAAATCTCAGTCAAATGGAAGACATAACCTGTTCAAAAAGATTTTGCACAAAATATGTGTTGTAAGTTGTTCAATTTATGTCTTTTCAAAGTGTTCATGTACTTTACATCTATTTTAATTATGTCTTGGGCTTTTTCCAGAGGTCAACCGGGAGTTTTATGAGCTAACAAACATACAATATTGTGAAAATCTACTATCTTGATACAAATCTCTTAATCTTTACCTGATATTAAAGCACACATCTTGTATTTGATAACATACCTTTGCCCCACCAGTTTACGGAATGCAAAATTTACACTGTGAAAGCAAGCAATATGGGCTTGCCGCGTATATGCCCAACAAATGGCATCGTTTCTTTCTTGAACAAACTTGACGATTTGTTAATATTTTATACGAACCTGCTTACCACAAGCTCTAGTAAAGTTATATCCTACTATTGTGCAACTGTAAATTTAACTAAAGGAAATACAGATGATACAATAATAAAAATTATTCATTCGAATGATCATGCAAAACTTGTGTACCAGAGGTTGAAATAAATCCCTTTTTCTTCATTAAAATTTATAATTGTCCCTTCAATTGTTTGTTTTAACTTGAATTGGTCTATATAGGTTCTAACAGGAATTTAGCAGTACGCTTTTAATCGATATATGTAACGTGTGGGGCTGTATAGGATTCTTCCCTTAATTTAATATTGCGTTATTCGACCACATTTAACGTGTGCCAAGTTATATGGTGTCTAAAACGTACTTAACATTACTCCTTTCGTCCATATGGTTTAGCAAATGTGAGTGTCTGTATACGTTATCACGAAGAGTTAACGATACATAGGAGGCTTAATATGATTGGTCCTCTATAGGATAAAACTGGAAATGTGACATTACAAATGTCAGTGGATTTAACATGAACTATGTGTTTTTGTATAGGGTCGAACGGGAAATGTAATGATAAAGCCTGCATCTGCTGTCAAATACTGAATGACTGGTTATTCAGTATCTAGCTATCTACTATCCATCACTCAGTTATACGTTATCCAACATTCACATTAAATATTTAAAATGCCACTTGGAGTGACCATTTCCCAGTATTTACGGTCCACAACCCAATCATTGCCCAGTTATTTACTATTCAATACCTATGTATCTACTGTCCTTTGTATGGACCAACACGCGTATAGTGTTGTTTGTGTTATCTTGCTGATACTTGAAAAAATGAAGACATTATCAAAATTAATAATTACAATGACATCAAAGCACATCGGAAAAATCCATATTTTATTAATTTGTATAAGAATTACACCTAAAATATAAAGTCGCCTAAAATGATTGACATGAGCAAGTCCAGAAGTATGCCTTATCCTTGACAAAGGAATAAGGCAGTTAAAGCTGATTACGCCCGTTTCTGAGTTAAACTTTGTTGTTTTAATAAACAAATTTAAATACCCACAGTCCTATTTAAGGCCACTCACATCTCTCAAAAAGAAATGGCATTTAAGTTGCCAACACCAATTAAAACTCAATATCCCATTTTTTGCATAATGTATGTGTGTGATTGCGTTGAGTGTAGTTCCTTAATCTACAATATCAAAATCCAGATACTTAGTTTTCTGTCTGCACAATTCTGGTACATATGTGACACACACAACACCTTAGAAACCTCATATAATTATTCTGTGTCTTTTTTCACTACACTCCTTTTTTTGAATTTCTTTACTGACAGGTTTCTCGACCTCTCCTTTCTCATTTTTGTCTCGTTTGCTTTTTCTTAACTTTTATCTCTTAATGGACGTGTCGGTATTTTTCCTTCTGGGAGGGTAGCTCTTCTTCCAGTTTGGAACCCTTCTCTTCCGGTTGCTCCTGTTGTTTCTTATGGCAGTCTGATAACAATGTCCTTCTCTTGACAAGTATAACAGGTATCTTGACTTTCGTCTCTTATGAGACCTGTTTTGTTTTTCCACGTCCTTGATGATATGTAGCCCAATGCCCTTTTTTGACAGATATAGCAAGTATCTTGACCTTTTTCACAACATAAGGAAAGTAGTCAGTCGACTTGTCTAAAACAAAAGTTTGTATGACACTTTGCAAAGCTCTGATCAAATGTTCGATCTGTGTTGGTTCTTAAATCGTGACATGATACAGCGAGGGAAGACACTGACCCTTTATATAGGGTGCATAGCGTTGAAAATGTAGTAATTTGAACTTTTGCAGCAACGATGAAACGTCGCATCATTTCGTGGAACAACAAAACAAAAATAAGAGGCGTAAACATGATTTATCGCATCGCACAGTAGCTGAAGCTTTGCCTAATTCATGCAGCGATTTTGAAGATGATCCAGAGAGTCTACCCCCATCCAAAGTCCACATTCACCACCAGTGAACCATGAAACGTAGTATCGCATTCGAGAGCGAGAGGGAAAAGCGCTCCTCGAGAAACATTTTAACCACAGCCTACACCTACTCGGTGAAGCGTAAAGGTCTAGTGTCCGACGTACGGCTGGGAAAAGCAGGAGAGTCAATCACCAATGTATAGGAGTCATTGTTAACCACACTAAAACAGGAATTTAAAGACGAAGAAGACGATCGCTTGAGACTTTCCATTCATCACTACAGTTTTATATCCACCGTTTGGATCGAGTTATCAGAATTGACACAATCCATAGTCATCGACAAGATTCAACACGTGCAACAATCCAAAGAAAAAGTGCATATCACCGATGGAAAAGCGACACTGTTTATGACCCATGCGTCCATTCCCTAAGGAACAGGACACAAAAATGTGTTATTAGTGAACGAACTTTGTTGCATCAACCGTAGCCTCGTTCAAAGTAACAACAAGCATGACCAGAGACCGTGCCATCGTACTTGGACGAATGTATGCCGACAAGAACGACACGGCAGAACGGAAAGATCATGGCAAAAGATTCGACAATCGAACCGAACCAAACAAGAAAAAGATTTAGACAGGGGCTTTCAAAAACACGCCTTGTGGCATTCCTGAAATGCAATAATTGCAAGACGTCCTGGCTCCAAGCTACACCTTGAAAGTGCACCCTCAAGAAGCGCGCGGGCCTCTGTTGTTTCGAGGCAAAGATTTCAAAGACGGAAAATACATTAAAGTCTATTATGACGACAAACATTTGATGTCCAACCATTATCGCCGCATTACGGTGATACGGTTATTACTGTGAGAAATGTAACTATGTCTATAACAATCGAGAGGAACACAAGCTTTGTGGATTGAAATGCTTAGGATGTTTGGCATCTAAACTCTGTCTGGACGAAAGACACAGACGATAACCTTGCCGTATGCCGTTTATCGAATCGATAAGTTACTTTGCAATGCATTTGAGTCGCATGCCTAAAAGCTTTAGAATGGAAGAAATGGCCAAATGATTTGTTCCACGATTTTTCAATACCGAAGCCGATCAATACGCTGTTATATCCCATTTGCCTGAGGCTCACGGCATTACGCTAACCGAACAACGAGACGCTTTCTATGCTTGGTACAAGACTCACACCTTGGACCCTTTCAAGATTCAGGAAAAAAGGATAAAGTGTTTCCGTTGCGACGTAGACAGTTTACGTCATCGCTGTGGACAATTTCGAGAACTGTTTATGGAACACGGATAGATAAATCCTTTGAAAAAGGACTGCACAATTGCAAAGCGTGTTCTTTAGTGTATCTCCAAAAATTCAAGCCAGAAAACACTCTGGCTAGCATAAGCCATCAAACGACGAACTTTGTCAGACGTCAATATTCGATCAAAGTACAACGCTGTTTACATTACTTGAGTGTCATGAAAGACAATATTATCCAACTTATCCTTAACGGATGAGGAGGAAAGACCTGCGGAAGGTATTCGGTGGATGGATGGGACTTAGAAAAGTCCAAGACCAAAGTGATATTAAATTGCTTGTGAGGATGAATGGCACAACGACCGTGTTTACCCAATACGGTGCATTTGTCAAAACCTTCCAGCTACTTCCAGATGATTCACGACAAATTAATCCATGAAACACGTGGACGTCCTTCCTGATCACTTGATCGTAGTCAATGACGAAAATTGACTTTCTTGATGTTGGAAACGTTATCATTACGGCTTACGTGACACCCCATGATCGCTTCAAATTGTTTGGAGATTGCGTGATGTATTATGATATCCACCTGAGACATAATCGCATTAGTACCGCTTCCCATTTGATGGATGCAACCGATGGCAATTACAAAACCAGAATAGAAGACGCTAAACTCAAAGTACGTTGCATGGAAGTGTTACGTAAAGTGGGAAACGACATCAGTCGCACCTTGAGGAGAACAACAACCAAGTATCCGATACGACGCGTGTTAGGACAGATACCCAAACATTTAATCATTGGTATGGTGAGCAATGCATCCTTCAACGGATACCGCAATGAAAATCATTTCGAGTGTAAGCAATACGACGTGTTAAAGATCAAATTCAGTCGTAAGGGTAAACCCTTATTTACCAGTCCCTTCGAACCTGATCTGAAAAGACGAATTACTTGAGATCAAATTTGTCTCTGAACGAAGGCACCGGCCATTTAGGGACCAATTCCAGCCACGGCATAAACGTACAAAGATTACATAGGAGATTACGCTTTGTTGGCTTTCGATTTCATGCCAGATCAAGACAGCGACGAGGGACATTGCCACCGTATAACATCATGCCAGATTCGTGTATAACAAATAACTACACCACACGGTGAATGTAACCGTTTATGCTGAATTTAACAATACGAGAAAACAACGGTTAAAGAAAAGTCATTATAGATTATTTGAAGATATGAAAAACTGTAATCCCTCCTAGAATAGTAGATAATCTATGGAAATGGAATGGGAGGATACAAAGTAGAATCCAAAGGCAAAGACGAAGAAACCATGGTCATGAACTCCAAATATCTGGAACAAGAGCAACATTTAGTCACCTGTTTTGCCAAACACCTGGCAGAAACAAATGTGGAATTGATCACGAAAGATTGCTATATAATGTCAAATGATCATCCCAGTCAAATTAATCACGATAAATGTCTGATGATGAGTCAAGAAAATTAGAAGAGTGTTTTCCCATCTTTTAAGACGCAGTGTTGCATCAGTGGCATTGTGGTTTGAATGAACGTCAGAAATCTCTGGTTGATTATGCAGAACGTTCTCAACAATTATTCAAATCTGTAACTGAAACAAATAAACCTCCTCTTCCTCAACTTGACAAAAATGGCAATCGAAAATGAAGGAACATCAAGATTTTAACACGATCTTCCTGTTCGAATGCCTCAACTAGCAAAACCTTGTACTATAGAGAAACAACTGAAAACATCGAAGAATTCCGTAATACATTTACTGAAGATGCTTTAAGAAACAATTTATACAATTGATCCAAATGAGTTTCCAGCTCTTGTTGTTACAACTTATCAAAAGAGAAAACAAATGTTGAGACCGACATACGGAAAATATATTTCCTGTCTACAACACTTGACTGATGTTTTTAATAAAATTAAAACAAACAAAAAGTCGAATCGGCATAAAAATTGCATCATATATAGGATTCATCGATACAGGAAACGATGTGTATGGTTAATATGAAGAATGAAAAGAGCAAAAAATGAAAGAACAAAAACAACGAAAACAAAGCAAAAACAGCAGAAACTACAATAGCGAAAAAAGTCTTTCATCCGTTAAAAAAGTAATTGATAAATTTGAACTAGGACCATATGCAAACATTAGCGATATGGATGAAGATCAATTAGCTAAATATGCTGCAGATGATTCGAATTATTTTTCTGATATATTGCAAAAATATCATTTACTTAACGAAGAAGATTTTCGTAAGATGATCTTTGCAATTCATCGTAATAAGGGTAGTATTATAACGGATGATCCAGATTTGAAAAATCTTTCTGCAAACGTACATAAACTTATAAGAAAAGAAGAAGAATGTTATGCTCCTCCTGGTGCTACTGGAAGTGGTGTCCCAAGCACTGGGGGAAGTGGTCTTATTGCCTGTCCTAACAATATTCTCGATGTACAACGATTAGAAATTCTGATTGGAGGAATACGAGCTGGAAATAATTCTCGGGAAATAATGAAGGAACTGATAGTTGTCAGCGAATATTTACAGGTGGTATCATGGACATTAGCGTTTATCGATCTCTTATCGATGAAATTGTTGATGGTTATTATAGTTACTAATTGTGGCCATTATTAGATAAATGAATAACAAATAAGATGATCATACACAATGTTAAACGCGGACCTGTAATGGTCAGGGTGATGACTTCAAGATTGCCAACCAATATAGAACAACTTACAGAGATGGACTCGGTAATATTGTTCAGGGTTTATTTAGATGGAAAGCCCCAAAATCAATACCGATTGCAAAACATTTATCAATGAAATCTATTGATGTGGTTCGGGGAAAACACTGACGCAAATGGTAATGTTGCAAGGAAAGTGGTTTCGGTTGTCAAATAACGATTCGCACGATTAATACGACGAAAACCACAGCCATTACCAAGTGATGCCTGCAAATGTTAGTAAATTAATAAACAAATCAGCAGATCAAAACTTAGCGGCCTTGGCTGTAAACTAATTGTGTTCAGAAGCAGAACAAATATAACTATTTCTCTGATAGAAGGAAGTGGCCTTCGTGTTCCCTTGACTTATCAAGGCGACCATGATTTAGATCATGACAAATTATAATAAAGACGTTTAATCGTGTATCCGACCCAACATTCGACATGGAAACACCAGTTCTCAAAGATGAATCCATGCGCGATTATCAGTATTATTCTTTTGACGCAAGCCAACCAAATCAGCGTGAAATTATCGAACTTCAAGTTCAGGATACAAGTAGATATTTCTTATCCACCGAAGCATTTATTGAAGTAGAAGGTAACATTTTAACAACAAACGATTCTGAATATAACGTCGCTGACAAACAGTTTCGTTAATAACGGAATTATAGCCTTGTTTGACAGTGCAAAATATATTATTGATGGAGGAAATATTCAAAATATTCAAAAAGATGTTGATGTTGCTACATCAATAATAGGTTTAGCAAGATATTCTGTTGATTATACTAAATCATCCGGTGCAACAATGATGTTTGCTAATGATACTTCTGACTTTCCAAAATATATGAACTTAAATACGAGATGATGCAGGAGCCGCAGAAACATCGGCAGTAATATCACAAAATGCAAATTACAATTTAGGATGTGCAACACTTCGAACAATGTTGAGCAATGTCCGTAAAAGATTTATATGCGCAATTCCGTTGTCTCACATATTTGGATTTTGTGGAAATGTTATAAACATTATTTCTGTGGCTAAACATAAAGTTATACTTGTTAGAAGAGCTACGGACGATGATGCTATCTGGCGTAATGGTGCTCTAAATACTAACAAATCTCTCGCTGTGGATGCCGGTCATGACTCCAACAATTGCTGAAGAACAAGCATTACTGTCTTTTATTTATCAAGGCGGTAAATCAATAGTGTCATGGTTGACAGTAACAACAGACAGTGTTCAAAGTAATATCAATGGTTTATTTGCATGACAAAGAGCATCACAGCGAGGTGTTTCCGCACCTTGACATAGATGTATTGCACTACAAAATACTGAACGAGTAAACTCGCAAGAAGAAAGTCATATGAAATTTGACAAACGTAATGGTCAACAAGAACCATCTGAAGATATATTGTTAAATTTATATATATATATATATATATATATATATATATATATATATATATATATATATATATATATATATACTAGTTTGCAAATATCACAATTAGATTTTACAAATTTATATCCGATTTATTATTTTGCACTGGAACTTCTTGATTTATCTAGATATATGTCGTTGATTTTCGTTTTTAAGCACGCTTAAAATGACAAGCTGGAGCTGTTCCTAATTACATTTCAATTTCTGTTATACGATGCTACACGAAGGTGCTGACGGACGAATAAGAGTCATTGATGCACCAGTAGAAAACATGTAATGTTTTCAAAATTAGATCACTCGCAGATATAATAAATGTCTTATCATTCTGTAAATATTACTCTGACTCTGAAGGTGTTGGCGGACGAATGAGGGTCATTGATGCACCAACGCTATTTCCGACATAATCAAATCAGGCCATATATTTTCACTGCTTGTTGAAATATAAGCATTATCCCAGCCGCGACCTTTGGGATCATAACAGCGGCTGCATTAGGAGCTGTCGGAACAGCTACGGGTATGACACTAAAGAAAGCAAGGTCCCAGACTTTCAG
Organism: Unio pictorum; assembly: GCA_030141615.1. NCBI lineage: Eukaryota > Metazoa > Mollusca > Bivalvia > Unionida > Unionidae > Unio > Unio pictorum. Next base: position 1,250,643 of record JARLTB010000080.1, read on the forward strand.
GGACCTCATTGGTATGGAAAAGGTCCGAGACTTCCAAGGACGGTTTAATATTTACCATGTCACATATTGGTTTAATCGATGCTGCTAAAAATTCAACAACAAAAACTTTAGAGGTGTTTTTATGCGAGATCCGTTACCTTCAAGACCAGATAGTACTGAAACCGGTATTATTAATCTCGATGACAGCGTTAGTCCAGGTACCCATCGGATCGCATACCGAATTGATCAACGTGTAATTGTTTCAATTCGTACGGGTTAGTCCTGCCAAAAGAATTTATTGAGTATTTAAATCCTCACAAAATATGGATCTTGTATTCAACATTACCAACGCTGACATTAACCGACTCACCAATATGCGGCTGAGAAGTAATTGATGTACGTGATCAAAATCAGCCAAACTACATACTAAACGTTTACACGAATACACGAGTAATCGCTTGTTAAACAGATCTTAAAGCATAATGGTAGATATTTATGGGAGATATTTCTCGAAACCAGAACCAAGTTGTTACCGTCATTATAAACAATCACAAAATCGCCTTTGATTACCCCATCATAAGTCTTGTATATCAATTTGTGACAAAGACACTTTTTTTCATCAGTAAATCTGTCATAACCAGTACTACCTACCACTCCGACTGCTTTTTCAGTCGAACTTTCATAATAATAACATCACGAAATGCTTCAAAATTCTTAATGGGATATCTCACAATTTGTTTTTTCCATTTATATATAATATTATTTGTTTATATTATAATTTACAACTTACACGAATAATAGTTATCTTTTAAATCATAAGATCGCTTAAGCTCTCTGTATCTTTGACCGCCACATTGTACACACAACTTCGTTTTCTCTCTAACTCCAACCCCACAAAAGGAAGAACGGTTTTTGTTCTAGCATTTCATTACTAACGCCTTGTTAATGCTGTCCACAAACTTCATTTACCCACGATTAGTTACAAGGGGTTGAAGACCCGATCATCACCCACCTGCATTGATTCTTTATTTCGTGATTGTATAAATATAATACTTTTTATTTAAATATTTCTTTAAAATATAACATGGAGGAGTTTGAGAGATTATCCACAATCAAGCATCGGAAAGCTCTAATGTCTGAATCTAGTTTTGACCTTGACCGTGATGTTGGGGCATTTCACGTATGGTCCACATTCAAAATGATACGCGATGACTTTATCATTGACGTTACAATGAACGATGAACGAGCGAAAACAATTTTTGAATATCTCAATGATAAAAATATTTTCTCAGAATACAATTTATTGTGCAATCAGAAACAGTATCCAAAATGTGATCCTGTTTTTTTTAAAATGACAAAACAAACCCTAGGCTGTGTTAAATAAAAATCCCAAACCAGGAAAGTTAACTGGGATTGATGAACCATATAATATGCGAGCATAACCTGTAACCGCGGTTGTTTATGGAATTTACTCGTTAAATAATAAACCTGATATTAATGACCTTGCTCCGATGAAATTTTCAAAATGTAACGGTGTAGCTGAGCGAGTAATCGAACATTTTATAAACGCGATACGTGCGAATGGGTTAACTGATCTAACACGCAAACAAATAGACGAGTGGGCTGAATTAGAACAAAATACTGGACCTACAATTAATGATGTATATAAGTTAGAGAAAATACTTAAATTTCATATAATAGTAAAAATGACAACAGGAGAAATTTTATACGATTCGAAATATAACTCAAGAGGAGCTCCAATAGATATCATTGATCATAATGCGCACGCGTGGACTAACGCAGTAACAATATTTTAACGAGAACTAACCGTAAGATTTTACCAAGGAAATATGTTTGATTTTATTTACGAAGTGAAAATGATCCTGTATCAGTATGGCTATTTCAAAGTGATGAACAATATGATCACTTTGTACAACCTAAACGTGAAATGTACCTTCTAGAATTTCTCCACAAAAAAGAGATAGATCTTACGCCGAAATTTCTAACTGACAATATTGACGAGTTGTTGAGCAACTGTTTCACCATTCCGTCAGTTGCAGCTCAATTTGCAGAAGAGAAAAATTCTTGGAAACCAACACGAATTTCTTGAAGATGTGCAGCTAGCTGATGTGAATACGGACACGGTAGATTGTGGAATCCTAAATACGATCACAACGAAGTTGTATCCATGGATATGGTCGGGTGCTATCCAGGACGTTTTTTTTGTTACGGAATATGTTCTAGATATTGTAACCGTTTTGAACTTCCCCGTCACGAAATGACAAGAGTATTGATAAATAAACTACCTAATTGTTATCAAACTGGACTCGCTAGTGTTGTACCATTCGAGTTTTCTAACAGTAGTAATCTCATCTGTTATGGTTTGGTAGGCATTTCTCTAAAATATACTGGGCACTATTAGTACAAGCAGTCGAATCGAAACAATTCATTTTATCACATCACATCATGTGTATGATCTGTTCCAATGTAAATGGTAGTTTGATACGAGGTTATCAGGGAGCCACGTTGGTACAGTCCAAACTGCAATAAGTTGACAGTTAATATACATTATCCATATTATATCCCTGTCTCAGGCATACACATATATTCAACATTATGCGATTGGTGTAAGAAAGATCATATTTCAAACGAGGTAAGCGAATGTATGATAACTTCGACTATCACCATCATTTCAGTAAAAATATACCTGTCACATTCGTTAAGACAGATATCAGATTTTAAGTTAGACAGCTAGACAAATAGGGCGGGTTAGGGATCTCTTTAGGAGGAACATTAGAATGTTTTAAAATGTTTTATTAGATATTTGAACAAGAATGATGGATGGGAGATCGGGTACAATGAATTAGTATCCCCGACCCTAACATTCTCTCTAGGTATTTTTGATTTCTTAGGTTATGTGACTCTTATCGAAGTTTCTTAGGCCTTACATTGACCTTATCTCGTCATCATATGCTCATATTGATCATCTTTTAGCTATACGATATTGGTTGGACATAAGGAAACATTATTTTCTGAATATTCGCATTAGTGATATATATATTTATATATATATATATATATATATATATATATATATATATATATATACACAAAACGTTGAGTCTTGACATGTTTTGGACCAATTATAATACTGACGTTTAGATACTAGAGACCCATGTATCGATTGATCCTTTTTGTCTTTAATAGAAAGCACACCTTATATACTGAGGTAAACATCTGCTGTCAAAATAGTAGAAACAAATGAAATCAAATAAACGAATAAAATAAATTCCTAGATGAATAAATAAATCAATGAATAAACGGGAAAATGAATTAAACTTATAATCAGTAGCCTCAGGTTGAATCTAACCTGCATATTACAGGTCTACCCTTTGATCTTCGTCCACTAGAAATGTTGTGTGTTTTTATACTCCATATAGGTTCAGTCGCCTTTTTTATACCCCCTTGGAGTCCACCCGGCTCACATAAAGTATCTTAAATTAATATTACCCAGCACTTGCTGTTTTGAAGAATGAAGTCGTTGTGCAGATATATCGTTTGTGATCGCGCTAATAGCTTGCCATACAGTAGTACGAGTTACCAAGTTATTAAAGCAATTATCACAAACAACTGGAAGTCTTGTAACCCATTCTCGACATCTTACATCTTTCTGAATTAATTCTTTTGCGTAATGATATCCAAATAATCGCTCAGCAAGAGTTCGATTAAATCGTTCAACGATTGCCTGATCACGATGAACAGCCCTGAGGGTTTGGGGTTGTAGATCTGGCCCAACTGGTGCCTCACTGCGTGTCGTAAGAGGCAACTCAATAGAGACAACAAGTTTGCCGTGGGTTGCGACCGGTGTTGGGAAAAGAAAGGATCCTGGTAGTTGAGCGAAGGCTTTGCCGATGAAATACACTGATTTAGCTTCTACTTCTCCTAGACGGGCGGTCAGATGGGCCCGGTCTCGACAAATCAGCTGGTCACACAGATCCCTACGAAGTCTTTATTTACTTGCCCACCATCTTTATCTTTTTTCTTGTATCTCTCTTGATATGACCGTTGCCCCTAGATTATAGTTTTTAGTTTTCCCTTTCCCAAGTTTTAGAAGACTTCCTAGAAGGCGGTGGCTTAACGGGTCAATTTGAAGGTAATTCTACTGAACATAGAAGTTGACTTCACGAGTCAATCATAGGTAATTTTATCTACTGATTATAGCAACTGTGTAGCCCTGGCACTTGAACAGTGTCTCCTCGTTGTGCTCCATGGTACTCGGGAAACATGGGTGCTGCAATGTTAACAAATCATCATCGAAATGTTAAACAAAAACCAAAACAAACCCCTATTGGAATCTGATGACGAACCATCTAGTGTGTAGTCATTTCCACGTTTCATGGGTATTCAATTGAAAGATTTAACACCACTTGCAGCACTGTCGCCCTTTTGTAATAGAAAACAAAAACATTACGGGATTTATTGGCAGACAAAAACGTGTGAACAAATTGAAATCGGACTACTTTCTTCCTGAGAGTGAGCGAAGGGGTCAAACAGAAAATGTCAAGAAAATGAAAACATTCTTCGATATTCTAGTGACGTCATTCCATCAAACTTCTCTCAATGCGTCCAAAGGCGTGATTGCGCTGACGTGACTTGGCTGGAGTCAACCACACAGATATCATCAAAGGGATGAAAATTAAAGTGTCACTGCATTACGTAGAATACGTATTAAACGTAATAACAATATGCAGGACACCAACACGTTTCTACTAACCATCAACAAACCAAAAGTACCCAAAATAGTCAAAGTTGGATTTTTGCAAGTGAAGGTCGAGATCTACATTCCCAACCCCCTTTGATGCTATAAGTGTCAAAAATATGGAAATGATGTTCACAAGTCAAAGTATATGGCCGATGCGGAGACCATTCTGATCTTGAATCTAATTGTAGAGCAACTCCACATTGTGTCAACTGCGACAAGGAGCATAACGCCAATTCCAAGGAATGTAATATTTGGAAACAGGAGAAGGAGATTCAAAAGGTAAAGTATACATCAAACAATCCCAATCCAGAGGGCAGAAAACGTGTGCAGATACAAACATCCCTTCCTTGCCCATCCTTTCCCTCTGTCGTTAAAACAATTGCAAAAGCACGAAGGACACTCAAACACAGACAAATATACCCGATTCAACATCAAGTGCTAAAATCCCCTATTACCAACCACAGGAAAACACAGCATCTACACAAACAACGTTCAATAACACCCCAGCACTGAAATCACCAAGGACAAATTATAAATCAGAAGCAAATAAGCAGCAGAAGGGCTCAGATGATTCCATCAAATTACACAAACCTACTAACAAGAAATACACACCCGTACTTTCTCCACACCAATAACCACACAAATTCCCTCTGCGAATTGTCTAAGGAAGTTTCACAATTTCCAGCTCAACCTTATAATGAAGAAGATCATCATACAATGAAACTGTCGTGGACTTAAAGCTAGCCACAATGATATTCTGCTTTTAAATGAGCACGATCCTTCCCTGCTATGTTTACAGGAAACATTTCTGACAGGGCCGCATGAGGAGTTTATGTTGTTGTGAACAACAGAGCCCCTCACGGAGTCATCCTTTTAAACACATTCATAGTCCAAAAGCAGCGAAGACATTGCTGTAAACGTCATTCTACAACAAGTGATTATCTCTTGCACTATTTACATACCACCAAATATAACAACCTCATTCCAAACGAAGTAGACAATCTTGTTATCCTCGGGGATTTTAATGCCCATAACATTCTATGGGATTAAATTATATAAACGACATAGGCCATAAAATAGAAGATTCATTTCCAGTCACTATCTGTATCTATATAACATTAAATCATCGACATGTATACACCTAAGGAACGACTACATACCCGTGTATAGATTTGACAGTTTGCTCTCCTTCGCTGCTTAGACTATGAATGGAAGGTTGATGGTGACCTTCACAGCTGTGATTACTTTCAAATCAACCTTAAAAATGTCAACTCTAAAATTGATGACGTAATTTCACAATGAAACATAAAGAAGGCCGACTGGGCTACTTTTGAAACACTTTGTAAAACTAGACTAAATGATGATACAGTATTCGACGTTATTAATCCTATACAGCATGTCACTTCCATTTTAATCGAGATTGCAGAAGAATATGTTCCAAAGTCCTCACCTAACAGTATTAAATCGAAAAACCTTAGGTAATCAAGGAATGTATACAAGCCATCAGACAACGTCGAGAAGCATTTAAAAAATTCAACAATCGTCCAACGCCCGAACATGTAAGCAAATACCGTATTTTCCGGGCTAAAGCTCGCCGCACAATCAAAGGATGTAAACGTGCATCATGGAAGAAATATATATCTTCTTTAAACTCTCGTTCCTCAATTAAAAAAGTTTGGTACACTATTCGAAAAATAAATTTAAAAGGAAACAACAAATCTCTATGACACCTGAAAACAAACAATAACAATTTTAGTACGAAACGTGACATACCAATATTCTTTCAGAAAGTTTATCTAAACATTCTCATCATCTAATTATTCAGAAGCCTTGCGACGATTAAAAAATCAGAAAGAAAAGTCACGTTTAAAATTCACATCCAACAACTCTGAAAGATATAACCAGCTGTTTTCACTATTGGAGCTTAGGGAGGCTTTAGACAAGGCCCATGATACAACTACTGGGCCTGATGAAGTACAATACCAGTTCTTGAAACACCTCCCAAAATCGTCACAAACATCTCTTGGGAAAATCTTTAATGATATATGGATTGATGGCAATGTACCTAAGAGAGGGAAAGAAGCAACAGTAATACCAGTTCCCAAACCAGGTAAAGATATAAGTGATCCTAACAGCTATCGACCCAATGCACTGACAAGTTGTGTATGCAAAACAATGGAATGAATGATTAATTCTCGGCTAGTATGGTACTTGGAGTGTAACAATTAAATATCTCCTTTCCAAAGTGGCTTCTGTTTTGCTTTTAGTACCAGAAATCATCTGATCAGACTAGACACATTTATTCTCGATGCATTTATCAAGAAGGAACATTTAGATGCAGTTTTCGTTGATTTAGAGCAGATTTATGGCACAACATGGAGGTACGGGACACTAAATGACCTGCACGATCTGGGTCTAAAAGGCCGTCTGCCCTTCTTTATATCCAATCAACGGTACATGTCAATGCTGTATGTTAAGGAGGACAGATGAAACAATCTTGACGATATCCATCACCCTCAACTAAAGATCATTTCACTGCGTTAATATACATACGCCATACGGTTGATAACAAACGATATTCTACCTATTTTACTGGGGTTGTCGACAACCTGAAGTTTTACCAAAACGGTGAAAATGTGCAAATATAATGTTTCCAAATGTTGCAAGGTACACCGAATGAACACTTAAGATGTAGTATCGTTATATGAGGGGCTGCGATATATTGCTTCAATTTATGGATGTCTTGCTACATTTTCGTTATATTCAAATAATCCATTTCAGCTTCTAAACACTGTTTGAATGTAAGCCTTTCAGCATATTACCAAAATGATTGACTTGACGCCATAAAGGCAGGATGCATATAATGGCAGCTGATTATAAAGATAGGGTTTATTGATGCGAATGATCTTGAGGCGTTAATGTCAGTCTTTGAATTAAATGTGATGCAGCGTTTACCTGCCTACTACAAACAATTCATTGAAAGAACCGAATAAAGCAGATGTATAAAATGTTCTTTTTGATGGACAGCTATAAAAGATCAAGACAGCAAAATATAATTTACTTGACTGGCAAATCAATGAAAGGTCATTGAAGACAAGCACATTTATAGCTCATAGTATAGCAAGATGTTGATACATCCGACCCTAATTATTACATGCATTTTACATACCGAATGGTCAGTATTGACACAAAGAGATGCTCAAAGTTCAAATGCAACCCCTTTCTCTCTGAGGCAGTTTTAAATGAGAAACATCATGTGTTAAACAGCTTGATGCAATAGAAAATAGCTGTAATCACAACGTTTGAAATATTTTACTTTCCTTGAACCTGCGTGCCTGCTCGTATGGGTTGATAGCTCTTCTTCCCTAGCCGAATATGATATCTCAGTCTGGATACATTGAAGTGACTTTTGGAGATGTATATGCCTCACATTAATTTCAAGAACACAGGCCCGAACTACCTAATATACTAATATATCCATCTCCTCATTTATTAAACAATTATCAGCTGAGGAAAAAGCACGCATCCTTTAATTAAGAACATTTACATAGGAAACATTACTAAAGTTTCAATTGACAGCTTACCCGCAAGTATTATACTGTGCGTTATATTCTTTATGCTGTAGAAGCTAAATAGGTACGTGGTTGTCTTTGAGCCGTTATAGTTCATTTGGTAGCTCGTAGGACTTGTAGTAAACGAATAGTGGCAGATTTGGATACCTACCCATGTATGTCCTGATTGGAAAAAGGCAGCGTGCTAAATAGTACAGGTTTCTGAACGTTGTAGAAAGGTATGGAAATATTTTCAGCTTTTGGTGTCAGTATGTGCTCCTATTGGTGTAAAGAAAAGTAATATATAAATCGAGGAAAGTGAAATCAATAATACAGGCAATTGTTTATGCTGCATTATCCCAAACAATTATCAAATCAGTCAAAGTATGCCTTTCGCATTCGTTTAAAATAGTTAAAGCTTTAGATTTGTGGTCATTACTCGTGCAGTGTATTCGAAAGTCAAGGGGAAGATGTTTCTTTATTAAACGGATAAAGAAACTCTTCAGCAGTTCAACGTAAATAAAATATTTTTTGAGTGAGACTGTTAAACAAGAAAGAAGGATGACAGATATATTCAGTAATAGATCACAGATATTTGAAATACATTTTAATTAGACATTCAAACAGGATGTATGATAAAGGAGTAGATTCAATATTTTTTTTTTATCCACCCCCAACACTTTTTTGCATTCTTGTTTTCCTACTGTATGTGTCTCTAATAGACTTTTCTTTGGCCTAGCATGACCCTTAACCCGTCATCATACCCTCACTGGGATCATCATCGCGTCGTACTATAATGTTTGGAAATAAGGGTATAGTATTTGCTGAAAATCTGCATTGGCAGCAAATCAATTCAAGCCCAGACAGGTACTGGTTTTTGACCAGGTATAATGTTGACCTGTTGATACATGAGACACGAGTATTGCTATGTCTTTAATTTTTCACTGTAGCCTCACATTATCTATCGTGGTGAACATATCATGGCAAAATAGTAAATAAAGGTGTAATAAATAAACAAATAAATCTCTAAAGGAATGAAATAACCAGTGAATTAATGTGCAAATTAATATGACATAAACATTCGCAACTATATTACAATCTTTGTAAGCACTTGCTACATTTATCTGATTCAAACGAAAAACGCGTCGACATTAACCTTGATCTTTGAATGCGAAAACATGTCCGGGATACTAGATCTGATATCAAATTATTTAACTTAAAAAATAAATTGCCTCCAAAAGTTTTAATCGCTAGTATATGCATTTGTTTCGACAACTTAAGAATGGTCAGTTATCATGTGACAGAACCCTTCGAGAATGCAACTGAGAGAAACGATTTTGTATCAATTGTTGTTATATCAATAACAGTGGCTAAATTGATAATACGGGATAGGGGCAAATAATTTAACAAAAGAAATTCATGTTATGCTTGCTGCTGAAAATGGTTTAGAAACGTTTGGTTGTAAGCAGAAGGAGTGTCAATTAACCACTTCGACAGCCCATATATCAGTTATGTGACCTGATGACCTACATATGATTAACGCACTTCCCTTCCTGTGACATTGATTAGAAAAAGTGCCTTAATGTACTCTACGCAAGTACGCAGCCTTACGTCCAAGAGGTAGAATGTGTGTCCTTGACTCATTTAAGTAATAAGACTAGCTGACTTCAACAGGCAACTTTTGGAAGAAAAGCTTGTAGGAGGTCTTACCTTTGTCCAGAGTATATGAGAATCACATTGGATGAGGAAAACTATCCGTGTCATCAAACGTTTGAAAGCTTATCAATTCTTTTAGATGATTTGCAATAATCAGATTCAAAGTAAAACTGATATTGGCAATTTCTCCTGTTTGAATTATAGCCGATACACGCCTGTATCTCTCTCAATCCACACACCCCGGCGTGATGCGAGCCTCTCCAGTTTTACAATCTCCCCAGGTATTTTTAGCACTCTGAATTTTAAATAATCATTTCTTTGTGGCTGTTGTTGTGTGGGTCAAACAGGCAAATATAACCTGGTCCTAGGTTCATATTTCAATGGCGGAACTCAACGTCGGCTCATGTACTTTGATAGCGATATGTGATACTCTTCCTGTTGCAGACTTATTTCTGCGTTGAAGTTCATCATTGATTCGTTAAATTTGAAATTTGATATGATCCTGTTAGAATGCCAACGAATTTTGAATGAGGGAATGTCTGGAACTTGCTATCAGTGCTGGTAGTATACGCGAATAAATAAATTCTTAGCACATAATTCAATAAATGAAATTGCTCTGAGATTTGGAAAACTTTAATAAAGTTGCAATTGTGCCAGTCTGATCTCAAGTGACCGATCATTGGGTGTTTTTACCGGAGTTGGAAACAAAATCTAATTACGGCTATGCAGATGTCGCTGATATTATTCAGGACGTCGGCGGCGTTGTGTTAGCCAATATCTGTTCCAGACGATTAGTTATTTTGACGGTCATTATAAAAACGTTGTGGATCCTAAATGGGGAGTAGGCGACGTTGTAGGGTGCTTTCTAGGGATTCCGATAGTAAATAAAACTAATTGCACAACATTAACTGTATTATAATACATAGTTGTTTAATCCAGTTGACATTATCGACATTGAACTCGACTCCTCGTGCTATATTACCCGTACATGTGGATAGTCGCTTTGCGATAATATAAAAGATACCAACTGCGCCGAAAACAGAGACAATTATTTCTATCACTTCCGGTATTAGATACGTTGATGACGCCAGTGAGGACGCCATATATACAATATTGTCGTGACGTTGATTCTTCTGCGGTAATCATTTGGTTTGTCATATGTTCGTCGATTTGTTTAAACGATGCCTTCCACACACATGCTTGTTTATATCTGTAAGATTCTGTAGGATTCATCGTTATTCTGTCGTATATACTAAGTTAACAATTTAAGTGTTTTCAGAAACCAAAGTAATGTCGCTGAGGTTAATGTTATGTATATGAATATTGTATCGGTATTATGATTGAAAATGACTATGACAGTTACAGAAAGTCTCTCGGTGAAATGAAATCCTTGAACGTTTTGAAGTTTAATCGTCGAGCAGCTTAGCATTGATTATTTCAAAACTGTATGTGGGGAGTTTCAGAGAAATATTTCTGATATTCCCAGTCCTTGACCATAACGATTTCTTTGTCATCTTTAATCCCGTGCCTTTTTGCAGGTCTTTAGACACTGCCCGGTTGCTTTTTCCATTGCCATCCCGGCAGCTGCATCAGCGACAATCAGTCCTACACCAGTTGCTAGAATTTCATGGCGCTATTGAAGAGTCTGAGCAGATGTTCATTCAGAGATAATTTATTTGGGCCTTGCAAATTGATTCCGAGTGCACCATTTTAAGCTGTCCGTGTGTCAGGGTGACATTGGCGTGTCGATATGATATTATATTATTATGAATGATTTAATTATATATTTCAACTGGTCTATCAATGACTCTCATTCGTTCACCAGCACTCTCGAGCAGCTTTATTTTGTTTGACAGTCTAATCGCAATTGCTCTGTAACCTTTAGCTGGCACAGGATCAACATTATCTCTAACATGTAGATTAACGAATGACCTTTTGAATAACTCCGGATTTAGATAGGATGCAACGTTATATAATATGCACACCTGAGTCAACATTTTGATCATGCCCCATTAATCTTATCAAACTATGACACACCCGAGCAATGATGTTTTTGTCTAATTCAGTATTATGTCTTCAAATGATTCTTAATGTCCATTTATCCTCAGCGAAATCGTATAAACTGCTATTATTTCAAACACCATTGGGTTTGCTGTCTGATCTAACTAAATAGAGGTACACTAAAATACCACGAATATATGTCGTGGTGCTGAAATTCCTTGCTGTAATGCGATCTGCCATGAAAGTGACCTGGCTGAGCCCAGAGCTGTGTCATTATCAGCCATGTTAACGTTGATTCACCACCACTATCCATGAACGATAAAAACCGCGTTTCTTCTGCCAGTGACGGAGCGTTTGTTGACATCCATAATGCCAGTTTTGTTAGTTTTGTTTTAACATCACCCCCTACCAACACCAACAATCTCAACGCGTCAGATTGCGTTACAGTCGGTGGTGTCTCCAACCAGTGCAACCGTATGTTTGGAAGATAACATTTCTAAAATGTCCGCCAAATCCGAAGATATAGGATATCTGTAATCCGCACATGCAAAAAAAACTTAGATTGTCGTGTTGCGAATCCTAATTTGAATTCTGAAATAGTATACTGCAATGTCTCAGAATCAGCAACAGGTCGTCGCATCGTCGTTTCAGCTACTAGAAAAAACAGAGCTAAAATGTACTATAAGATACCGCATATCGCCAGGGTGGTCAGCATTAACTTTCACGAACATCATTGACGGATTGGCGGACCGTGAATAGTCATCGCTGTATGGCTAGCCTGATAACTGTTGTAGCAAAGTATATGATATCGAAGCATGCCTCAATTTCTCTACCTTAGATGATATATCTTGCACTGTTAAATGACGCCACAATACGACTGTTAACAAATCCACATCGTTCATTTGCTGCATAAGTGGTATCACTATATTTCACAAGTTTGGCCTGCATCCACACTCGTTCAGTTCTCGTGCTTCATAAGAATAATACTGATAATCACGCACAAACACATCCTTGAGTCTTGGTGCGTCCATGTCAAACGAGAGATCAGATACACGATTTAACATTTTATTAAATTCCTTCTTATAATAGTTTTTTGTCGTCTAAAAAATGCTCTATCACAGATCAATACGTGGCTGATCAGTGCCGATGACGGGCCAGACCACTACCCGCTATTTGATTTCCTGTTATATTATTTTCTATCGTATCAGCTTGTTTGTTTTGTCAGCTACAATTTTAGTCGTTCATCTGCAGCTTGGTTTTTTCTATTACTGTCACTTCCTGGCATCTCCTCGGTACTGGACAGATCAACTGGCTGCGATTAAATATTTCGTCGTACTAATCGCGATAGCCTGTCATTGACCGCTGAGATTGCTTTACCAGCGGCATCATGTAGAGCGCGAATATCCTTATCATGAACAATTTTAATTACTTTCATTCGCAGTTGTTTTGACATTAGGATCACATTTGGCTATATGTTTCTAATTAAAGATTGAACAATATCACCAATACCATCCCTGTAGATAATTGCATATGCTAGTAATTGTGAATGTATCACCCTGACCTTTTCAGGTCCATGTTGGGCATTGTAGATAATCATCAAGTTTTGTTGCACCGATCTAACTGATCAATAGTTGTAGCAGCCTTCGGTAATTTCATCGATAAGTGCCAGATAGACGTTAATGTCCATAACGCTGCCATAAATGCTGTCAAATCGCATTTTCCTCAAGGATGTTGTTGCCGGCTCCTCATCAGCCAATCAAAATTTCTAGTCAATCAACATCAGATAGGACGTTATTGGGACAATTTTTCTCATAACATCTCCAGAGATTCAGCGAATGTATTTCTTTTGAACGACAAGGATTTGTTTGCGCATCACAAGTAGCAGGTCCACTGCCTGTGGCTTCTTATTCCTCATTAGGACGTAGTCTGATTCGTGATTTTTTTAGCGATAATATTTCTGTAAGTAATGGAGTTTTTTTTTATTCTGTTATTTTTAGCACCGTGTTCCAGCAACGGAAGAAGACCTTTTGCAGCTTCTATAACCGGTTTGAACAATTCTGATGCACCTTCTGTAAAATTAACTTGCGCTTCCTGAAGTTTCCTTAGCTGATGTTTGACAGAATCACGAAAACGTTTGGTATTTTTTAATTGAATGTTGTCGCTGTCTATAAAGGTATAGCTGTACGAGACTCCATAGTTAGCGGAGAATCACTTATTATTATGACAACACCAATTTATTTACACACCACCGGTCAGTGGATGTATTAAAATGCACAATAAATAGTCAATCCAGTAAACACAGTGACACGCTCGGCCATTAATGTTTTGCACTATATGAATTCCCTGTCACAGTATAAAATATATTCAGCATTAAGGCATATATATTTATCTTATTCTCCTTCACTCCATAAACCTCACCGTATTCTCTCCAGTATACATATGCTTTCTACTCACCTGTATCTCTCCTATCCAGCCAATTCCTTCTCTCCTTCCGACTTCCTTCCCAACTCCTCCTAATTGACTGGTCCTTCTCCAATTTCTCCTTCTTGACTTCTTTTCCGACCTGCCTTCGATTCAGAATCAACTTCTCCACTAGCCTTTATTCCGTATTCCTCTTTAAATCTCGGGAGGAAACTATATGACAGATATTACCAGTTCCTACCCAATACTAACCTGTTGAAAACTAACTTCGCTTCCGTAAGATATTTTGCCCGATATTTGCTTCTCAATCACTGCAAGTAACTGAAATCTACTAAGCGTGTAAATATTAAAATTTATACAAGTTGAAAAATCAGTAAGAAATATTCAAACTACATAGTATCGAAAATATCTCACATCTGTTCACTTATAATTCATAACAAAAAAAACTTTAGGTCGCAAAGACAATATTTATGTCTAATTCAGGTCTGCGACGAACCCCCACTGTGACATGTGACGTGTAGTGTTATACCGCCATTATGGAATGCGTGTTATGGTTGGTGTTTGGTTCTCCCAATATTGTATCTATGTTATTATAGAAGTCCCACCCAGACTCGATTTTATAAGAAGTGAAAGTAGTGAGAGAAATAGAGAGAGAGAGGCAAAGCTACGAGCCCCCAATCAGCAATGTCGACAGTAAAATTATTGAGTACACAAAAGGTGATATTCAAATGAATTACACTTTAATTCAATTCAATACTCAAATGATAATAATTTCCCAATCACTCTTCTTTCTGTCGATAGTGATTGCATATTGCATTATTTGATTTATAGTGTGAGATATTTTTCACAGATTAGAATTACATCGATGGCCTACTGTTGAAACATAACTAACTGTTGAAACATGGCTTTAGAAACACCGATATATCAAATTGTTATTCTACCCTAGGTTATTTCATATCATGAGTCATTAAAAAAATATGACAAGTACATATTAATAATCCCTAATTTCTGAATGAGTAAATAATGTTATACAATGTCATTGAAATTTGCTTATTCTTGATTCCTAGGTCTGTCAGCATGTCATGTGTACCACATTTGAATTCTCACCCCATCACTGGATCAAAACGTTTGTCAGCCAGCAGTGAATATAGATAATACAAACAATCTTATGATCATTCTTTCCACCATGATCACCACAACTCTCTCTCTCTCTCTCTCTCTCTCTCTCTCTCTCTCTCTCTCTCTCTCTCTCTCTCTCTCTCTAGTTTGGGGTCCTGATTAGTAAGAAAGGTAAATAAAGCATAAAGACAGTGAAAAGCAATCCAAGACTTTTTAAATTCAGGCCTGATTTTATTTAGTGTTCATGTTCTGCTTATTCAGTTGTCGTTTTCTGGTATATCACTAGTCACACACAACTATTCTTAAGCGGCGCATGCATCAAAGAGTCCATTTCTGACTGGTTTCGGAATTCCGGTTGTGGTTGTGGGCAATTGCAGTTGGAATACTGCCACTGAATGCATGGTAAATGTTTAAATCTTTAACTCATCATTGTGCTAGATAATATATTTGGTGAGTACAAAATGTAACATGCATGGTATAAAAAAGCATCCTATACAGAGAATGTGTTTTTTCCTCATCATGCGTTACGATTGGATGCCTTCAGTGTCTCCTGAAAAAAAAAACTACAAAAAAGGATCAATAAACATAGATCTGATAGAATGAGAAAGACACGATAGACACTATTCTTGTAGCAGAACAGTTTTTTTCCAGTGGCAATACTTTGGTGACATTATATTAATAGACAGTTTTCAGTGACGTCAGAATTTCAGATTAGCACGCCGCATTAATGAATTACAAGCTGTTAAGCAGACGCGGAATATACAAAAGTGTCGAAGCCAGTGAAACACAAAGAAAATCAAAGACACATTAGATAGTACATCGAAGGAAATATATATAAGTAAATGCAAAATGATAGATGATTTAGATCCGTATGAAATACTGATGTCTGAGTGGAATACGGAGGAGGTCTTATTCCCATGCATTCAGTATCCATACATAGTAAAGCATCAGATTCTAGGATTCATGCTAAGCGCTTCTACACCTTAAAGCAAATGAAAACATGGCTAGGTCTTGATGTATACATACAATGAATTTAATTCAGAATGGGATAGAGAAGTTGCCGTGTCTGTGACAAATGTATAACAAGTTGTTCTGCGGAAAATAATGCATCATCATCACCATCTCTCTCTCTCCCTCTCTCTCTCTCTCTCTCTCTCTCTCTCTCTCTCTCTCTCTCTCTCTCTCTCTCTCTCTCTGAACGAAACGTACTAGTAGTGTTGCTTCAGCAGCAGAGGTGGTGGACAGACCAACTTTTTAGGCGTCAACGAGGTTTCCTTCTCGTTAATATTTACTAGAAAGGTCTATTTGACAAACTGATGCTTCCTAGTAAATATATAATAGAGGGGTCGATTTGGTAAATTAAGGCTTCCTTGTAAGTGTCCATTTGGCAAAAATAGACGCCATTGTCGTTGGAATCCACCCCCTCTGTTGCTATGGGTTAACAATTCTTTTACGAGATTCAGTAAACGATTTTAACCGAATATTTTATCAAGTCCGACACGATATCGCGCTCGCGGGTCTGATAAAAAATTTATCGTCACAAATCCGTGTGGGATTGACTGAGCGCGACTAAAGAAATTTCTAAATTGATTATGATCCATATCACTGCCGCACCAAGTTTGCCAAATATTTCTAATAGTATGAGTATCAACTCCGTTGAATACGGCAAGAATATTGCGGTTATCTTTGATCACTTTTGTCATTTGTGTGTATCGTTGAGTGACATATATCACGTCAGTTCTTTTATGCCTACCTCTGGAAAATATCTTAGCGGGATTCTTTTGATTGTCTAACATGATATCATTATATACGACTAAATTGTTAATATCTCCATCAATATCATCAATGCTCGGTGCTTCATCGATATCGGTTATAAACTCAATAATACCCTCGCCGGATTCTTCTACCGCTTTGTCTTTAAAATCTTTTAATACATTGTAACATCGCTGATCATCTAGACCTGGTCCTATCAAATACAACTTGTCCAATTTCATCCATTTCATTATTAAATTAAGTAACAGTTGTGTCTTTCCGCTTCCAGATGGTCCGATTATAATCATGCTAATTGAATTCGGCAACATCGCATGGTGTTTAATAGGTTCCCGTCGTCAGGTAGCTGAATAATCAATTACATTCATGTTATTATATATAAATTATGGATCTATATTGTGTGAAGTGTAAGGCGCGTACTGGTACAGATGACTTAACGACGATTACAACTAAAAATAACCGATCAGCAATTTCTGGTAAATGCGTACAATGTAGTACAAAAAAACTTAGATTTGTTTCCAAGGATTTAAAAAAAAAAACGAAGAGGTGATATCGCAGCCAAGCTAGCTAAACTCCCGAGAACACCATGGGCAAAGTATCCAGGAGAAAAACATCTTCCAGGATATAGTTATTGTGGACCCGGGACAAGACTCGATATCAGACTCGATGATCATAACCAACCCCGATCCGGTGAATATCCTATAAACGCCATTGATAAGGAGTGTCATGCTCATGATGTTGCTTATAAAAGTAGCAATCTGCAACACAGACATATCGCAGTTGTGAAATTGATTCACGCGTTAAATTTTATCACTGATAAGTCCTTCAAAGAAAAGTTGGCTTCATGTTTAGTAAAATCGGCTATGAAAGGTAAATTGATGTTAGGTGCCGGTAATTAATAACAACATGGAATCTATTTATTATTCTCCAAAAGGATACTGGAGGGGCAAAGCAGCAATCGGTAAACTCGCTAGCGCCGCGAAGGTAAAATATACCACTGCAGCGGATTGGTTATCCAAACAGGCAATATGGCAAATTTATCTACACAAAACAAATTAACTATTAGCATTTTGATGTGATCGCCCCTAATGAAGTTCATCAGGCTGATATATTATTTCTGCCGAATGATGGTGGTTTCAAATACGCGCTAACCATAGCTGATGTTGCGAGTCGATACAAACAAGCAGAACCGCTAAAGACAAAATCATCAACTGAAGTAGCTTCTGCATTTGAAAGGATTTATCGAAGGGGTCCTCTGCGCTGGCCAAATCTATTACAAGTTGATCCTGGCAAGGAATTTCAGGGAGCGGTTCTATCAATAATGAAGAATCATAATGTCACCATACGACGAGGACATACTGCACTACATCGCGATCAGGCAATTGTTGAACGATTTAATCGTACACTTGCTGAGCGGTTATTTGGATATCAATACGCGAAGGAATTTATTCAGGATAAACGATCTCGAGAATGGGTCAAGAGATTACCAGGCGTAATTACCGCGCTGAATAATGAGGTCACTCGAACGATTAATAAGAAACCTAACAACGCGATTAAAAAGAAGTATATACCCGTACAACCGCAAAAAGATTTTTCAAAACAACCAATACTCGGCAATGTCACTGTTAAATATTTATATGAACCAGGAGAACTCGAAGGTGGCACAAAAAGAGCTACTGATCCTATTTGGAGTATTACCGCACATAAAATATCTAGTATAACACAATCTACGGGTAGACCAGCAATCTATAGACTGGATTTGACAGCTCCTCAGCGAGGACTTACACTTGAACAACTGCAAGTGATACCC
The DNA here is from genome assembly GCA_030141615.1 of Unio pictorum. NCBI lineage: Eukaryota > Metazoa > Mollusca > Bivalvia > Unionida > Unionidae > Unio > Unio pictorum. The sequence goes on from JARLTB010000080.1 coordinate 1,269,712, forward strand.
GAGGATACTCAATTACCGCCGAGTGGTCTTAACTAGCGCCTCTTCGTCTGTTGCACTCAAGACAAGTCAGCATCACATTATCTTTGGTATGATAATACTGCTATTCTTTCTGTCTACGGTAATTGTCAAGGGTCTTTATCCGACCAACACCATTTTATTATACAATTGCAAATTGCGTAGTGATTATTATGTTGTTGTTTCAGTGTGATTATTAATTCAGCATCAATATCAAATCCTTTGTTGTTTTTTTTATCCTGCTGTTTATAACTATAAAGTTTTTTTTCTGATTATGTCAACGCTGACAATATCACATATTGTAGTGTCATTATCATCTAAAACAACTCTTCGAAGCTGATTTATTCTTCGTACTCTTGACACTGCGAGATAAACTAAATTTGACCACTCGATGTGATTATCCACCATCCAAACAATTGTATCTGATATAGTCAATCCCTGTGAAGAATGTATCGTCGCTGCGTATCCTAGCGTCCATGGGGATTTATCAGCGCGCAATGCATCTTCGACGACGCTAATATCAACCAACACAATATCATTTAACACTAAATTCCGCTTGTCTGTCAAGCCTGGAATATCAACTTCAATATTGTTTTCGTGTATCCGAAGGTCTATAACACAACGGTACTGGAAGTGTTGTAAATTTTTATTTATGCGTTTCAAATAACTTCATCTGAAGTGTGTCTCTGACTATCTTTCTACTCGCCACTATCAAATTGTTTGGTCTCCACGCTTCCCAGAAATCTTTTAATGGGGTTTGTGAAATTATTTTATGCGCAATCTCACATTGGATTCTATCCGGTTGTAATCTGATTAGTTTCCTGAACTCGCGTAATTGTTCATCAAGTGCTCTATGATCGGTGTTAATTTCTTCATAATAGTCTACAAAATTTTTCAACCAATCATGTGGGGGTAAACCAGCAAATGGTGGTGGCTGGCCATGATCGCCTCACATTATTACTTTTGTGTTCGCGTGCAATAAACAATCGAGAAATTTTTGTAATACATCTAATGACACTGTGCATATCTCATCCCAAATAATAACTTCAGGAATAAATTTCTCACCCATTCGTTCAGGAGTCCATTCATTGCTTTTCCATCGAAAGAAACTGTGATAAGTACAAGCATGTACCCCTCGTTGTTTCATCTATCTGGCGAATCTGTGAGTTGGTATTAACACAATCATATTTGATTTCCCACGAAATAATTCAATCGCACGAGTCGTCTTTCCTGACCCGCCACAGCCGTTTAGGTAACTGGTTTTATATCGACATATTGGATCAGATATCTGCGGTGCATTAGATAGTTATGATATTGTATCACCTTTCAAATATTTATCTTCAATCGTAACGTCTGCTGATTTGGAATAGTCACGCAGTATTTCCCGCTTAATTCTCCATGATCTCCAACTCTCGTCAGAATTAGTGAATTTAGCCACTGCTTCGCTGTATTTCGCGTCTATATAAAATGAATCAGTGGCTACTCTAACTGCGGTGTCAGGAAATCTATTTAACATCGAAAATAAATTGATAGAAGCATAATCTAGCATAGACGTCCTCAAATGTGTATACTGAAGATTTTCTCCGTCTGCGTAAGTAACAATTGTACCAAACTTTGTTCCATCGGACAAAAAAGCGTCTTTACGATCGACATATATACTTTTACTCGTTACATCCGCGATTATAAAATCGTACTCAACACTATAATCAACCGTGAAGAATATCGTTTATTGTCGCATTTTCCACCCTGAGTAAATTTACCGATTATTCTTCTACCGAGATCTTTTGCGTGTTTATTCCTAACTTCAAATAGCTGTTTGGACCATTTCACGCTATTTTCTTCGTCAAAATCGGGAAAGTGTTTTCGTTGTTCGCTGATTATACTAGATTGGGTTGTGGTAACCAGACTTCAGTCTGCGCGTGATATGATATAATCGCTTCACTGACAATCAGCGATTTTAACATTTTAGAATCAATCATATACCCTAACAGTACTATTGGCATCCAGTGTTTTTCAGAGATATGTCTACCAATCCATATATATCAGCACGGATGAAGTCCTGTAGCCAATTCAAATGATACCACACGAGTGAATCCGGTTAAATCAAAATCAGGCAGTGGTCCATTAATCGCTACACGGATCATTTCGTGTGTGGGATGTCCAAATCGTTTAAAGTATTCAGCGCATTCTCCGTACCCGAGAAAACTCGCCTGATAACACGCGACCATATCAACCGAAATAATACTTTCACGGTCGTATTTTGTATTCCATAATCCACCGTGGTTAAATTCTATACAACTTGATTTGATGTCTGTGAGAAACTCACCTCGCGTTGGTTTCCATGTGTTTCTCTTTCTCTCAAATGAGCTGCAACCGACGGAATTGTAAAACAGTTTGTTAGTAATTGTTCGTCGTCGAAACTCTTCGAAAAACTACTAGCTAGTTTCTTCATCGACTCATGGAGGGCTTCAGTGCGGTATAATTCTCCATTGGGTCTTACAAATTGATCGAATCTACCCTCGGAGTTAAGTAACCACACTGACACAGGATCTTTTTTACTCAACTGGTGAATAAAATCAAATAATTTCTCTTCTCCCGAAAACTCCCCGGAAAATTCCGGGGGTATATATTTTATGGTTCTATCCCGCGGAAATATTGTTACTGCAGATGTCCATGCGTGTTCATTATGATCAATAATTTTGATTGGAGCTCCTCTCGATTTATATTTCGGTTCGTATAATATCTCGCCTGTTATCGTTATTACCGATATTAGGAATTTTAGTATTCGTACTAACACTGCCACATTTTGAATTGTTGCCCCGTGCTCCTTTACTGGTAACACCTACTCGGTTATTTTTTTACGTCTTAGATCAGTCAATTTGTTTCCACGCAGCGCATTTGTGAAGTGTTCTAATATTCGTTCTGCTACACAATTCATTCTTGACGAAGTCAACGAAGATAGTTTCATCGGTGCTAGTTTTTCAATACTCGGTTTATCGTTTAACGGATAAATCCCATAAACAACTGCTGTTACAGGATAAGATCTCTCGTAGTATGGTTTGTCAATTCCAGTCAAAATTCCTGGTTTGGAATCTTGACTCACAGTGACAGTTTTTTATCCTTCAAGATGGGTTCATATTTATCCCTGATAATCTAATCTCCAGTGTCTGAACGGGTAATGAATTTTATTCTAAAAATATACCTTTCTCGCCCAATATGTGAGATTATCTTGGCTGCGCTTTTATCATTCATGGTAGCATCAACGCTACCATCAATTCGAAATGTTGACCAACAATGAGATGCTCCATCGCGTTTAAATTCATTAAAACAATCGTGAATTTTACTTATCATGGTTCTATCACTTATTAGACTTTTTGGTTTATTAGAGACTCTGTCGAGATTGAATTTAGCATTTTCCAGGGCCTAAGTTTCGATAATCTCTCGAACTCCTTCATATTATAATTAAAACAAGTATTTAAATAGAGAATATATTATATAATGAATCATTGCAAATGGCTTATGATTGGATCAGTAACCCCGTGTAACAAATCATGCAAAAAGGAGTTCTGTGGGTATCAAATGCAAAGCTTTCGGCGTGGAAGCCTTGGTCCGATTCCTTGTATAAGATGTGGGGTAGGGGTGCGAGGAAAATCACAGTTGTTTCTCGGTTGTGGTGGTAAGCGATACAGAGAGCTGAAGCGTTATTATGATAAACGAACTAAGAATTCCATAAATAACTCTACCTCTGACAGCGTCAAGGACAAAATCATAAGAACACCCCAAGACTACATTAATAGATTTCCAAGTAATATAATAATTCAACCAAACAATGAATTAGACAAACAATAGTATAGTATATAAATGAACCAAGAATTCAGACCACACCCTGTGATTGCAAACTATGAGGCATCTAGTGATGGTATTATCAGAAACCGTAGACTGAAGAAGCCAATTGGTGTTGTGAATAATCAAGGGTATTTGGTGTTTACCGCTGGAGGGAAAAAACATCTTAATCATAGAATCATATACGAGTGTTTCCATCGATTGATCAAGGATGGTTTTTTATTGATCATTTAATGGTATTAAGACTGATAATTCTTTGAGTAACCTGCAAGCTGTTACACTGAGTGAGAATTTAAAACGAGGAGGAACTGGTACTTGTAAAACAGTTGCAAGGAGACCTGTAAAATCATTTAATACAGCAACTAACGAAGAAATTTTATTCCAATCTATGAATAAAGCCAGTATTTATTTTGATATTTGTATGCCCTCAGTACGAAGAGTAGCAGAACGAGTACACAATTCGGCTTTTTCAAAAGGGACTGGACAAAAAATACAGTTCGTTTATGTCTAATCATGTTTTGCATTATTCTATATAACACCAAGGAAGATAACTCGTTTAGGTATATTTAGGGCCTATGAAAGAGTTATGGATCTGAATGTTTTTTTCCGATTATTTCTCAATGGAAATATAATATATTTTGTAAGAAAACGAATCAAACAAACAACAGTTGTATTCTTTTTTTTTATTTGTTTTTCAAGTATTTGGTTCTGTTTCAATGTTGTCAATAAGTACATGAAGGTTATATAGATTCATTCATTGTCCTGTGCTGTTATATAATACCACGCCGCTGACGTCATTCATTGTATTTGTGTACATATACTGTAATTCTTAGAAATCATATATACTGTAATTCTTAGAAATCATATATAGTGTTATTCTTAGAAATCATATATACTGTAATTCTTAGAAATCACATATACTGTAATTCTTAGAAATCATATATAGTGTAATTCTTAGAAATCACATATAGTGTAATTCTCAGAAATCATATATACTGTAATTCTTAGAAATCACATATAGTGAAATTCTTAGAAATCACATATAGTGAAATTCTTAGAAATCCCATATACTGTAATTCTTAGAAATCACATATAGTGTAATTGTTAGAAATCACATATACTGTAATTCTTAGAAATCATATATACTGTAATTCTTAGAAATCACATATAGTTAAATTGTTAGAAATCACATATACTGTAATTCTTAGAAATCATATATACTGTAATTCTTAGAAATCACATATAGTGTAATTCTCAGAAATCATATATACTGTAATTCTTAGAAATCACATATAGTGAAATTCTTAGAAATCACATATAATTCTTAGAAATCACATATAATTCTTAGAAATATCACATATAATTCTTAGAAATCATGTATACTGTAATTCTCAGAAATCACATATAGTGTAATTCTTAGAAATCACATATACTGTAATTCTCAGAAATCACATATACTGTAATTCTCAGAAAACATATATAGTGTAATTCTCAGAAATCACATATACTGTAATTCTCAAAAATCACATATAGTGTAATTCTCAGAAAACATATATACTGTAATTCTTAGAAATCATATATAGTGTAATTCTCAGAAAACATATATACTGTAATTCTCAGAAATCAGATATAGTGTAATTCTCAGAAATTATATATACTGTATTTCTCAGAAGTCACATATAGTGTAATTCGCAGAAATCATATATACTGTAATTCTCAGAAATCATATATAGTGTAATTCTCAGAAATCATATATAGTGTAATTCTCAGAAATCATATATACTGTATTTATAACTACTCACCATATGTTGCTGTTTATTTTTGTATTAGAAATATATTTGTGTTATAGATAATATGAATTCTAAGGATATTAATGGAATTATAAATGAAATTTCAAAATTGAAAAGTCTAGAATTTCAATTACCAGATGGTTTAAACTGCGATCAAATTACTTCCGACTTTTAAGATATCGAATACAGCGCAATAAAAATTAAATATGTGTTACCGAAAAGATATGCCCTCATTAAAGAATCCAAAATTCCATTAGTGAATCCCTTGTATTCTGTAACGACGTCAGTATGTTTGTCCCGTTAATCACTGTTGTAGAAAGGATTAGAAAACATTTGGGGCAACAATATGAATTAAAGCGAGACGTCAATTCAAAAATTAGAAGTATAAGAACGCTGATCAGTCAAATGGAAAAACTTTCCTCGGCCGAGTAAAAATTCCCACTGAAAAACACTTTCTACATGGTCAATAACGACTGTGAAATCCTATCGACGTTTTGGGACAAATGATCGATCGTATATTAATTGGAAATTGCTTTGCTGTTTTAATAATGGTAAACGAAGCCTTAACAACTAGATTGGCTCGTGAAAGACAAACATCTATCAAAAAAATATATTCCCGTACGCAATTCCGTACGGGAAAAACTTCAAGCCAGACAGCCGGAACTGAAGATTTGTTTAGGCCGATTACAACTGCAACGAAAGGGGTAATATCAGCCACTGAGCGAGCTATATACGGAGATATCCCCAAAGAAGAATCAAGAAAAGAAGCTCATGTACTTCCTATACTTGAAAAAATAGCAACGGAAACTGAAAAAACATCAGCGTTATTAACAAAACCCCCTCCTCTTCCTCCTAGTCCCAAAAAGCTAGTGTTTCTTTAGTGGATAAATTTACAGAGACTGCTAAAACACTAATAAATAAACAGAGTTATAACGATTTAAGCGATTGTGCTATTGACAGCTATAATTCAAGGGATTTTTTAGTGGACGAAGATAAAGCCGATCCAATATCACCCGATGACTGGGCTAATGCGTTGTATAAAATAAATACTGGGGGTTTAGATAAAAGGATGAAGGAGTATAGAGTCTTCAAAAAAGAATTTGATTATTATAGAAAACAAGAACGACAACAAGAAAGAAAACTCCAAACACCAACACCAAAACGAAAAAAACAAAAAGAACCTCAATGGGATGATGATGATCCTTTTGGGCGTTTACAATATGATGATGATGCACAAGGTGCAACCGAGAAGGGATTTTCTGGGAGTGGAATTTCAGGTAGTGGTCTAGTTAGTTGCCCTGGTAATGTTCTTGGTGATATAGCACGATTAGAAGTACTCATCGGAGGAAAACGAGCTGGAAATAACTCACCGGAAATAATTAATGAAGCAACTGATATCTGCAGGCGGTTATTTCAAGGTGGTATCATGAGCATTGATATATATCGAGATTTCATTGATGAGCTAGCGGAAAATCCTACGGATGGTTATCACAGTGACTAAGTCATTGGTGATAAATCACTGATTAGTTAAATATCATTTAAATAAGATGATCATACACTACAACAATGATAAACCAACCAGCGTCTATGTAGTAAACTCACAATTTCCGGTTTATAGCGCGTACTATGGTGATGGTCTCGGTGATACAATTGCGGGGTTATTTGCAAGAATGACTCCAAAAGTGGCACCGCTATCAAAACAGTTATCAATGAAAGCCATTGATGTTATTAGTGATGAAGGTATTAGCGCTGTTGAAGATCTTGCCGGGAAAGCGTTTTCAGCCGCGAAGGATAAACTAACAATGCTAGTTCGGCGGCGAAGGAAACCACTATTGGGACCACTGCCATCTACAGCAGAGATGCCTGAGCGGGTTAGTAAAATAATAAATAACGCAGTAGATCAGAAACTAGCGTCATTGATGACTCCGTCATACAATAACGACCACAGTAACATCGCAAATATGATAGCGGGAAGAGGCTTAAAAAACCACGACGTGGTCGTCAACGATCACAACGATGATTTAGATCAACGAATATATAATAAAATGTTCAAACGGTCACCTGATACAGCGTTTGATATGGACGCCCCAGTGCTCAAGGATGATTCTGTACGCGATTTTATGCCTATCATGCAATCGAACCAAATAGTCGATCAAGAATCGAACTTCAAGTTCATGATACCAGTAAATACTTTTTGCATTGTGAAGCGTTTATCGAAGTAGAAGGAGAACTTGTAACAGCTGCTGATATTCCTGCTGTACCAGCACAGTATCCAGCTGATACTCAAGTCGGGTTTGTCAATAATGGTATCATGGCGCTATTCGAGAGTGCAAGATATCTCATCGATGGAAAAGAGATCGAGTCGATAGAACGTGATGTTGATGTGGCCACAACAATAATAGGGCTAGCAAGATATTCCGATGATTATACAAGATCGGCAGGTCCTTCTATGATGTTCGCAAAGGATGGTAAAATCACTGCTGGGAAAAATCAATTTGTTGTAGGACGACCAAGAAATAATGCTCGTAATGATGATGCTGATGTTGAGAATATGATTATAAACAATGATCCTACTTTCAATCTAGGAGCTGCAACACGCATGTCAATGTTGGAAGTATCGCGTAGATCATTTTCATGCGCGATTCCACTGCATCATATATTTGGATTCTGCAGAAATGTTCGAAACGTTATCTATGGAACAAAGCATACAGTAGCACTCGTGCGAAAGGGTGATGACAATGACGCAATTTGGAGGATTTCAGCAGATCCTGCACATGCGGTAAATGATCCCGGTAAAGTCATTTTAACAAAACTATCATTATGGATGCCAGTACTGACTCCACCAATTACCGCAGAAGAACGATTACTATCATTTATTGACCAAGGAGGAGAATCATTATTAAGTTGGCTAACCGTAAGTACAGATGTTAAACAATCAAATATTAATGGGTTATTTACGTGGAACCTAGCATCAAAACAAGGTTTTGCTGCGCCACATCATATATTTATTGCGTTACAGGATAACACACGAGTTGGCAATCAACTCTCCAGCCATATGATATTTGATCATTTAGGTGTTAAAGACGTCTCACTGAGAATAAACGGCCAGCAGGAACCATCCGAAGATGTACAACTTAATTACGGTCAAAATCATATTGCACGCGTGTATCATCGGTTGTTGTCATATATGGCACGCGATCAAAATGTCGATACTGGTCTGCAAATATCACAATTGGATTTTAAGAATTTATATCCGATCTATTATTTTTAGTTGGAACATCTTGATTTAACAAGACAATCCGTCGTTGATATACATTTTAGAACTAGTGTGCTTCGTGGTGTTATCGCCGAATACAGAGCGGTTGCTATCATTCTCAGTGATAAATCAATGCTACTTGAAGGTGTTGGTGGACGAATGAGAGTAATTGATGCACCAGTGGAAAACATGTAACAATTAGATCAATCAGTTATTGCATAATGAAATACAGTTATATTAGTGTTGCGTTAACCCCCCCTCAACTGAAGAAATTGCAATCGGAATCAGCTAAAAAATGCGGAACCACAATAACACTAAAACCCAATCAGATGACTGGTGGGGGGAATAAATTGTCACTGACAACTCGTCAAGTAAAACACTTCAATGACGCTTTCAAAAATAAAAAATGCATTCAGATCACTCTCTCTCTCTCTCTCTCGCTCTCTCTCTCTCTCTCTCTCTCTCTCTCTCTCTCTCTCTCTCTCTCTCTCTCTCTCTCTCTCTCTCTCTCTCTCTCTCTCTCTCTCTCTCTCTCTCTCTCTGCGGCTGCTATCAAAAACATGATAAAATCAGGTGGTATATATATTCCCGTTGTTAGCAGCGTTACCAGCGTTGATTGCGTAGCGGCCCCAGCGGTGGCTAAAGCGGCGGCGCTAGGAGCCGTTGGTACCGCGGCAGGGATGGCACTAAAGAAAGCAAGTGGGAGCGGGTATGAAAAAGGGGAAAGGGTCTAAGTCTACCAGGAACCCCGTATTCATGGTACAGCGGAAAAGGTCTGAGAATCCCAGGAACGGTTTACTAGTTGAGGAATCTTTAGTTGAAGAGTCTTTGACTCCAATGTCCAATTTTGATTTACTCGATGCTGCTAAAAAAATTGGCCATAAAAAACTTCAGAGGTGTCTTTATGAAAGATCAGTCACCGACACAACCAAACAGCGTTGAAACAGGTATCATTAATCTCGATAACAGCACCGGACCTGGTACTCACTGGGTTGCATACGCGATTGATCGTTTATTTCGATTCATATGGATTAGCGCCGCCGAAGGAATTCATGCGTTATATAAACCTCTTTAAAACTCCTCGTTGGTATTCCACGCTACCAACAGAACAACTAAATGACCCACCAATATGTGGTAACCACCAAATGTTGTCGTAAATGAATACACTAGTAATCGCTTTTTAGAGAGAGATTATATAGAATAACATGATTGATATTTGGGGGAGATCTTTATCAGCGCTGAAGAAACCCGAACCTGATGGTGTTGCAACCGGTGATATAAAAAAAATAATTAAAGATGAAATAGCTGAGACGTTGAACCTAGCAAGTGTCGATCCCAATGAAATAGTTGTATTTCAAGAAGTCGGGGTAAATTGAAAACTAGTAATTTTTCCCTGGATGATATTTTAGTTAAACAACGAGACGCAACCGAGAATACCGTTGCGTTATTTTCCGATCAGGGTAAACTAAAACCCGGCATACTCGTTTCGACGATGACAGATAAATTAAAAACTCTCAACGATGAGTTAAAATTCATACTAAGTTTTTTGGTGATCCAGCGACAACATCACCGAATTTATCATTACTAAAAATCTATATGGACAGCATAAAAACTGTCAATGACGAATTAAAATCAATTATGGCTTTCTTCGGCGAACCAGCGGTAATATCACCAAAGCTCACAGAAATAAAATCTTCTATGTTGGAACTAGCAACACTTCAATCTAGAATTGAAGATAACGGAAAACAGTTTTCAGTTTTTCGTAAAAATATTATTGATAAATTTATTGGAACCGCGTTGGATAAAATTGAAATAAAACTCCCGGATATTCAAAAATCCATCGATGAGACGAAAAACTTCATCGAGGCAACCAAAAATGATTTTTTGAGGATGGTAACAATCATTGAAAAAACAAAAATTCCTCATGAGAAAACCAACAACATAGTATACACGATCCAACACGGATCATTTGCGTGGACTCCTACAGACAATATACTAAGTATCATCGCGACCGTCAAAGGTATTTATCGATTAACACTAGTAACACCGACTCAATTTAATATATCATCGTCGAGTTTATCTGGGGTCAACAATATGATATCAACAATCATCGAAAAGGATTCAACCGAACAGTTCGATATAACAACGAATGATAATAATCTAGCTATAGTTTCAGTATCATGGTATGTGGAATTTGTAGCGGATTTAAGTAAACAATTAAACCGCTATCGGTTTCAACTGAAATTGTAAACTGATTTGGAAATAAAATGTCGTCATCAACGGTACCTTCGGTATCTCAATATCGCTATGATCAGGTCAGAGAGTTTCAAACTAAATTCAAAACACTCACTGAGGAGTATCAAACAAAAATAAAAAAAATACCGACGAAGAATCACCGCAGTTGATGTTACAGTGTACTCAGTGAGTGGTGTAATCGCCGGAGCTGGTATAATACTATCCTCGGTGACAATGATTGCTCCGATAGCTGTTCCAATCTGCATATCCGCGGCGACAACAATCGAGGGAATAATTTCGATAATAACAAAACAAATATCATCATGCAGCCAGAGTAAACTGCAAGACGACATAATTAAATTTCATGTTGTATCAATCGCGTACTCGCAATTGTCCTCGTTGATATCGTCGTCGCTCGATGATACATTTATATCCGATAGTGAATTCTCAGAGATGGTAAGTATTTATGATTCCGCAATATCAAAATTAGAAATATAACATGAATATAATAACAATGACAACATCGCAAGAACTACTTCAACGAATAGTGGAGAACACAAACCCAGTACAAACCAACATGATCTCAATAACATCAACGAATCCTGAATTCAGTGTGAATTTCCCTATTCCAATTCCCGTGAAGGAGATCGCGTTGGCGAAACTACGAATGTATCACAGTTGGCCTAATATCAGATCGGTTGCATTTGGCGGTCAACAACCGAATAATTCCTTGGTATTTGCAAATAAGAATTGCGAAGACGGAACTCCAGACTGGAACGTTGTTTCGATACCATCTGGGTCGTACTAAATTGAACAAATCAATGCTGAATTGCAACGCAGAATAAAATCCATTATTGGAGCAGAATCGAAAATCGCTATAACAGTTCACGAACAAACACTATCATCTGCGATCGAGATAAACTCACCAAGTTATGTCGTAGATATCTATCAGAGTTCTATAAGAACAATACTGGGGTGGCCTGAAATCCCACCTCAGACAGCTTATCAAATACCCGAACCTGAAAAATCCGATTATGTCACCGACAGAATAAAACCCGATAATCCAAGAAAAAGTTATGACGAATACAATAAGTCAAAATTTTTCACTCAAATAGACGATCGCGTTGATAGATACTATCAAACTCGACAAGATGAAATCGTTAAAAATTTCACAGCGATGACTAATGATTTTGCGTTACTGTTAGTATCTCTCGAGTCCGGTACTCTCACCCGAGATGAATTTATCAGTGTTGTAGAAACATGTAACAAAATCATCGACGACATGGAAACATATAATTTAAAAATTATTAAAGAGGTATTAGGTGACGATAATCCTAAAACAATAAGAGAATTTGCAACGAAATATAAGATAGACATAGTATATATTCCTCATTTCAAGATTCCAGGACACAATGTCCCAGTGATAAAAGAATCTCTTAGATATACCATCGATGAAGGTTTCAAAAAATCCATGACGCATGGAAGAAATCACAAAAAATAATAATCCTTAAATATAATAATGACCCAGATAGTGGTGGTAGGCATATCGCTCCTCAAAATGTGAATATATCCTCGGTGATAGCATTAAATTTAGTATGTGATGTTATCAAAGGAAGCTATCAAATAAATCTCGAGCGATCAAATCAAGCTCAGCAGGGATATATTTTATATTCATTTGCGCCAACAGCTCCTCCTGGGTTTCTAATTATTGAGGATCCAACTAATTCAGTCTATATGCGATGTCATAATAATTCGCTAACGAGAATTAATTTCAGACTCACTGATCAGTCCAATAATCTCATTGATCTACAAGATGAGGTCCTACAAATTAGTCTGTTTGTGAAATCGTAGTGATTTTCATCGTAAAAGAATTGTTAACCCATAGCAGCAGAGGGGGTGAATTTCAACGACAATGACGTCTTTTTTTTTGCCAAATGGACACTTACAAGGAAGCCTTAATTTACCAAATCGACCCCTCTATTATATATTTACTAGGAAGCATCAGTTTGTCAAATATACCTTTCTAGTAAATATTAACGAGAAGGAAGCCTCGTTGACGCCTAATAAGTTGGTCTGTCCACCCCCTCTGCTTTTGCTTCACACTCCACATTGTAATCCAATATTTCTAATGCAAACTTACATCCATGTCATTGTGTTTGCAAGCATGCACATCATACATTTATAAATGCCCGCTATAAGGCGATGCTGGATACTATTTTGTCTGTCACACAGTCGCAGAACAAATCGAATATTCCAGCATTTACTGGCATGCATTTGGGGCACACACATACACCTATTTGGTTTAGGGGTCAAAAGGTCAAGGTCATTGTGACTTAAACAAGTAAAATGGTTTATATCAGGAAATGTTAGTAGTATGTTTCCTGCATATAAAGCGCCGTCCAGGCTACTTTTGGTGTCTGTAATAAACCTCCATGAATAAAACATTGTCTTTTCGATCATACATCGTAAGCACTGTACGTAGAGTAAGGCATTGCTCATTTGGCAAATGCAAGTTTGCATTTTTGCTTTCGCACATATATGGCATTCAGCCAATGTCAGTAGCAAGTTTTATGACTTGAATGTAGCAGTGCAAGCAAAATTGCTAGTTAAAATACAATATTGCCATTGCAGGAATTATTTTTATATTACTGCCTGTTAAACGCCAGGGAAGCAAACTGATGTTTACTCCATGCAATTGAAATAGCATTCATTGGACGTATGCTTCTAAATTTTCGGTGCTTAATTTGTTATTTCTTAACTCCACTACTAGTTGTGCACAAGAAAAAGGGAGTATGCATGTGTGTATGACAGATTTGTTTATAGCACAAAACCAATAAAAGGTGTAAATGTGTATCCAGTTATATTAAACTAAGATAAATTTATTTGTAAAATCCGAGAGATATCATTGGTTGGTGGTAGGGAGACACTAAAAGCCCTATTCCAGTTAATCAGATTTATACGAGCCTTTCTTATCGGGATGACTGCAACTAGAGCAGCCATTAATGCTGGCATGATTAAAGAGATTCAATAAGAGGGTATTAATCTTCAACACTTTCGTATATTTTACTCATTGTCTTTTTAACTGTACTGGGGTACTGAAAATTTCGGAATGTCATTTGAAAAGAAATAACACTAAAAACAAGGGATGTCTCACCAAAACAAAATCGTTCAGGCAAACGCGAAGAAAACGAAAATAGAGAAGGGAGATATTTAAACAAGGAAAATAAACATGATTTGAGGATTTATGGCGTTGAACTGTTTTTTTCTAATGGAAACTGGTAATGTTTAACAAAAAGGTTATGTCCATTTCATAATCTATGATATTTCTTCTATTTATGGGTCATATAATATTTATTTTTGCACACACAAAACACATATGTACTCGTTCACTCTCTTTCCTTCTCTTTTTTCTGTCTGAAAATGTTGAATTGTAAATGAGTTCATATAGGCAATTATGTTAACAATACTTTATCCAAAATTGGAAGAAAACAATCTCGTATTCAACATAAGATTTCAAAGGAATAAATTAGTTAACGAAACAATTTCTGAGTAAAACAATAGCGTACCAACAGACAGTTATGTCTGTTTACATTTAAATCAATTATCTTTCCCTCCATCCCACTCCTTGGCTCTCTCAGAAAGAGAATCAACCTGGTGCGGACAACAGGAAAAGTACACTCAATCTATTTCATTGAGTTATATGTATCTGCCTAATGTGTGATTAAATATTATGTTTACATCTTATGACCATGACAAAAATCAGGTAGGCATAACCTTCAATCACGGACAAAACTAAGCACACAATATTGATAGACATAACACAACTAGGAGAGAGAGAGAGAGAGAGAGAGAGAGAGAGAGAGAGAGAGAGAGAGAGAGAGAGAGAGAGAGAGAGAGAATATACCTGTGTCTGTATTGATAAGACCTGCTAAAAGATTTATCTTCCGTCCAAAATAAGTTTTGTTTTTCTCACAAGATGGCAAATAAGTAGAGCATACGTATCATAGGGACTCAATGGGATAAAAGCTACCACTGCTTCAGTTTGTCGAGGTAGATCCACTTGGTAAAGTTCTTGAGGTATTTCGTGAAAGAAGACGATATTTAGACTCTCAAGTCTTTCGGGATACAAAGTGTTTTAAAGAACTGACACTTAGAATCAAAGAGATCACATGGGTTCAGATCCTATTAGTAAAGCAGTTGAAGTATTTGGTGAAAAAAATATATTTAGACTCACAAATCTTCATGGTTACAAAGTGTTTTAAAAGGACTGACGCTTTAGTCGTACAAAGAATTACAATACTGATAATTTCGTGGTTTACAGTATTACGTGACTTACGCTCTTGGGGTACAAGTATTACATGACTAACGCTTTAGTGAAAGAAACGTATGTAGGGACTGACACTTTAGTTGTGCAAAGTATTACAGGACTGAGACTTTATTTGTACAAAGTATCGAAATATTAACGTTTTAGTGCTACAAAGTATTAAAGGACTGACACTTTAGCGGCACAAAATATTAAATGACTGACACTGTAGTTGAACAAAGTATTAAATGGCTGACACTTTAGTGGTTCAAATTAATGAATGACGGACACTAAAGTGGTACAAAGTATTAAATGGCTAACGTTATATTGATAGAAAGTATATAGGGACTGACACTTTAGTGGTACAACAGTATTACCGAACTAACCCTTTAGTGGTACAAAGTATTCAAAGATTAACGTTTTAGTGACACAAAGTATTAAATGACACATATTTTTTTTTAAATATTAAAATATTGACACTGTAGTGGTATAAAGTATTCAATAACTAACGCTTAAGTGGGACTGACACTTTTGTGGCGCACAATATTAAAGGACTGACGCGTGATACAACGTATTCAGGGACTGACACTGTATTGCCTGAAAGTATTAAATAACTGATACTTAAGTAAAGGGCGACTGAGACTTCATTGGTACAAAGTATTAAAATAATGGCTCCTTTGCGGTAAAAAGTATCAAATGACTAACATTTTATTGCTGTAAGGTATTAATGACTTACACATTAGCGACACAAAGTATTAAATGACTAACGTTGTAGTGCTACAAGGCATTAAATGACTCCTACTTTAGTGGTACAAAGTGAAAATAAAATACTAACACTTTAGTGATAGACGGTGTTTTGAGACTGACGATTAAGTGGTACAAGTAATTAAAGCACTGCTGTTTTAGTTGTACAAAGTATTAAATGACTAGTGTTTCATTGGTACAAAGTAGTACAAGACTGACACTTTAGCACTAAAAAATCTTAAAGGACTGACGCTTTAATCGTATAAAGTATTAAATGAGTGGCACTCTCTTGGTACAAAGTGTTTAAGGACTGACGCTTTAGTCGTACAGTGTATTACATTGTAATGGTTTAGCGATATAAATGTTTTAGAGACTGACACTTTAGTAGTACACTATATTACAGGACTAACAGACTGACACTTTTGTGGTACAAATTATTAAAGGACACACAAGTTAGTGATGTAAAGTAAAACATGACTAACGCTTTAGTGGTACCAAGTATTAAATTACTGACACGTTACAGCTGTTAAGTATTACACGACTAACCCTTTAGTGGTACCAATTATTAAATGACTATCGTTTTAGTGGTACACGCTTTTAAATTACTAACACCGTAGTAATAAATGACTGACGCTTTAGTAGTACAAAATATTAAATGACTAACGCTAAGTGATGGAAAGGATTAAGGGACTGACACTTTAGTGGTACAAAGTATTTAATAATTTTCGCTTTAGTGATACAAAATATTACATTGCTTGCATTTTAGTCGTACATAGTAGCATAGGGTTGACGCTTTAGTGGTACCAAGTATTAAATTACTAACCCTTTAGTGGTAAATAGTATTAAACGACTAACTCTCTTTAACGGTATTCAGAACGTAACGCTTCAGAGAGTACAAAGTATTTAAGGGCTGACAAACAAAAGGAAATAATACTAAAGAGAATATAACTAAGAAGAGAAAGAAATAGCGTGGAAATACCAAATACCAGAGTTCAACTGAGTGAGGCAAAAATTGCACTGAGTGCACTGTGTTCTCTAAAAGCAAGAATTAATGGCAGCCGGACGACATGCATGCATGAAAAAAGTAAGAAATCTTGAAAAAGAAATTCAAGTTACAACGGAACTAAGAGTACAAGAAAGGGGAAAAAGAATTAGATATGACCAAGATACAAAGATAAAATTTTCCCGGTACAGCGGCGGTGCTGGTAGCGTTGAAAACTCTAAACCCACAATATACCAAGAACCTGTATTCATTTAACCCGATGGGCTACAAGGGCTATATAATTAGACCAAAGGGAAATCAACCATTATACCATATGGAGACATACAGATAGCCATGGACATGATTACAGTCAAAGAACCCACCTCATTGCTCAGAAAAATCAGGAAGAAAACAGGCGAGTTACGAATAATTGACATCCCGATGGAAATACCTATAAAAGATGTAGTAGAACATATTGAGCAGATATATAAGATCAAACCAATACTCTACAGAATCTTAACAATCCACTCGACAACAATAACGGATATAAAGTGATCCTATTTCATCTATGTTTTATTTCGCAAAAACCTGATATAAAGGCTGTATCTATAATAGAATATGCACCAGATGTGGGAAAACTGGCCATACCGCTTTAAATGCCCTTTAAATAATCCGCAAGTGCAACAGAAACAGGAAAAACAAGAAAACCATGCCGAGCAGATAAAACAACAACAACAACAACAAGAGCCAATTGATCAAATAAGTACCAAAACGATCCTAAACAAAGAACCACTACCACCAAAGATAACAGGGAATTACCAGTAAAAGAGCAACAACAGCAGGGGAAAACAATATAGAATCCCTTACAAAATAAATTGCTACAAACAGAACCAAAGCAACTACAGCAAGAACAGAGAAGAAAACAAAAAGCGAAAGGAACAACAATCCAAGTGGAGACGAAACAGACACGGACGCAACAAGATGCAACACAAGGGAAACCACTGAAGCAAATGTGATAAAACAAGCATAAAGATATCACTTAGATATAAGGAAACAAGTGATCGAACGCAAATACAGCAAGACCAGACAAGACAACAAAAAGCAACAGTAACAACATCCCAATTGGAGCCAAAGCAAATAGGGACCCAAACAGCAACACTACAGGAAAAAACCATTGAAGGAAAACCAAGATGCAACTGAAATAAATCAAACATCAAATCTATCATCATTTAAATATTTGGCAATGGAAATAGAAAACAGGAGAGAGAAGGAAAGACAAAAAGTAAAAGAGAAAAAACGAAAAGAAATAGAAGAATAAGAAACGAAACATGGCAGAAGACTACTTCGATAATGACGAATATATGTTTGAAAAAATTAAATTCACCTTTAATTTTAAAAAAAAGAAATATACCCCCCCCCCCAAAAAAAAAAAAAAAATGGTTGTTTCAAAACAACTTATCAAACAGAATAGAAACATAGCAAACACATACTGATAGGACAGGAGGGCATGCCTAAATGGTTTGCAAAGACCAACCGGAAAAGAGCACCCTCGCTCCCCCACACTTTTTTTTTTTAATTTTTAATTTTTAATTTATGCAACGACCTAAACACGGCTGAATAAAGCGGATCGGATAATGACACATTGTGCTAGTTGCTATAGACACTCTTCTTGTTGAAGGTATACATATTATCCAACATTTGGTCTTTGTGTGTCTTCAAGTTAGTGTAAAGAAAAGTAATATTTCAAACGAGGTAAGCTAATATCAGATAACTAGAAGTCGTTTAGCTGACAATCTTCATGACAACATTAGCACAAGCAAACTTTATACATTCATTAAAACAGGTAGCTACATTGCTGTAAAACTGACACAGGAAGTCTTCAGGAGTACAACTTATATAATATATCATTGTTTTTTAAGTTACACAGCTAGGCATGCAAAATGGGTGAGAAATCTCTTCAAGAGAAATGTTTTAATATTTCATGGCATTAGCACAGTGAGGGTGGATAGATTTATAACATGATGGTACCTTTGCTACTTCACTCTCTCTGGGTATACATGTTTCGTATCAAAAGTGTTTTGGTCAACTCTTTTTTGTCCTAATAGTGACCTTTATTCCTCATGATAAAAAGTTATTTTTTTATCAATCTCACGTGATACGTTATTGTTTGGAAGAAAAGGAACCAGTAATCGACGATAGTCATTATTGAAGACAACAAACAAATCACGTGGTACGTTATTGTTTGGGTAAAATGAACCAATAATCGCATATAGTATTGAAGGCAAATAAAATCAAGTCCAGACATGTGTCGAGTTGGAAAAGGTATAATGGTGAGTTATAATTGCTAGACGCCCTGATCTTGATCAGTCTTTTTTCTTTCATCGAAGACATACATTATTGCCGGGCTAAACGTCTGATGAATAAAAGATGGGATAAATAAATAAATAATTAAATAAACAAATAATAAACGTGCAAATAAATGACGATCACAAATTCGCAAATTGATTTCCTTGTTGATGCCGAATTTGCTACAACCTCAGTAATTAATTACGCAAACAATATCTGTTGTAGCTTATTTATTTACCCATTTTCGACAATTCCTTTTCCAATGGTGTTCGTATTACACTTGTAGATTCGCGTGCAATTTCTGATAAACATCGATGGAATAATTAGACATAATCCTTCCTAAAATGATCTAATTTGCAAGACAAAGTTATAATAATTCACTTGCTAATGTTAATGTTGAGCTCTTTAAGCTGAAATTGTAAAGTCAAAGTACTTGGTTTGAAATGGAGTGCACAATCTGAAAGACGTAAATGCAACTGCCAAAACTGTTTACTCTTCCTGCCTGAAAAATAACATCACTTTGCACCGTCGATTTTTCTATTGTTCATATATTGGATAATCGCCAGAACATTCTGTGCAGCCACGTGGAAACAGCCAGTGATTGGTAGAAATTGTTTAGTGTTCTCGAACGGAAAAAATAACTTGTGTCAACGAAACGTTTCTCACTTGAAAAATGACTTTTGTATCAGGTCGTGTAAATACATAACCACTTGGCCACTCTGGACAAGTTCCGTATATCAGATCAAGTTAATATAATATCTGTCTTTATATCTCTTGATTGAAGTTGGAAATAAATAAAATTGATTCTAATAGAGGTGAATTATATTCGAACTAACAATTGTAGATTCGTGGTACTTGATTTCTTCATTGCGATTAATCTGAAGCTTGTTTTTTGATCACTTATCATTTTTATCGAGACGTTTCTCGCTCAGAATGATACACTTTAATAGCTACGTGAATGACGTCTTTATGTTGATATGTTGACTCTATCTAGGCCGACTATATTAGATGAAAGGACGGGCGAACATATATACTCTTATAAATGGAGAATAGCTTTGTCTTGAATACAGATTCCTACCCTCGATGTTAGTAGTTGTCTTAGGATGCAGAAATCAGTTTGATTCTGATAGTCAAAAGGATCGCCCATGCGTCACGACTCAAACGTTAATATCAGTAACTTGATTTTGATTGGATGCGGTTGCTTGCCGGTGCATCATCATATGAAATTCACAGATCAGAAGCACTGAAACATCTGATCAATATGCCAAGGTGTGGATATGTTAACACATCGGATTCTTAACTAACGAAGATGGACGCAATCACTTTATTGAGATATTGAGATGTTCGAATGACATTTATTATTAATGTGTGCTATTATGCTAGGTTTGAAAAATGTAATTGAGTTTCTTTTTCTTTCAAAGGACACCTCACCGCCTCATTGCGATAAAAAGAATATCAGATATGGCTGAATTCTTATTGGGATTATTTTGTGAATACATCAGACTGCATCAATACCCTTCATTATTCAAGTGTATTTTCTTTTCTTGTTCTTTTAAAACAGCCTGGACCCCGTGTCAGCGATGTACTTAAAATGTATCGGACTTTGTTAGCGCTATTATTAATTTAGCTGAATGAAGACTTGATATTACCCTCACTTTTTAAATTAAATATCCAGATACATGATGTATATTCATTATATTGACATTGTTTAACTTAATATTCTGAATGCTTAAATGTTCCATTTGAATACTTTATCTTTTCTGTATCTGTATTACTTGCCATGCCACCCTCAATCAGTATTAACATCTCGATACCTTTTATATGATTGCATCAGTGTTGTATAAGTGTTTCAGTATTTTTATTTATAGTATTTGCATCGAGGACACTATACAAATGTCACAGGGAAACTTTTTAAACCTTCTTGCATTTATTGTCACATTTTCATCGCTTTCAGAACGCGTTCATACTTGTGACCATAAATTAATAGTAGGTATCTAAACGGTTAAATTTTAAACGAAGACATGTGGAAGTCTCTTTTGCAAATAATGACAGCAAGAAAAAAATAGTAGTGTTTTAAGGGAATCGAGCAAACATGGATGTCTCATTTCCCCCAATTACATTATTATCATGCCTGTTGTGCGAACTTAATTAACCATTCTGTATCTTAAAACGTTCGCATAATTGGTATTTGTTCTTTTCTGAACAGATAAGAGATGTCATCTTCAGAAGACATACAATCTGACACATCGAAATCTGTGGACAATGTTAATGATGATCCTGACTTGAAAGAGTTTGATTTCACGATAAAGTCCGCTTGGTCTGACCTTGAGCTGGAGGTAGAAGGTAAAACCCTGTATGTTACACGGAGTTTCCTGGCCATGATTTCTCCCGTTTTCCGACGAATGTTTAAATCCGAATTTAAAGAGAAAGAAGCAAAAAGCATCAATTTACCAGATAAAAAATATGAAGATGTTTTGACCTTCCTCCGATGCACGATACCATGGCCGTCCGTGAAAGTTACCAGTAAGTGGGTCTTGAATGAGTGCGCTAACATGTTCTTTTGACTTTTCCATTCAGTTTTAAATATTCTTCAGAAAGTCAGTACAGTCCTAGTTTTTTGACAGAAATATTTCCACAGATGTTGTTATGATAAACTAATTTATTTTTATTGCGCAACGAAATACGGCTAATGCGGTTTAGAATAGTGTATGATGTTGATGGAGATTGTTTGCAATTATTCTGTTGAGCAAACTAGGGCATCTTTATCAATAAAAAGTCATATTAAAATCATTTCGAAACTTCCCCAGCAAAAGTAAAGATGTTAAAATTGTATCAAATAAAAGAAACAATATTTTTAAAACATTGCAGCAACGTCCTTAAACAATAATAGTGTCTGGCTTTCTCAAAGTACGATTTTGTAAATCAAAGAAAAAAAAGCCATAAATATTTATGGAGAGTATACCTAGCTCCCGTAGACTACCCAACAATGGTGTCTGGTAAAGAGAGGCTTCACGATAAGTGTGAATAATGGATGTATGACTTTGCCTGACTAGAATAGTATGAGTTAAAATATCGCAATCTGGAAATGTGGTATCTTGCTTTTATAAACAAAGGAGACACGTTTGTGGCCGCATACATAAAATCGTTCATACAAAATTTCGCAGAACTCCTTAAAACGATCGGTACCTTTCGCATGCGTGTACGAGGGAGGTGAGGGATGATGTAGCAGTGTTATATATATATATATATATATATATATATATATATATATATATATATATATATATATATATATCGAAACTTGTATCATTTGACGCCAGATCCACCACTTTAACCAGTACACTATATTACATTATTTTTTTATATATATATTTACGCTCCGTCAGAGTTACGAGGATTTAATATGGTTCTAAAAGGGTCTATTTCAGTGTCATTTGTACCACTACGCTTCATCATTGCACAAGCTTTATAATACGAATACATATACCACTAGTGGATTGGCTAATAAGACCCATAATTAGTTTCGAATATCAGATTCCTATCTAGGAATAACCAATTTATTATCGTCTTTGGTCACGTACAGGAAAATTGACGTCAAATGTACCTGAACGAAATAATCATTGATTGTCCTGATTTATGCACCATATCATCCTATATTGCACTATAAGATCCTTTTATGTTAAACCACATAGAATGGCCACAGATAATCGTAATATTTTAAGTAATAATTCCTCTTCTTTTTTTCGCGAGTCGTATTTATTGAATGGTATATGTCATCATCTTAGTTTTCTGCGATAGCATAAAACAAATACATCTCAGCAACAAAAAAGATTTCACTCATATCTGTTTGCAGTTAACACACTCATTCACTTCATTTTAATAATTCATTATGTGCATTATACAGTTTGTCAAACTGACAATAGGTATTCAGCACGACAATGTGAAAATTACAGTGGAATGGAAATTCAGAACAACATCAGTACCAAATGCAATCATCTGCTCTCTTTCATGGAGGTCATCGATACGTACGCCTACCTTCTGTGAAAGAGATAAGCTATAATGTATTAAATGCATTGTCATGGTGGGTCAATGTTTTCTAACAGTGGCATATGACACGGTCTGGCATACATGGCTGCTGTTCAAAATTTCCAGAAAATTGCCGCTCAGGATAGTTGAGACTATTGAACTGTTCCTTGCCAACAGACGCTTCAGAATGTACATCAGAGAGAGAGAGAGAGAGAGAGAGAGAGAGAGAGAGAGAGAGAGAGAGAGAGAGAGAGAGTGTTGTGATGATCCTGGTGGAAAGAATGATCATAAGATTGTTTGTATTATCTATATTCACTGATGGCTGATAAAAGTCTTGATCCAGTGATGGGGTGAGAATTCAAATGAGGTACACATGACATGCTGACACACCTAGTAAACAAGAATAAGCAGAGAGAGAGAGAGAGAGAGAGAGAGAGAGAGAGAGAGAGAGAGAGAGAGAGAGATGAAGCTCGTAGATGCTTCAGACTAATGAACTTCCATAAGGGTCTGTACTTTCAGCAAGTTCTTTTAAATGTCTATATGAATGACTTACCAGTGACACAGTCGCGCAGGTTCATGTATGCAGATGACATTGCTCTCAGGACCCAAAGTCGCTCATTTGCTGAGCTTCAGGGGCTACTAATCAAGGACCTGGAGGATATGACGGACTTTCAAAAAATGGCGTCTACAGCCGAGCGTAACAAAAGCAGTCTCAAGCTTCTTCCGGCTTATCAATGCAAATACGAACTGTGAAACTTTGCATCCTCCTCAATGGGCAGCAAACAAAAAATACGACACGACACCAACATACCTTAGTATGACTATGGACAGACCAATGACATTTTAAAACCACCTGAAGAAAACTGCAACAAATCTTACCACTCGAAACAACATACTTCGCAAACTTGCTGGTTCAACCAGGGGTACTAGTGCTCAAACACATCAGCACTGGCTCTCTGTAATTCTACAACTGAGTATTACGCTCCTGTCTGGGCTCGATCATCCCATACTAAGTGAATTGATGTTTAGCTCAACAAAACAATCCGCTTAATCTCTGGAACTCTACGTCGTCCTCCTTTACCACATCTGCCAGTACATAGCAATATTCCTCCTCCACATCTGCGTCGCCAGGAGGCAACCACAAAAGTTTTGGCTAAGGTCTATGCCAGTGTGAAACATCCAATGTACATGGATATCACCTCACATCGTACAGCCCGCTTTACTTCGAGACACTCAATCTGGTTTGCTGGAGGATATGACAGCTCTTTCGGCATGGAGCGTTGAGTGTTCTTCAACAGATGTTGTAAACTACTTCCTCGCAGCTGAGCCATCTGTCTGCCCTCCTAGCTTCAACCTTAAACGTCATATGTGGACCACACTAAACCCCTTTCAAACAGGACAGGGTAAATGTGCAGTTAACCTTGTCCGATGGGGCCAATTTGCAAACTGTTCCTGTTCCGTTCGTGTGTGTTGGTTCATCTCCTTGTGTTGGAAGCGAGAGCAATTGGATTTTTCTCAGCTGTTTTGTCCCGCTGTTGAGACGTAATATGTTTTTGTAATAAACCGCCGTCACGTGACCGCTTACACTACGACGAATCCTCATTAATTCGATTAAATATCCACACCTTGGTTCTATATACTACATTGTGCTCAAGACTGAACGAACTGGGAATTCATTCATCATTTCGTAAATGTAAACGGAAGCGAAAAAAAGAAACGTTCTTTCAAAGCAGGCCGGCTTAGAACAGGAAGCAGAATTCTAGTTATCTCCCTTTCGCCCGTAACGGATAAGCAACTTAAAAATTCTGCCGTTAATTTCAATAACCTGGTTCAAATTCCTCTTAAATCGTCAACCGTTGTGTCAACTGTCCCAGGTATACCACTACGTATTGCATTATTCAACTCTCAGTCAGTAGGATCACCGGAAAAGCGCACATAAATTGTTAATTTTATCAATGACCAGAATATTGACGTCTTCTTCCTGACAGAAACGTGGTTACTTTCCGCAGGTGATGAATGTAAGTGTGCTGATTTAACACCCAGCGATTACTCCATGAAGTCGTTCCCCCGCAACAATAGCGGATGTGGAATTGCTGTAATTACAAAGAATTCCATGATCAAATGCCTCAAGTACAACACAACCTTCAACTTTTACTACACATCGTTTGAACTAAGCCAAACAACGCTCACACTGGAACAAAGGTCAGTCCATTGTTTCTGTCTCTACCGTCCTCCTCCTAGTAGAAACAACAAGCTGACCGAATCTCTCTTTTTGGAGCAGTTTCCAAATCTTCTAGAGTATGAAAATTCGATAGGTGGCAACCTAATTATTCGTGGAGATTTAAACTTCCACTATGACTATCCTGGTAAACCAAACACGTCAAAACGCCTAGATTCCATTCATGTTTTCAATCTTAAACAGTCAGTTAACCAACCTACCCATAAACTTAGTCACATTTTAGACTGGTTTCTTTATAGACCTGATGATAATATTCTGCAATCAACTCTTGTATCCCACGAACCTGCATCGGATCACCTCTGCATTGTATGCCATCTCGACGTATCAGTCCCTAACCCTCCACCTCTATTTGCTACTAATAGAAACCTACGTATCATAAATAGAACCAAATTCATGCATGACATCCAAGAAAACCTAACAACTTTCTTACATCCAACAGCGGAAAAACTTGATATCTGCCTGCGTTCATTGCTTGAAAAACATGCCCCAGCCACCAAATGCAGAGTATCAATTTAAAAAAGTGTTCTCCTTGGTATAGCAGTGTTAGGGACCAGCTTCGCACTCCTAAAAGACATCGCCGAAACGCAGAGAGGCTTTTGCTTTCCACCAGACTCACTATTCATAAACAAATCTACGAAGCCGCTAAGAAGAACGTCACAAACATAGTCCATTTAGCCAAATCATCCCACTACAATACTAAGATCACGGAGAGTTCCAGCTGCAAAGAGCTCTTTGAGATAACTAACAAACTAATGTCAAGGAACAAATGTACACCACTTCCAACGATCTTCTCTCCACTAGACTTACCAGACCAATTTGCAAATTTCTTCAATGACAAAGTTCAAACCATTAGAAATTCGCTTGACAGCACAATTTCAACTGATTCGTCACCATACAGGTATGATGCAGAATTTCAGTGACAACCGTTAGGAGCATTTGAGACTTTTTCTATAGATTTAGTACGGACAATCGTGATGAAAAGTGCACCAAAGTCTTGTGAACTTGATCCAATTCCGACATCACTGTTGCTTGAGTGCTTAGAACCAATATTGCCTTCACTAACTGATGTTATTAATATCTCTCTCATCAGGGGAATTCCCATCATTTTTCAAAACTGCCATCGTAAAGCCACTGCTGAAGAAACCAACACTGGACCATAACGATTTAAAGAACTACCGCCCAATTTCTAATCTCCCTTTCATATCAAAACTCTTAGAAAAGGTTGTTCTAACTCAACTTGTATCTCATTTGAATTCAAACAATCTTTTAAGCAATGTACAGTCTGCATATCGCCCTTGCCACAGTACGGAACCTACTCTTCTGAAAGTATTTAGTGACATTCTCTCTGCTTTGGATAGTGGAAAGATTACAGTCCTCACTCTCCTGGATTTATCTGCAGCATTTGACACAATAGACCATGATATATTACTTCACCGTCTCCAGCATGTATTTGGCATTCAGAATATAGCCTTACAGTGGTTCAAGTCCTACTTAGTCAACCGGACACAAATTATATCTGCAAATGGAAAATACTCCAGCCCAGTTGACGTATGTTGTGGTGTTCCACAGGGATCTGTTCTTGAATCTATTTTCTTCATTCTGTACACTCAGCCGCTCTCTAGTGTCATAGATCATCACCCAGTGTCGCACCATTTGTACGCTGATGACACCCAAATATTCAAGTCTAGCCACCCAACTGAAGTTGATGCTACTATCCATGGAGTAGAGATGTTTATTTAGGGTGTGAAATCATGGATGACATGTAACAAGCTGCAGATGAATGATGATAAAACTGAGGCTATTCTGATCACAACACAAAGACTTTCTCATTCACATCCTTTACCTCAGACAATAAATATCAGCAACACCAACGTTAAATTCTCACAGTCAGTACGGAATCTAGGTGTTACTCTAGACAGTACCCTCACATCGCATCAACATGTCTTGAACATCTGCAGGGCTGCATATCTTGAATTGAGACGCATGAGGTGTTTTCGTGGCATCAATGGAACATTCGTAAATATCTTTTTGTTGATGCCACAAAAACACGTGTGTGTTCATTAGTGCTTTCAAGACTGGACTATTGTAATTCAATTCTGTCTGGTTCGTCACAATATTTACTCCAGAAACTTCAAAAAGTTCAAAACACAGCTGCACGGATCATCTTTAGAGTACCTCGATCAGAGCACACCTCACCACTGCTCTGTACCCTACACTGGCTATCAATTCGATACAGAATCAAACACAAAATTTGTTCTCTGTGCTATATTTCAATGACAGACTCCAGTCCAACATACCTATCCAGCCTCACCCATGTGTACACACCAGCTAGATCCTTACGCTCTTCTTCTGATAATCGTATACCCATTGTTCCCAAGGTGAAAACAAAGTCATATGGGCAACGTCTGTTTGCATACCAGGGCCCGGCGACTTGGAACGAATTGCCCATTGAAATTAGACACAAAGACACAGTGGTCCCTTTTAAGAGTGCTCTCAAGAATCACCTATTTCGACTTCAAGGACAAACTTAGCGACCTGATCATGTTTTTATCTTATATATTTACAGCATGTTTGTAAGTTTACCAATTTCATTGTTTTTGTCATTTGTTGTTCTGTAGTGTAGTCATATCATTATTGATGGTGTAAAGCGCTTAGAGCTTTTAAAGATTAGGCGCAATACAAAGTCCTAATTATTATTATTATTATTATTATTATTATTATTATTATTATTATTATTATTGATGTGGAGCTCTACAGACCATGTCACACTTTGTGAACTACTGTCCACTGACAAAGTTCCACGGTGTACTGCACGCTCTGCATGGTGTTGCTGATGGCGCTGTAAAATGGTTGAGTACGCACATCACACAATAATAATAATAATAATAATAATAATAATAATAATAATAATAATAATAATGACGTTTTCTTTATTATCGAGTAGCAAGCATATGTAGTATTCACCATTTTTATCATGGATATCAATCAATTAACAAAACATTTATTGAATTTGTCGTGAACTTCGTTTTTAATGATGGAAGATCCAACTTAATAAATAAGACAATGCGACCTTTCATTATTCGTTGCATCATAACGTATAGTGAATGAGTAAACATGATTTTGCATTCAGATGAAATAGTTTTAACATTGTAGACTGTGAAGAACATATGGTTATTGGTCTTGTTCAGAAAATTAACCAAAATGAGAATCGTATGTCCCTACTGCTTGCAAGGGGCGGGAGTGGGATCTTGATTTTTGTTTCTTGCAACCTGTTAGTCAATCCATCAATCCAAAACCGAAGGCTTAGTAGCATTATAATGCTAATGCCATTTGATATAAACTTTGAAACATGACTTTAACTAGGCATGATTATTCCAAATAGGTATGATTATACCAAATAGTCATGATTATACCAAATAATCAAGATTATAACAGATATTCATTATTATACCAAATATGCATGATTATACCAAATAAGCTAACATTTCAAGCTAATAAACTGAGTTTTAAAACATTTTTGGACAGACAACGTTTGTTCAGGAATAAGTTTGCTATCAAGCAATGAGAATTTAATCCTTTTTTCTATCAATATATGGACGACCTGATTAGACATTATTTTTACTTCTATGATGTCAAGAAACCTTTCTAGAAAACAAATTATGAAACCTTTCTAAAACTGTCTTCCAAAAGCCGCTTAACCTAGTAACCTAGGCAAGTGAAGTTTGGAATTTGTATTTTATATACAAATGTAGAATTATATTGTTATGCCATTACAGTGATCTTCTCGGACATCATCATAGTTATAGACCTTCTGGACTAGTTCCATGCAGGGATATATTTATGTTTTATTTAAAATAGTTCTGAGTTATTGTAGTTATTTGCGGTCATATAGTTAAAACTTTGTAGTCCAGAGACAATACAATACCATTTTGATTACGTACATTACGTAACTTAAGAACGGCTCCGATGGCCTAGTGGTTAGAGCGTTCGCAGCGAGAGCCGGAGGTCGTGGGTTCGATCCTGGGCCGAGTCGTACCAATGACTTATAAAAATGGTACTAACAGCTGCCTCGCATGACGCTCAGCATTAAGACGTTAGTGTTAGGACTGGTCGGCTGGTGTCAGGATAATGTGACTGGGTGGGACATCATGCTACATGTATGTGGCATGATGTCCCAGTGCTAGACATCACTATAAACTGCCTCACTGCAGATATCGTAGCGATATGACTGAAAAATGTTAAGCTACGTTAAACATCATAATCACACAAACAAAAAACGCAACTTAAGTACTTCTGTTTGACGATCTTTCCATCCCTTTTCAGATGAGAACATTTTGCAAATCTTACCATTGGCTCATGAATATCAGATGGCAGGTTTATTGAAAGACTGTTGTGATTGCCTCGTGCTGCAGCTCAGTTCGAATTGTAATGGAGTAAAATGTTGCGAAATATGTCTCCTGGCGTATCAATACGACCTACAAAATGTAATAACGAAATGCATCGCGAGATTCGGGAACATACCATCTGCTCAATACAGGGACCAGGAGCTATTCAACACGATACCGTCAGATATTCGATACAGAGCTCTGTATGCTAGATTACAAGCCATGGATTCAAAATTGAAATAACATGTATGTATGTCCGTATGTACATGTGTATGTATGCACATATTACTCTCTTCGTTTTGTTTATCATCAGCATAAGGCAATATAGTTTTCTCGATCAGATATATTTCCTGATGATGTTTATGACTAATGTCAGATGTAGAAGAAGTTTTAAAATGTGAATTATAGCATGATTTATTAGGTATTTAACAAAATTTTGTTGTAGATCAAATCAACATGCATTGTCGTCAACATTCAGAAAAATAAACATATTAGTAAAAAATTTATAATAATAGTGTCTCTACCTGGTTCAATATAATATCTACTTTTCCAGGACCTTTTCTCTTTCGTATTTATTTATAATGTCAGGGGTTCAAATTTTAATTACGTTTGACTGTATTCGAGCAGCATGAAGGGCGAGCAAACCTCCAACGAGGTGACCTCGATTCGTCGAACAAAAGGTACAATTTACTAGAATTCTCGATTCCTCAGATTTACGGTTAAGTTTGGTGAAACGATTTCTGTAATTTTTGGTCACATTGGTAGGTCACACCCATCTTGCTGCTCCTAATCGAATATCAGTATTTATCCGAAGATTTTATCAATACCTGTACGAAATCTCAAAATAGGTTCATGCAGATTTATTGATATAAATCCGTGTTGCTTGTGCTTTTGAGAAATAATTTCTGAAACAAGAATATTTCTAAATGTATGTGAATCTACGCCGTTAAATGCAGCTAAACTATTACAGTTATATGTGATCACTTTTGGAATTTGGGTGTATCTTTGTGTAACATAAATAATATCAAACAAGATCAACTAAACCCTGGTGAATCCGATAAACAACGATTGACCAAGCATGTCACGTTCATGATGATGCGTATAAGAATAATTATCTGTAGCATAGACAGAGAATCTCTTGAAGAAAGATTGGCCAATTGGTTAGTCAAATCTGCGATGAAAAGTAAACTAGCATTAGGAGCTGGTAATGAATCATCTGATTATTATAATAGAAACTATTTATTATAGTCCATGGTGATATTGGAAAGGTAGAGCATCTATTAGTAAACTCACTTCTGCAGCAAATGTCACACATTATACTGCCGCAGCGTGGTTATCACGACAGGGAATATGGCAAATGTATCTACCACCACCTAAACGAATTCAGTATGCACATTTTGATGTTAATGTTGTTAAAGAAGTTCATCCAGCTGATATTGTTTTAACCGCATGATTCTATCAAAATGGGTAGACGTCGAGTAACCATCAAATACGCATTAACTGTCGTTGACGTTGTAAGTTGATACAAAGAAGCATAGCCACTATCTACTAAATCAGCAACTGAAGTTGTATCTGCATTTGAAAAAATTTATTAACGAGGACCTAGACCAGAAGGCGGTCTATGATGACAAGAACTATTATAAGTTGATCCTGGATAAGAATCTCTTGCTGCAGCATCATCGCTGATGAACCATTATACCGTTAAAATATGACGAGGACATACTGAGATTGGTCGTGATCAGGCAATCGTTGAGCAATTCAACGAACACTTGCTGAGCGGTTATTTGGATGTCATTACACGAAGGAATTTATTCAGGATACAAGAACTCGTGAATGGGTTACAAGATTATCAACTGTGATAATGCATTAAATAATGAAATTACTCGAACAACGTCCATGAACTCTATTAACGCGATCACAAAAAAACATACAACAATAACATGAACATTAGGTAATGTGACTTTAAGATAGTTATATGAACCTGATAAACTTGAAGGTGGTACAAAAAAGCGAATGATCTTATTTGGATTGTTACTGTACATAAAATTTTCAACATGTTACATCCACATAAAGATCTGCAATCTATAGATTAGATTCACGTGAACAGTTGCAAGCAATACCCGAGGATACACAATTACCAGCTTCCCTTAACTAGAGCCTCGACGCCGATTACATTCTAGACACGTCAGCATAACATTTTCGCGTGTACGACCAAGATTATTATTAATTCTATCCACGCTAACTTCTACTGGATCATTGTTAATATTATTCCACAGCATTATTCTGTTTCAGATTACACAATGATTATTTTGCTGATGTTTTAACATCAAAATAAGTTTAACATCAAGATCAAAAATATGTTTATTTTCATTATCAAATTGTTTAGAGCTAGCTAATTGTCTTTTAATTATATCATCAACAATTTCGTTGTCAGCATCGGATATTTCTTCGACGGGAATGATTCATCGCAGCTTAGATATTTTTCTAACTCTTAACACCGCAAGAGTAATTAAATTTGACCATTCGATGTGATTGTTAACGATCTAAACTCGTGTAACAGATATACTTAATCCTTGTGACGAATGAATCGTCATTGCGTATCCTAACTTCCATGGAGCTTTATTAAGTAATGCACGTTCAGAGTCATTAACATTAAATAACACAATATCATTCACGACAAGTTGTTGCTGTTCAGAATAATCCTGGTATATCAACGGGAATATTTTGTCGTCGTGGATCTATTGGTTGATAACATAACGGTACTGGCAATTCTGCAAATGTTATTCATGTAATAATTTTTTTTTTTGCTGACGTTTATCACGAACTATTTTTCTACTTACAACTATCAAATCGTTCGATTTCCACGTATTCCAAGGTTTTTTTAATAACGATTTAATGTTTCGATTTGCATGATAATTTCACTTGTGAATTTGTTATATTGGAAATATATTCTTGAAAATTTTGCCGAAGTTGTTCTAGTAGTGTTTTATATTCTTGATGAATAATTTTGAAGTATTCAATAATTTCTTCCATGTTAACAGTATTACCTGTAATTCCTTCTTCAACGGATTCTTTGATAACTAAATTCCATACTACACCCCTACCTAGGATGACAAAATCATTACACACTATCCCACGTTTTATAAAAATCTACACGATGTCTATACGACGGTGTAATTTCCCAGTATGATGCTTTATCCGACGTAAAATCATTTAACATTGGTTCTGGTGGTCCACGATATTCCGGCGAAACTTCAGACCATCCTAGACCATGTCTAATCGATGATTGATATACATCTACGACGTAATCGGGATAATTTATTTCAATCGTAGATGATAATGTCGGTTTGTGAACTAATATAACTATTTTTTATTCGTTCCCTGTTATAGATTTTATTATACACGCCAATTCATCATTTATTTGCCTAATCCGATAACTAACCTTTGGAATAGAAACAACACGCAAATTGGAAGTTCCATCTGGTTTATTTTTATTCACAAATACAAGCTAATTGTTCGCGTCTAATTTACCAAATGATTTTGATCTGATATTCGACCAGCTATGATATTCTTGTCATTGTGCGAGCGCAATTTCCTGTATTGGAACTGCAGTTGTAAAGTTAATACCAACTTTAAACGTGTTTGCACTCACCGATATCATTCTTGGTTTTGACTGCGTTGTATTTCGTGACAATTTGCTACAGTAGTTCCAACGACATTTTTTAAATTTTGATTATCTAAATTGGACGTAGATTCTATCATATTAATTCATAATAATCGTTTATAAAGATATTGTAACGTAGTCAAGGTTAACTTGTTTCTGTCTGGTTACGTTATGGAAAGAATGACCGAACTGGCACAATAACACCAGATTCAAGTTTAAATTTTAAATTTTGATTTAAATGTTGAGTTTATAGTAATACTGCAACTGTTGAAATGAGAGAGAGAGAGAGAGAGAGAGAGAGAGAGAGAGAGAGAGAGAGAGAGAGAGAGACAAAGAAAGACTGGGGGATCAGAGTATCAGAAATATATATATTGTCAGGCAGCAAGTGTCTGTAGAGAGTAAACAGTATTTTTTATGAATGCAAAATGGTGTTTGTAACGAAAGTGAATCAAATATTATGAATCTAAAATTCTTTGCAAATTAGAGCCCCTGTATCGCAAATAAAAACTTCTCTTAAATATTTAACAACTAAATAAGTCAATAAGTCAACACTAACCTTAACATTAACCCTAACCCTAACTACAGTAAAATTAACAAGCTACCTAAAATAGCTAATTAATGTAAGACAGGTAGAGCGGTTGTCAGATATACACGCAATGGAAATTAATGCCAACAATATACTATTAATATTATTATGTCTAAAACGTATCAGAAAGAGCAAAAAATATACACACTGGGCGATTTCGGTTGCTTATGGTGCCTGCGGATTCCATTGCTTTATGATTATCACCGCCAATGAACAGATAGGATTGATCGGCCACTACGGAGAACGTCTTCTTGGTCATCAAATCAGCCATGCTGTATCGTACTAGAAAATAAAATAACGCGGGATCGATAGGTAATGCAATAAATTTAATTTACATATAATTCAGTTAGAAATATTGCACATGGGGGTATTTCTGCAGTATTAAAACGCTAGTATGTTATTTCTTATGAGTTAGGTTTGCTTCAATATACACCCTTTAGTGTATTTTATTATTTTAATGAACAAAAATAAGGATAATAAGAAATACACATGAAAAACCTTCATTTACACGGAGTATTCTTGTTCAAGGCAATTTTAGTATCGTTTTTAAAGACAAACTGAATTTTCTTAACGGAAAATGTAGTAGTATATTACCATTACAGTTAAGGGGAACATGGACTAGCTAATGGATACTCTCGACAATTAGTTGTTTTTGTTTTTCGGGGATAAAGTCACAGCCAGGCTGAACTTTTGACTTCCCTTTTGTACGGATAAGATAAGATAAGAATTTTTTTTCTTCAGACTACTAAGTCCATACCTCTAAATTAAAATATAAAGTTTTATAAAAAAAAAATAAACAACATTTTAACTTAAAAGTATATACATATATATATATATATATATATATATATATATATATATATATATATTGTTATGTGCTTAGGCTCGAATAAGCAGCAACACAGAAAGAGTGAAAACTAACAAGCTTGTATAAATTGAACAATGAATTTTTTAAGTACAATTATTTTCATAAAATAAATAAACTTACAGTTTTAGAGAATCAAATCCAAAATTAATCCAATATAGGATTGACAAAAATAATCCACTAATGGAATTGCAAGAGTCCTGATAAATAAATATTCTAATAGTTTCAGGTTCGAATCTTGACAATGTAATCCAAAATGGCTGACAATGTCACGTGATGCAGTTCTTGTTTAATTATCATCCAAATGAATTATGAGCACATGTTTTCTCCTCCAAATAGATAATAAATCCTCTTTCTTCAATGAATTTACACATTGTCCAGAACAAAATAATTAAAATTAAACTCAAACAGAAAATACACAACTATTATCTTAAAGCCCAAAATTCTACTCACTTCCCAAACAAGTCTATATAACTGTTTGTCTTAAGTAAACAAGTGATCACGTGATTTTCTAGAAATTCATGGAAGGTCACTACCTTCAGCAAGTCACGTATTCTATATATTTCCTACACCCCAAAAACTAAAAAAAAAAGTTATCCTTGAAATTAACCAATAGTTTTAAAGACCTGTTTATCAATCTGAAGCAAGGTCAGATAAAGAGGTAACCAAGCCAAGGTCAAAAACTTGTTTACAGTTAGAGTGGTCAGCCTGAACTTTCTAGAAAAAAAATCTCCCAATTAATGAATATTAAACCCTAAATGACAAATTTGGATTTAATAATTAAAAATAAATAAATTAAATCCAATAGCCGTAACACCTTCCCCCATAAAATAAAAAGAAAGGTTTATATGATAAAACTTTCTTTTTATCACAAACCAATTTACATCTGAGATTAAAAGAAATAGTATAAATTACACAATATAATAAATTGTTATACACAGGAAAAACGTCTGCAATTATATTATCAAGAAATAGCCTCAACCTTTTAACTTGTCAATGTCCCACAAAATGTCCTAAGAAAACCACTCTAGCAGGGCAGAACTCACTTTAAAACAAATTAACAGTCAGACATGCATTAGTGAGTCTGTGAAAATTTTTTCTAATTGTTGCTAGATGTTCTCTCCAGGTGTCGTTGTAGATGATGACGTCACAATTTTCTAGACCAGAGATGATCATTTTTATGAGACGTTGAATGGGACTTTCTTTATATTGGTCGAGTCCATTTGGAGTCACAATATTGACATTTCCTTTGCTCTTTCCGTAGTGGAATCTTCTAAAATCCTTTCAGAAGGTCAAACGTTGGTGACATACTTGGCATTCCCAATTTATCAATACAATTGTCAATTCTTGGTAATGGGAATCAATCTGTTTTTTGTCACTCTGTTCACCTTCCTATAATCAGTACACATACGGAAAGTTTTATTTGGTTTTGAAACAAGTATGCATGGTGAACTCCAATCACTTTTACTGGGCTTGATAAAATCATTCTCCAGCAAAAATTGAATTTCTTTTTTCAAGAATTCCTGTTTGAGTGGACTCGTCCAGCATGGATGCTGTTTGGAATTTTCAATTTCAACGTCATGAAAATTTTGTTTGTCCTTGTAAGAATATCTGGACATAAGTGCTCATATAATAATAATAAATTTCAGTTCATTTCTTTCTTGTACTTGCAAATGTAAAAGTTTCTGGTCTAGATTTTTCATAATTTTTGAATTAAAACAATTCGTCGCTCCAATGTCAGTAAAATCCGATGATATTCCTTCACTATGTGGTACAGGTACCACTAAATTAATTATATATTTAACATGGCTATCTCTTTCAATATACTTGTACTCCTATTATTAATTTAGATCCCAGGAGCACTAATACTATAATTTAACTAATTAATTTTCTTCTTAACTTTGTACGGGCTATAATATCTAATCTGAAGAAAAGTAAGAAGAATGAACAAGAGTAACACAACTCCAATATCAGACTCAAAAGTTCTCTCCCTTTCAGTTATTTCAAACCATAGTTTCATTTTTAACTTTAATTGATTACTTGACTTGGTCTTAGGTAAGGGATCTACACAATCTACCATAATTCTACCAAATGATTCGTCAAAGGCAGGAATAGGTTGCAGATGAGCCTTAGGTATCTTCTGATTGTTTTTTCCTACCATTTGACAAGTGTGACAAGATCTACAGTATTTGGCAACATCACTTTTGATTTTTGGCCAATAGAAGTGAGTCAAGTTCCTGTGATACATTTTCTTAATCCCTAAATGAACAGCCAAAGGAGTTTCATGGGCCAGATTAAGTATTTCCTGTCTGTAAGGTTCTGGAACTACTATTTGATAGTTCACTGACCACTCATCACCAACAGGTACCTCGGGAGGTCTCCATTTACTCATAAGAATTCCATTTTTAATGACATAACAGACAGGAACTTCAGTGACTTCATTCTCATTTATTACCCATTGAAACAAACAGGAGATCTCAGGATCTTTTTCCTGTTCAACGACAAGTAACTGTCGTCGTTTATCACCCTGATTTAGAGAATGAGTTGTTAAAAGAGGATCACTATGATCAATACCTTCTGATTCATCTAAACCAAGAGTAAAAGTGACCTCATCAAAATCCTGACCTATACAAGGGTCAGTTGAAGGAATCTTGCCTTCTGTAACATCATTCTCAAAATCATCACCCTGATTAGAATAAAGAGAATGAGTTGTTAAAAGAGGATCACTATGATCAATACTTTCTGATTGATCTAAACAAGAAGTAAATGTGACCTCATCAAAAGCCTGACCTATACATATGTCAGCCAAGGGAATACTGCCCGTTTCAACTTTATTCTCAAAAGCTTTCTTTGCCATAGCTCTAGTAACTGTACAAGCTTGAAATATATCAGAGATTTCTCTTTTTCAATTGGATCAACTTTCTGATCCAAATTAGGCTTGTCAGTTACAAGTGAATTAACCACAACCTTGTCCCCAGCTAAGTCGTTGCCTAGCAATAAATCTATTCCCTCAACAGGTAAAACCGAGACCGTTCCGATTGTCACAGGTCCTGATACTAAGTCTGATGACAAATTTACACAATGGAGAGGAACATTAACAACGCCGCACTCTACTCCCTGAATAAGAACACTTTCATTAGAAGAAGACTTCTCAGAAAAAGGCAAAGTACCTGATAATAAAAGACTCAGAGAGGCTCCTGTGTCCCTTAAAATTTTAATAGGGGTGGGATTGGCTGAATCACCCAAGAGTGATATAGAACCCTTCGATATGAATGGTTCATAATTCTCCATATCAAAATCAGACTGGGATTTATTAGACTCAACAAATGTATTGCTTTCAATACATGACTGTGACCTTGACCTCTTGTAAATAAGAGCATTTGGAACAGGAATGTCTTGATTATGATGCCTATTTTTCAATTTGTAGCAATCAGAAATAACGTGTCCTTTTTTTTGCAAACGTTACACGTCGGAAGAGACAAGGATCTAGAATCAAACTTCTCTGAAGTCTGATTTTTGAAGGTTGTGTTAGTTTGAGTTTTAAAAGGGCTTGAATTAGGCGGAAATTCTTTTCTGCCATTAAATTGTTGAGTAGAAGTCTTGTTAACAAAAGGAACTTTATGTGTCAAAAGAATATTCGTCAGCAGCTCGAGCAGCATTTTCCAAGGTTTCAATCTGATGCTCATCAAGATAAGTTTTAACATCATTATGGACACAGTTTTTGAACTTTTCAATTAATATAATTTGCTTGAGATTTTGATAATCTTGCTTGACTTTCCTGGCTAAACACCATCTATCAAACAACTGCTCTTTTTGTCTAGCAAATTCGACATGAGTTTGTCCAGCTTCTTTTCTGTAATTTCTAAATTTTTGCCTATAAGCTTCAGGAACTAACTCATAACCTCTTAAAATGCATTCTTTAACTACGTCATAATCACCACTTTGCTGAACAGATAGTGAAGTGTAAATCTCACTAGCCTTACCAGTAATTACACATTGTAGTAACTGAGTCCAATTCTCTCTTGGCCACTTTAAATTTTCTGCAACTTTTTCAAAAAGAATAAAATATTTGTCTACTTCTTTTCTTTGAAAGGGGACAATAATCTAATATTCCTTGCTGAATCAAAATTTTGATTTGAAGTATGATGGTGATTCTCACTTGCCAGCTCTAATTCTTTCATTTTACACTGATATTCCCTTTCTTCCTTCTCTCTCTCTCGCTCAATTTGTTTTTCTTGTAACCTTTTCTCTCTCTCTCTCTCTCCTCTTTTTCAAATTGTAATTGTCTTTCTTTCTCCTCTTTTTCAAATTGTAATTGTCTTTCTTTCTCCCTTTCCTGAAATTCCAGCTTCTTGAACTCTAATTCAGATTGTAATTGTATTTCTTTCTCCCTTTCTTGTCTCTCTCTCTCTTTCTTCTTTTTCAAATTGTAATTATCTCTCTTTCTCCTCTCTCTCTCTATCAATCCGCATCTACTCTTTTTGTAATTCAATTTGCTTTTCTTTCTCTCTTTCCTGTCTCTCTTTCTCCTTTTCCTGAAATTCCAGTTTTTTTTAACTCTAATTCACTCTCTCTCTCTCTCTCTCCCTCTCTCTCTCTCTCTCTCTCTCTCTCTCTCTCTCTCTCTCTCTGAAATTCCAGCTTCTTCAACTCTAATTCCATCTTGAATTTTAATTCTAATTCCTTCAATTTAATGTCAAAGTCTGGTGTAGACATACTGACTGGAATCAAAGCACTTTGTTCCAAAACTTCTTGTTCTACCAAATATTGAACCGAAATCTTTTTGATATCTTGTTTCGTTAAAGAAGCCTTCACTTCGGAAAGATCGTATTTTTTGGCAAGTTGAACCAGCTCATCTTTTTTGAAAAGATCTAATTGCTCCTGGGTAGGATTAGAAAGAAATATTTCTACCTTAGATGTCATTTAAATACAAGCGTGTCAGTCTCACTAAAGATTAAAAATTTTCAAAAACTAGGGGAAATTCAAATTTAAATTCAAATTTATCTCAAATATCAATCCCGAACGATAGCCACCAATTCTATAATACGTGCTTAGGCTCGAATAAGCAGCAACACAGAAAGAGTGAAAACTAACAAGCTTGTATAAACTGAACAATGAATTTATTAAGTACAATTATTTTCATAAAATAAATAAACTTACAGTTTTAGAGAATCAAATCCAACATTAATCTAATATAGAATTGACAAAAATAACCCACTAATGGAATTGCAAGAGTCCTGATAAATAAATGTTCTAATAGTTCCAGGTTGGAATCTTGACGATGTAATCCAAAATGGCTGACAATGTCACGTGATGCAGTTCTTGTTTAATTATCATCCAAATGAATTATGAGCACATGTTTTCTCCTCCAAATAGATAATAAATCCTCTTTCTTCAATGAATTGACACATTGTCCAGAACAAAATAATTAAAATTAAACTCAAACAGAAAATACACAACTAATATCTTAAAGCCCAAAATTCTACTGAATTGTTCTATCCCAAACAAGTCTATATAACTGTTTTTCTTAAGTAAACAAGTGATCACGTGATTTTCTAGAAATTCATGGAAGGTCACTACCTTCAGCAAATCACGTATTCTAGATATTTTCTACACCCCAAAAACTAAAAATAAAAGTTATCTTTAAAATTAACCAATAGTTTTAAAGACCTGTTTATCAATCTGAAGCAAGGTCAGATAAAGAGGTAACCAAGTCAAGGTCAAAAACTTGTTTACAGTTAGAGTGGTCAGCCTGAACATTCTAGAAAAAAATCTCCCAATTAATGAATATTAAACCCTAAATGACAAATTTGGATTTAATAATTAAAATCAAATAAATTAAATCCCATAGCCGTAACAATATATAAATATATATATATATATATATATATATATATATATATATATATATATATATATATATATATATATATATATATATATATATATATACACATAGCTAAATTTTGTACTACTCAGAAGTTGAAATTCAAATAAATGATAAATGACAATTTAAGACAAGTCTATAGTCAAATGATAATAATTCCCCAAATACTATTCTTCCTCTCGACCAAGTGATAGCCTATATTGCATCATTTGATATATAGTTTGAGATAGCTTTTCCACCTGTCCTTCTTTCCTACTCATCTGTATCTATCCAGCCTATTCCTTCTCTCCTTCCGACTTCCCTCCCAACTCCTTTTCATATTTGACTGGTCGTTCTCCAATATTTTCTTGACTCCTTTTTCGACTAGCCTTTGATTCAGAATAAACTTCTTCACTAGTCTTTATTCTTTGAATCTCGGGAGAAAACTATACTGGAAGTCGGTCCCCATAAAACTTTTTTTAAGGAGATTAGTCTTTTTTAGAATTTCCTACGTTTCAGCGCCGAATTACGAGTGGCTTTCTCGGAGTATAACTTTATAACATTCCAGCACGATGTTTGGGCAATTAATACGTTCCCAGCATGACAATATTAACTTAAATTTGGATTGAAATGGTGACCACACCCTCTATCAATTCGGATTGGACGTTGATGTTAGCCTGTTTTATTCAACTTAAATAATGCCCACGGACCGTCTGTCAACTTGGTGAGATTAACGACGCCTATAAGGGTCCTTTGTTCTTAAACAATTTTTTTTTCTCAACATTTATGTGCATATTTTCACACCCAACAAACCTGGGTTCTTGTAACTGTATGAAGAGGACAAACTATAACCGTGGTATCTAACATACATAGATATATGGCTTTAACCATTTTCATGTTCCCTTGACTTACGCAATCGTGGGCAGGGCAATGTGATACCACCACGCTTGATAATAAAATTGTATTCCCACAAAATTGCTTTAAATGCAAATGCGAGTTACTACAAGTAATAAACGATCAAAATCATAGC
The DNA here is from genome assembly GCA_030141615.1 of Unio pictorum. Classification (NCBI taxonomy): domain Eukaryota; kingdom Metazoa; phylum Mollusca; class Bivalvia; order Unionida; family Unionidae; genus Unio; species Unio pictorum. The sequence continues at coordinate 1,311,887 of JARLTB010000080.1, forward strand.
GACGCTAAACGATGACTTCAGACACGAATATTCACACAACATACAGCTTTATACAGAGCGATCTATGTCATTTCAACGCTCCTACTCATGAAAGAAGCTTCGGCTATCTCGGTTCCCTTCACATATCTGATCTGATTCTGGTACTGCTGTAAGCTGATAACGTTATGGACTTTAATTATCTACCCTGTGTAATCCTCAGGCTTAACGTATTTCTTGCGGACAAGGGTTGGAATGCTACACCTAGTGTCATACAAGTTGTTGGCACCTACCCGGTTGACAGTTGCAAGGGCGAGGTGTACTGACTTCATAGTGACGGCTTTTACTCGTGTCTGCCTTCCCATGTGACAGTCCCTGGCAAAATGCCCCAGACACTTGCAGTTGTAACACGTCAGTCACCCTCGCCGACCTGTAAGACCCGTTTTTGTTGGCGAGGCCTGTTTTAGTCTATGGGTGGCATCCTTACGTGTGGATCACCATTAGACCTTTCAGTCGCTCTGACGGTTACGGACAGCCTGTTCTTCATCACCCACACAGCGCGACTCAGTAGGTCGGGGTTGGACCGCACCCCCTACACGTCCACACTTCGATTTTGCTTGCTTGGATCTCGCCGCCAT